>JAFEMN010000032.1:0-600000 GCA_018801565.1 Epichloe coenophiala | reverse complement strand
CTGTTTAGGTAATCTTATAATAATTAGCCTATTTAGGGTTATATAGGATTAAACATAGGCTTATATGATGTCTTGTAACTAAAGGTAGATTCCCTTTCTCTTTAATAATAGAGTAAGGGCTATAATAATCCGTTAGCTTAATTACTATATTATTAGCAACTAGGTTAAGATAGCCTCTTTTCCTCTGTTATTATGCCCTTATATAATAAGGCATAACTTCTTATATAGTGATTTAGTCCTTTTGCCTTTAATCTCTTAAACTATATAAGAATTAAAGATTCTATAGCCTCTATGCTTAGTAGGATTAAACATTATAAACCTAAATATATTATAAGCTTATAGGGCGTTAATCTTAGCTTAGTTAGATTATTTAAAGGGGCTTCCTAGAGTTATAATCTTTCCTTCTTAGTAAAGTTAAAGGGCTAGTTTCTAGTTAGCCTTTTCTTTTACTATAAGGAATCCTATATTTAGTATTTTTCTAGCTATAATCTCTTTAAATAATGCCTTCTCTTAGTCTTTATTAATAAACATAAAAGGCTTTATAGGTTTAATAGCTTTATTAGGATTATAAGCCTAGGCCCTAATAGCCTCTGCTTTTATTACCTTAAGGCTATTAGCTTTATAGCTTCCTATAGGGGTAGCTTTAGTATTATAAGCCTCTTTAAGCTTCTTTATAACCTTATTAATATAGAATTAGACTATAAGGGCTTTCCTTAGTCTTCCTTACTTTCTCTTTACTAGTATCTCTTTTTCTTCTTCCCTTACCCTACTACCTTTTACTAGTAGCTTATCTCCTTTAGTCTTCTTATAGGAGGCATAAGGGGCCTCTAGGCTTAGGTTATATTCCCTAATATACTAAAGGCTTTACTTATTAGCTTTTATATACTATAGGTTCTTATAGTATAGCTTTACTACTATAGAGCAAAACCTAACTAGGCTATAGGGTACCTTAACTATATAAGTCTCCCTATTAGTAGCTAATAGCTTATAAGGGCTATACTATCTATCTTTTTCTCTTTATATATATATATTAGCCTATAGTAGTAGCTAATATATTAGTAATATATTAGGGCTATTCTAGGTGCTAAGGGCATTATAAACTTACCTCTTAGCTAGGTAATAGTAAACTTTATTAGTTACCTTTTAAATTACCTTAGCTTATTAAATAATAAAGATACTTAGTAGTAACTTATTTATTATCTATAGGTAGGCTTTAAAGACTAGTAATATAAGCATAAGGCTATCTAGACTTGCTAAGTTATTAATAGCTTTAATAGCTATTTAGAGTTATTATTTAGGAGTAATCTCTTTACTAATTAAGTCTATAATAATATTATAAGCCTATTAAAGAGATCTATAGTATTTTTTAACCTTTCTAATACTATTATAGGCTTTAATAGGTATCTTATTAATCTTAATTAATATTAAGCAAGTATAGTGCTTAAATTTAGCTAAAGTAAAGTTATTACTAGTATTATAGATAATCTAATCTAGGGGGCCTAGATACATATCTATCTAGCACTCTCTAATTATATCCTAAATATCCTAAGCTTTCTGCTTCTTAGGGTTAAGGAAATAGGCTGCTTAGAATAAGGTTACTAAATTAATAATATAAAGGACTAGTTAGCTATTAATTTATATAATATTAATAATAATCTTGTAGTTAAAGTTATAGTTATCTTTAATTAAGAATTTAAATTAGCTAGGGGCTTTTCTATTTATCTAATAATAATAATAATAGACTTTTATTAGCTTTTTAATTACATAGCGTTTAACGTTATAACTAGCTTATTAAAGGATCTTTATAAGGCATTAAATCAAAGAATAACTAAATCTTTAGTGAAGTTAATAAATCTCTCCTTCTAATAGATAGAATGCTATAGTCTCCTTTGCCTCTAATAGCTACTAAGGATAGCCCTATTTATATATAATAAGTATAGTGTTATTATCTTAGATTAGTATATTAGCAAGGTTATTTATCTTAACCTTTATAAGATTTATATTAGTAAGGGAAAAGAGAAAAGGTATAGTAATATTAAGTATATAGAAGTTAATTTAACTAAGCTTTATTAGTATATATATTATACTATATATAGTTACTAATCTAGCGCTAAAGTTAATAACTTCTAGGCTATAGGGTTTAATCTTTAATAATAGTATTAATCTTAATAGGGCTTTAACTTATACTAGGCTAGTAGTTAATTAACTTAAAGCTCCTATATTTAGTATAATTCCTTTAAAAACTTCTTTAGAATAGTATTCCTTAAAGGTATAATAGATTAAATAGTCCTTATTAGAAGCCTCTTTAAGGTATAGCTCTTACTTAAGTAAGGTATGTTAAAAGGCCTAATTTTTAAGCGTTATAAGAATATTAATATTATTAATTATCTATAGCCTAGAGTAAAAGAATTATATAATACTTAGGTATGCCTTTAATAATAGCTTCTCTTTAGTATTATTATTATTATTATTATCTTAGGCCTAAGTATAAGCCTTAAGCTAGGATTCCTAGTCTTCTAGTTTCTTTATTTTAGTGTTAGCACTGCCTTTAATTAAAGTAAGGAATAATTAGAACTTCTTTTCTAAAGGGGGTAAGTAATAACTCTTACTAGCTTACTATCTCTCTCTCTCTTTCTTTTGCTTAGTATTAGAGTAGTTTATTAACTAGTAGCTACTTTTACTATAAATAAAGTATTACTTAGGGCGCTTAAAGCTACTATAATAGTCTTTTTTTTCTCTTTAATTTTATTAACTATATTATTAGTCTATAAATATAGCCTCTAAAGGGTCTTTACCTTATTACTAGTAGTATTAGGTACTCCTTATACTACTCTCTATAATTATAATTAATTTATAGAGATTACTAGTAAGGTTCTTAAAGCCTAGTATATATATATACTTTACTACCTAATATTTAGGAATACTAGAGACTATATTTAAGGTTTACTTATAAAGCTTTATATTTACTATATTAAAGAAGTATAGCCCTTTATAGACTCTCTTTAATATAGTTAATAAGATCTTAAGATATTTAAGCTTACTCTTTTTAGGGTTCTAAATAATAATATTCTTAAGGGTTATACTACTTTATTTATAATAGTAAAACTATTAATTACTTTCTATTTTAAAGTATTAATAAATATTTATAATTATCTCTTTATAAGAGGGATTCTTACTAGAAAGGTAGTTAAGGAAGTATTATTTAGTATCTTCTATTAGTATAATAGGGAATGCTTTACTAAAGTATAATCTAGGGAGATTAATCTAGTTATATTTACTCTTAAAGAGTATAAGCTTTAGTATAAGGAAGTTATATAGCTTTTTACTATAGTAATTACTATTCTTATATATCTTTATAAGCTTAGAAATCTTCTTTATAGTTTATTTACTAGAAAGAAAGTATTAAGAGAGGAAAGTAAGCTATTAGGGTTTAAAGTCTTAGTATAACTAAGATTATTATAAGGGTTCTTATAAAGAATATAGTAATTATTCCCTTTAAGGGTAAGAAATACTAGGGAAAGTCTTTAGGGTAGTAGCTTATAGGGGTTATATTTAAGGTAGTTTAGAGAATCTTAATCTCTTTTCTAGCTAAAGAGGTATTAATTTTTAATAGAGTACTTTCTTAAGTAATACTAGGATTAGATATCCTAGGCCTTATTTAATAGGAACACTATAGTCTTAGAGAGAGTTATATAGCTCTTTAATAATATCCTTATTTACCCTTTTAAAGGTATTCTTAGACTAGCCTTTAAAGTCTTCCTAGAATAATTCCTAGAGGTTATTATCTTTCTAACCTTAATGCTTACTAAGGTTAATAAATCCTATAATATAATTATTAAGCTTAGACTATATAGTAGTTTTAGGGTCTAGCTTAGTAAACTCTTTCTAATCTCTTATAAGCTTACTAGCAAGTAATTATAAATATAGTAGTAGTTTACTCTTAGAGGGTCTTTTAATAGTAATTATTAGAGCCTTGCTATTACTAGCTCTTTCTCTTATTAAAGGTCTAGATTTAAATTCCGCTATCTTTAATAAAATAATATAATTAACACAATAGAGCCTAGAGTTCTAATTAAATAGAATAAACTAAATAGGAGTATAATAATAGGATAGTGTTTTTACATTAGGTATAATATAGTAAATAGGGTAAAAAAAAAACCCCCAGGGAAAACAGGATAAATAGGGCAAAATAAATAGGATAAATAGGGTAAATAGAATAAATAGGATAATTAGAAGAAATAATAAAAATAATAAAAAGAGGGAAGAAAAAAAACATAGGTAATAAAGATAATGTAAACTTAAAAATAACTTAAGGTAGCGTAGACTTAGAAATAACTTAACTATATATAAAATATAGAGAAGTAAAGATAGTTATAGTAAATAATTATAAAGAAGGGAGAAGAGGGGTAGAAAGGTAAGGTTATATAGATTAGCTAGCTTAGCTAAGGGTTATGTTTAATATTAGGTTTAAATAAAATACCTTATAGCAATAGATTTAGTTATTTAGTTAGTTTTCTTATAATAGATAATAAGAATAATAATTAACTAAATATCCTAAAGGCCTAAGAGTTAATAGATTAATCCCTTAGAAGTCTAATAAGCCTATTGCTAGGATTCTAGTTTATCTTCCTTTAGCATACTCTATAGTTATACCTCTTTGCCTAAATAGCCTATATATTAGCTTAAGGGGTAAGGGGCTATAGTATCTATAGAAATATCTTTTCTTATAATACCTAACTTATCTATAGTTATAGTTAACCACTAATTAGTATTAGTTATACTAAGGAACGTTACACTAGTATAAAGGGGGTTTAATTTAATAAAGTTAATAATAGTTAATAATAGCTTAGAGAGAAGAGAAGAGAGAGAAGGAGAGAAATCTAGCTAGGAGAGAAGGTAAGCGAAAAGGGGAAAAAAGTGGGTCTTATAGTGCAAAGCCACTATAAGCAGTGCAGGGATGCCTGCGATGTAACTAATCGCATTGCGTGCATCCCTTTTGTGGACCCACCTTTGGCCACGGCTAGACTAACTATCATCCGAGGGTCCAGAGGAAGCCACACTTCCACTAGTAAAAGATTTAAACTAGACCTATAACGCAATTCTAGTTATTATTAACTAATTCATAAAATATAGTATTTATATTCCTATGTTAACATAACTAACTAGTAATAGGCTAGTAATTATATTCTTAGAATATGTTTTTAGAGATTATAGAGCTCTAGAAGGTATTATAATAGACTAAGGTTTTATATTTACTAGTGGTTTCTAGATAACTTTTTATTATCTTCTTATAACTAAGCAGCTACTTAGCACCGCTTTTTACCCCTAGATAGATAGCTAGATAGAATGTTTAAACTAGGTCCTAGAATATTATTTAAGGGCTTTTGCTTATGCTAAATAGACTAATTAGGTAAATAACCTATTATTAGCATAGTTTGCGTATAATATAAGCAATTATATAACGCATAGCTATATACTAGCAAAGGCATTATAAATATCTAGTTAAATAAAAGGGCTATAATGCTTTAGAGAATTCTTAGGTATTAAAAAGGGATTTTAGCACTAGAGAAATTATTAATAACTATAAGTAATAGTTAAGTAATAGTTAAGTAATAAAGTTAATATAATATAGTTATAATTTATAAGTTAATATAGTAAGATATTAGAAAATAAAGTTAATTTACTTAAATAACTTAAATAATCTATTATATAGCTACTAAGCACTTACCTCTTTATAATAGAGTTAGTTACTAGAATTACTAGTTCCTTAGTAATAATAGTAGCTATAGTAACTATAAAGATAAAGGCCTTAGGAGTATCTTTATTATTAAAATCCCTCTCTTTATATATATAAACCTAAAGTTTACTAGGGAGCTTAATAGAACTAATATAATTAGGTAGGTTAGTAATATAGGGTATAAACTACTAGTAAGTTAGTTAGGCATTAGCTATATATATTAAGAAAGCTTACTATTAGGATATTCTAGGCTATAAAGTAAAGACTATTTAAAATATTAATCTATATCTTAAGGTTTATAGTATTACTTAGTAGCGCTATTATAATATACTTATTACTCTTTACTTTATAAGTAGTATTAGTAGTTATTTAAGTATAGTAAATATATCTATACTTATTAGAATTTTTATAGGATAGAATAGTATTCTATAGCTTTTTCTTTACTTTTGTAATAAACTACTAGTAAGTTAGTAGTAATCTAGTGTCTAGGTAGTAAAATTATACTTACTTTATCCTAATAGTAATAGCTACCTTTTAGAGTAGCTTTAATAAGTTTAAATAGCTTATTATAAAGCTATATAATTTAAGCTAAATACTAGTAGTATATTAGTAATAAAGATACTATAAAGATATAGTAAACTTATATTAAAATTTTAGAAGTAGTTTACTTTTAAGAAAATAACTTCTTAGGAGACTTTAAAGAAGATTTCTTAATAGCTTAACCTTTAGGAGCTATTAATAAAGAGGGAGTTCCTATATAAGTATTAAATATAGTAAACTAGCTATAACTTAGCTATAATAAACTAAATATAAATTATAACTAGAAGTAAATAAACTAATAACTAAGAATAAGATAAAAAACTAAGATAAGTAGTAATAAATAATAATAATATTTAGAGACTAAAAAAGGTTAGTAACTATAGTATAATAGTAGTAAGAAAGCTACTGCTTAGTAAGTAAAAGTAACTTATAAGGTTAAGGATTATTATAGGTAAAAGGAAGTATATAAAAGGGGGGAAAAATTAGTCTTTTTTATATTAACTATAAACCCCTTAATTAATTTAATATACTACATATAAGTAATCTATAAATTATAATAATAACTATTAGCTCTGCTACTTATATACATGCCTAATAGCTATAAACTTATAGTAACTATAATATAAGCCCTCTAGTTAGACTATCTAGAACTATAGCGTTAAGTACCTTATTTATTTAAACTAATTATAAAAATTAATATAAGTTATCTATTTTTTTTTAGTTTAGCTATATAATAGGTAATAATATTTATTTTACTATATTAAAGCTATATATAGGCTACTATTTAAATACTACTACTTATAATAAGGGGGGGTTATTTATAATTAATAGTATTATTATTATTATTTTATTTACCTATATATCTAGTTATAAGGTACCTTATCTTATTTTTCTTTATAAGCTTTATTATAGTAACTATACCCTAAGTAAGTAGCTTATTTTATAATTAAGGTTAATTATATATTAGGGGAGTATTATATTAGGAGTGTAAAGGTTAGAAATAAAATGTTTATTAAAGCGAATCTTTAGAGAACCTTTAGGCTATATAAATAATAAAAAGGCTAGCTAGCTATAAGATAGCTATATGCTTATAAAGTAAGGTATTCCTTAAAGACTATATATATTATTAGTGCTAGGTTAGAGATTAAAACCTTTACGTACCTACCCCTAGCTAGTATCTTCCTAGTAGTAACTATAAGAATCTTAGCTATTACTTCGTTCATTCAACCCTACGCTCAAGCCGTGACAAATCTATAGACAGTAGAGGTGTACTCCCATGACTTAGAATTAGCAAAATCGTTATCGCTAGGAAGTGTTCTAGTAGGAGAAGACTAATTCCCTCTTACTAAAGCTAAAGATAAAGCTATATTCTAGCTAGCCTGTTTCTTCTAGTAACTTACTACCTTATTAGGATTGAATTTACCTTTGCTAGTACCTAAAGAAACTATAGTTAAGATACCTACTTATTAGCCTATAATAGAGTTATATAAGTTACCCTTATTACAGGATATTAGGACTTTTAATAGGTTTATATCTATAGGCTAATAGTTAAGTTAACTACAGTGAACCTTTAAAACTATTAATAAAGGAAGGGATATTAACCTAAACACTTTTATTTAAGCTATTAATATAGCTTTAGGTAGAGGAGCTACTACTTTTATTAATAGTTTAGAATAGTTAAGGTTAATTATCTTAAAGGCTAAGAATAGCTTAGCTATAGCAGGGGATCTAGCTACCCTCTAATAGTTACTATAAGAGCAATACCTTTCTAATATTATTAATAAAGAAGTAAAAACTAGCACTAATATAGAACTTTACTAGGGTAAGGGTAAGGCCCTTACTACTTACTATTCCTATATGCTAAACATGCTTTATTATACTAGAGAAAGGGATAAACTAATTACTTCTAACTATCCCCTTACCTTAATTAAGAGCTATACTCTCTAGGATTTTATCTAATAGTTTATTTAAGGATTATATAATAAATCGCTAATATAGGAAGCAATTAGCTAGAATATATTAGCTACTAATAACCTTAGAGAGGCATAAGAATATATTAAGTAAGCTACTACTATTTTAGAGGCTAAAGCTAATCTTATAAAGATAACTATAAGGGATATAAAGATTACTTTAATAGAGGAGTTTATTAAACTCTAGAGTAAGTGCTTTATAAATAAAGTATTATCTTAAGTATATAAGTTACCCCTAGGATTTATAGAAGTATTAGAAGGATAGAGATAATAATCCACTCTAGTTAATGCCCTAATTACTTAACTTTAGCTTACTATATTATATCTAGGCCTCTTAGGAATATATGGTTCTACAGACCCTTAGTAATTTAGTAGGTATTAACCTATACCTTAGCAAGTTAATTACCTACTAACTCTAGCTACCTACCCTTAGAGTTAGCCTTAGATATAGAATAGGAATAATGCTAATATAAGAAGTAAAATGCTAACTAACTAATAAAGTGCTAATAATCCTAGCTAGGGAGGCTATAGAGTAAACTTTACCCCTCTATATTAGAATAGCATTACTAACTTATTTTAACCTCTATAGAATACGCCTTTAATAATATAGAATACTAGCCTAAGGGGATATGCCTTAGAGCTAAGGCCTGTAAGTAAGTTAAGAAATTAGTATATTAATAAAACTATGCTATTACCCTATAGGGGTGCTTGCTTTAAGTGTAGTATTGCTAGCTATTATACTATAAACTACATAGTAACTAGAAATAATCTACTATAGCAATAGGAATCCTTATAGCTAAAATTAATAACTCTTCCCCCTTAGAATAATTAGTCCTAGGTGCCTAGGCAAGCTTATGCTTAATTAGCTTAGGTGTATCTAAATAGTAATAAATATAAAGATATTATAAAATCTAGAGTTATTAAGGAAATCACAAGTAAGTTATTAGTTAGAGCTTAATATGCCCCTATTAAACCTAGGTCTATCTTAGATTTGCTTGCTATTAAGAAGGACCCTTAACTTATTTAACTTAAGAGAAACCTAGCTACTATAATAGAATTATAGAAACTTAGAGTTTATTATACTAATATAAAAGCTTAGGTAAAGGATATTACTAATAAGGATAAGCTACTAAAGCCTTTATTTAAGAGTCTTAAGAAAGCTAATATAGAAACTCTTAAGTTAGTTACTTAAGATACTTTATAGGTTATAATATTAATCTTAGAGGCTATATTACTATTAAAGAAGCAGAAGGGAATGCCCCTTAGTAAGATACTATTAGGAAAGGCCTTAGTTTTAAAGGCTACTTTATTAGTAAGGGAGAAGGTAATTAAATAGAATATAAGAGTATTAAGTAAGATTTAGGGATATAAGAGTCTAGGCCCTATTAACTAGAAAGCCCTAGTAAGTTATATTTTAGTCCTAATCTTATTAATAGATTTATAGTAAATTAGCCTAGAAATATCTAAGTAGTTTTAAAAACTATTATTAAGGGTAATAACCCTAAAGAAGTAATTAAAGAAAAAGGTAGGCTTCTTACTTAGTGTAAGCTTAGTTTAGGCGGTGTTTAGTAAGGGTTAGAAGGGTTCTATAGCTAATAATTATAACACTAAGCTGCTTTAAGAGTATTAATTAGGTACTAAGCTATTTAGGATTATAATCTAAGCTTATATAGGTTTTTAGAAGGAATAGGTATTTAACCTTAAACTAGGATAAGTAGTAGCTAATTAGGGAGCTAAGATTAATATTATATCTTAAGCATTTATACTATAGGAAAATATACTAGTTTATAATCTAGGATCTATTAGATTCTAAGGACTGTAAATAATTAATGCTAATAGATAGGAGAATATAGTTACTTATTTTATATTAATAAAGGTAGTGTATTATAGAATTATATAGTTAGTTTAAGCAGTAATTACCCTAGATTATTAACCTAAGAATAGAACTATCCTAATTCTAGGTTTACCTTAGCTTTATAATATAGGTGCTAGGTTTAATATTAGGAACTCTAAACTTATAATTAGGGTTAAAAAGTAAGGAGATAAAGTAATATCTATTAAAGGACCCTTAGTGGCTTTATCTAGTTAATAGAAAGTAATGCTCTACCTAGCTAAGCCTATAATCCTAGAGAAGTATACTAGTTAGGATAATATAGATATATCTCTAGATAAGGCTTTATTAGGATTAGAGGATAAGGATAATTTAGATAATTTAGATAATTTAGAAAACTAAGTTATTTACTATAACCTAGTTAAGTTAAAAAACTGAATATAATAGCCTAGGGTAAATATCTAAGTAAACGGTTTTATAAACTTCCTTTTATTTATTTCTAGGTTAAACCTATAGTATAATTCTCTAGTTATGCTTTACGGATTACCTACCTTATTTTAGTATAAGAAGAATTTTAACTTATAAATTAGCTTAGTTTCTATATATTTTTTTTAGAGGTAAATACGCTTAAAGGAAAGGAATACCCTATAGAACCAAAGGTTAATAATAGTAAAGTAATATTTTAATAGATAAAAGATAACTAGCTAGGGCTAGTTACTTAAAGCTCTCTATTATTTTTATTTCTAACTAAATAAAGAGTGTAAAGATAGGAGACTAACTAGGAGACCCTAATTAAGATAGTGTTATTATAGTTTAAGGGTTATAGTGTAACCTTAGGCCCCCTTATCCTAAAGTCTATAGTAGAAGAGATTATGCAAACTTTTTATATATATAAAGACCTAAATGCTTTATTAATTACTAATATCCTAGCTATAGACCTCTATATATATATACCTTAACTAAAAGATAATGTAAAGCTATAGGTATAATCCCTAAGAAAGAGGTAGTTAGAGCCTTAGAAATATTAGCTAAATTAGTTAGTAACTAAGGGGATTAAATTAGGAATATATAAGTATACTATAGCTGCTAATAGGGAGATGTTAGACTAGTGTGTAAAACCTATTTTAGTACTAAAGAATAAGTCTAACCTATAGGCTAAGTAATAACTTACTTTTAATTATTCTTATATTAAGGAGAATATACCTAGTAGTTAATTACCTTTATTAGCTAAAATCTATAACTAGCTTTTAGATCTATAGGTTAAGTCCTATAGTGTATTTAACCTTAAGTATATATATTAGTTAATATCTATAGCTGCTAAGTTAAGGCATATATTTACCTTTAATATTCCTAGATTTAGTTAGTTATAGCTATCTTACATGCCTTAAGGCTTATAGTTAGCTAGGTTTACTATAACTAAAGTAATAAGGATTATACTAGGACTAATACTCTTACTATACCTAGAGCTATCTCTTACTATACTATAAATACTAGGTAACTTAAGCGCGCTAGCTATATATATAAATAATATATTCTATAAGCATACTTCCTTTAATAAATAGTGGTCTTTTATTAAGAATTATCTATTACCTAGATTACTATAAATACTATTAAAACTAAGTTTTAAGAAGGTATCCTTAGGGATAAGCTTAATTATTATAGTAAGTTAGGTTTATAAGGTTAGTAAAAAGATATATATTAAGCTAGACTAGGTAGCTAAGTTAAGGGAGTAGCCTATACTAATAAGTTAAACTAGTATTTATTTATTCTTAGGAGCTATTAGACTATACTAATAGTAAATTAAGAATTATACTAAGATTACTTAACCTCTTAATTAACTTACTAGGGATATAAGTTAGTAATAGGGAGATTTAGAAGCTTTATCTTTCTCTATATTAAGGGAGAAAGCTACTACTATCCTAAGTATATATAGTTATATATTTAACCTGCTTACTTAACTATATTCTAATACTAGTAGGTTTAGTAAAGAATATATAATACTATAAGTTTAAGATAAGGTTCCCTATTCTATTTTATATAATTTATTTCTTTTTACTAAGATATAATAGAACTATAGTACTTATAAGCAAGAACTATATACTATTATTAAGTTTTATTAAAAGTATAAGTATTTTTTTAAATTAAGGGTAAAATTAACTATCTTTATAGATTATAAACCACTTATAATATTTATAATAGCTACTAGATATAAGGGTATTTATACTAGATAGGTTATAGAGCTAAGACTACTAAATATAGAGATTTACTTTATCTAGGGAAAATAGAATACTACTACTAATAAGCTATCTTACACTATATTTCTATTAGATAATTATATAGATAATTTAATAGAGTTTAGGTTAAGGGATATAGTTTAAAATTAGTAAATCTAGAAAGATAGAGTTAGAGAATATAAGGAGATATTAAAAACCCTAAAGGCTACTAAGGCTTAGAAGGAATCTAAGTTTAAGGGGTTAAGTTAGAATATAAGATAGTTAAAGGTATTACCTAGAGTTAAAGCACTATAAAGAAAATACCTAAATAATCTATAGTATAGAGAAATTATAAGGTTCCTTATTACTAGGAAGTATAGTAAGGAAGATTATAACTATTATATAGTTAGAAAAATAGTTATAAGAGTATAATAGTATAAGCTAAAGAATAGGGTTCTCTAGTTTAAGGGAAGATATAATAAATAATATTACCTTATAAGGGGAGAAGTAGTAAGTGCTTTATAAGAGGCTTATAATAATTCTAGATATTTTAAAGTAAACTTAACCTAGTAATAGTTAACTTAATCTATGTTTTAGCCTAGGATAGAAGCTAATATTATTAGCTATATTTTAGGGTATATGCTATGTGCTTAATATACTACTTAAAAGATAAAGGCGCTAAATTAACTAGTAATAGTAAATAAACTATTCTAAGTTATAGGGATAGACTATATTAGGCTATTTCTAAAGTCTAAATAAAGGATTAAATATATACTAGTTATAGTAAATTATTTCTTTTAGTTTATATAGTTATTCCCTTATAAGTTAATAGGTATTATAAAGGTAGTAAATTATCTAAAGGCTTAGATAAATAGATTATTAATTGCTCTAGAGGGTTTTTATACTAATCCTAGGCTAGTATTTATATTAGCGGAATTATCTATATTTTTAAGAAGAAAAGGAGTAAACCTAATAAATACTCTAAGGTAATCTTATAAAAGTATTAGACTAGTAAAAGTCTTAAATTAGATTCTTTAAGGAGTATTAAGCAAGATAATAACTAATAAGAGAAATTAGGATCTTTAACTCCTAGATATAGCAAAGATATTAAATTACTAATATATAAAGTCTATAGGTTATACTCCTACTAAGGTAATATATAAACTAATAAGGAATATAGGGATAAGGCTAGGAGCTCTCTTAACCTAAAGTTTAGCTAGTTAGACTAATAGATTTTATAAGACTTTTACCTAGCTATTAGAGAAGTCCCTAAAAGGAGATATAGTAATATATTTTATAGGAAATATTAAGTCTTATTATATAGCTATAATAGTAAGGACTATTTTAGGTTAAGGCTTAGACTAGGTATACTTCCTATTAACTTATTAACCTAGATAAATTAAGAGTAAGAGAAGGGTATAGCTTAGACTTCTATAAAGATACTTTAAAGGCTTATATCCCTTAAACTAGTTATTTAAAGATATTATAGGATTATTTACTATTAAGGAGAATAAAGTTATAATAGTAAGAAAAAAGGGAGAGAAGGTTAAGGGAGTAGATAATATTTTAGAATTAAGGTTTAATAGTTTTAATAAAAAAAAAGGGAAAAGAAAAGAAAGGAAATAAGTAAAGAGGTATAACTTAGTTATTATTTAAAAGGTAAGAAAAGGTAAGCTAAAGGTAAGTTTAGGGTAAGAAATAGGAGAAGACTATATACTTTCTTTCTTTTTCTTTTTTTATATTCTATAGTTTTTTATCTCTTCTTCCTTATTACTAAAGCTACTAGTTAAGACTAGTAATCCCTATTACTATTTAGAGTTTAGCTATAATAGGTTTATTATTTAGAGATTTCTAAAGACTTTCTCCTTCTAGCTTAGCTATAATTATACTATACCTATATATTCTTAACTAAAACTATTAACTATTAAAGTTTTCTATAGTATAGCTTTTATAATAACTAGTTTAGGTAGGGTACTTAGTCTTACTAAATAGAAAATTACCTTACTAGTAGTAAGGGAGATATACTTAGTAAAAGTTAAGTAAGTAAATTTATACCTATTTAAGGAGTTATACTTTTTATAGAATAAGGAGATACTAGCTTTTACTTACTTTATTTAGAAGGAAGGAATATAGGGATAAAGAAGTAAAAAGGTAAAGAGAGTAACTCTTAGGCTAGATAGGTACCTTCCTATTATTAAGAATAAGAGTAAAGTGCTAGTTAAGATAGTAAATAAGATATAAGGTAAAGACCTATTTAAGAATAAAACTCTCTAACCTAAGAAATAGTATATATTTAGCCTTTTAAATAGGTACCTAAGACTATATAAACTTAAGGAAATAGTAATAATTACTAAGTTAACTATACTTAATTTATTACTTATAGGAATTAAAGGTAAAGGGGTAGATACTATAATTAAGAATCCTAAATAAATCTTTATAGGATATAGCTTAGATATAATATACCTAGTAGCTATATAAGTACTAAACTAGAACTAGAGAGATAACTTCCTTTAGGATAATAACTATATAGTAAGAATATTCTATAATTTAGTAAAAAGGACTTATATAAAGCTCTCTCTAGTAATCCTTTACTAAGATATACTAGTAAAAGGGAATCTAAAAGTAATTAAAGGCTTACTTTTATTAGTAGCTAAGTAGACTTTAAAGACTTAGGTAACTAGGGAGTTAAGGAGATTAAAGTTTAGGTAGAAGTTACTTACTAAATAAGGGAATTTAACTCTTAATAATCTATTAACCTAGTACACTAAGATATATAAATAACTAAAAAAGGGTAATACTATTAAGCTACTATATACTTATAAGAATATAATAGTTAAGATAGTAAGCCTAAGAGAAGGAAGTATTAGATTAGTTAAGAGGGTTAGTAAGATAAACTAGCCTACCCCTTAATCTAAAGTTACTCCTAGAATTTACTTCTATACCTTCCCTTTTATATTTACTCTTAACTTTCCCTAAACTATTCTTAAGATAGTAATAAGGTTTATTAATATATATTTAATAAATCTTTTCTATACTACTAGCCTCCTTATAGTATTAGTAATATAAGGGGATTTAGTTAACTCTAAGACTTATAGAACTAAAGACTATATCTATATTTCTAGGAAAAAGGGTAGGTAGGTTATCCTAGATATTAAGCTTATTAAGGCTAAAAGGTTTTGCCTTTATTTCTAGTATTAGCTATAGCTAAGTTATAAACTAAAGCTATTAAAGTTCCCTTATCCCTTTTAAGTTATATTATTACTATTAGTAAGGACTATTAAGCTATTTAGTAATAATATAAAAATAAGATATTAAGGCTACTAGGTTAATAAAGTAATATAATATAAGTTAAAGCTAGTAATATTAAAGATTAGGGGTTTATTAGCCTATTACTAACTACTAGTAATACTAATTTATTTATAAGATTATCTCTTTAGTATTACTTATAAACTAGTAAGGTATAGAGGCTTAATAACTAATACACTAATAGTGCTTATCTAGGGCCTCTAAGCGCTTAGGTTATTTTGCCTAATAGGATTACTAATACCTAAAGACCTAATTATAGTTTAATTTATAATAGTACCTAAAGACTTTATACTATAGTATTATTTAACTAGGGCTATAGTATAATATATAAGAACCTTATATTTATATAAAGGGAATAAAGAGAAAGTCCTAATAAGACTAAAAGATAGAAATAAGCCTTTTTACCTATAAAGAGTAAAGTAGCTACTAAGAATAGAAATACTTAGTAAGATTATAGGGAGTAGTAATATCCTAATTACCTTAGATAAAGGGGAGTATATTAGAAGTAATATTAATTTATTTAAACTACCTTCTAATTCTAGAGATAATAACCCTAGGGATAAAGCACTAGGAGAAGGAAACACTAAGGATAGAAAGATTAGGAGTAAAGTCTATAAATAGAATAATACTAGAAATAATAATCTTAAAGGTATAGGAAATAAGGAGAGTAGTAAAATTAGAGATAATAGTAATACTAGGAAAGGAAATAAAGGTAATAAAGAAGAAAGAAGAGGTAATAGTAACTCTAGGAGTATAAAAGGTAATAAGGGTAGGAATAAAGAGTCTAATAAAGATAAGAAAAAGGCTATTAAGGGAATTAAGAAAGGGAACCCTCTTATAATTATATTTATAACTAATAATAATAATACTAGAAACTCTCCTAGGGATTTAAGTATAGGAGAGGCTTATAATAAGAACTAAAGTAAAAGAGAAAATAGGGAACTTAATAATAATACTAATAATAGTAGAAAGTAAAAGAGGGATTTTACTAATAAGGGATTTTAGTAACTATAGCTATTATAACTATTGCCTCTAGGACTACCTTTATTACTATAGAGAAAGAGAGTAGCTTCCTTTATAAATAAGTAGTTAAATCTTAACTCTATATTTATTTAGGTAATAAGATTTATTACTAGTAAATATTTATAGTAGATTTAAGATATATTTTTACTTAAGGATATTTATAGTTTTAAGAAGGAAGCTATTATATTAAATTTTACTTCTATTTTATTATACTATACTTTCTAAGCTAATAAAGAGAAAGTAAAGTTAACTCTAACTTACCTTAGTAAAATATTAGGGATTATAGCTAAATACTAACTAATTCTAGACTTATAGGACTTAATAAGACTTACTATAAACTATAAAATCTCTATTTCCCTAACTATATTTATCTTTAATAAGTATAATAATCTCTAGTTAAAAGGTATTTCTTAACTATCTAAGGTCTAATATATAACTACTAAGAAATATAGTAATATAGTAAATAAGTTTAAGTTAAGGGCTAAATAGGAGTTATAACCCTTACTACCTAGATTACCTATACTATTACTCCTAATTAAAGTATTTAATAACTAGTTAAAGCTCTTATTAAACCTTTACCCTTATAGCTAGGTTATAGCTATACTAACTTAGTAGCCTCTAAAGATAAAAGCCTTAAAGTCTTAGCTTAGTAAGAATTAATAAAAGTGCCTTAAGGGTAAGGTTAAAGTAATTAAGGTATTAACTATAATATCTAAGGCCTATTACCTAGTTTATACTACTCTTATAGAACTTAATAAATTAATTAATTACTACTAGAAAGGTATTAATATTATAGTAGTTAAGGGTTTATACTTATATAAATTAAAGGAAGTTAGTAACTTCCTAATATTAGTATTAAATAGGAAGAAAAGAGTTCTTATTTTCTAGGAGAATTTTAGGTCTTTATTCTTAATTTAAGGTAATAAGTAACTTAAGGGAATAGTTAGCTAATTAGGCTTATAGGCTAATACCCTAGGTAGTAATTAATCTATAAATACTTTATTCTCTAAAGCTATAGCTAAGTATATATATAGGATTAAGGAAGGACTTTACTTTTTAAGAGGTCTAGAAAGGATTAAAATATTAATTAGAATAAGAGATTACTTAATAAAGTTAGGGGACTTAATAAGATAGAATTATTTATCTAAAGAGGCACTTAATATTTATAGGGATTTATTTATAGAATTTAGGGGAAGTAAAAATAGGTTATTAGCCTTAGTAAATATAGATATACTAAGGGGGAATATTATTATAATTATAGATTAACTTTATTAGACTAGGCCCTAAGGATAATATATATCTTAAGAGTTAGAGGTTTAACTATATAAGCTTAAGGGAGAAGGCCTATAATAATATTAGTTACTTATTATTTTAGTTTATTTAAATATTAGTTAGGGGTAACTACTAAGTAATAGTGAATATAAAGAGAGGGGTAGGTGTAAGGTACCTAGCTTACCTAATATAAAAACCTTACTTAATAGATTTTTTAGGGGAGGGGATTTGGGCTCTTTATCTTTATTATATTGTTAGTTAATTAAATTCAAATCATCAAGAGCTTCGTTCCTAGATCGTCACTATTTTTGCCTTGCCTGCCTTGCCTGCCTTGCCTGCCTTGCCTGCCAAGCTGCTTAGCCCCTGTCTAGTCCGTTACTCCGTACGGATTAGCGCTTCTCGGCGGCGACGCCACTTCGATTGCGGCGTGGCCCAAGGGCCAAGGACCAGTTGCTGTAGCATTGCTTCCAAGAGTGGTGCCGGCAAGATGGCCTTTCGCTGCATGCAGAATTCTCCCGATATCTCATCGGTAGCAATGATTGATGTCGCTGTCCCATCACATCGTTCATCATGCTGTGTTTTGGGACGGCCACTTGTCGCAGCTGATCGGCCACCAGATCTACACAAACCAGATCTGTCTCATTCATTCACCACCTGCATGCATGCACGCACTGCGATTAAGTATCCGCTTTCCACTTTCAATGCAAGAAAAACTGCAATGTGCATCACATGACGCATTCTGCAGGAAATAGTCATTCTTCCGGGACACGGTTCTGGGACACGGATCTTGGAGGTTCGGATGGCTGTTTTCAGACCTCAAGTCGTCCCTCTGTAGATGTCATCTCATACATAGATAGCGGCGCTGCCCCAATGCGGATGCACCTCAAAACTCGAACCTCAAAACTTTGAACCAGGCTGTTAGTAGTTAGTAAGCGTTTGCGTGCTGCGGTGACTGAACATCGGGCGGGCTTGATATGGAGATGCACCTTCTGATCCATTGCCTCGAGGCGGCATCAATCATTCTCATTTGTAGTGGGGGACCGCACCGTGTAATGTATCGCTGTTCAGCGGTGGGCACCCATTGGAACCCGAGATCCGCAACGGACTGAGAGGTCCGGCCGGCAAGGAGATTTATATCGGGGAGGACTGCTGGGTTGTTGGTGGCAACGTCGCGATCCTGCCTGGCGTCACCATGTCGCGGCTCGACTGTTGGTGCTGGTAGTATGGTGACCAACAAGATAACGGGTCGGATCACGACGCGAATCATATGCAAGATCAAATCGACTTTGGATCCCAGCCAGAGCGATGGGTCTAATCGATAAAGCTCACCCTCACACCAGTTGTTTGGTGGCGTGTCTGTGAATAACTGTGATGGCCATATCGGAAACGTGATCCATCTTGAATTTGTTCTTCCGATCATTGGACGCAGTAAACGCACCTATTTACGGATAATAAAGCTTGAGAAGCGAAAGCATTGGTTGCATTGACAAAAAGGAAAGACTGTTTATCATGAACTTGAGCAAAAAGTCTCAGAAAAGCTTGAGAAAGGCTCAGTCACATGACCTGCCGCTCAGCCGGTAGATTGCCGCTTAAACTGCAACGCTTCTGACTTCAACTTCAACACATCGTTCGTCCAACCAAATGCGTAGCTCAGCATGAGAGAGTCTCTTTGTCTTTGAATTCTACATCAGCCCACCGTACCGTATACGGCGTGCATGCTTGAAGTTCGGCCTCAATAGCCACAGCCATGGCTTACGAGCCACGTGGTGACCATGGGGGAGGGGGCCAGGATGGCGCCTATGTCAAAGTTCGAGGTCGAAGTAAGTAGTCGTCGCCAGCTTTCTCCCGCTAGACTTACCAAGTGCCAATGGAAACATTTTGAAACGACATGTCAGGGCTGCGATGAGGGTCTCCCGATCATGTTAAGACAAAGACAAGTGTCGTGAGATTGGGATCGTTGGAGGCTTGATGCTACGCACAGATTTTGGGGTTTCACGGATCAAAGTCGCATGCCATCATTAAGATTGCTCTCTGTGCTAACACGCATGAAAAGGACCCGTTACAGACTACAGCTCTACAGTCATTCATTGGTTACGGAATAGAGTACCAAACTACAAAGGCTCCTATACTGGCGAGAGAGAACGACCTAGCGCTAGCTACATCGTGGATGTGAGATGGGTCTTTGGTCTTGGAGCCCATGAACAAATTGTACTGACATGGTTCAGATGCTCCCTCCGGCTGCAAGACCAACAAACGCAGCTGACACAATCCCTACCAAACATCTTCATTCTTCACTAAACAAGATTAAACACCCCGTCAACGTCGTTCGTTGGACACCAGAGGGCCGCAGACTACTGACAGCATCAACGAGTGGCGAGTTCACGTTGTGGAATGGCACGGGGTTTAATTTTGAAACCATCATGCAGGCCCACGATTCCGCCATCCGAGCATTGGAGTATTCTCACAGCGATGACTGGCTAATATCGGCTGACCATGACGGTCTCATCAAGTACTGGCAGCCAAATTTCAACAATGTGCAAAGCATAAACGCGCATTCGGATCCGATCCGAGACTTGGCATTCAGTCCCAATGATTCCAAATTCGTGAGTGCCTCGGACGATTCAACGCTCAAGATATTCGACTTCGCCCTCGGACAGATGGAGTCCAAGTTGGAGGGCCATGGCTGGGATGCCAAGAGCGTAGACTGGCATCCTACGAAGGGCCTTCTGGTGTCTGGTTCAAAGGATCACTTGGTCAAGCTATGGGATCCAAGAACAACGCGCTGTCTCACCACACTACACGGCCACAAGAGCACCATCACCAAGGTCATGTTTGAGAGAGTTCGAGGTGCTTGTCTCGTAACGTCGGCGCGAGATCAGACGGCTCGTGTATTCGATCTCAGAATGATGCGCGACATCTGCCTGCTGAAGGGCCATGAAAAGGACATCTCGACTCTAACGTTCCACCCTGTCCACGCCAATCTTCTCACTACAGGCGGCATGGACGGTTCTCTCTTCCACTATCTCCTGGACTCGCCCAATCCACCGGCTGGCCAACCCCTCACCGTCAGTCCCTATGATAGCATGGATCCTGCGTCCACGCCTGCTCAGGCAGTATGGCCGATGCACAGGGTACCATTCGCACACGATTACGCCATCTGGTCTCTTGGTTGGCACCCGCTGGGTCACATTCTGGCATCGGGGTCCAACGACCGCATCACTCGATTCTGGACTCGAGCGCGACCCGGCGATACGGACGTTGCCCAAGACAGATATCATATTGGAGAAGCAGCTGCCGAAGCGCAGGGTACGTGGGACCGTCGCGGAAACCGCCGTCAACGTCAGGAGGAAGAGCAACAGGAGATGGAGGATGAGCTCGATGCACTCGTCGATCAGGATGCCCCGAGGCTTCCCACAGTCCCTGCCTTACCCGGCATTCCTGGCTTGCCTCTTGGCGGAGGCTCTGCGCCTCCCGGCCTCACAGCAGGCCTTGCTCTTCCTCCACCTGTTCCGGGTGTCGTTGGAGTGGGAGCCAACGGCCATGCGCCGCCGCCGCCATTCCCTCTGCCCGGCCTGAACGGCGCCCCTCCACCACCCCTGCCGGGCCTGGACCCCAAAAATCCTCCCGGCCCTGCACAGCTCCTCGAGCTCATGAAGAAGGCGGGCATGCCTCTTCCCCCGCCGGGTGCTTTCCCACCAGGTCTCATCCCACCACCAGGCAATGTGCCTCCTCCTGGGACTTTTCCTTTCCCCATCCCGCCACCACCGCTTCACCACCAAACCGAGGAAGACAAGGCCGAGACGCCACGTAGAGCTCCACTACCAAGTCAGGAGGAAAGTTTGCGACAGGAGCAAAGACAGGGGAAATACACTCGTATCCGGTAGAGCGACGGGGCTGCTCCGAGAGAGGTCAGAAATGTATGCATGATGAGAACATAACTATGTATAGGAGAAACGGTAGATGCGGTGTCGGAATGAGCATGGAACTCCTTGGGTCTGCCGATATCCTTGGTATTGAGATGACATGACATTGTGAGTTTGTATCATAATACCACTACTTTAACCATTGCCGACACGAGTTTCCTCGAATCGCCAGCTTCCTTGTCTGTCAGTCTATTGGGCCACATGTCACATCTTGTCCAGTTTCAGGCCAGCATGCGTAGATGAGAGATGCCCAGGACGCCTTTGATGGGGGTGGCGATGATGGGCATGGTGAGAACCAGGTTCCTGCCCGGGCGCGTTCTTGTTTGTGAAAGCCAAGACAGAAGAAAAAAAGAAGAAGAAAAAATCCATCAGCCGCATTTGCGTCTTCCTGGTCGATTTCAAATCATGGCTGAGCACAACATTGTGGTTTTTGCCGGCGATGACTGTGACCCCGAGGTATATATATTTTCTACGTGCCGATACCTCGCGTAAATCGGCATGGGTAAAACGCACGTTGAATACGTGTATATTGCGATGAATCACGTCCCATCGCTCTATCCGTATCACGAGGGATTGAAAAGTATCTTTTATGATTCCAACGTTCTAGTTGCTTTTGGTATGATAGTCATTTTGGGGCGCATTTCAAAGCAAGTAACCCAGGAAGCCTGTACCCATCCATCATGAGGACCAAGATTGTTGCTCCTGATACTCATGCTTCATGTTCTGGGTGCTCTGTATGATGGGTAGGATAATAACCCTCTTCCCAAGTGAAAGTACACTTTAAGAAAGCTGATGAACGTCGGTGCAACATGGACATGGAGGATGCCTGAGCGGGCCGCATCGAGGTAATTAGGTCAATGAGCTCCCGAGAAGTTGCAAGAAATATCTCGTTGTTATTACGGACTAGTTCCTATCTATTTTTTTTTTTAAAAAAAAAATCAAATCCAGCGCATATTGATCAAGACTTGAAAGAGCGGGGCGAATAGCCAGCCAAGCCACAAGTTGAATATCTCAAACCAAATCGCGTCCTCCCACAACTCCCATTCATTCATTCAATCTCGCGAATCAAATTTCATGACCCTTCTGTCCATTCCTAAATTCCAAAAATCACAGCCCACGTCACCTTTCCATCACCCCAGCACAAACCCAAATGCTCTCTCTAGTGCGACACAGCAGTGCGGCATAGGGAAGGAAGAAAAAAGAGTAAAAAAAAAGCCTAAAGCGAGATCAACTCGGGAGAAGATACAAGGATCCGGCCAGTGAAAGAAAGACCCAGAAAAAGAAAAAAAGTGAATGTGTGGATGAGCTGATGCTCAGTCGCTGCTGGTTTGAAGTCACACACTCGGCTTGAAGCCAAATTCAATTCGCGACTTCTGTAGGATCAGTCCCGCCAGCGCCAACAAGGTGTCGCTCGTGAGAAGCTCGAGCACCTGCAGGTGAGCGAGCAGCTCCTTGCTGGCCCAGTTGCGCAGCTCAATCGCATTGAGAGAGTCCAGGCCAAACGCAGAGACCGAGGATGTGAAATCGAGGTCCTCCTCGTTTACGAGCAGAATGCTGGCCAGCTTCTTGATCAGACCAGAGGCGACGGCTTCCTCTGCGTCCTTGGCGCAGGCAGCTGCTGAAACGACGTGCTTGATCGAGACGGCCTGGGAGACTTGGCTGTCATCGCTTGTGGAGGAGGCTGCCTTCATCAGGCTGCGGAACCTTGCGTCGTGGACCGCGTAGGGCGGTTGCGAGCTGTTCTCGATGTTGAGGCCGGTGAGGATCTGGGCATCGGGTGACCAGCTGCTGAAGCCCTCGATGGCGGCAGCCAAGATGGCCTGCAGCTCGGCCTCGCCAGCAGTGTTGCCCTTGAGATTGCTCATGACAATGCCCCGGCGCTCTGCGTTCTCGCTGAGGTAGCCTACTTCGTCCATGGCCGGGAGATCAATGGCCACTCCGGGCAGGCCTTGCTGACGCCTGTGCCTGGCCAAGCTGTCGAGGAAAGTGTTGGCAGCTGCGTACGCTGCCTGGCCCTTGTTTCCTACAACGCCAGCTATCGAAGAAAGAACGACAAAAAAGTCCAGCTCTTGTCCAAGAAGCGCTCTGTGTGCGTTCCATGCTCCCGCAACCTTTGACTGAACGACGGCATCAAAGTCTGGGAACGTCATCTTCTCATAGAGCATGTCCCGGAGAACCATGGTTGAGTGGATCAAGCCGCGGACAGGAGGAAGTGACGCTGAGCACTCGGTGAGAGCTGCTTCAAGACTGGAATATTCGGTGATGTCGCAGGCTTTGACGTGAATCCTCGAGCCCGAAGCGCCGAGGTCGTGGATCAGCTCCTCCACCTTGCTGTTCGTACCGCTGCGAGACATGAGTATGACACTGCCTGCTCCCTTCTGCACCATCCATTTGGCCATTGAACGTCCGAGGCCACCCGTCCCTCCCAGGATCACGTAAGACGCGTCGCCAGAGAACATGCTCCTCCTCCTCCTCCTCATGGGCATGTGAGTGGCCATTACTTGATCATGGGCATTGTGGGTCAGAACCAGCTTGCCCGTTGTCTTGCCTCCCTGCAAGAGCCGAAGGGCCTTTTCCACGTCCGAGATGCCCATGGCGGTGATGGGATGGATCGGACCAATCTTCTTCTGCTTCATCGCTGCCAGCACTGCATTCATCACCTTGCCCATGATGCGAGGTCTCTCAGCGGCGAGAACAGTCAGATCCACAGAGCTGAAGAGGGCATTGCTCTCAAAGCGTCTCATCTCGAGCCGGGTATTGTTGGTAATGTCTCGCTTTCCAATCTCGATGAATCGCCCGAAGTGGGCGATGCAGTCCCAAGTCTCTCGTAGGAGCTCACCGGCCAGCGAATTGAGGACGACATCGACGCCCTCTCCTCTGGTCATGGCACGAATGGCAGGGCCGAAACTGGTGTTTCGGCTATGGAAGATGTGGTCCTCTGGGATGCCATACTTGTCCATGATCAGCTTCTTCTTGTCGGCACTGCCGACCGTGGCGAAGATCTCTGCTCCGATCATTTGCGCAAGTTGAATGGCGCATTGGCCAACGCCGCCCGCTGCCGCATGGATGAGTACTCTCTCGCCGGCCTCGAGGCGGGCAATGTCCAAGAGGCCGTAATACGCGGTACAGTAAGCGACAGGGATCGACGCAGCAACTACCATGGACATTTCATCGGGGATCTTGGCGGCGCTGGTGGCCAGGCAGCGAGCAAAGGTGCGATACGCCCCGAGAGGCATAGCGCAGACTCTGTCGCCAACGGCCAGAGATGTCACAGCCGAACCAACTCGGGCGACTGTTCCGCTGCACTCGACCCCGATGTACGGGCTGGCCAGTTGACCCATGGAGATCACGACGTCTTTGAAGTTCATGCCGGTTGCCTCGACAGATATTTCAATCTCATCCTTGTCCAGAGGCATGTCGTCGTCATCTCTGAAGTACAGGGTGTCTAGTGCTCCAGGGCTCTGAATGTCGAGCCTGAGACGCCGGTTGGTTTGGTTGAATGGTTGAAGATAGGCCATCGACGTCTTGGTCTCGCGTTGAACAAAGGTATTCAGCTCCGTGTCCTCGATGACGCGAGGAACGACGATCCTGCCATTCTCTTCGTAGAACTCCATGTCCGTGGCCTCCTCGGATTGATGGGCAAGCATGTGTTGGAACGTGTTCGTAATCAGCAGCGCCTGCTCCGATGCACTGATTTCTCCGGCAGCGTCGAAATCAAGTGTTCCAATCTCCTTGTCCATCTCAGAACGGAGCGTACGGCTCAGGCCCAAAGCCATGTTACGGTGCGGGTTCTGGGCATTTTTGAAAGCGCCAGAGGTGACCCAGAGAAACATCCCGGAGCTGAGCAGAATGTTTTGAATTCGGTCAAACAAATCAGCAGAAATCTTTTCGAACACGGAGCAGTCCAATTCGTAAAGATTGATGCACATCCTGTTCGCGACAATGGCTTTGTCGAGAGAGCTGACTGTGGGAGATTGTCCTGTTCGCAGCTCGATGTTCGCCGCCAGACTATGAACAAGAGGATCGCTCGGCGAACGTTCCGTCAAAATAACAATGTTCTTTGCGTCGCTCCAGACATCACTCTTAGCAACATGTCCATTGGTGGCATCGCCGTTGGTGACGACTCCATTGTAATGGTCATTTCCGTTGACTGGCGTCCCATTCGTGTGCGGGTCATTGGTTTCAGCTGTTGATTTCAAATCATCATCACCATCCAGTGGAGTCCAAATGGTCTTGTATCCCAGCCTCTTTGTTTCCATGGCATCGAAGGCGTCGTCCTTGACAGGACTGAGTTCGAACCCCTTGATAATGATGGACGGCACCTCGGGATTGCGGGAGCTGAAAGCGTGAATCAGGACCTCCGTTGTCATGGGCTTTGACAAATCAGCCTTGCCATTGAGGTAGACATCGAACTTTTCACCGGCCTCTGACGAAATGGTCTTCTGCAACTGAATCTCCCTCACAGCCGGTGGCATGTAGAGGCATGGCAAAGCGCCTCGGCCAGCTCCGAGAACCGCAAAACTGTGCTGGAACACAAGATCCAGGAAGGCGGCACTGATGATGGTGTCGGCCTGGTATCTCTCGGGCATAGTCTTCGCAGTGTCCGGAATGACTACTTCACCGATGACGTTTTCAAAGTCATCAGACGCCGAGAGACTGTGAATGTTTTGCAGAGTCGGCCCATAGCCCGCGCCCCTTTCGCGCAGCTCGTCGTAGAAGGCAGTGACGGGAATTTCGGTCTTGCAGACTTCCTTGGCCTTGGCAACCATGTCGACTGCCTCGCGGTTTCTGACGGCACAGACCTGGTTCGCCTCCTCGCGCTTCGAGACGCCGATAAGCCCACGGCAGTGCTCAGTCCAGCCGCGGTCCGCGTGGTAGGAGTGAACACGGAACTCGTCCCATTTGTCCGAGTAAGAGCGGGTGCCCTCGGAGTATTGCCGCAAGCTGGTGATCAACTCGTATTCTCCGTCATCTTGAAGGAGCAACGGACGAGTGACCTGCATCTCGCGGATGGTGAACTGATCAAACTCGACGCCACGCATCGACGCCCGCTGCGCAGCTGCTTCAACTCCCATGCTCACGAAGCCTGAAAAGGGAAATGCAGTGAGCTCTTGCATCTTGTGATCACGCAACCAAGGTAGATCTTCAGTGCGGATGACATTCCTCCAGCTCGGCTCAAGATCGCTGGCAAAGCTGGTCATGAGGCCAAGCAGGTCGTGGCGGGGGAATGGCTTCAGTCGATAATGACGACTGGCGCGGCTCTCCCGCCAGTACTTCTTCGCAGACCATGGATATGGGGCAAAGTTGGGAATGTGACTGGGCTTCGAGTCGAGGACATCAGGGTTAACGCTTGAGAAGTCCAGCACCGAACCCTTCTTGAAGAGATTGCCCGCAAGCATAAGCATACTTCGAGTAGCGTCTTCCTCGCGTTTCAGCGAGGCCAAGTATGACGTTTTCTTGGCCTTGTCTCCTACAGCCTTGATGACATGCTTGATGGGCCCCTCTAATGCAGAGTGAGGCCCAATCTCAATCAGGACATCTGGTTCCTCGGAGTTGCAGAGCTCCTGCAGTGCTGTGGAGAAGAGCACAGGCTTGGTAAGATTTTCCACCCAATATGTGGCGTCTAGTTCAGAGGCGTCCTTGAGCAGCTGACCCCTCAGGGAAGAGTAGAATGCAACGTCCGTCGAGGCCGCATCAACATCTCGGATGCTGTTGAGGTAGGAGTCGGCGACCAATTCCATGTGTCGGCAGTGATACGCGACCTCGACCTTGAGCTTACGGTTGAACACACTCTCGCTTTCAAGCTTAGCGGCCAGCTGATCGATCGTAGTAGAATCTCCTGACACAGTGATTGAGTTGGGTGAGTTTTCACAGGCAACCGTGCAGTATCCATTGTGTAGCATCTTCATCATTGGAGCAACAATCTCCATGCCGGCGCCAACAGCCAGCATGGCACCTTCAGGCTTGGACGACGCGGATAGCATCCTGGCAACAGCCTGGCCCCTGTTGAATGCAGCTGAAAGTGCATTTCTGAACGACAGAGCACCAGAGGCGTACGCGGCACCAATCTCTCCACTGGAATGACCAACAACTGATGAGGGTTTAATCCCCCAGGATTGGAGAAGGTTGACAAGACCCAATTGCACGGCAGTACAGACCGGCTGGCTGAGGTATGCCTTGTTAATCTGCGTCTCTTGCTTGGATCGAGAGAGCTCTTCAATCAGTGAGAAGTCAGCACCGAGCTGTCTCAGTGTGTTGTCGGCATCATGAATGGTGGAAGCGAAGACGCGATGAGAATTCATCAGCTCTCGGCCCATCGCATGCCATTGCGCTCCCTGACCAGTGAAGACGAAAGCAATTTTTGGATTTCGGAGAGCACGAGCAGATTTGGAATCAGGACCATTAAGACAATGCGCCAAGTCAGCCGTCGTCGAGCCCACCATGGCAGATCGCCAAGGCAGATGAGACCGACGGTTGCACAAAGTATATGCAATGTCACGAATGAGGTGCTTCTCGAACACGCCAGGGTGTCGCTCAAGATACACGCCAAGTTGCTGGTTCCTTCGCTTTGCGGATTCCTCGTCGTTGGCAGAGGTGACGAATAACCGCATCGCCGTTGAGGCAGGTGGTAGCAAGCCTTGTCCTTTGGCCTGAAACTTCTCCAGCACGCAATGGGAATTGGAACCGCCAAAGCCGAAATTGTTGATACTGATGAAGCGCTTGTCTTTAGGCCAGGGACGGACGTTCGTGGCAACCTACTTGCGTTAGCTTTAGACAGGCAAAGATGTCACATGCAACTAAACGAATAGACCTCACCTTCATGTTCCACTTGGAGAGAGGAATATCTTGATTTTCTGCCTCATAATTTGCATTGGGCAGGATGAATCCCTTGTCGAGCATCAACGAGGCCTTGATCATCGACACGATGCCACTTGCGGGTTCGAGATGGCCGACATTTGTTTTGACCGATCCAATGTACAATGGTCGACTTGATGTGCGCCCTTCTCCAAAAACATCATGAATAGCGGTTGCTTCAAGAGGATCGCCAACTTTTGTGCCAGTACCATGTGCTTCAACGAAGCCACAGTCACGAGGGTCAATCCCTGCCCTAGCATACACCTCGCGCATCAACTGTTCCTGCGCCAGGGGATTCGGCGCCGTGATACCGACTGTTCGGCCATCTTGGTTGATACCAGTATTGCGGATGACAGACCAGATCTTGTCGTTGTCTTCCATCGCCCTGTGGAGAGGTTTGAGAATGAGACAGCCGGTGCCCTCGCCTCGGGCAAAGCCGGACTTGGCACGGTGATCGAAAGCATACGTCACACCTTGCTCGGACAGCAAGCTGGTGCAATGAAAATTAGAATTGGATCATGTGTTCAATCATGTTTGTTTGAGCAACATACCGATTTGTAGACATGGAAGCAAGATGGTCTGGGGCGAGGTTCAATCGTGAAGAGGCAACCACTGCCTGTTCGGTCTCGCCTGACCGTATACTCTGAACGGCCAGATGAATAGCGTGCAGTCCCGAGGAGCACGCTGTATCTACTGAGAAACAGGGACCTCTCAGATCAAAGAAGTGGGCAATTCGGCCAGCGAGGATAGATTGATGGTTGCCAGTGGCATCAAACATAGGGACCGTGTCCAAGTCTCTGAGAGAATTGAGGTGATAATCCGATGGGCTAGAGCCGACGAATACGGCAATGTTCTTGCCGCAAATTTCCTCTTTCGGGATTCCAGCACATTCCATGGCCTCGTAGGTGCACTCTAATAGTTGCCGTTGCTGAGGATCTAGAATTGTGTCAGTTGATTCAGTTGATTCAGTATTGTCGTCACCACTTCAGCCTTTTCTTTTCTTTTTTTCTTTCTTTTTTTTTTTGTTTTAACATACCCATGGCTCGAGCCTCTGCTGGTGTAATGTTGAAAAATGTTGCATCAAACTCGCTAATATCACGCTGAAGGAAATAACCGCCCACACTGTTGAAACATCCCTTCTTCCCGGGATTGGGATGCCAATAGGCTTCTTTGGACATCCTATCCTTGGGAATCTCAGACCATCCACTGCGAGCCCGTGACATGAGCGTCCAAAAGTCCTCTAATGTCGAGACGTCACCAGGTAGGCGGCAGGACATGCCAACGATGGCAATGGGCTCCATGTTTGCGTTCATGTCGAATGATGAAGTGTTGAAGTGCGAGTGAACTTCTCAGTGACTCCTGCCCAGAGAAAAGTTGACGACGGCGGAAGGACGAGATAGGAAAAGAGAAATTGCACGAGGCTGTCACACACAAAGACGGAGAGTTGTTGCTTTATACCCCCAGTTTGGTGGTCTCGCCCGGTTGCCATGGCATTCATTTGGAGTACGCTTCTGGCAACGAGTTATAAGTGCTTGAGAATACCAAGAAACAAGACGTCAAGTAGCAATTGACGAAAACAACCTCGGAAAGCGCACAATGGAATGCCATGCCACACAGATCTCACATCTGCTATGAAATGCCCAGACTAACCTGATTCATCAGTTCAAGTGTAAGGCACTGCATTTTGGATGTCTAGCGAACAGCTGGCGCTAAGCTCGAAACAAACGAATCGATGCATATACCACCACACTGCCTTGTCGTCTCTCGAATTCCCCGCTGCTTCTTGGCTTTGAAGCTTGTTATTCCTTGTGTTGGTGCCAATGTGCTTGATCTAACGAAGTGGGGCATGAGTACATGAGTACACGAGGCCCCGCTGCAACCGAATTCCCGGGACGAACAATGGAGTCTTTTAGTCCAGCTATTAGCTAGCGGCAATCTCTGGAATGTAGATTGACGTCGAGGATCTAGATGGCCGACTCACCTTTTCTGTCCGAAGACGATGTAGCAAGATTCCCCACGTAGTAGCCGTATGCGGATAATATCCAAACCCTTGATGTGAGGTTGTGAAAGCTATGGGAGAGGCTCCACAGAATAATGAAAATGTCATCAGATAAAGTCTAAATGGCAGCATTAGGCCAGGTAGGTGCATGAATTTCGAGAACTCACCGAGATAGGAAACTCGTCCGGTTCGGGTTGGCAGCACTTGTTCAACAAAGTACATAACCAGCGTGGCGTGCCACCAAGCTTGTCATATCAGCTTATTGTGTCAAACAAGGAAAGTAAAACTGACGATTTGTTCTTCTTTTCTTCTTTTCTTCTTCTTCTTCTTCTTCTTCTTCTTCTTCTTCCTCTCTTTTTTTTTTCTTTTCACCAATCGACCTTGCGCTAGATCTGAGATATAGAGGTCAAGATGAAGTTCCTGTGTCTACACGGGGCGTGCAGAAGCGCAAGCGTATGCAATTGCCCCCCCATTCCGAGATGCTGTTGGCGTACATGCTCACCATTGCTGGCAGAACTTTCAAGTACAGCTGGGTCCCTTCGCTGCGAAGACCTCAGAATCTGGCCAGATCTCGTTCAAATGGATATCGGGTCGTCATGAAGCCATCCCGCCTCCTGGCTATGCTGAATACTTTGGACGTGGTCCATTGTACCGATTCATTCCGTTTGACGGCATTCAAGCCCGTGAAGACATCCTTAATAAGCTTTGCGAGTTTCCGCAGGGAGCGACACCTGAAGATACTATGCGCCAGCTCTGTCAACCTGGGAACATGGTAAATTACGACGCGGAAGGCGTTCGTGCTGCCATCCTGGACATTCTAAAAGTTGTCCGAGATGATCCTGAAATCGAGGTGTGTAGAAGGAATTGTCGAAATTGGAAGTAAGCTAATTGTTGGTAGGGCATTCTTGGGTTCTCAGAAGGTGCCGTTGTTGCTTCATCAGTAATTGTCGAGGAAAAGCGTCAGTGGGAAGAAGAGGGCATTCCTCGACAACTCAAGGTATACAATGACCCATGGATTCGAGGACCGATTGGCTCCGACTGATAACGAGTAATAGTGCGGAGTTTTCTTCGCTGGTTGGCCACCACTTTCACTGGAAGGCGGACGTTGTAATATCATGCTCGCGGACGAAAGTGGAGAGGTCGTTGACATCCCAACTTGCCATATCGTAGGCTGCGATGACCCCTACATCGATGGTGCCATGGCACTATACAGCATGTGCGACCAGGATTCGGCCGAGTTGTTCGATCACGGAAGCGGGCACTTTGTTCCTCGTGAACCACAGACATTGTCAGAGCTCTCAGCGGTCATAAAAGCGGTGGTGGAGAAAGCTGAGTCTCAGTTCATGTCTCATATTGACTCGGCGGAGAGCATGTCAGAGTCAACGAAATCGCTTGATGACTTTTCACAGGATTCTGAAGATAGTTCAGCGAATACTTCGCTTGATGAATTTTCTCAGTGCTCTGAGAAGAGTTCATCCAGATCTTCAGTCGTGTTTTCTGATTGTGAGCCTTTGGACGGTTGATCCACACGTTTGGTTTTTTTGATGTCATGTCTCCCTGCTTTTTCTTTGCCTTTTTTCTTTGTACTCTTCTTTTCTTTTGGAATAATATACACACAAACGGCAACTGCTTAATTCGATACATTTTGCCCCGATGGCGCTATTTTCAAATGTAACAGGGACACAACTATCATGGAGAGGAGTTAGTAGCTTGATTGTACATGGGTAGATCTGTATCGAGAATTTTCCATCTTTGCGACCGGAGTAAATGTCTTTCGCCAACGTGCAGGAAAATTTAACAAACCCTGGAAAAGTCGAAGCTCAATCTAGGCAGTGTGCCGGTCGTTCCACAATGATGTTTGCAGGCGACGACTACTTTCCGGCAGCGCATCTATGTTTGGCTGCTAGGCATCGAGGCGTTTACAGGGCGTGTGAAGGGCGTGTGAAGGGCGTGTGATTATTGAGACAGGCCAAAACCAAGCTACCATAGGCAAGGCCGGTGTTGTAGGAAACAAGGGCTGAAAGTGCTGGTTCAGCGTTTCGTTGGCGGCTCTTCGACTCCGTCGCGCATCGCCATCGAGCCCACATCGGGAATGAATCGACCTTGCTTACTTTGCATACCAAATCAGCCATACTGGGGGTAATCAAAATGAAGCAGAAAGGGAAAGATGATTAACAACTGGCATGTTTGATGGTTGGAGAGTGTGACGCCTTGGAATTGAATACCGTGCATGCTACACGCCTATGCGGATGATTTTCACCACCTACCTAGTTAGCAGTAGAAGATTCTATTCCTAACACGCCCTGTAGGGTTAGAATGGTTAGCTTATGAATTATTTTTCTGGGTTTTGGCATGCAATGTAGTCCGTATGCAGCCTAAACATGGTCACCGCTGACCGGGTACTTGGGATTATGGATGGGTGGGGCAAGCCCGCTTGTGGACTTTGATGCGAGAGAGATCTCTTGCACGTGATAGAGGTTGTGTGCTTAATTAGTAAGATACGCACATTCCTCTGCGCATTCCTACGCTTATTACTGACTACTGATTGTGGCTACATACGGTACCCAGGCGACAAGATCCGGGTGGGTGGGTGAGATCAATTCCCCGCGAGCGTCTTTGTCAACGAGCATGAATACACCTACCTTTGTGCGATTGATTGACTTCCTGCATTGCCGAACCCCCGGGGCCTTTTCCTTTGTGACACCGAAATTAGTACTCCATAATGTATTCACTTCTAAATTCAATGACCCCGTCTGACGAATGCTAATCATTGTCACTCTGTCTCCAGGGTAGCTCCATTTTGCATGCAGAAAAGACTTGAGCCATCAACATCAACACCGTAGAGTACAAAGGGTCTTTTTTTCTTCCAAAAAAAAAACCCCTGCCTCTGTCGCTACCCTGAAGCCACATTCAAATCCAGGGGCCTGAATGTTGATGACGTGCACACTAAGTATATTCGTCACACTCCCGACTTTTCCCCAGGTGTCCATGTCATTTACGACTTCCCTGGGGCTCGCCGCTCGACACTTGTCCAGATCGATGCAAAAAGTACACATGCGCTTCTTTTTTGAGACGAAGTTGCCCCTCACTCTGCGCGTGACGAGTTCAAGGGGCAGCGACAAGCTCTCTCCTGCCATGTGCCATGTGCCATGTGCGTCCTGAATAGCGGCGCGTCACGTCAGAGGCGATTCAAGGGGTTCAGGACAATCAACGGGCGCCAGCCGACATTGGTTGGGCGGCTGGGCGCGCTAGACTGCGACAGGCAATCTGTAAATCTGCACTGTGAGTAATAAGTCGTAAGCCTGATGAAGAAGAAGAGTGAAGACTTGTCAGACTTGTCTTTGCTCGCGTGTTAGTGTGGGGGCTTTGCGAGACCGCGTCCGCGGCGGGGAGGAAGCGGCCCCAACAAGATGCTCCCAAAAGTCACAGTGGACGCCAGCATTAAATTATTCAAGTTGACAAGTCAAGTCTGGTTTGTGCTTGGAGGTGAGGGAGGTAGGTGGCTGGCTGCCGCGGAGCTTAATCTGTTCTGTGCCTGCCCCCACCCCCCCGTTCGCCGTTCGCGCGACTAGACGTGACAGTCCTGCCCAGCAAGCTGCCAGACCAGAACAGCAGCTCGATTAAGTACACCACACAGACAGGACAAGACCGAACACCAAACAACAATCTTGGTCCTCGTCTGCCTCATCTCTTGCTTCCTCCTTCTCCCCCAATATAACCACTCACACCGCGACACTAGGGCCTATTGCACTGCACTTTTGCACTTCGTCTTGTTCCTGCTTCTCCCCAATTGATATCCTTTTGTCTCTTCTTCTTCCTCTATACACGGAGCCCCCGACACGGTCCACATACGTACGTACGTGCCTAGGTACACACACACACACACACACACACACACACGACATGACGACCAACGCCTCATCAACAAAGCAACGCGCCGCTTTGGCCCCGTTGGACGCGAACGCGAAGCCCTCTCTTCCTTCCCCCAAGATGCTCAAGGACGGAACCGTGTCGGTGATTCCTTCAACGGGCGGCACCTCGCCTCTCAAGAGAGTCCGGCCCGCGAGTGTGGGTGGCACCAAGAGGTCCGCGGAGGATACCTGCTCGCACGGGAACAAGAAGGCGTGCGTAGAAGAGGTATGTTTTCTCCCCTCTCGAACCGACTTTCCAAATGCACGCGCCGCGTCAAGACAATGGCCAACGTTGTACTAACAAGTCGGGGCGGTGTTTCCCACACAGGACGACGCGCGCCCACATCCATCACCGACCTCATCGCCGTCTACATCCTCCATCTTCGACACCTCGGCCGCCGAAGGAGACGCCTCGTGGGCCACGACCACCACGGAGCCAGACATGGTCGGTGCCATCGTCACTGACGCGTCGGCCCTGTTGGCCCCTCGTCCGAGAGGGAGCATGACGCGGGAGCAGGCGAGAGAGGCACGAACTTCCCCTGCCACCTGCAACAACATACATGAAACTTGGGGGAGAAAATCCCCCCCCCCCCCTTCCCCATCGAAAATAGCCATTGACTAACATGAACAATGTTTCCGTATCCTGCAGAAAGCCGAAATCTTGCGTCTCCGCCTCGGTCTAGCAAGCTACAAGTTACGAACCGGCCAGACGGGCGTCCCCCTCGCAGACCTACAACACAAGCCCTTGCCGCCTCGACCGTCTGTCCGCGCACAACTCCCCAGCCGCCAAGATGTACATGTCGCTCCCAGCTCCCAGGAGTCGAACACCTCATCTTCCACCATGGACACCACTGGCGCGCGATGTGCGAGCTCGAATAGTCCGGTGGAAGGAGGAGCTGCGAATGGACTGCTGAGTCTTTCAAGGGCGAACTCTTCTGTTTGAAGTTACGCACACTGATGAGCCGTCGAATTTTTTTTTTTCGTGTGGGGGCGTCTTTATCAAAATAAGAACCTTTTTTTTTTTTTTTTTGTGCGGTAACGCGTTATTTTGAAAAAGCGAGGCAAACTAGATGGGATTCCATGGCAGCAGAATGGGCGTACACGCGTTGTGTAGCATATAGAACATCACCTCGGGTCTTTCGGTGTTGGGTTTTAAGGAAAACAAGCCACGGGTTAGCATTCTGGACGCGGTCAACGCGCGGGTTTTGACTTTTTTTCTTTTTCTTTTTTTTACACGAATGGCGGCATATTTTTTTTTTTTTTTTTTCGTGGCGTAAGGAACGAATAGAATGAATAGTCTTTTGAAAGTTTTGATAATTTCCTTGTTTCTTTTTGGAACCGGTGTTGGCAGCTGGAAAGACCAATCTCTCTCATCCATCGCCTTTGTACTTTGTACGTGGTACGAGGGTGACCAAAATGAACGGTTTTAGTAATAATTCGCGAAACGCCAGCTTGCTGACTAGATCTCGGCCTCTTGCTACAAACACTTGACAACTTGACTCCATGGACTATAAATTCTCGATTTCATGCTCAACACCTCGACTCACTCACCGCACCGCACCGCACTGACGGCTCCTGACGCACTGACCCACAACAGCCTCGTGCTTTTCTCGCAGCTTCATTCTCTCATGCAGCCATGCTCATCATGACTCCTTGTCCTCATCGCCGCCGTGCCATGCCATGCCATGCCAAACCCCTTTCTTCATGCGCTGCGTTTAGTCAATCAGAATCTTTGGCTCCAGAGTGCCGTAGTTGGCAAAGAACTTGTCGAACAACTTGATCGCAAATTCCACATCGGCTGAGCCACCAGTCTCGCGAATGCTGTGCATGCTGAGCTGCGGATTGCCCAGGTCAAGCGTTCGCATGCCCATCTTGGCCGCCAAACCAGGTCCAATTGTGCTGCCGCAGGGGGAGTCGTTGCGCACGACAAACAGCTGGAGAGGGACACCGGCGAGACGAGCACACTCTTGAACAAGGGCGATGCCCGGCGCATTGGTGGCATAACGCTGGTTGGCGTTGATCTTGATGACGGTACCCTTGTTCATGGCTGGTTGGTGAGATGACTCGTACTTGCCGGCGTAGTTGGGATGAACGGCGTGGGCCATGTCTGCCGACACGAGGAACGATCGTGACAGAGTTTGTTCGTATGCTGTCGACTCCTCGCCTTGGTGGTCAACGGCTTCGTAGCTGCCGTCGCTGGAAGCATCCCGGTTGCCGGGCAGAGACGCAAGGCGACGGATGACGGACGGCAGCAGGTTGGATTTGGCGCCTTGTGCGGACGTGGAGCCGATTTCTTCGTGATCGAAGCAGGCGATCATTCGAATGGTTGAGTCCTCACTCAGCGAACTGCTTTCCCGGACCGAAGAGATGAGACCCTCTACGGAGCAGTAAGTCATGCCCAGGTTGTCCAAGCGAGGGGAAAAGATGAGCTCATCCTTGAGGCCACCGATAACAGGCTTCTGAGTGTCGTAGAGGACGAGTTCAAAGTCGACGATATCGGCTACCTTGGCATTCAGTTCCCCGGCAATGACGTCCAGTACAGCAGGGTGATGGCGTTCAGACATTTTCTCAAGGGGCTCGAAGTCGTCATCCTCGTCAGCCTGGGCCGCAGCGTCCTCGTCGGCGGCCCTCTTGTTCAACTCGGCCGTGGCGAGACCGATAATGGGGAACAACTCCGACTCCTTGTTGGGATCGAAGTTGGTCTGCTGGTGAAGGTGAATAGCGAGGGTGGGAATGCGTAGCAAGGGCTTCTCGATCTTGACCAGTTTCTGAACAAAATTGTCGCCTTCCTTGACGAGGACTCGGCCGGCAATGCTGAGATCACGGTCAAACCACGAGTGCCAGATGCCTCCTCCATAGGCTTCAACACCGACTTGTAGGTAGCCAACATTGGTCTTTTTGGAGACGGGCTTCAGTCGCAGGCAGCAAGAGTCGGTGTGAGCTCCGACAATCGAGACGGGGTTTCCTGGGCGCCACTTGCGACCGATGGCAAAGGCCACAATGGAGGAGCCGTTGCGGGTAAGATAGTATTTGCCACCTGGCTGGAGGGTCGAGGCCCACGAGTCGCGTTCCTTGATCAGCTTGAAGCCGGCTTTCTCGAATCGATGTGCGGCAGTCTGGGTGGCGTGGTAAGCTGATTGATGAAGCTGTTAGCTTGAGTCTCATCCACAGGATCATATTATCGGGCGAAGTAAGTAAGCTACGCTACCCTTGGTTTTCGGACTTCGGGGCACTTCGAGGCAACGAGACTTCGATCCTACTCGGCCAGGAGTCAATGCACAAGAGGGAGCATCATACGGGTGGGAGAGTCATTGACAAAGTCAACAAAGTCGAGAGCAGCCTTGGGTGGAGCCATGATGGATGATGTGGTCGAGAAGTCGCACGAGAAACGGAATCGAGCTGGTGTGGTGGCAAGCTTGCGTGGCCAGGTGGTGACGATTCGAGACAAGGGCGCGAGCATGAAGGGGGGAAGAAAAGACAAGACAGGAAACGACGTTGCTGGAGGTTGGAGGCTGAAGGAAGATAGATGGAGCAGGGGGGGTGGAGCGAAGTTCATAAGTTCGATGTCAAACGCACAACGAGAACGGCAGGTCATGCATGGTTCCACTCTCAGCGGTCAGGGTCCCGCACGCCGCTGGCCTTCCCCGCACTGAGTCGAGCGCAACCCCCCCCTCGACGGAGCGGGGCACTCCCTCCCACGTTGGCGACGACGGAGTACAGTTCTGCCTACTACTTGGCATTTTTCTACTTCACTCACCAGGACAAGTTTCCATTGCAACCCACCTTGTAAGTCCCTTGATGAAATTGTTTATTATTTTTTTTAAAAAAAATAACATTTGTTTGATATTCTCGCATCTCTACTCTCTGAGCCCATATATACTAGAGCTCTAGGCAGTTTACAAAGCGGTGCTCTACCCTCAACACCTTGTCCCAGTGTGACAGTATCAGAATATGTTACGTAACCTTACGCCCACAAATGGAATCCACACCTAAACCCATGCCCCAAAGACCAAATCTGCTCACTTTCCCTCCGGGGTTAAAACACCACTCTCCTCCCTGCCCGACTTCATTGCCGCCGACTCTTTGCCAAATACCAACCCCGGATGTCCAAAACACAGAGCCACAGCAGCAAGAACGATGAAGACTCCTTCGAGCACAATGAACGGGCCCTCCTCGCGGATCAAATGCCCGTCGTACCCATCCTTCAGCTCAGCTACACGATAGGCGCAACGAGCCAAAATCAACAAGGTGGAGGCTATGAGACCGCCGAAAAAGGTTTTCGAGCGCCAACCAAAGTTCCGAGCGCGGCCAGAGCGCCCATACCGAATCATGTAGTCGGCGAAGCAAGCCGCAAATGCAGTCAGAACGATGACCTGAAGGGCGAGACCAGCCATGGAGATGTTGACGCCCAGCTTGTTGTCCCTGGTCGTTATGGCACCCCCTGTGGCTTGGAGGAAGAGGCACACGACGTCGAATGGAATGAAGATCCAGTAGAAGAGTGTGGGATTGAAGCGGGACAGCTCGGGGTCGAGGTGGACGATTGTTTTGGAGAGGGTGACGTAAATCGATGCCGTGTAAAAGACTGGCGCATTGGTGAGACAAACTATAGAACGAGAAAAAAAAAACCCCTGATTAGTGAAAGGAATCATCGTTGACGGGAACTTTTTTGACTCCTTTTGGAGTGAGAAGAATTACCAATCTGGACAATGAAGCCCACAAACGAGAAGGGGTTGTTGTAGAGCATGATTCGCCCTGCGTAACCTACAACCTCACTCAAGCAGCCGAGGAGCATGCCGGCCATGAAGCCCCAGCTCTTCCCTCGATATCCAAGGTAGCCATGACCCATGCCAACTAGGACGAAGAGGGCGAGGAAAATGACATTGGCGGCGAGGGAAGGTCGGAACCCGTAGATGCTCCATTCCACGGGGCAGTTGCTCAGGTTGCAAGTGGCGTTGGGACCAAAGGTTGTGGTACCAGGGGGGAGATCTTTCGGCATTTCGGTCAGAGTCGTGATTTTGGGGCGGGAACGTAGGGCTGCGTGCCCGGAAGGATATTGCCCTTGGACTTGGATGGCAGATTAGACATGCAAGTAATGGAGCCCTTTGCCAATGCTCGCCGAGAGAAAAGCTGGGAAAATGGACTGGTTGTTTTGGTGTACGGAGATGACTCAATATGTGCTCTGAGTGGAATGTACCATGTACGGGTTTTTCTATGATGTATGTATTATGATGCCTATGATGTGATGGTGGAAACACTGGCGTTCAAATATTTCGGACCCTGTGGTGAACTCTTCATGGTTTGTTTCTTATCCAAGGGTGCTGGTGCTGACGGCGATGGTCTCCGTGGTGACCACAGTGCTGTGGGCCGGGCAGTTGGTGACGGTAGGCGCGCACGCGGTGATGGTGTGCACCTTGGTGGAGTAGAGCGTCTTGGTGGTTAGGGGGATGGTGGTTGTCTGCGTCTGGGTAGAGCGGGCAGGGCAGTCGGTGACGGTCTCAGGGCAGCCCGTGACTGTGACCAGCTTGGTGGTGTAGTCAGTGGAGGTGGTATCGTGAGCGAAGGCGGTACCGGCCATGACGGCGGCAGCAGCAGCAGCAGTGAAACGCATCTTGACGGTGTGTTGGATTCGTGAAAGATGGAAGAAAAACGTTGATTAAAGATTGACAGGAAAGCTGGTGTGGGCTTTGTTGAAGTAGTGGGTTAAAGAATGGACGACCGAAGTCAAGGCGAGTCAAAAGCGGTGCTTTAAGAGTCAAGTTGGCTAATTTGGCTGGAGGAGGGAGAGGGGGGAAGAAGGATTCGGGAGTTGGATGGAGGAGGGCGCGATATTAATACCGTTACGACGGCTCTAGGATTTTTATCCAACGAGGACCCAGTTTCTTCCCAGTTTTCCGGTTGGTTCATCCTCTTTTCTTTTCCCATCTCCTCTGCATCACACACGCGCCCATTCTTCACCCAGCGAAGCTCGCCGCCCCGGGAAATTAGGCGGCCAAGGCCAACCACGCTAATCCAGGGGCAAACGGCGCTCGAAGCCCCACTGTGGGGCGCGCCACCCCCTCCACTTTTGCACAAGCTGTACGTAATAATACAATGTAGTCCTCCCAGGCACGGGTACCCCGTCAAGGTCAGAATGACTATGTACATACGTCCGTATGTACGGATCTGTATGTAGAATACAAGCCCTTGCGCTCAAGGCATTTATTTGTTCACTTGGGATGCATATTAAACCCTAGCCTTTCTAAGGTTTGCAGCATCCTGGATGCATCCCCGTCATATCTTCTCCCGGTATCCGTGGGTGGCAGTAGTACTCCGTAGCAGTAATAATACATAATAATCATAATGAAAAAAAAAGTGAAAAAAAAGTGGGAAGTAAATTTAAAAAAAAATAAAAAATAAAAATACCGCTGACCTGCATGATTGTTGTCGTTACGGGTATCATTTATTATTATGATCGCTCCTCATGCGCTGCGCACCAGCCACTGTTCCGTAATCATGTCAGTTTATTCACAAACCAGCACGCCAGACTATTATGACACGTGGATGCATGCATTCATTCCCTTCAAGAATGTTATTGATTTTGCTTGGTTCCGCGATGACCATCAATCATGCAGCCGCAATCCTCGTCCCAAAAAAGCCTTTGTCCCAGATCCTATCCTCGCTGGCCAGTTGTCGACGGAACTAGGACAGGTAGCTTCTTTTCTTACCGCTGGTGGAACAACATGGGTCGTGGACCCTGAAGATCATAACAGGCTTCTGCCGCCCGGCGTAGTCGGCGAACTGCTTCTCGAAGGTCCCTGCCTGGCAAGGTGCTACCTCGAGAATGCCAAGAAGACATCAGAGGCGTTCATACAAGACGTACCCTGGTTGCACGCAGGAACGAGCACCCAGCCCGGGCGGCGTGGCAGACTTTACAAGACCGGCGATTTGGTGTGTTACCACGAGGACGGGAGCCTCACCTATATGGGTCGGAAGGATACGCAGATAAAGATCCACGGCCAGCGAGTAGAGATCGGAGAAGTAGAGCATCACATTCGACAGCTGCTGCCTGATAACCTCGACCTGCAAGTCGCCGTCGATCTCGCTACTCCCCAGAATAGAAACGCCGCGACACTGGTAGTCTTTGCCAGCTTCGGTGGCCTGACGAAGCGAGAACTCACCGGTGACGACGCCCAATCCCATCGAGTTGCATCTGCATTGATCCAGGTGGCAGAGCAGTTGCGAGAAATCCTCCCGTCTCACATGGTTCCGACGTCGTACAAGCTGTTGGATCAGCTACCCCGGACGGCGACAGCAAAGATTGACAGGCGAGCTCTGAGAGCCCTGGGCAACACTATCTCGGGGGAAGACCTGACAAGTCTCCACATGGAGCCGGAATGCAAGAGACTAGAGATCAGCACGAAGGCCGAAGAGCATCTAAGGACGTTGTGGTCAAAGATTCTTGGGATCGAGCCTTCTGCCATCAGTGCAGACAAGACCTTCTACCAACTGGGCGGCAACTCCGTCCAAGCCATTCGTCTAGTTGGAGCTGCACGAGAAGTCGGAATAACTTTAGAGGTTGCGGATGTCTACAAACACCCACGCTTGACTGACCTTGCCAAGCGGCTGAAGGCGTCCAACGGGGGGTGGTCGGGGCACGCAGCAAATCGGCTCCGTGGAAACGGAGTCGTCGACCAGAGCATGGAGGCGATGCTACAAGAATTGCGTCAGCTCATTTGCCAAATCCCCCCGTCCGCCCATCGGGAAGAAAATATGCCGCAGCGACCAAAATCAATCCTGCTTACTGGTTCGACGGGCACTGTCGGCACGTATCTGTTGCACTCACTCCTGACCCGGCCTTCTGTGTCCCATGTGTATTGCTTGAACCGCAGGGCCGATGGGTTTGCCCGTCACGAGAAAACGGCCAAGGCCGCCGGCTTCGACTTGACGGCTTATGCTCATAAAGTCACTTTCCTCCGAGGAACGCTTGACCAACCCAGATTTGGAATCAAAGACGAGCATGTGTGGGGGACGATCCAAGCCGACCTTGACGTCGTACTTCACGTGGCCTGGCCCGTGAACTACAATCTGGCGTTGTCCGAATTCCGTTCACCCCTCCAGGGCCTGATAAACCTCTTCGAGTTTGCGGCCGGACATCCAGCGGGGACTGAGATCATCTACATGTCCTCGATCAGCGCCGTCGGTCACAAACGGTTCGAGGACTCTCCGGTACCTGAAGATCTGCTCACAATCCGAGAAGATTTCTTCGGCAGTGGTTATGGTAAGAGCAAATACGTTGCCGAGCATCTTTGCGAGGAGGGTGCCCGCCAGCTGGGCCTGCCAATTACGTGTGTTCGGATGGGCCAGGTGGCAGGGCCAATAGAGAGACCTGGTCTCTGGAACCCTACAGAGTGGTTTCCCAGCCTCATGCTCAGTTCGATGTATATGAGCTCCCTTCCTGACAGTCTCGGTACCAACGCCAACTCACTTCAATGGATACCTGTTGACGTCGTCTCAGAATTCGTTGTAGAGTTGGTCGAAAAGGAGCTCAACCATGTGCCGGGTCACGCATCCATCCTCAATTTGCTCAACAGTCAGCCCGCTAGCTGGACGTCCGTGTTACCGGCTGTCGCTCAATCGATGCAAAACGTGCTTGACACACCCGTTGAGGTCGTCCCCGCCAGAGTGTGGTTGGGGCGTATAGAGCAGGCCTTGCAAAGAGCGATAAGCAACAGAGACACAAGCATAGTGTCGTTGATCGACGCGCTTCCGGCTGTGAAACTTCTGGACTCATTTCGCTCGACTTTTTCAGAAACAAGGGCCCAGAAATGGCAAGTCAAAAAGGTCCTCGCGACCGAATGCATGAGGGTTTTGCCGGCAGTGCGAAGCTCATGGCTGAATGAATGGATAGTTGAATGGGGAAAGTATCGGCGACGTGCCAGCGAGGGAGCGAGGGGACTCTAGTCACGTGCTACAGGCTCAATGGGGGAAGACGCTCACCAGAATTGTCCAGGGCCCTGCCTGATGTTATTCATGGACCTGAAAGTATTACACACTAGATTGATGGCTATATCCTACCTAATTTGAATCAAAATGTTCTCGCATGGCTATATATTTGTTTACAATAAAGTGGCTTCTTCTTCATGAACCCGCAGGGCACTTCCGTCCTGGTGGATTGTATCCCGGATAATCATTAGTCCGCCGCTTTGTCCTCCGTGGAACTTTTCTATTTAAGCCCTGTCCAGTTTTTTTTCCTCGCTACCCTTCTAACCCTGCGCAATCCTACGCAACTCTACGAAACCCGCCGCAGCTGAAATGCAAGTCAGGTTTGCGCCGTGGAGCGCCAATCAAGTCTGCAGGTACGATTACCTGAGTTTCCTCAACGTGTTCCCCCTTCCAATGATGATTCATATCATTTACATATTCTTTGAAAATGGTGATACACAATCCCGAAGTTACACTGAGCACTGGGTTAAACGACGCGATATTACAAGGACGTCTTTCTACTGACAATCGCTGACCCGTCGCAGACTCTCCACGCCACGATACCCGAAAGAATGACCGTTGGCGAACAGAGGTACGTACGTGGCATCAAGCTTTTTACCACTCCCTCGCTTCCAAGTGATGTATATTATTGCATTTATATAAACCCGAACTATACTGTGGGATTAAGTTTCAGCCTTGCGTCTGATGGTTTTTTTTTTTTTTCACAAATCTGCCTCGATTCAACGAACTTGTCTGACGACCTGCTTGCTAACAATGGACCCAGTGATGGGGAACAGCGAGATACAATATCCCCTTGCTCCTAGAAGAGAGGCATTCGAATAGAGGTACGTACGTGGCATCAAGTTTCTTGCTATTCCTTCCCTCCCACGTGATGTAAATCATTGCAATCATATAAACCCGAACTACACTGTGGGATTAAGTTTCAGCCTTGCGTCTGATGGTCTTCCTCATACATGCGTTCAATCAACGGACTCGTTCGGTGGCCCGCTCGCTAACGAACGCAGTGATACGGAAAGGCAAGATGCACTCCATGATTCGGCGATTCAAGCCCATGGTCAGATATGCAAGGAGCTCTTGTCCCTTCACAGCGGAGTGAGGATGAAGCGCCCATCTATGAAGGGTTTCGCCCTCATAGGGCTCGGACTTGATTCATCCATCTGCCATCGGACGCGCTGTTGATGTCAATTGCGCACGCGCTTCACCCACATTTCGTCGAATGCGAAATTCCGCCAGGCCATTGTCAATGAACCGACAAGGGTGTGTGCGGTTGCAAAAGCGTTCAGCGGAGCAGGAGAACTACGCGACCCTGCGTGGTGTATTGAGAGAAATACGCGCATCGTAGTTCAACGAATCAGACGAAACCATAAAGCATGTCGCGCCATGACAGTTGTGCAGCAAAATCCTCAAAGATCGGTAGCAGCCAGCGACATGATAATAGCATCATGGATCCCGACAACTGTTCATGCTTCGAGCCTGGCGGGCGGCAGGCAGGTCACTGTTCTGTCCAGCCTCGGCACGACCAAGACTTCAGCTTGGTCATGAAGAGCATCGAGGCCAAGACGCTGATTTTGTGTTGGGGAGTGCTCTCTTTTCCCATCTATTAGGGACACTAGTTCGTATTATTGCAGAATATCACCGAAATGTGAATGCTGCTCTGCAAGTGTTTCTTGAGGATGAAACAGCAGCACTGATGAGTGAGACGAGCTTAGAATTAGTCTTCGATCAGCACCGACTCCCGCGACTCATGCATCTTCTAAAGCTATGCCTTGTCAATCTGCAAACTGGGTATGATACGAGTGCGAAACATATCAAATCAACCACAATTGCTTGGAAGTGAATTGTTTGTATACATTTTATCCTTGACCTCTGCTTGCTGTCTAATCCTTCTTCTCGTCGCTCTGCATCTTCTTCCACTGCCTAGCCAAGTTGATCAAGGCCAGGCCCGCCGCGGCGCTGCTTCCATCCTCCACCTGCGTCGTCCAGAAGCTATCCGAGCCCGAAATGAGTACCGACTTGCGACGCTCTCTTTCCGCGCGTGACAGATTCACACCAGCCTGCTTGTTATGCTCAATCTGCTCCAAATACTGTAGTCGCCGTGCATATCTCTCGCTGCGCTCTTTCCGGACCTGTTCAGATCCGTATCGCTCAAAGATCCACTTTGCCAATGATTGTAGGACCAACAGCGCGTGTTCGCTGATGAATATGGTCATGGGAAGGGTAGTCCAGCTGCCGCCCCCAATACTATTTGCACCAAAGAGGTGGACTATGGCGGCCGTGGTGATGCTCCCGAGTAGCGTGAGTGTTTCGAGCGCGGTGACCCACGGTCCGATGCCGTCGGATCGGGTAGGCGCAGGTCTTTGATGCTCGATGCAGATCCTGGCAAAGTCGGAGCGGAGCTCTATCCAGTTGTTGACGAGAAATCCCATGGATATCAAGGGCCAGACGGGCGAGAACAAGGCGAGATAGCCGAATTGAAGGACAATCTCGGCGATGTCGTCTTGAACGTTGTACCTGGACCGTGTCGATTGGGTGCGGACTCTCTTTAAGAAATCCGCCTCAACTGGGTCATCGGATGTGAGCATGAGAAGCATGGTATCTTTTGTGTAGGCTCGGCGATAGTCGCGATACCACTCGTTTAGCTTGTACTTGATCAGGGGAAGGATGTTCTCTTCGAAGAAGTCGGAAAGTTGTCCTGTTACCGTGAGAGCAATGACCTCGTTGCGCAGCCGGTCTGAATCGGGCCGGAAGGGCCTCTGGGCGAGATTGCTTGTGAACTTGGGAAAGAGGCGTCCCAGAAGTTGCTTCACGTGAGGGATGATGTCATCTCCAAATGGAACGTAGACAAATGCCGTTAATAAGATCGGGAGATAATTGGTGATGATGCTGAGAACAAAGAGTTTTTGTGTCAAAGACATTTCATGATGGTCCGCCGTCCGGTGGTTTTCGTACTCGGCCAAGGCGGCAGCGATACCTTCCAGAGCAGAGGAGATTCGGGGAATGGCGACGGCTAGCAGGACGGTTGGCACATATTCCTGGATGTCGGTCAGTTTTGGTGAAGATTTTAGAATAGGTTGTATTGAGGGTCGCATGGTTACCAAGACGAATCTGTGAGGACCTTCATACGTCTCACAGATTAAGACCTCAACCACGAAAACCGAGCAAATCATTAGGCCCAGTGCAAGGGCAGACAATAAGATGAAGGGGACCTGAAGTAGCTGCCTTGAGATCTGCTTCCATTTGGGAAAGTAGTGCTTTATGCGACCATTCTCATCTGCAATGATGTTTTCGTACTGGAAGCTCGGCCTGTTCACTTTGACCTTGTTGACGCCTCTCACTGTCCAGCGGATACTGAGGTCTACCTCCTTGATCTTCCAGTACTCCAGAAAGACGGTGCACCACACGCTCGTCAGGATGGCGTAAGCTAGAGAGTACTTTGAATGAAATTGCCAAGCAATGAGGCCAGTGATGGCAGGGAAGATCATGAACATGAGATATGTCTGAATAAAGGCAAAGTAAAAGGCGACTTTTGAGCCATGAAGGTCGCGAATCCTGTCAAAGTCCTCGACAGTCAACATGATGCGCCTGCTCAAATGTCGCAAAATGGACTGGTTTTCGGGCTCATTATGAAGAGGAAACATGGACTTGACATGCTCCCAGTCCCCGACTTGGGGTGTGATGCCAGCACCACCGAGGTCTTTCGGCCAGAGAATCAGGTGATACAAGGCAAGCAGGTCTTCTGCCTCAAAAAGGCCCCTTACGACGGTGTCTTTGTCGCCCCCGGGGTGCGATTGCCTGATGGCGTACAGCCAATCCTTGACTCTGCAATGGAGTCAGCGAACAAGCACCCTGGGTTGCAAACAATCTCGTGTCGACGCAAGTTGGGCCGTACCTTTGCTTGTACACGGCATTGCCCAGCAACTTCTCAGATGCCTTGACAAAAACCAGGATGGTCTGTTCATAGCCTGGACGGACCTCGGTGTGCAGACCTGCTGCTTCGAGATTATCCAGCAGGTGGTTGAACTCTCTGGTTGCCACATCATAATCTTGGTCTGGTCAGCTTGCCCTCTCTGATGACATGCTCGGCGTGTCGTATCATACATACCCACGCCAGCAAAGTCGTATACCACGACGTACTTGTCGTTATATGTCTGCTTATCTTTGGCCAGCGGCGACCAATTCTGCCCTGTCTCCGTCTGCTTCACGGGGGATGCCGCCTTGTGCGTCGGAGGTGGCGGAGCCAGGTGATTGTCCACGGGCAAGGACAAAGATGGGCAGTGACGATCATCAGCGGCGTCGGGAGCCATCATGATTGCAAGATGAAGCCGGGTCAATGGCTAATTGAGGCGGTCAAATCGACCCAGTCAACTCAGTCTGTTCGTTTGAATTGGAGACGACATTGGACGACATCGGACGATATCGGCGCCCAAAGAGTCCAAGAAGGGTCGAGGATTCCGCGAGCTGCCAACTGCCAATGCAAGAGGCCAATCCAGGGCTCGGAACGGCAACGGCAGCAACAAATCAACGTCACTCCATTTATCTCCACCCATCTCCACTTGCTGGGCCGCAGCGCCACCGCGTAACCGCGTAACCGCGCCGCGCCGCCAGGAAGCGATCGATGGGTCTTCTCCTTTTCTCCTGAAACGTGTGACACGGTGTTGGATTGGATTGACGCCGGCCTGTGCATCATTCCAGCGCTCGGGCTGTGGCCGCGTGACGGAGCGAAGCTTCGGGGTCTGATCCAGCGAACCAAGTCAGCCTTGCGAACAAGATTGATGGTGTTTACGGAATCCCTGACAATCATGATGTGCGATTCTCACATATACATATGGGCTTCATGACAGGAAGCGGCACTGCTGTGCTGTTCTCTACTGGCGTGAGCGCTATTACAAATGCACACCTAATAAATCAGCCGAGTTTCTAGTGGCTCAATTGAATTCTTTCCATTCTCATACCTCCCTTGAGCCGTCACCAAACGTGTGGTATCCATGTCGTTCCCCCATCGCCCCTATGTCTAGACGAGTCTTCTTTCCATCGCACCCATTCATCTTCCTTGCCCAGTGACATCTATTTGTCCACTTTGATGAGCTCCTACCCAGTTCCCCCCTTTCTTCCCAGTTCAAATCCTCCAGCTTCGCCTGCAGACTTGATCTGCCGAAGCTCGCCATTACATAGGGCTTGGTGTCGTCGGAAGCCACGCTTTCGAAGGGCATGACGGATACAATATGGACCAACATTCCAACCAAGGGCTGAGTCGATTTGCTCGAACGTTAGTAAGCGAGCTTCCTTACTGCTTGTAACAAATTTGGCAAGTTGGTCGACTTGGGCTTCTGTGAGCTTCGAAGAACGACCTGACCGACGTTTCGGACCCCCTGTTGTTGATATTGAATATTGAACTTGTTTAGTGGAAAGACCTAAAATCTCGGAAATCTGTCGGTACGAATACCCAAGACGATGAAGCAGCCGGGCTTGCTCGCGTTGGATTTCTGATGAATCTGACCGCCGACTGTATGACTTGTCTTCTGACATTGCTGCTGAAGGTCTTGAACTCGATGAATTTGATAGAGGTCTTCGAATCGATGAGTTTGATGCTACATGTAGCGGCATTGAATTGATGACTTCTGCAGCTGGCGATGATGGCAGCGATAGAAGCCTCTAGAATCTAGCTAGCTAAGTGGGCCGGGTACGAGAAGACCCCCTGCAGGTTGCAGGTTGTATGAAGTCGTTCAAAAACTCCATGGCACATTGATTGGTTCTTAAGAGTATCACCTGCAGAGTTATCTACATATGGTGCTTTCGTGCCATTCATCTTCCTTGCCCAGTGACATCTACTCTGTCACTTTGATAAATTCCCACTCCATTCCCCCAATCTTTCCCAGGAAAATTCCTCCAATTTCTCTTGACTTAATCCGCCGAAGCTCGTCATTATAAGGCGCGTAGAGTATATGACTTCCATCTGAGGACCGACTGGCATGAAGTCGTTCAAAAGCTCCATGTTCGATTGCTTCGTTAGAGATTTCACCTGTAGGGTTCCTCCTGTTGCTGTCGTATCCAAGATATCTGCCCGTCACTCGGTTTCGAAAGCCCAACCATCCATTTTTCAGGCTACAGTCCCAGTGCCAGTGCCACTGACTGCCGAAAGTCCCCGTGCCGTCACAGGCTTGAAGTTCGAGATTCCCGTAGACTACAGCCAAAGCTTTCCCAGTGCTGCGCTCAACAATGATGAACCTTTCCCCATTTTGGGGATCAGCGTCGTTGATCAAATTTGGGCCCCGGGTTACCATGGTGGTGACACTCGTACTCGGCGTTTGCATGGAGTCCCCCGTGGAGTCCCCCGTCACTGGCGATGCGCCGTCGGTGAGACTTTGGTCAGAGTGCTGCTTCATGTTCACTCTTTATATGTGTCAGCTATTGTCTTGAGGCCCATCGGTGTTGGCACAAGTTTGCAAGCCTCGCTGGCAAGAAACCGGTGTTTGGTGCCGCGCTGACAACGGACATACTCACGTTATTATGAGTAACTTGTTTTGTCTTTCGAGAACAAATTCTCGAGAATGGCTGAAGGGGCAAAAAGAATCGCGTGATTTACTTCGTGGAACACTGACGAGCTAGAGATGGACCGAAACGAGTTTGAAAACGGGAGAGAAACGCAAATGTAAGGGAGGGTAAATTTGTTTCTTGCGAAGTGAAGCTCTGTGAATCACAGAGGCCGAATGGGTCACCTGCCAGGTGCAACGGTCCGTCAACGGTCCGTCAACAGTGCCAATAGTCTGTCGACAAGTCATGGTCAAACAGTCACTTTCTTTATCGCCTGATCTTTCCATAGTAGAGGAACGCATGTTCGTCGTCCACTGCGCCGGTACCAGAGATATCCTCCTCACAAAAAGCGCTTTTCTGTCTCCAGGTCTCGATGTAACAACCCTCTTTCCTTCCTTTTGAAACGCAGATTGGCCTCATGATCTAGGTTTACCACACCTTTTCGAAGCGCCATTCGGATCCTCCATCCTGTCTGATGACCAACTTCTTATTTCCGCCCTCCACGGCCACCTCTAGGAGCTCCTGACCTTGAATGACAAGTAATTTGTAATACCCAGCGCGGGTCGGGAGAATGTGGATATATTCCCGATCTCTGTGGCGTTCGGCCTCGGCGATAAGCTCTGAATTCCTGTTGTAACCGAGATACCGTGCCGTCACGGCGTTCGAAAATCCGAACCAGCCTTCCTTCTTCTCGCAGCGCCAATGACAGGCTTTGTTCTCACTCGATTCGAACGCCAAGGCTAGTTTTCCCTTTTCCACAGTCAGAGATCTGCCAGCTTCTTCAATGATCAAATATGTGCCTCCGCGCTGGGGCACAGCCACGTCGTCGCTCACGTCGCGCAGTGCTTCCTCCCCGTCAACAACGGTGCTGTCGGGCGTCATTTCGCTGATGATGGACGAAATATCGTCAGCCAACTGCTTTACGTCAATCTAAATTCGATCAGTGACGAGTCGTGATAACGGATGAGCTATTGTGCAGGTAAGGGGTTGTGGTGACGTGCGTGAACAGAAAAACGTACGGTCATTGTGTCTTGTCTTCGGTGGAAGCCTCAAGGCGTCTTAGCTTCTGCAGGCCACATATGTTTTGAATCTTGGTGAAGGCGAAGAAAGTATTGTCAGGATTCAGGAATTAAAAGCAGTCTCGCGAGGTAGGGAAAAAAGACGACTTGGCCCACATGATCAAGTCGGCACCAGATCTGTGAATTAGGTCGAGTCAGAGAGGCAAACGGGCACGTTCCGCGTTTGCCGCGTTGCCATGTGTTCACCAAGAGGGTGGCTCCAGGGGGTGCAGCGGAAACGAGGCGCCTTTATCTGCAGTGTCTGCAAACATTTACTTAACATCACAGCAGTATCCTAAGCTCCATGGGAATAATGGATGTGCGACCGGGCTCATGCTCGACGGCTACATGTACCCTAGAACGCAAGCGGTCCCGTGTCGGGCGTGTCGGGGTCATTTTCACACATCATCTGCAGAGTTAGGCTCGCCGCCTAGATTGAATTCATCTCAAAATCCATCGTGGCCCTGGCCGTCCCATCCTAATCTGATGCAACGTTCAGTTGGCGCTCATCCCGAAAACGCCGGTGCGCCCATTTCGAGAATCAAACTCCCAAGACGGTGAGACGCAAATGCCTGATAATTTGATAATTCCCAGGACAGTGAAGAGCAAATGCATGAGCTTGTAGCATGGAAGCCGACCCGACCAGAAAGATTATGTCAACGGCTCGACAAGGTTCCCAAACCTCATCGTCTCATCGCCTCATCGCCTCATCGCTTCACTCTTCCTCTTGCTGAGCAGCAGGAGCGACTTCGCAAGCTTGAGCAAAGAAGATTCTGGCGGGAACTTCCTGGTCGTTTGTGATGCTGTAATAATTGCCTGCTCTTCAGTCAGTACGCCGCCGCCGTCGTCAAGAGCCAGCTTGAAAGAATCTCTCTCTCTCACCTCTGGGCACAAACCAGGTCCCACCGGCAGATATCCGGAACTGAACCTCATTAATGGTCACCAGGACTTTCCCGTAATGAACAAAGAAGACCATGTGCATCTTGCGCGAGTTCTTGGGTCGCTTCTCGGCCTCGGGAGGTAGATCCACCACGCCCGCGCCCATAAAGGGCATCGTGAGCGTCTTGGCGAAGCGGAACGTGGCGTCCGGAATCTCCTTGACCTTTATTGCATCTGCCGCGATCGCGAGTCGATCCTGCGTCACACGCACCTCCTCGTCGTCGCCGGGCGGGAAGGCCTCGTGTTCTGGCTCCCACAGAACAATATCTCCCATGACCAGACCTTCGTCCATCTCCCAATCTTCGAGCTCCTCCTCCTCCTCGGCGGCTTCGTGAATCATCTTCTTTGCCTTTGTCCGGGTCTTACTTCGAGGAGCCCGGGCTGATGGCGGCGCGTTGGGCGAGATTCGGACGACATTCCTGACACGTGGCCCCGACTCGTGGTCAACCGTTGCCTCTCCCCATATGTCCATCCCCCGACTCGAATGTCGCCCTGACTGGTGTTGGCTTGTAGAAGTGCCATCGTTTCGAAACGACACCAGACCTCTTGATCTCGGCATAGGCGGGCCACGCTGTATCTCCATGAATGTCTCGTCGCCTTCACCTTCATCCTCACCCTCATCCTCGTCCTCATCTCTCCGTTTTGGTGGCGGGCGCTCCGTTTTGCGGGGTCTTCCTCTGCCTCGTTTCACTACTGGCTTTACTTCAACTCTTGGTGCCGCATGTGCTTTCGGTCTTGGAACGGGTGGTGCTGCCGTCGTTCCTCTTGATACTGAGGCTCCTGGCCTTGGTGGCGGGGGCATCTCTGTACGTTGTCTCTTCTCTTCTCTCGGAGATTGGTATAGGTCCTCTTCCAACTCGCCTCCTTCGGGGGGCGGCTCTGACGGACGCTTCTTCTTGGTCCCGGACATCGGTTGCATGGGCTGTGACTTCCTCAGAGGCGGTAATGGTGGCGACGACTTGACCAGCGACGACGGTGATTTAGCTGGTGATTGTTGCGGTATGCCTCTGGGCGAATCGTTCACATCCTGGGGAGGCAGACCATAATCCGCTCTGCTCTCGAATCCCGCCCCAGTGAAATTATCGCTCCTCATCGCATCAAACATGTCCATGGATTCGTTCACGAGGTCCGACACGGTCGGATCTCTTTGTTCCCCTAGCGTTGGATCCACCGGCAAGTTTCCCCCGTCGTCTTGCGATTCTTCTTCGCCCTGCTCCTGCACCCTATGCAATGACGACGGCCTTGAAGAAACGTCGCTCACATCTTGCCCGTCCACGCTCTTCGATTTCCCCGCCACTTCAGCAAAGTCCAGTTTCCGGGTGACTGTCACATCGCGGTCATCAGTCAAACCGCTACGAGATGGCGAAGACAGATGATCGAGATGGGGGTTCTTCTTGGCAGGTGAGTTGAGATGAGTCTTGATAGGGGATCGGCTTTTCGGTATCGGGTACGTTATGCTGCGTCGATTCTGGAGTAATGTTTGCGGTCCGGGTCCATCGCCTGTCACGCGGTCAGTTTTACCGGCCCTGCACTCATCTCATGATCAAACCATTGCGTTGAAGGTCCAGCTGCAAACTTTTCGGCACTCACTGGATGCGATTTCCATTTCGCCGCTGCCCGCATCATCCGAGCTCCCGTCCTCTCCGCTCGCGGGCTTTTCTTCGTGCGGGGAGAAGATGGATTCGAGCGGTTGCATGCCATGCTCGTCTCGTTCACCTCCATCTTGTAGTACGACACCGGTTTTTCTAAGGGCCAGCGTGTCAGCGCATTTGATATCCCCCTCACCTTGGCAGCACTGTTTTGACCGGTATTCTTCAACCACTAAAGCCGCACGTACCGACCACGAACTCCAAGCTGGTGGAATGCTTGCGGCTCAGGCCGCGGACGCTTGACGGTCCGGGCCATGGCAAACAAAGAAAGGTGCAGAAATCCACCACCACTGGTCGGATTTTTTTTCCCCGATGCGCAAAAACTATCGAGGTCGATTTGTACTCGGTGTCACGCTTGAAGCTTTTTTGACGCGTTGGTGTCAGCTTTTGGGGAAGGTGGAGCATGGATGTCGCCTCTGACTGATCAATGTCAATGCTAGTGTGGGGCATTCGTGTGGGGCAGCAGCCTTATTACAAACGCGTTCTCCCTACGGATTACGCGTAAAGCACAACCCTCCAGCAAATCCAGATTTCAAACATCACCAACTTGCATGCCCGCAAACACAGAAAAAAAAAAAAAAAAAAAAACCAACCATGGACGAAGCCGACGATACGCGCCCCCCCAGCTCAACCTTTATCCCCCGTCCATCCACCACTCGCCCTCGTGACCGGCGCCTCATTCACCCACTACTCCCCGTCCCGCCCGCCCTCCTCGCCCCCGAATCCTCCTCCTCCTCCTCCTTGCCCTCGCCCTCGGCACCAGCGGCGGCGACGACGAACCCCCCCCCTCCCGCCTGCTGCCTCGGCGTCGACGAAGCCGGCCGCGGTCCCGTCCTCGGCCCCATGGTCTACGGCGTCTTCTACCTCCCCCTCCCGCTCTCCGACCCCCTCCTCCGCCAAACCCACCACTTCGACGACTCCAAGGTCCTCACGCCCGCCGTCCGCGCCTCCCTCATGCGCAAGCTCTGCACGCCCTCGACCGATCTCCACTCATCGTGCGGATGGGCCACGGCCTCCCTCTCCGCGCGCGACATTGCCGCCAACATGCTCCGCCCCGACACGTACAACCTCAACGCGCAGGCCATGGACGCCACCGTCGACCTGATAAGGGGCGTCCTCGCAAGGGGCGTCAACGTCCGCGAGATCTACGTCGACACCATCGGCCAGCCGGCCGCGTACCAGGCCAGGCTGCAGCGCGTCTTCCCCGCCACCAAGATTACCGTCGCGAAAAAGGCCGACAGCTTGTATCCCTGCGTCAGCGCGGCGAGTGTCTGCGCAAAAGTCACGAGGGACGCCGCGCTGGAGGAGCTGTACAGGTACAGGTACAGGTCCAGGTACGACGATGACGATGACGACGGATTAGAGTGGGGGTCGGGTTATCCCTCTGACGCGAGGTGCGTCAACTGGATGAGGAGGAATATGCATCCCGTGTTCGGGTGGGGTCCCGAGTGCAGATTCAGCTGGGGCACGGCCAAGGATATGCTGGAGGGGGGGAGAGCGGGCGCTGTAAAGGTCGATTGGCCGGCTGCGGAGGAGGAGCATGACACGATGAGGTTGACGGATTACTTTGGCGGCGGCGGCGGCGGCGGTGACGGCGACGGCAACGATGACGAGCTGGGGGGCTGGTATGGTTCTGCTGTGGGGTTGGAGGCATTCTGAAATACATACAGTAAATAATCATGTGGCACTGAATCATGTTGCAAGTGAATGCAGACCCAGGGTCAGGGTGCAGTTAGTCATGGACATCATCTCGTATCCTGCCATAATAGAGAGACTAATCTTCCGACTACGTCACGTTGCCCATCAAAAAGCGCCGCATCATACCGGACGGAACCCACGCTTGATACCCATACATACATACATACATACAGCCAGCCAGCCAGCCAGCCAGCCTGCTAGCCTGCCCCTCAGATGTCATCGAGGCCCTCCTCCGCGGAGCCGGCCTTCTTGCCCCGACTGTCCAGTCTGTCCATGCCTATGCCCTCGCCTTCACCGTACGCCAGAGGGTTTGCAGGCACATTCAGAGCCTGTCTCGCCGTCTCCGAGTTGGCGATGAACTCCCGCAGCTGCTGTTTGGCGATATCAACGCCCTGGTTGACGGCCGCGTTGCTCATTTGCATCATGGGACCCAGCAGGTTCAAGGTATACGCGAGATAAGTGCCACCCGCAAGCATGATGAGGAAGACGAACAGGAAGGGGTTTCGCAGGACTATCCGAGGATGGATTCAGCACATCATGTCAAAATCAACACCTTGTCACAAAAAGAGGGGAGCATTCCATTGCAACTTACCCATAAAGATCTCGTTTCATCCCAGCGCAATCAGCAGTCCGTAAAAGTACCATGGGATCTGGGCCACGCCGCCAATGGCACTTCTCTTGGCTTCCACGTAGACACCATCCGCCGTCTTTTTGAATCGGACAACAAGATCCTGGCGCTTGCTTTCGCTGAGCACAGTCATTTCTTCCTCGAGGCTCTTGCCCTCATCTTCGTCGACGCCACCGATGGGGGCCAGGTCCTCCTCATCCCCGGCTTCCACACCAGTCGGTTGTCCTCCGACAAAGCTCACAAGATCCGGGGGCGCGTATGTCGTTGATAGACGGAATCGCGACAGGAGTGGGATGAGGGTGAGGGTGGACTCTCGTGCCTTGGTGTAGATTCCCTCGATATCATCAGAAGGTCGCCATATCCGCGGAACGCCAGACTCGTCATATCGGAACTTATCCTCGAAATTCTCCCGCAGCTTCAGGAGGATGTTGCCCTCCATGACCTCCTCATCGATCTTTTCCCGCAGACCAACCCAGCTCTTGCGGCGCAGGCGCCACATGCCAACCTCGGCTTCTTCGTCGCTAGCGTCAAAGCTCTTGGCACGGTCCGCGAAACGACTCTCGGCTTCCTTGACGATGCCGGTAAAGACACCCCACACGCGATCCCAGAGGTCCTTCTCGCCGGGCTTGTCTCCAGTCTCGGGTGCGCCCGTACCGCCGCGTCCTGATCCCAGCTTGTTGAACTCGAGGCCAATAGCCTCGCCGAGCCGGGACTTGACCCATCGCTCAACCCTCGTCGCCAGTCGTCGCATTTCCTCCTTGCGCAACTTGCCGCTAACTTCGTCGAGCTCGGCCTCGAACAATGAGTATTGGGGTTTGAAATTGGTCCACGGGAGATCCTGGATCGCCAAACCCTGAGCTTCCGTCTTGAATATGCCCAGCGTCTTCTGCTTCTCGCTGGCAACAATCTCGGCGAATTCGTAACCACCACCCGCCTTCTGCCCAGCCTTGACTTTGCTTGTCACAGCATCACTAAATGCTGCCACACCGGCCTTGTGGGCAGCTGCCAGTTGGCCCATGTACAGCGCCTTGAGTCTCGCGTCGACCTTGGCCTCCAGTTCTTGCCTCTTGCGCGCATACACACCTTGGTGGTAGCGACTGGCTTGGACCTCGAATGCACCGAGAAGCTTGGCGCGGGCTGCACTGCCTACGCCGCCGAGGTCTGGCAACACAAGAATCTTGCCCAGTTTTGTTGCCTCGCCCTGCTGCTCCTCAAGGGGAGCCACAACGAGGTCGAATGCCACCAGGACTTCACGAGAGATTTCGTCGCACCGGAACTGGGCCAGTAACTCTTGCTGCGTCGGCAGGTCGAGATCCTTGTTGTTGACAATCTGGTCCCAAATGCCCTCGGCATATACCGAAAAGCCATCGGCGGGGATCCTTCGATGATACTCTGGCAGAAACAGGCCGCCCTCGAGCTGTTCATCACCCCCCTTGCTGCCCCTGTGACCAGCAGTAAATCTCGTGCCGAGCTTCTGCACTTCGCTGACAAACTTTTCCGCCTGAAGGATCTTGTGCGGCAAGGCTGCGAAGCCAAAGTCGAAGTAGTCTTCGATCCGGGAGTCTTCCAGGCCCTGGGGCTTGGAAATAGTCGACCAGATTTTGGTGAGATCCTGTATCAGGGTTGTGCGGAGGTTGGACAGCGGTGTGGTGCCAAGATGGTCTCGAATAACGAAGAAAAGAAGCGATCGAGGTGTTGACCTGCGTGGGATGTGAGCGAGTGACATCCATCCGACGACGTCCTGTGCCATTCCCGCCAAGGGAAATAGAGACGAGAACCTACTGTTTATCCTTGAGAAAGATCTGCAAGTTGACCTCGAAGACGGTCTTCAGCAAGCCCATGTTGGCCCCTTGGTACAAGCCCACCTGGTGCTCCCAGATGTTGACAATCAGGACTTCACTCGTCGCCAGCGCAAATAACGCGCTCTTCCTCTCAAAGTCCTGGTCCTCGCCACGTTCGCGACCGTCGGTGCCTTCAACGTCCATGACGAGAATGTTGTCTGCCATTTTCGCGCCGGCACTCTCCTCGCGCTTGTTCTTGGACATCCATATGCCCTTTGTTGTTTGGCGTCGTTCCGTCTCGGACATGACGGAGAACTCGGTGCCAAACAGGTTGTTCAGGAGCGTAGACTTCCCGGTGGACTGGGAGCCAAAGACGGAAATGAGGTGATAGTTGAAGCCGGACTCGGCGACATGGGTGTTTTGTAGGTAGTCATTGAGGTTGCCACTAATATTGCAAGACGCGCGAGTGCGCCCCCATGTTAGCTACGGCCCTCACGGGTTCTACTCTGTGGGCGGGATTGACGCCGATCCGATGCTTACTTGAATTCTTTGTCCTCGTCAATGACTTGCACGCCATGGTCGTAGCTTCCACCGGCAGACTTGTCGCCCACGGCGGAGAAGTGGCCGTTCATGATAGCAGCTCAAAGGGGGGGTGGGGGGGGGGAACGGGGAAACGCAATGCGGAGAGCTCCAAGGGCTATCAACATCAGACGCTTGGCGCAAATAAGGATAAGGGGAAGCGTGACCAACTTCCCGTGGAGGGGGAGGGGGAGGGGGAGAGGCAAGAAACAGAAAAATAAATGCGGCAAAGGCAAAGTGGTACTGGAAAAAGAAATAAAAACGCCACGAGCCCGGAAGAAGAGACGATGTTCGAATGGGCCGAGGGATGCCAGCGGGCGCGGGAGGGAAATCGGGAAGTTGTCTGGTTGAGTTGTGACCAGATAACGCCGAGCCCTTGACCCCTTGTGATCTTGCCATGCCCCACCGTACCAGGGCAGAAAAGTTCCCCACGCACGCGGACCGCTTGATTTTTCCGCCTCCGAGGGTCGAGCCGGGTTTGTTGCTAGGAAGCGCTCCCTTGATTGGTGGCTTTAGGTTCTGATGGGCAGGCCGCAAGTAATAGCGTAGCACTACATACATGTGTTACTGATGGCGGGGCATGAGTTGAGATTCGTGATCGACTTCAAAACCTCAACATTGAACCCCAGCCAACTCCAGCTCATCTGTACAACAAAAACACGCCCTCTACCCATCAACCACAAGCCATGTTAATCAGAGAATCCCACACCGACGTCCCAACGTCTGCCAACGGCAAGTCCAGCCCAATGCGTACGTAACAGCAGACCGCACGCACCCAACCAACACAACGCCAAATCCAACAAACCTCACTCATCACTCATCACTCATCACTCATCAGGCATCAGGCATCTTCCTCTTCCATCCCACCATCCCAGGCTATCCCCACGCGTAAGCGCTCTACTCCTCAATTCCCCGTGCGACGGAACAACCAACCCACGTGCAGTAGATGCTAAAAGTGAACAAGTCGTTTCCCAGGTGTATGCATCTTCAGTGAAATCTACCAAGGTAAGATTACCCAACAACTCCCACAGCCAAAGCAGACTTTCCAAATCTCACTCCCACTCACCCATTCGCAGTCACCGGCCCCGTCGCCCGCTTCGCCCGCCAAATCGCCGGCCAAGGCTTCATCGTCGCCGCGCCATCTTCATACCACGACTTCGTCTGCCCCGACCCGTTAAACTACGACGTTGCGGACACGCACCGCGGCAACAGGTTCAAGATTGAAAAGGTAAAGTTGCATCGCGTCTCATGCATGCGTTGGTTCAGACAACACCCAGCATACCAACGACTCGTGATCCTAAAAAAAAAAAAAAACACAGACCCTTGAATCATACGACGCAGACTCGTCTGCAACTGTTGACCATCTCCTGTCCTTGCCCACGTGTACCGGTCGGATTGGCGCCACGGGCATGTGTCTAGGTGGACACCTCGCCGTTCGAGCAGCTGTACGTTCCGTTCCAGCCTTCCGACATGTGTTTTTTTTTTTTTTCTTGTCCCCTGAATAATCATCTCACGGGTTCTCGACGCTCGCTTCAGCTTGACCCCCGTATCACGGCCACGGTAGCCTACTTCGCAACAGACATACACTCTCGTACGCTCGGCCCATACACCTCTGCCGATTCTTCTCCTTGCGCGCCACCTTCCTCCAATCACACCCTCGACCTCTTTCACAAGCTCAAAGGCGAGGTAACCCTCGTCTTCGGGATCAAGGACACGCACGTTCCCGACCAAGGACGCGACCTGATCCGCCATAAGCTCCGGGAGGCAGGCGTGGTCTTTAGTTTCCACGAGTTCGCTTGGGCGCAGCATGCTTTCATTCGGGACGAGTTGAGCAAGGGACGCTACGATCCTGCCGTTACAAAGGCTTGTTTTGAAGTCTTATTGGAAGTATTCGGGAGGGTGCTGAAGACAGATCTGGGAGAGCCTCAAGGCAACCCGGCTGAACCGGAACATGCGTGCTAAGCGAGCTATGCAAGCAGAAGGGCAGAAGGGGGAAGGAAAATACGGCACACTCTGACACACTCTGAAACGACGTAGCCCAATGCCCAAGATTGGCTCATCATCTATGGGACAGACATGAAGGGGAAACGATGCTTCAGACAATCAACCGCGCTTAGCGGGATCTAGGGAAGAATACTACTTCATGGCGATAGATGCCGGCTCTTTTTGCAGTTGAGTCTGCGGCGCAGCTAATGTAGTGGACGCCAATAACCAAAGGGTACCCACGCAAACCAGTTCTATAATCAAAGCCGTTACTTTCTGCATCTCCTACTTGCGAGTAGTATCTCATCCTTCCATCTTCTTTTCACCACATGTCAGTTCATTTCATACACATTCTGTGCTCTGCGTAAGGCATTTTAATGTTGGCCAGTGGACGGGTCACGTGATGGCTCACGATGTTCACGATGCAGGCCACCGCCGTGCTGTGTTCTTTGGGAGGCCGCCGGATGAAGGGCTTCCTCGTCCTCCTCCTGTACAGTGGCCTCATGATGACCACTTCTGCTGAAGCTATAGAACCGTTGAGGCAATCCTGTTTGAGCTTCTTCGTCAAAATTCGCCCGGTGGGGGCTGGTGGTATCCGTAGTAGGGCTGAGTGTCTGAAGGCCCTCGCCAGCCCTTCTGCGTCCGCGCTGGCTCTCCTTCTTGAGAAGTTCGTTTCGAACCGACTCAATGTCCTTGGAGCGGCGTGGGTCTTCAGATGGTGAGCGCGAGGTGGATGATCGGTCGTCGCGGAAGTCCCAGTTGCTGCTTGTCTCCACAGCTAGCTGTCGGGCATTGAGATCAGCAACAGCGTGCTTTTCGGCGGCGCGAGCTTCTTCTTCAGTCTGATGAGTTTTCGCGGGTACCATGCGTCCAGCATCTGCGGCTTTGGAAGCGTCGGCACGACTTTTGGCCGCCCACTGGTCCGTCACAGCAACCGAATAAGTTGGGTTCGTGGGTCCACCCAAAACCTCGTCGCCACCTCCGGGAGCATGAATGGGAATCTGCTTGAGAGCAAGAGCCAAGGCACACATGAACTTGGAGCGGCGAGTAGCTCGAACGATACCATTGTGCCAGTTAGACTTGTGCTGAATGGACATCTCAAGGGTGAGTTTATCCAGATTATTGACACTGACAACTCCAATGGTGAACTCGGGCTTGAAGTCGCGAGAATTGTCCGGGTGTTTGACAAACTTCTCCATCTCGGCACGAAGTAGTTCGATGTCCTCGAACGAAGTGTCGTACGAGACATCAACAGTGAAGGACTCCGTCATAGCCTTGCTGCGTGTAACATTGTCGATCCAAAGATTATTCAGCACAATGTTTGGCACCTGCCACCTCGTAATTAGTCCTCTGGTTGTGTCATGACACGATTCGGGGCTTACTGATTCATACCTGAGTAACCTGGTTCTGCGCAGTCTTGGTGAAAACAGTATACAGCAACGAGATCCTTTCCACCATCATCTGTGAACCACTGATTTCGCATCGGTCGCCAACGTCATACGGGTGTTTGACGAAAAGAAAGATGCAAGAGCCCAGGAACTCCTGGGTAGTGACAGCAAAGACAAATGACAAAGAAAGAAGAGCTGTGCCAGCAGTCGCCACAGTGGTCAAGAAACTGCTGTGGAAGAAGAAGACTTGTAACTTGTTAGCAACGCGCATTGACGCCGAGTTTCAGGGGACCCAAAACCCGTAGGGGTAAAATGGGGGGGGGCGCCTACGGAAAATGAAAATGCTAATCAGGACGACCACGAATAGCAAGACCTTGTCGAAAACGCGAAGGGCCTGTCCGATATCCTTCATGCCCTCGCCAATCGCTTTGCGCTCCGTGCCCATTTCAACTGTTTTGCGGACCATTTCGTCGAGACTGATGTCGCCGTTCAAATCCGAATCTATCATGTTGAAAGCTTCTTCGACCTCGGCCTTGTACGCAGGGCCAAGAACTTCTTCAAAGTCTTCAAGGTAAAGTGCATCTTTGCCTTCCAACACAAATGACATCCAGATACGCCTTCCCAGGGCCTCGGACGGCAACTTCTTCTCCAAAGCCTCGAGCACAATGGAGTGGGCAGAGTTGGGGTTGAAGACTTGCTTTCCGGTGATTTCGTGGGCAACATGACCAACGACTGATGTGACTTTGCCTCCGAAACGTCCAACGTCACCGATAATCTTCATAGGTGTAGCGGAGCCGTTGCCACCAATGATCTTCTTCTTCTTTGATCGCAACATCATCTCAATGCTATCGTTGATGACGTGATCTTCCTCGGAGAACTCGGGACAGTACATGGGAAATAACGTTCGTGAGGCATCGAAAAGGAGCCCGAGAAGGTGAATCTCGCGCTTGGAGGCCTTAATCCTGTTGGCAAAGGAGCGCTGATGGTAGGATACACCAATCAGTTGAACGAAGGCTTTTTCCACCAAGAGCACGGCCGAAGAGACAAACAGCGCGCCCAGAATTTTCTCAATCACATCGGTCCACTGGATTCCGAGAGAGAGCGCGCCACTGAAAAGGTTTTTGAAGGTGAGCCAGGTGGCAAGGGCCCAGAAGAAAAGCGAAAGCGTTATGTTCAGGTTCTTCAAAACAGTGGCATACTTGCGAACGCCTGTACTGACGACGCCTGAAACAAACATGAAGACTTTGGGAAGCAGCCAAGCCACCGTCTTGCCAGCCCAAAGTGTCAGCCAGGTAATTTCAACCCAGAGCAGAAGACTGTAGACTGAAGGACCGTTCTTGATATTGGGCTTTCCGTTGGAAACCTCGACTCTCACGTCGCCAATCGTGGGTGAATCCTTATGACCCGTCAAGGCTAGAATGATGACGGGCACTGCCAGGATGATGCCCACAGGGATGATATAGACCATGTAACGGGTAATGACGGAAAAGCCGATGATCTTGGCGTAAAGTCGCCCAAGGGCATTTACGCTCACTTCATCGGAACCACCAGTGCCCTTACGCCCTAGTCTCTCATCTTCAAACTTTCGCCGACGGCCGCCAGCGTGGCGATGCTTCAGCTCAGAGTCGCCCTTCTCGTATCCATCTGGCGAGCCGGAGTCGTAGGAGTTCGAATTGCCCTGATTAGCCTTGCGTGCGCCCGTGGAAGAAGCATTGCTTCTGACAGCCGTCAGAGGGATTCCAGTTTGGTTCATGTCCGCCTCCCACGTATTTTCCAATGGTATGAAGCCTGAGTTCCGAGATGTAAGAGATGTACGCCTGTTTGTCATTGCAGGTACACAGAAGCAAGCAATTGCATTGGCTTCAGTTCGATGCGTAGCCCAACTGAGCCCAACTGAAGTCCTGCTTCAATGACTTCGAAGGCTCCAGGCCCACCGTGGTCGTTTGTGGGAAACTATGAATCGTTGGAGGCGTCGTCGTGTATCCGCCGGTGGGGTACGGATTATTGGGGGGAGGTAATGAAACAATGCTCAGCACTTGAGGGGATTTCTATAGGAAATAAAACATGCAGATAACGAGAGTGCCGAGAGCAGGATAGACAGTCGGATGGACATGGAGAGAGTTAACAGTAGGGAAGAAGAAGAAAAAAAGATGGCGCCCCAGGGGTGGGTGGAGTTGTTGAGAGGAGAAGATGCCAGGGGGTTCGGTTTTTTTTTTTTTTCTTCTTCTTCTTGTTTCGTGGTCGCATGTCAGTCGCATGTCAGTCAGTCACTGTGGAGAAGGAGGACTGAAACGAGGCAGCTGGCCCCTGGAATTTCGCTACAGTACGGACGTACGGACCAAAGAGAGAAAGTCATCCTGTCTGGTCACAGCAGAGCGGCATTCATCGACGATCGGATCCACCAATTTAAGCGCCGTAACAGGGGGGCCGTGGTATTGAGGAAACAGTGGGCTTGGTGGAGAGGCGCTGATGATGATGATTGGCGCTTTCGATCTGAATCGATGAACTTAACTTATTCGTATTAACTGCCCCGCACGAGAGGGATCGTGGCAACTACATATTGTACATACAACCCAATCCGCAGGCACAGGCAAGATTCAGGAGAAGAAAAACTCAAAAAACTTTGCTGAGCGTTGACCGTTGAGCCTCTCCCAAGCCACCAACCCGTCATCTTACCACTGGTGAGAAAACTCCTTTCTAATTCCCATAATTCGCCGAAGCACAGAGACAACACAACTGTTGAGCATTATATGCTTGTTTATCGCAGCTACTGTTAGGGGTGCACACTCCGTTTTTGGCCTAGTTAGCCTAGCTGTTGTCAACAACAAGCTGCATACAAAAAAGAAGAAAAAACCGCATAACCATCATCAATAATGAAATTTAAGCATGCCACAAGCCCAGAGAATAAACAAGAGGGTATCATCTCCAGCGCCTGTCAACTCCAATCCTAACTAATCCCAGACGTAACAAAGTGCCCCTTTCCACGTGTATTCATTCATTTGCACCACCCCCACAACACCACCGCCACGAACACAAAGGAATGCTCGGTTACCGGCTAATCGTAATCGTTGGATGTACCGAATCTTTTGTCGCATTCAAGGCAGTGTAGCCCGCGATATCCTTCATCTCCACCCTCGCCTTGTCGTTCTCGAGAAAGTCGCTGCCAACGTTGTCCTCTTCCTCCTCGTGCTCCGCGACGTCAAGTTGATAGAGAGGCGCAAGCGTCGCATCCTTTCTCCAGAGGATCCAGCGCTTGCACCACCATGGCAGAGCCTGAGTCGTCTGATAGCGCACAAACACACGAGTGGGCACGGCAAAGATGTAATCCAGTTCCTCGAGAGTTCGTTGTTTGGTCTCCGGGACGAATAGGAAGATCAACACCAGGGCAGCGATGTTGAGGGAGGCGTAGAATGCGAACGCGCCCAGAACGCCTAGACGGTCGAGCATGAGAGGAAAGGTGATGCCCAGAACGGCCGCCCAGAAGAGGTTGGTGGCCACGGCGAATGCCATGCCGACCTCACGGTGAGAGAGTGGGAAGACTTCGGCCGAGTATGTGAAGGGCACGGGGCCTTCGCCTGGCGAGTAGAATGCCGCGAAAAGATACACGAATAGCGCCACCATGCCGAGATGAAGACCGGCCTCGCCGGGGATCAGGGTACACAGGGCAGCGGCCAGCAGTGTCCATGCCATCTGTGGGAATGTGAATAAGAGCAGAGATCTCCGCCCAAATGTATCGATTGTCCAGACTGCTGGGAATGCAAACAAGAAGTTGACGAGCCCGAATCCCCAAGTCGCCCACAGCGCTTCCGTTGTACCAGCCCCGGCATTGCTAAACACGTTGGACGAATAAAACGCAATGATGTTGATGCCGCACATTTGCTGTGCAATCATGACGATAAAGGCCGCCAGGGTGGCACGGCGAATCCGCGGAAACTTGAACAGCTCGGCGAATCTTTTGATGTAATCGCCGTGTCCGACGTACTCATGCTCGACCTGGAGCTGAACGTGGATGTAGTACAGATCCCGCGCGGCTTGTACGCGGGTGTTCCGCAGGCGAAAAAGAGACGTCATTGCATCCCGATAGCGACCCTTTTTGATATACCAACGCGGTGATTCGGGACAAAAGTAAATCAGAATGGCGAGGGGTATGGCCGGAATGAATGCTGATCCAAGTTGGTACCGCCAGACATCCCCATCGAGTCTCATTAGGGCAAGATTGGCGCATGTGCCCAAGAAGATTCCGAACGCTGTCCACAGCTGCCAGCTCATGACCAAGGCTCCTCGGACGGGAGCAGGGGAGTTTTCGGCGGCATAAATCGGAACTGCTCGCCCATTTTTTTAGTCATTGTGCAACAGATGTGGAAATGCCATACCAGCCCTCCACCATCCTGAGCGATCAAACTCACCTGTCGAGGCTTTTGTGCCCATTCCGACGCCGAGCAGGAATCGACAGGCGAACAGCTGTTGCCAAGTATTGCAGAAGGCGCCGGCCAAGACGGGCCACAAGCAAAAATTGGCCGACACGAATATGGCGCCGCGACGACCGAAATAAGAGTTGATGGGATCGGTGAGCCAGCACCCGACGACGGCCGTGCCGATGTAAGGAGCAGCATTTACCAGCCCTACCAGCATTTTCTTACTGACTTCAGGCCCTTCGATGCCAAATGCCTTTGGAAATTCGAGATTCGCGCCATTGGAGCCCGTCTGGTCCCACCCCTGCACAGCAGCGCCAATTGAACAGGTGACTATGGTGAGGTAGAGTACTTTGGGAATGCGCCATTTGTGGAGGACTTCGTCGCGAAGAGACTCGATCTCTTCCTGATTCAGGGCCTCGGGGCCTGTGATGTCTTCGTAGCCGGTGGGATCTTGGGCGACGAGGGCGCCTTGGCGGATCAGATGACGATAGTCGCTCAGGTTTTTGTCCCGACAGAACTGATCCACGTTGCTGAGAAGAAGACGGCGAGGAATACCTATCAAAGGATTCTTGATCCTGTGAGACGGAGCTGAGGATTAGATTGGACGACCAATTTTCGGCTCATCGACTTCATCATTGGATCGGCCATGTCTTACTTGGCTTCAATATTTGAGTCGAGGTTGACTTGTTGGGGGATGGAGCTAGAATGAGAGTGGAGTCCTGCTTCGGTCGAGGAGGCGGTTTGGAAGTCATCGGAAAGCCTGCAGTTGGCAAGTGCGACAACGAAAACGAAGAGCGGAGTTAGTTCAGGATCCTCCCGTTCTCATGCTTCCCATGCTGATCCGGTAGTCGGATTATTATTGTACGGAGTGTTATTAGCATGCGTGACAATGATTCTGAACATACCGCGATACCCCGTCGACTATTTCCACGTGCTCCATCATTGGCGCCGCCGCAGCAGCAGCAGTCGCGTGCACGGCGAGCAATATCCAGCAATATCCGGGGGGATTTAGCCGATGGTGGTGTTTCTGTCTCGGTCTCTGATGGTGGAGAGTGGCAGTGGAAGCGGATATTAGGAGGGGGAGATGGAGTGGGAGATCTCTGATGGATGGGGTCTTGATGGTCACCCAAACTTTAAACTTTGCTTCGCATGGTCGGCACCGGGGTCTCACAAGCTTCTTTTGAACGAAAAGATAAAAAAACAGGATCAGATCAAGTTGGGAGAAGACGCAGTTGGGTCGGTCCATGTCAGCGGGCTGAGCCGCCCACCCAGTCACTCACTCCTGGATTGTTGCACGAAAGAAAGAGGCGCAGCCCACTCAAGTCGACCGGCCTCTATTAGAATTGGTGCGTTTACGGATGATCATATGATACCCTTGTACCTCCGGAGTATGATAAGTATTATGTATGCTAGTGAAGGCGGCGGTCCAGTGGAGAATCGCCACGCATCCAAACGGCCACAAGTTAGTCCGTAGTTCGTACAACGGCCACGACGGGACGGACTGTTGGACCCAGCCACATCCACATCCACATCCTTCCCATACATGTACATGTACGCAGCCGTGGAGTGGAGTCCTCACAAACGAGGCTGCTGCTGGTATTGTGGCACGGCGACAATAGCTGTTATTATGATTATTGCATCATTACATTATTACTCCGTACGGGTTACACGGACCGCCAATGTCTGATCTGCCTGTGGCTTCCGGTGAGTGGTTCTGGTCATGATCAGCTGTTCAGCTTATGCAGCCATCCCTGCGTGTGCCAACACGAAACTCGGAAAGCCCAGTAAAGTCAATTGTACAAATTCTCCTAGGACATCAGCTCAAGCCGCGTTGAGTCGACAGCAGACCGCAAATGACGCCAAGTACCACAGCATCGAGTGTCAATGCAGCAATACGAGGGACTTGTGTCCAAAATGGTTGAAAATAACTGTTACCTGGACGACACAAAGGCGTCAACTCTACATGCTAAAGTGACTTCCAAACGGTGTTCAAAACATTCCATGGCGGCCGCGAATGAGTTTTTTACAAGTGGCCGTCTGTCATGTCTTCTGTATGGCTCTCATTCTTTTGGGATACTTATTCGAGGACAGCCCACCGCAGTAAACCCCATTCGAGTGGCCCACGAATTATCTATCTGATGAACGGGAGGTCAATTCGGGGAATGCGTGCGTGATGTTTGTCAGCCTGTTTTTTTTTTCCCGCCTCGCCGTCTTCTTCTCGTTTCTGTCCCAGGGATAATGAGTTGACGTCTGCGTTCACAGATGAATATTGTGTCATTTGGGCTGCCTCTTCCAAATGAGCATGCCTGTCCTCGACATGGAGCATTCACTTCTACGTAATCTCTCTTTCTGAGCGCTACAGGCACGCCGAGTTCTGTCCTGCACAAATATGTCCAGAAAACATAACCGCATTTTATGACAATGTCTTCGGGGGGGTAGACGGCGAACCTTTTCAAGGACAATCAACGACGCCCTACATTTACAAAATTCTCATTCGTCGCCCCAAGATGGTCAGTCAGAACTTCCTCGGCCCTAAAACCACCAATCTGGGGAGTCGATGTGTCCAACTTGTAAGCATGGCAAAAGTCAAGCGCGAAAGTACATGTGGCAAACTGTGCTCGGTATGGCATCTCCGTATGCACCACCGTAAGCACTCGACGCAACTATGTTGGTTTTTACCTCGAAGTTTCCTCAAGCCCAACACGGCAAAGACGTACCCGCTAACAAGAATTTAGGATCTTGTCCGCCTTCACACTCACCTCGGCCGCTCTCATCCCCTGTCGGGCTCAGGTTACAGATTTCTTTGGACGCTAAACCTCTCTTCTTGGGGTCATTCTCATAAATGATGGTGGGCAGCCACCTCTATCTTTGGGGGTGCTTCTTCTCGGAAGGGCGTTTCAAGGGAAACTGGGTTTTGTTCGCTATCATAGGATAGGAGGTATTGTGTAGGGCATTGGAAGCGAATGATGGCGCCAAGGAAAGCATTGGACTTCATTGTTGTCAAGGTGAATTAACCCCGCCATCATTCGTGTTGCCATGTCGCCCACTTTGGAATAACTGAACGGAGAATGAAGCTATTCATACAAAAAGGCTGGAAATCAGCTCTTATACTTTGTCCCAGGTATGGTGGTTGGCGCCTGCCTGGGTTCTCTAGCTTGTAACAGATTTCTGTGGATGAATTTCCCACCGCTGTTCCTCGGAACCATTTTCGAACCCGAAGGCGTCAGTTGACCCGCTTGGGCCTCGCACAATAAACACTTGCCCACCGCTGGTCTCGATTACAAACACGGTGACCTGTCTAGGCTTCGAAGTCAGGCCAGCCGTGTAGCGGCTCATGAGGCCAAGGTGAGGATCGATTTGCAAATCATGCTCAGGGGAGATCTGTCATTGATAAGAACATAGATGGGCGTCGTTTGGGCATACGCCACCGTTGTCCCGCTCATGATCATGGAACATTATGATTGAGCAATATAATGCTGTTGTTAAGCCTGATCACATCGTGTACCGAGCTTCGTTTGTAGTGTCCCGTGCAGTGCTCAGGCGCATCAGGTTGTACTTCAACGTTGGCTTTAATTCGGCTCTCCAGGGAATGTATATACAGTCTTGCATCTTGCGCCAACGCAGCCAGAAAGTTTATCGCGAACTTTGCTCTAACCTTGCAACCCCCCGTATTATTCGTAACCTTGAAGCTTGTTCCTATATCAGGTTCTAGCTATCTCTGCGGTCGCTAAAATTCGTATGTCGATTGTTATACTGGTTAGGTATCGCCAGTAATTGTCAGGTTTCTCTTAAATCGGATGCATTAGCCACAATCAATGAACACAAAAATATCATGAAAATCAATCCATACATACAGTCTTCTTCGAGGAATTTCCAGCTACATCGAAAAATCCACTTCATCGCCAAGTCTACCAAGGTGGAGTGTGTAACTGGTGGTGGGGTGGTGGGGCAAGATCAAGATAGCTTATGTAAGGCCGTTATTGGGCTTCGGCAGGCTGGGGGAGGGAAGAGAAAAAAAAACCCGCTTAACGTGTCCTCAAGTACGGATTACCGTCAGCCAGATAATGTGTGGACACGAATATCTCGCGATATAGTCCAGTATCCAGCGCGGCACAAAAAGATCTTGCGAGATCCTAGCCAGCCAGCCGATTCGACTACCGGCATCATCCTGCGTCAGCGTCTATGCACATCCTTTTGAAGATTTGTTAAATTTTGGCTCGTTGCTGCTTGCTGGTTCTGGCCCGATCGCCTGGGCCCACTCTCGTTGACAGTCAGCAAACAACTTGTCCCGTAAACGCTCGAGGGACCGATGCTTCGCAAACTTGTTAATGAGTAGTGGCTGGGCAGTTGCTCCCAATTTTCAGACATCACGTTGAGACAGAGTTTTCATGGGAAGCAGACTGTTGCATACGGAGTACGTGCGGGCATACCAAGCAACAACTGCTTATTAGACAGCCGGATGATCGGGACTTGGGTGGTTCCAACAAGGTTGAAGCTTTGGGACTGATCAAAACGTCATGCTTCGAAGTTGGTGGTAAGATAAGGAAGGAAAGAGAAAAATGAAAGAGGGGTAAGGCAGGTAAAAAGGGCGGGGCAGGTCTCCGCTACCTGCTCGACAGTCAGGATTCATTGCCAGTTCCAGGTTCCGTAGACTAGAAGAATGCCCCGCGATGGAATTTTTGGGAGCTTGTTGGATGATGTCAAGTGGCGGTCACATCATGGATCAGACTTTTGATGGAGGCGAAGAGGGGTCGAGGACAACGCTGCGTAGATTGTAGAGATGAGGCCACATTTTCCAGATCTCCTAGACAACTAGGGCAATGAAAACAGCCTCCAGAATCCAACGTCCCCAAGCATAATGGCCCAAGGTTGAAGGCTATGGGGTAGCGATTGCCATCGATGCACGTCGCTTTGACAACTGTGCTCAACAAGGTGGAGTCGACGCAGCTGCCAGCAGCTGGAAGTGCCTAGCTAGAGACGTCTGGTGCGCCGCTTTCGCATGGGTGCCACTGGCTGCCAGAGCCTTCTTGCACCCCCCAGCAAAGTTCTAGTGGGTTCTCTTGGAACTGAGTAGAACCGCATCGAAGCGTTCTACTTTTGGTTTTATAGCTTCCTCTCACGACCATTTCGCCTGAAATTTTCTTCTTTTTCAAGTTCTACATTCACACGCAGTTTCGTCTCTTTCTTTCACCTCACACACACACGCACGATACTTCGATCACATTTTCAATTGACTTGGCTTCCCCCATCCATTTTCCGCTTGTTTATTTAGTTCACAAACTTCACAACCGTCATCATGAGCGGTCCCGCTGTTGGTATCGACTTGGGTACCACGTACTCTTGCGTGGCTATCTATCGCGATGACCGATGTGAAATTATTCCCAATGAGCAGGGTAACCGAACTACTCCATCTTTTGTCGCATTCAATGACACCGAGCGTCTGATTGGCGATGCCGCCAAGAATCAGGTCGCTATGAACCCTCAAAACACCGTCTTCGACGCCAAACGTTTGATTGGCCGCAAGTTCGACGATCCGGAGGTCCAGGCTGATATGAAGCACTTTCCCTTCAAGGTGATTGAAAGGCAAGGCAAACCTATGGTCAAGGTCGAATTCAAAGGCGAAGAGAAGGAATTCACACCTGAAGAAATATCTTCCATGATCCTCATCAAGATGCGCGAGATTGCAGAGGGCTTCTTGGGCACACCGGTCCCGAGCGCTGTCGTCACTGTCCCCGCCTACTTCAACGACTCTCAGCGGCAGGCTACCAAGGACGCCGGTCGCATTGCCGGACTCAACGTCCTTCGTATCATCAACGAGCCTACTGCCGCCGCTATTGCTTATGGTCTCGATAAGAAAGTCGAGGGTGAGCGTAATGTCTTGATTTTCGATCTAGGTGGCGGTACCTTCGATGTGTCTCTCCTCACAATTGAGGAGGGTATCTTCGAGGTCAAGTCTACCGCCGGTGACACTCACTTGGGTGGTGAGGACTTCGATAACCGCCTTGTTAACCACTTTGTCAACGAATTCAAACGCAAGCATAAGAAGGGTAAGACTGATACAACTGCGCAGCTTAATGTGACACAATGCTAACATATTTTCAGATCTGTCCACCAACAGCCGCGCCCTGCGTCGTCTCCGTACTGCTTGCGAACGTGCCAAGCGCACCCTCTCTTCTGCAGCTCAAACTACGATTGAGATTGATTCTCTGTTCGAGGGTATCGATTTCTACACCCCTATTACCCGGGCCCGTTTCGAAGAGCTTTGTCAGGATCTTTTCCGCTCCACCATCCAGCCCGTCGACCGTGTCCTCACTGACGCCAAGATTGACAAATCTCAAGTTCATGAGATTGTCTTGGTTGGTGGTTCCACCCGAATCCCCCGAATCCAGAAACTCATCTCCGACTACTTCAACGGCAAAGAGCCCAACAAGTCTATCAACCCTGATGAGGCTGTTGCGTACGGTGCCGCTGTCCAGGCTGCTATCCTGTCTGGTGACACTTCTTCCAAGTCTACCAACGAAATCTTGCTGCTTGACGTCGCTCCTTTGTCTCTGGGTATTGAGACCGCCGGTGGAATGATGACGAAGCTCATTCCCCGTAACACAACCATTCCAACCAAGAAGTCGGAGGTTTTCTCGACCTTTTCTGACAACCAGCCTGGGGTGCTCATTCAGGTCTTTGAGGGCGAGCGACAGCGCACCAAGGACAACAACCTCATGGGCAAGTTTGAGCTTACTGGCATTCCCCCCGCTCCCCGTGGTGTTCCTCAGATCGAAGTTACATTTGATCTCGATGCCAATGGTATCATGAATGTCTCTGCTGTTGAAAAAGGCACCGGTAAATCCAACAAGATTGTCATCACCAACGACAAGGGTCGTCTATCCAAAGAAGACATCGAGCGCATGCTGTCTGAAGCCGAAAAGTACAAGGAGGAGGATGAGGCCGAGGGTCGTCGTGTTGCTGCCAAGAATGGACTTGAGTCTTACGCCTACTCTCTTCGCAACACTCTCGCCGACCCCAAAGTCGATGAGAAGATTGAGGCAGCCGACAAGGAGAAGCTCACAGCGGAGATTGATCGTGTTGTCGCTTGGCTTGACGACAGTCAGGCTGCTACTCGAGAAGAGTACGAAGAGCATCAGAAGGAGCTCGAGGCTATTGCCAATCCCATCATGATGAAATTCTACGGCTCTGGCGGTGAAGGTGCTCCTGGTGGCATGCCTGGCGGCGGTTTCCCTGGTGCTGGCGGTTTCCCCGGCGGTGGCGGTGCTGCCGGTGGTGCTGGTGGTGCTGGTGGCGATGACGGTCCCACCGTCGAGGAGGTCGACTAAACATTTGATACCCAACCAGTTGTTCCCAGAATGGACATGGGAAGTGAAGGGGATTCGCGGGCTAAGGTCTGTCTTTGCGAGGTCTTGAGTTTTGAGCATGCTTCTATCATCATGAGGATGGAAAATAAAAATCAGGTGGGAATAACCCTGGCTGTACTTTAATGAGTTAAATGAAATTCGGTGGCAATAGAACCGAAAATGAATTATTCTTCTGAGGTCTCTTGGCTTTTTGGTGATGTGTCTAGTAAATGGGCACGCACACGTTTAAGCTAATGTCTGCAATTGAATTAAGAGTTGTATCCCAATCCTTCCCGTATCTTCCTCCTCCTCGCTTCATCTTTTGCCCTCCACTCCTCATCGCCTACATCTGCTTCTCCAACAGGCACGTTGAATGCAGAGCCTGGTGGCAACCTTTCCGTTCTGCTCTCCCAAATATCCTCACTGCTGGGCTTGCCTTGGCCATACCTCCTGTAAGCTTTGTTACGATAGTGTGCTCTCACCATGTTGGCTTTGAGATCCCCAGTGTAAGCTCTGGCACGCATGCAAAACCAGAAATCATCCCAGTGCTCGCTGCAGGAGCGCATGTTGCCATAGCGGTAAACCGAGTTGAATTGCCCGCCGAGACCATTACAGGACCAGGCCAGGTCAAAGGCTTGGCGGCAAGACATTTCCGTCGGAAGAAGAGATTCGGACAAGGGGTCAAGGAGGGGAGCATCTGGTGTTTTGTTATCTTGGGACGATGCCTTCAGAGAGATCCATGATGTTATTGAGGAGGAGGATGTGTCGGAGGAGGGCGATGTGGTAGTAGTGGTGTAGGTTTTAGGTTCAGTGGGCTCTTCATGATCGGGCTTGAAGAGATCGAAGAATTTTTGGACTTCGGGATCGATTGGCTCGTTTGGGGCAGACTCTTGTTCTTTCGGTGGTGGAGCTTTGGGTTGTTCTTGGGGAGGTGGTGATGAGGATGAGGATGAGGACGAGGACGACCAAAGCCAGCCCATTATGCACGATTATGGAGGTTGCAGAGGAAAGAAGCAGTAGTTAGTTGTATGGGCCGGACTCTGATGTTGATGTGTGCATGCGTAAGTTTGATGATTTTAATGTACGGAGTAGCGGGTAAACGAAAGGCCGACGATTCCTTGGCAGGTCGCCAAACTTCCATGACCTCATTTGACGGTGGAGCCCGACTGGAGCTTTGCAGCTGAAGCAGGAGGAGCTCTAAGTCCGTACACTCCGTTTGTTAACAAACCGTCACAATGTCGCTGGCGCATTGGCATTTCATCTCTACTCGAGCTAAAGACGCGAGATCCATCGCATTCAGCCCCTGTGTCGTCCCTCATCGGCCATGATTCCCCCGCGGACCTTGGCCGCGCTGGCCAGACATGCAGGTTTCGTGAGATCCGGACTGGCACACTCGATCGGACAAGCACGCTCAGGTGCTATTGCTACGCGGGGGGTTGATAAGTTCAGAAACTTGGACTCAGTACGTTGGGAGAGTACTGCCGCTGTTCCTCCTGTCACGCCGCCTGTTGCTCCCCCTGATACGTCCGCCTCTTCCTCGAGCACGCGCAAGGAGCAAGAAACGGGACATTTCGAAGTGAAGCCGAACGAGTCTCTCTTCTTCTTTGAAAGTATAGTCGCACCTTGTTCTAAGCCGTTCATATACATTCTTCGCTTCCACCTAATAATCTCTCCTTCTTTTTTTTTTTTACTAGACATCTTTCCCAAAAGATTGAGCGCTCTACTCAGATATCCCGCCGAGACCGATGGCGACATGACCGAGTTGCTTCGTCGCTTTTACAGTTCTTCCAGCAGTAGCGGTGGCGGCTTGGACCCGATAGCTCTAGTAAAGAAAGCTATTCCTGATGATATGCCCCTGAAAGTTACAGAAATCATGCCCAGGTTGAAGGATGGGGGAGCTTTCGTCAAGGTCCAATATGACGCAAGCATTTCTCCGAGTGAAATTGAATGTGGGACGACTTGGCTGCACTGACATATGTTCCATGCTGATACCATGATGTAGCAACTCTTTTGAAGAAACTAAAACAGCGCCCTTTGAAGCCATGGTTCAGTCCGTTCCGGGGAATAACGGCTCGGTTGGTAAGAGGGACCCCTTGGCTGGAGGACTTGTATCGGTTTCCGTCCAGCTTGCTCAAAGTCGAGTTCGTGCCACCACAGCCTGGAGCTTCTGCCGAGGAGCTGTCCGAGGAGGCTTTGTACAGCATGTTTCGTCGATATGGTAAAATTGCAGATATCTTACCCCAGCCTTTTGACTCCAAGGTTGTGCCAAAGTATGCGCAGATAGGGTTCCCGAGGTTGAGCGATGCTATCATGGCGAGGAACTGCATGCATGGATTCGTCGTGAACGAATCAATGGGGGGTGGCAAGACTGGAACCCTCCTCCGTCTCTCATACGTCAAGCGAGTAAAGGCACACAGCATTTGGAACTGGTTAACCAATCACCCCCGCATCGTCATTCCGATCCTCGCGGCCCTTCTCGCTGGCGCCTCCGTCCTCATCTTTGATCCTATTCGAACATTTTTCATCAAGCTCCACGTCTCACACTCTCTCAGGTTCAAGGAATCCCGGTTATACAAGTGGTTCAAGTCGCAAACAGACAATTTCTCATTCAGGAAGTCCCAGCATATGGAAGGTCTCAGCACCATCTGGAATCATCGACGAGAATTGATAGAGCAGCTCCGGAGTTGGCTCGATGGTAGCTCCGGCACCTTCATTGTCATCACCGGTCCAAGAGGCTCAGGGAAGATGCAGATGGTCATGGACCAAGCTTTGGCCGGTCGCAAAAATGTCCTGCTGGTCGACTGCAAGCCCATCGTGGATGCTAGTGGCGAGGCAGGTACAATCAAGCGACTGGCGGGTGCTGTAGGGTTCCGTCCCGTCTTCTCATGGGCAAACAGCATGAGCAGCATGATTGATCTGGCGGTGCAAAGCACTACAGGCGTCAAGGCTGGCTTCTCCGAAACACTCGATTCACAAGTCAGCAAGATACTACATACCACGACTAACGCCCTCAAGGAGATTGGGTTATCTACCCGGACCAAGCGTGACAAAGATGCTCAGCTCTCAGAAGACGCCTACCTGGAGGCCCACCCAGAATCAAGACCTGTCGTTGTCATCGACAATTTCCTCCACAAGAACGAACAGGGGACCATTGTGTACGACAAGGTTGCTGATTGGGCAGCCTCGCTTGTCCAGAACAATGTTGCCCATGTTATATTCCTCACGTCAGATGGCTCTTTTTCCAAGCCACTATCAAGGGCGTTGCCTGACAGAGTCTTTCGTACTATTTCACTCGGGGATCTGGATCACAAAGTAGCCAAGAACTTTGTCACTAGCAGACTTGCCGAGGACGTTGCCGAGAATTCTGACGAGGCTGCCGAGAAGGCAGTCAAGCATGACAAACGCATGGATTTGGCAGGTCTTGACGAGTGTATCGAAAAGCTCGGCGGACGCTTGACAGACCTCGAGTTCTTGGCCCGCCGAATCAAGGCAGGACAGACACCCAGACAAGCTGTTGATGAGATTGTCAGCGAGACAGCCACCGACGTTGTCAGAATCTTTCTCATGGGTAAAACTACCGACCCGGATAAGAAGTGGTCCTCTGAACAAGCGTGGCATCTTATCAAATCACTTTCTGAAAGTCCCTCTCTCCGATACCATCAAGTACTCCTGTCGCCAACCTTTGCCTCATCCACGACTCCCAACGCCACTGACGGCGAGGCCGCTCTAGAGGCGCTTGCTTCCACCGAGCTCATCACTCTCAAAATGCATCAGGGGAGGCCAAAGTACATCAGTGCAGGCAAACCTCTCCACCAAGCTGCCTTCTCGGTGCTCGTGAGAGACCGTGTGCTCAAAGCAAAGATGGACATGGCTACTTTGAAAGAGCTGGTCAAGGTCGAAACCAAGAGAATAGAGGGCGTTGAAACGGAGTTGACGGTGCTAGGGAAGCTGCCACGAAAGACACTGGAGACTGCAGGCAGAGTGTCGTACCTACTGGGAAAGTTGGACGAGAGCCAGAGAAAGATTGAGGATTTCGAGACGCAGATGGTGAAGCTGAAAAGGGTTCTTGTTGAAGAGTATTAATGTAGTTAGTTATCCTGTATGGTAGTATTGTGCTTGAACTGCTACGAAGGGGGTTCTCCATTTTCCCCTTGTTGTCTCCTCTCTACTCAGCAATCGAAGATGCCTCCAAATCACTACATGCGTCACCTCTGCGGCGCAAGGAATTGATGGTCGGCGCGTTCGGGTTCGTTGTGACGTAGTATTATAATCTGTAGGATTGGGTATCGTGCAGATCTGGGTGTCTGATACAGCACACCAACCTCTGGAGGGCTTCATGCTCAAGCTCAAGCACTGTGGCACCCGGGATTTCTTGACGGTTCGATTACTCGGTCAGCCAAGGTCGGTTCGAAAACCATCATGATGCATTTACGAGTCGGTCGGAGCTGTGTTTCCCAACCGGCTTCGCATCGTGAGCGGAACCAAGTGCGGCTGGCGGGGCGGATGCGTCGAGCAGACTTTGTCGTCGATGGTGACGGACCTCCAAGGCCTCATTCTCCGTCCATGAACAGAATCTAAGGCCTGTTCTAAATGAATGTAGCTATGCTACTACATGTAAGTAACTATGCTAGTGACTCTTACGCTAGGACGCTAGTAATACTAAATTAATGATAATAATAATAATAATAAATGAATCGCGTGCTCTAGTGCTGAATAACGGACGTGAAACAAAATCTCAAAATCCGCGCCCGAGCGCAGCCATGACCTTGTCCTTGAGATCAGCTAGATCTTTGTCGCGATTCATCATTTGGACCGTCAGCTCTTCGTATTTTCTCTGCCAGTATTCCCTCGAGAATAGCTGCTCCTTGTCGTCGTGCTCGTCGTCGCGACCGACGCAGCCGCTCTCGCCGCCGGCCGCTGATGGCGGCGGCGGCGGCGGCGGCGGCGGTCGCTTCTTGTTCTTCGCCTTGGCCCACATGGTGGCCGGTACGACCTGCTCAAAGGTGAAGCCGCCCTTTACTTGGCCGAATTGATACTCCCACTCGCACTTGTAGGTGAACTGGCCGTCCTGCTCACTCAGTCGCGTACACTTTGGTCTGGTCATGACGAGCGTGGTGGATCCCGCGAGGGCGGCGAGGTTGATGAGGAATGCCTGCGGAGAGATGGCTGTTTTGTACATGGTTTGGAGCATGGCGTGGACCATGGCCGTGGACTCCTGGAAATCAACGGGTTGGGTGGGGTTGCCATCATTGTCGCGCCAGTCTGCCTCGGCCATGGAGCGCGTGAAATATGCGACGAGGACATCGATGTTCGTGCGATCTCTCATCTTGTCGAAGTAGAAGTCGTCTATTTCGCCATCCGCCGCGAGGCCTGTGTCCTTTGCAGCGGTCTTTGGCTCCGCGTTCTGCTCGTAGGCATCCGTCGCCTCTTTTGCGAACTTTCGCCACCCGTCTTGATACTTGCCATCATCTCCGTTGAACTGATCGCCTCTCGCGGCATCGATGCCGCAGGCCTGGGCTTGGGCTTGTTAGTAAGGCATCAGGGCTGGTGGTGTGGCTAACCGCACTGAACCACCCGATCGTTCGGGCACTTGCAGCGATATGCTTGGTCGTGCTGGTCTTGGGCCATTGTATGGTGTCTGCGTTTCTTGATGTCCATTGGTGGGAGACGCTTGCTGCGTGTCCAGGTGGTGATGACCATTCGCGGCTGGATCTTGTTCATGCTGACCGGTATGAACTTGTGGCGGAAGGGCCGGCGGCGGCGGTGGCGATCTTTCAAAGTGCGTGTTTTCGGATGTTTCCTGGGCCGGCGTCCATGTGTGTGGGGGATACTGCGCCGAGCCGTCCATTACGGGTGTGCGGTTGATGGGAGGTCGTCCTCTCGATCGAGTGCCAGCGTCCTGGCCAGCTGTTTTCCAAGCCGAGGACACGTTCTTTGGGCCTCGTCTATGACCTGCCATCTTTCCTTTGACAGGTGTCACGGCAGAGCGAGGCTCCAGTGCGTCATCCCAAAAGGACCCTCTCGTCGAAGGCGTTACCGCAGAATGAGGCCAGCGGCTCACGGGCGTCTGCAGAGATTCATTGTGCGCCCATGCTGTCGGGTTCTGGGTGTTCTGGGTGTTCTGGGTCCTTGACGGATCCATGGGCATGCCGATGCCGGGGCGAGCATCTGGATGCGCCGTCCAAGGCTGGGGCGGTGGTCCTTGACCACCATAGTCCTCCTCCATGGCGGACGGGGAAGACGGTCGTGGCCGTTGAGCTGGCGATGCGACGCCATCGTCTCCTCCTTCGGGTCTCTTGCGGCCTCTTCTGGGTCGAATGTGAGGTAACAATGCCCTCAGGGCCATGTCGTCCTCGACAGCAACTCCGTCACGCACAGCGATGGCGACGGGATTGGCATCATTGGGGATCCTGGTCCAATAGTCATTGGGGATGCTCATGAGGTATTCGAAGAAGGCCCTGACATGCACCGAATTCATCCATTTCTACATGGCAGCGGTTAGTTGGTTACGCGGGCGCACCCTCATGTCCGTGTGGGATTTGGGAAGCTCACCTTCAACCGCACGCCATATTGGGCCACCTTTTGAGCACTCTCGTCCTTTGTGAGATCAGGCGGCTCAACGCCGAGCGTGGTGGTCAGTTCGGTCCAAGTCTTGATTTCTCTCTGGTAGAATTTCCGGACCAGCTCGTAAATGGCAAAGGTGCTGAAAACTTTACCACCGCTTTTCGGTGGCGTCCGAAAGGCTTCCCTCAAGCTTTCCGTGTCCGAATCCAACGGCAGGGCCGGGTTGCAATAGAAGATGAAGCTCACATAAGCGTCCTCGATGGTCGATGAGTTGACATGTCGATCCGGCAGGGTGGGTCTCGCAACGAATCCATGGGACTGGGAAGGCGGCGGCACAGCCACTCCATTGTCGAATGTTTGAAGGTTCATAGCTTGCTTGAACGCCCCCCTCCCCCCCCCCCTCCCTTTTCCTTCCTTTGCGAATATCACCTCAAGTCCTCAAGTCCTCAAGTCCTCAAGTATCTCGGAGGCGATGGGGCTGGTGGCTAATAAGCCCTTGGGCAAGGGTCGAAAGGTTCCCTTGCATATATACGCCTTCCTCGTGGGTGTGCAACGTCAGAAGAATGATAAATTTGCCCTCTTTACTCCGTATGGGACAGATGATGAGGGATGAGTACGGATCCGTAGTCCGCATGCGAGTGAGAATCATGTGGGTGGCTGAGTTTGAAAACTGGGCAAAAAAAAACAAGGGGGGGTGTCGGCGCCGGCACTGTGTAGACGCGCACCCCTCGTACGGATTCACAGTGCAAGATTCCACCTCCACCGCGTTTGGCAAGTTTTGGCATGCACGCGCCATGACCCCGCCCGGGTGGAAACTTGTTGTGAGGCAAACCCCGAGGTGGAAGCCCTCTTCGTGACCTCGTCATAAGAGTCCACATCATTATGTGGGAAGTACAGCATTGTATGGAGGGTTTTCCATTGCTTTTCTTGAATATATATATATAAATTCATTCATTCATCAATGGGTCGTGCCCACTGCCAAATTGATCTGTGCGGATGCAGCCAAACTTATGGAACCGTTGACGCACGCCTAAACAACACGTAGGCAGGCAGGTGCTCAACAGAATGAAACTCGGCCACGACAAACCTACCCCCCTCTCGAACCCCGGTAGAAATCCACACCTTAGATCCAGCAACAGAAACATCTCAATCCAGGTTCAACATTCAAAAAGCACAGCCATCACCAGCGTCTAGACCAAGCATGAGTCATATTACGCCTATCAATATCTACGCTGGGCCACAGCCAAAGCACATCCCAAAAGGACAAATCATGGCCAAGCCAAGCCAAGCCAAGCCAAGCCGGCCGGTCTCGCAATCCGTGCATGAAAACTCACCGCGAAGCAACCTCAAGGAAACGAGCGAGAAACCCACCAACCGTGTCTCCAAGGAGAGTCCAAAAACAAAAAAAAACAAAAAAAAACAAAGATGGGTCCGAGACAAAGAAGAAGAAACTCAACACCGGTTGCTAATTAGCAGGGGGGAAAATAGCCACCTCGCATATATCTGAACCCCGTGGTGATGCGCAAGACAAAGGCAAAAGACGCCGCGCTGTGTTCGTCTTTTTCTCAAAGGAAGAATGGGGAGAATAACAAAAAAAAAAAAAAAAAAAAAGAACGGCCAGTCAAGTCAACTTGCAATGAACAAGACGAATCAACACAAATCACTGGGCTCGACGACCTCGGCCGCGCCCGCTGCCAGTGGTGCCCTGGCGACTCATGGCCACACCGCCGAGGCTGCTCTGCCTGCTCATGGGGACTGCTGACGCAGAGTGTCCTCCGACCGACTGGTTCGAACCGCCGTGTCCGGGACTCGGCTGGTCCCGCATGCTGCTGCTGCTAGGGATGCCGAGCGAGTCGCGGAAGTTTTCGGGATCCTCTCGCGCTGCGCTGGTGATGGCAACGAAGCGACCCTGCTGGTACGGGGTTGACACGGCTTCCAGGATCTTGCGCAGGCCCGTCGGAGCATCGAGATGCGCGCCAGGTTTGTGCAGCTGATCGTACTGCTTGAGGAACCCCATGACGGACAGGTCTGACACGATGTCGTCCTGCGACAGGGGACCGGGGAAGTTCTGGTCCGCAGTTCTGGGGTACGGCTTGAGGTACTGCTGGGGCACCGGAGGGGGCATCTTGGGAGGCTCTTGAGCGTGCATGAGGTCCAAGTTGGCGGGGACTTCAAAGTTGGCGATTCCCTCGACCCCCAGGATTTTGTCATCCAGGAAGTTGGCGTTAGCTCCTCCCCGTGTGCTTCTGGTGGCATGGGATACGTTGCGCTCCATCATGGGTGCCGAGGGAACGGAATCGACGTCGTTGTTGTCGTCCCCGTTGGGCGAGTCGCTGTCATCGGGAGACGAGCCGTTGCCGTTTGCGCGGTTGCGCAGAATGTACTGGTGTGCCGCCAAAGCGGCCGCGTTGTAGTGCAAGGACAGCTCCTTGTCGGTAAAGAGCTTGTCAATGCTGTAAATAGGCCCGTTTTGCTTCGCCGCAGCACGAGCCTTTTCCGACTGCCACAAGGGCGTGGTGCTGTTGGGATCCAGCGCGCGGCGCATTGGCACAGGCGAGCCGTCCTCCTCGCCTGGGTTTCGCTTTCGCTTCTTGTCCGAGAACATCTGGAGATCCTCGGCGTCTTTGCGATGCCGCGATGCTCGCTTTCCGTGAGTACCGCCGGGGCTGCCGGGGTTCGTCAGACTGAAGTGGTTCGGGTTCAGGAGCAGAGCGTTTGAGTCGTTGATTTCGAGAACTTCTTTTTCTCGGTTCAATCGATTCTTCTTCTGCGTGAGTGTGTTGATCAGGCGGTCGCGCAACGTGCCGGTGAGGGCACTATGCTCGCGCTTCGCTGTTTCGACCTTGTAGGCATGTGTGTTTTTGTATTCTTGAACTTTTCGATCGTATTCGTTCTATTGAACACGGTTAGAAGATACCAGAACGTTGGCCGAATGTTTTCTTCCCGAGGGGCGTGGGTGGTCCAGTGTGTGCTGCAGAAACTCACCTTGGACTGTGTCAATTGGAAGTCGCGTATCTCAATAAGATCTTCGATTTCGTCAATGAAATTGGGGAATTTGATTCCCGCCATATCCATCAAGCTCCGGGCATTCTCAGCATGCACGGGAGGTCCCTGTGTCTGCCTATGTTCTTTCTGAAGCTCGGCCGCCACGTCCAAGGCGCTCGGGTCGTAAGGGTCAAATCGCTGCACGAGACTAATCTCGTACTGAATCTTTTGCAGCTGATCGCGGTACGTCATGTCTTGCTCGCGCTGGAACTTGTCCGTCATGCTTGACAGGCGATCCATAAGAGCCTGCCGCTTCCGATCTCGTTTTGATTGTGCTGCCGGAGGCGGAGAGCGTCGCTCGGCTTTGCCGCCCATGGCGGGAGGAACAGCGTTGTCGCTGGCGGCCATTTCGTGGAGATGTCTGATGCCTACAGATGAGAGACGAATCTCAACGGCTCGCCCGTGTAGGTCAAAGAAACGTGGTGTCGTAGCCCTCTTGCGTCAAGCGATCGATCGGGGAAGCGACGCTGCCTCACGAAACAGAAGCGAGTAACAAAAACGGGCACAACCAGCCAGGGCTGCGATCGCAATTGAAGGGCGGCGTTTACTCCGTACAGGGAAGAAAAAAGAAGACGCACTCAGTCTGGCCAAAGTTCAATGGGCAAGCGACCCAGCAGACTACCATGTGGGCAAGAGTTTCAAGTCCAAGTCGGCCAGACGCTTTCTTCTCGACGTTCTGCCGCATCACCTTTGTTGGGGTGTTAGTCGCGGGACCCGCTCACCGCCTGCCGACTGCGCCAAGGCCGCCGGGTCGGGAAGATTGTGATTGGCTGCATGTGCCCGGGCCAAGCTCCAAAGGGGCATGGATAGAATACAATGGGGTAGAATACAGTGTGGGTCGTCGTGTCAAGTGACGCACGCACGGTATACACGCGGTTACGGACAGTGAATTGAGAGTCGGTCCAACGTGAGTGCTCACTTTGGCCGCGAAAGGCGGCTGGACGAGGGGAGAAAAACGTGCAAGGGTGGAAAAATGATTCATTGCCGTCCTTCTCGCGCATGGCGCATGATGGTGTTACCAGCTTCTTTGACATTGATGCCCATTCTCCTGGTGTCATACTTGTTGAGAAGTAACCATGTTGTTGCTCCATGCCCCAGTCAAAACAGCTGATATATATATAGATGGACATTCTTCCATATGCCCTCATCTTCATCATCACCGTCGTCGTCATCTCGTCATCTAATCAATCACAAGCCATTTCTTAGCTTCTGCAATTGACTGATAAGCCCGAAACCCCCAGATGATTTGCTCTCCTCGCCATCTTGTCTCTTCCCCGGTACGACGGCCGCTCTCCCCTCCTTTCTAGCGGCCTGGTCCATCTCTCTCATCAACTCCTTGTGCCTGTCCTCGACCATCTTCGCCAAGCTCTCTATGAATTTCATGCGGCCCTTCTCCTCGGCCGTGCCTTTCCACACGGTGGTCAACTCCTTGAGCTCCTCGACCCTCGCAGCCGACTTTTCAATGCCCACCACGACATCGTCGCTCTTGTACAAGAGGTTCGAAATCTCGTCGCGAAGTCCCTTGAGGACTTGCTGCCCCTTGTCCTCGAAGCTCTGTGTCGCGGAGCCCGGTTCGGGCGCTGACACGGACAGAAATCCTGAGCTGACGGATACTTCCGAGGGCGGGAACGCAAAGTCCATTGCTTCGCCAAATACTTTGATGACGGAGTCGAGGCGCGAGCGGACCAATGTCAGCGTTTGTAGTTGTTTGACGTATTCGGGGTCGGCTGCATTGACGCCGTCGACACGAGTAGTCTTTGCAACTTCATCATGGGGCGCTGCGCCAACTGCATCATCATTGTCGTCGTCGTCGTCGTCGTCGTCGTCTTCGTCATCCGCCTTGTTCGCAGCTGCTTCCCTCTTGTTACCGTCCGTTCGCAAGCCGCCAGGCACAAACTTCTCAATATCCTCGCGCAATGTCTCATTCAACGTCTCCGACAGACTCAGCGTCTCACCCCTCAGTAACTCCACCTCATAGGCCAGACGGCTCCCGCTCCGGAGAATCTCATCCGTCAGCTGGGTGAGCGTGTCGGACAGCCGCGTGGTCTGCGCATTGAGCTGCGACAGCAGAGTCTGGGTCTGCGCAGATAGCTCCGCGAGGGGCACATCATTGGTGCTCCCAGATTGAGCCGTACCTGCCGGTTTTGTAGCGAGCGGAGGCAACCTGGCGTTCAAGAATGAAGCTGCGTCAAAGGTAGGACTGAGAAACTCGTGAAGAAACTCGTCAGAGGTATGCGTTGACTTGGGCTGGATGGCGGCGACCTTGGACTGTGTTGGGGCGTGTGGGCCACTTCGTATGGGCAATGAGGCAGCAGCATTGCCGCTCGTCCGTTGCCGAACGAGGTTTTGGTCCGAGGCCATTGCGTGCTGTGATGGCCTGTCGATTCTGTCACATCAAGGTGTGGACTCGACACCGACTTGGCGATGCATAAGTCGGCGCCCGCGGACTCGAGGTCAATGAATTGAAACGATGTTTCATGGCGGCTGCATGCATGTGTGGCCAACTCAACTGGAGAGCGGCGGGTGGATTAGTGGATCCATCTACACCCACTTGCACATAAATAATATGTATGGAGTACAGTACGGAGTATTAGTGCATCTCTTTCAGTCGGGGCCGCCGACAATGACCCGGGCACCCTCATTATTATGTATATATATATATGTATATATGTATATATGAGAAACGTCAAGTTGGTCACAGCTCACCACTCACCACACTTCCCTTCTCCTCTCATCATCCCCGTCCGACCAGCCCCCACATGATCATCAGACATGAGCGAGGCCGACGAAATGCGCGTAGATCCCGCGAGAGCCCAAGCTCTCATCTCTCAGCTCTCCTCGGTCAAACACCGCATCGACGCATTGGCAAATGGTCGAAACGTATGTCAGTCACGACTTCACGACAAAAAGCTGCTTCACTTACACCAAGACAACCCAGCTCAGCTCCAAATCAAAAAGTTTTACTCTTTCAGTGGACCATCCTGACTTTCAAGGCAGATCAGACTCGTCGCCGTTTCCAAACTAAAGCCTGCAAATGACATTCTTGCCCTCCATCAAGCACCGACCTCTCACGAGCACTTTGGCGAAAACTACGCCCAGGAGCTGTCGCAAAAGGCACAGTTGCTGCCCAAGAGTATAAAATGGCACTTCATCGGGGGCCTGCAATCTGGTAACAGTCTTCCTTCCTTCTTCTCGGACCAAAATCGCGCCCATGAGAAACCTCGTCTTCGAACAAACACCGAGAGCGTCCGTCTTGGAGGAGTCGTGAACTGACACGCACACAAACCCAGGTCACTGCAAGACCCTCGCCAAGATCCCTAACCTCTTCTGCGTATCCTCTGTAGATACCCTCAAAAAGGCCACTCTCCTCAACTCCTCCCGCGGCAACCTCGTCACCTCGGAACCGTCTCTGCCCAAACTCTCTGTCCACGTGCAGGTCAACACGTCCGGGGAGGAAGCCAAGTCGGGCTGCGTGCCGGGCGAGGACACCCTCTCGCTATGTCGCGCCATCGTCGACTCGTGTCCGAACCTGCGTCTCCTGGGTCTCATGACCATCGGCGCAATCGCGCGGAGCAAGGCCACGACAGCGGAGGAGCACCAAAACGAAGACTTTGTGGCCTTGACGCAACAGCGGGACTTGGTCAGCAGGGAGCTGGGCTTTGACGCAGACAGGCTGGAGCTGAGCATGGGGATGAGCCAGGACTTTGAGGGCGCCATCACAATGGGAAGCGGCGAGGTGAGAGTCGGGAGCACCATATTTGGAGAAAGGCCTGCGAAAGGTGATGCCAAGATCACGGAGTGACTTGAGTCGTTGGTATGTTTTGTTCGTGATACACTAACGGAAGCCCCCAGCTTTCACTATTGGTTGTCCTTGAACGGGACACGCGTAAGAAAATATGGGAGTGTTTCGGCAGTTATTATAGAGGTCTGAGACTTTAATAAAAGAATTTTTTTTTTTTTCATAGCTCAAGGGATGCCGCTATGATACTCGGCTAAAGAAACGTCGACAACACCTGAACAAAATCAGACTACGCGGCATCCCCACCAGCCAACCCACCACAGTTCCAGCCCCTTTCAAAGCCATTGACAAACAAAATACTATTGACCATGCCCGCAGTCAATCTATTTGCCCAATTTCAAAGAACCAAATGTGAAGAGGTGGAGACCTTCCAAGCACCAGATCTGCCACCAAACTCCCCCACGTCGTCCACACCCCAAGTATATAAAACAAATATGCGCTCCCCTCTTTCACATACGACCACAGCCGCCAGTAAACCTCAGGATCCCGTTCGATCTCCCACGATAAGCTGGCGAGCGCTGGATTAGTAGTTGGGTCGGTGACGACCAGCGAACACCCGGTGTTGTATGTCCTTTTGCCCGATGTGACAATGTGTGTCTTTGATTTTTGGCTGGTTTGGCAGGATGCTTAATTTCTTGGTCATCCAGCCAGGTGACGAGACAGAAACGCGCGTGAAAAGTCTAGTTGCGTCTGCATGCAAACATGTAACGAATTGCCACGACAGGGTGGCATGAAAATTTGACTGAGATATCAACTTGGTATCGACGACCTTCAAGACCCCTTCTCCCGGGGGCCGACGCACTCCCCCATACTGACGATGCCAATGGAAAAAGGTCCACTTTTTTTCTGCAGATAGACCTCCTCCCGTGTGCTTGAAATTAATCAATCCTCCATAACGCCACAATGCTTCCGTGCTTCAAAACCTCCTACCTGGCAGTGCAAATTTCATCTCACACCTTTCCAAATCGAGAGACCATGATATTCCCGAAAGGGTCAGAAATTTCGTCTCGAGTCGGCGCGCGGTAGTCCGAAGCGATCGGCTGGCCTTGGGCAAGTCTGTCCTGCATCAATTTTAGGAGAATGGTGGGGACTGAATCGTCGGTAGCACGAATCGTAAGTCGAATCATCTATTGCTTGTTAGTCATTAGTCATTTCCACAGTTGGTTGGGGCCAAATTGGAAGAAAGGTATTTTACCTGGGTAGAATAGTTGGGCTCCAGACGTAAGAGACATCCGAATTTTCCTCCTTCAGAAGTATGCATAACGCCGGCGCCCACCAAATTCTTGGGATTAGGGTCAACCATGTCCAACAAGTGCCATCGGAAACCCTCAACGGTGTTCTTGACGAATGACTCGGTGAGCTCTCTCTTTCCCCCATTTACGCCGAAAATGGTTTGTGCTTCGCGAGTATCGGCTCCGATCTGCTTCCATCGCTTGAAAAAGTCCTCGGCAGACAAATCCGCGGGAACCATAAACTTGTGTGCAGCTACAGGCAACTTGAGAGTCACGGCTTGCAGAGCCCCTGCCAGGTAACTGATACGGACCGTCGGGCTCTTCTCAAAGATCTTTTTGCATTCAAACATGACAACCTGCTGAGTCTGGCCACCAGGAGCAATGGTGCTATCTGGAAGACCTTTGACATCCCATGATAGTTTGTTCTTCTCGTTCTCGTCCAGGTCCAGCGTTGTAGTAAACGACGTCATCGCAGAAGGTGACTTGTTTGAAAAATATGTAATAAGGCACGCCATTTGTCCACGATATTCTGATCGAACACCAATTTGAACTTGACCATCCTCATACAAGATGCCGTCAGAACGAAGCATCAATTTCTCGAAGCCCTTTTCCCATCCTGGAGACAAATGAGCTGCACTAGCCAAGTTAGGATCTTTAGGCATTTTGGCTTCTGCTGGAGATGGAGCGTTAAAGTCCAAGCCGGCAAGATCGCTGGCACCATCGGCACCTCTATTGGCCTTGGATCCGTTTGTTGCCGCAGCATAGTTGATTGTTCTTCCAAGGCCGCCAGGCTTCCCCATGCCTAACTCGCTGCCATCCACATTGGCATCCTTGCCTCCAACAACCCAGGTCCGTCGGTCACTGGTGTTGGCGTGCTTCTGATGTAATCGTGACAAGAGGGCGGATTCTCGCTGGGGAAACGGCGGCATCTCGTCGCAAACCGTTCTCAGAAGATCGTCGGTAGGCATGTTGGCCAGAGTGAGGTACTCCCATGCTCGCTGCTGCATCTCCGAATCCAGTGCATGACTGTATACCTCGAATGTGTGAAGTAGCTGTGGTTTAATCTCAGGGAACAAGTTCACAAACTTGATGAAGCAAGATAGAATCATGGCTCTTGTGCTGGGAGAGCAACCCGAGAGCTTTCCCTGGAGAGCCATGAACTGCTCGATCGGACTGCATCGAGGTTGGTCGGCGACCAAGTGGCCGAACTCGCCCATGATGTACGCTCCAATCTTGACTAACATCTCGTGACAGTGGTCGGCCTTGATGTACTGCAACGCGGTTTGCGCCGCGTATACCTGGAGGTCCTCATTGTTGGTAACAATCTGAATGACACGCTGCCAGACTTCATCGCTGACGTGATCACCAGCCATGGCAATCAAACGCAATGAGATGTCGACATACCACTGGACATCAGTGGCATACTTTTCAGTAAGAATGGCAATCTTAAGAACCATTTCCTCACGAATGGCGAAGTCTGCATTCTGGAGGAAGTGCAAGAGCTCAACCACAATGATTCTCGCGTTGGTGGCGTCGCACATACTGTATAGAAGATCCAAACCTTTCCGACGAACACTGATGTCTCGATCTTTCAACGATCCCAAAATAATGTCTTGGTGTTGCTTGATGGGTATTAGAGTCTCCGTTCGAGCAGCAAGGTGCGTCATTGCTTCCAACCCGAGATAACGAACATTCGTCTCCCTGCTCTGAATGAACCGGCCAAGACGAGAAGATATCTGCTTCATGAGTGCGTGCTCTGTGTCCAAATGAATGATGAGATTAATGGCCTCGAACAGGACAGAATTCTGCGCGTTGTTTTGCTGGACATTTTTCTGAGCTTCCATGGCAAGATTCAAAATCTTCTGGAGGGATTCTCGTATCATGTCTCGGACATGTGTATCGTCTGTGATGGTTGCATCATGTCAGCTCGACAAAGCAGGCTTTCGAGCCAAGTGACAACGTACCGGAGGGCGGGAAGTATTGCAGCAATCGAATAAGCTTGATTTGTAACCAAGGACAAGGAACCTTGTAGTACAGATAGTCGGTAGTGTACTCGCCGTCAATGACTATACGCTTAAGACGGGCCGCGGCTTTCGTACATGCGCCCTTGTAGCCGTCAGGACTATCCTGAGCCAGAGCCATGACCAAAGAAGTTACAGAGAGAGCCACTCCAAGATCGGTATCGTCCATGAGGTGGATAATGCGCTCCGCCCACAGTGGCGACACTATTTCGGGATGTTTTCGATACAGGCGGAGCAATGTCAAAGCTGCCTTCTTCTTCACAAAAGACTTGGAGGTTCTGTATTCCGATGGTTAGCCTTTATGGTTTGAATCAGGGATGCTGGGTTAGTTCATACGGTGAAATCAGAAGTCTATGGACCTCCGAGCTGAGAGCCTCCCCCATTTCCCGTCCTCCTACATTGGCAATGGCATGTAATGCCAGACAATTGAACAACTCGTTGTTATCCAACAGATCCTTCCGTATGCTGTTCACGACAAGGTGCAGCAGCTCATGCTTCTCGTGGAGGAACAGAGTCATGGCAAGATAGCCAATCTGCTTCTCCGAGTATTTCTGTGCCGAGATCAGGTTGACGGCCTCAAGATGGCCAAAATCAACATCCCAGCCCAGAATGTAGATGTAGAGGAGCTTGCAGACGTATTTCTTCTTGTGATAGCCGCTCAAGTTGCCATCCTTGAACTTTTGCCGAATATTGGCCAGTTCCTTGTTAACTCTCTTCTCTTCCAACTCGCGAGCACGCGCATTTCTCAAGTCGGCAATGAACTGCACCAGGCCTCGCATGTTAGAATTGCTGCTACTCGAACGGCCGAGGAAGCCGCCTCCTGGTGTCGCCATGGTCAAAGTTGCCCCTCAGCCCCTGGCTGGCCCCGAATCTCGGCTCGTCTATTCCGTCGGTCGAGCAAACCAAGTAATAGTTCGCAGCACTCTGGCAGTATGGGTCACGCGTCGACCGGTCCAAACCACAGTCGCATGATTCAGCTGTTCGGCGACTGTAGAAGCAATATGTTGCTCCGTCTTGCTGCGTCTTGCTGATGTCGTTGAACGGGCTAGCTTGGTAATAAGAAGTGGTGCGAGGTCTCGAGAACCAAAAAGTGGGGCGTGGCACGAGAAACGCCGGCTTCGCAGGAGCTATCATCATCTCACCTGTCTCATTGACAAGCAATGGCAATGACAATTCCTGCCTTCCCGACTTCCTGACTTATTGATCTGTTGCTTCTGTTGCTTCTTTTGCTTATTTTTCTTTTGTTGGCATTTGCTAGAAATATAAAGTAGATGAGAGTACGGAGTAGAACCTCTATTGGATATTTTTTTAATGGGGGAAACGCCTACACCCACCGTCAATGTAAATAGGTCATGAAGCTACAGTGGGGTGTACAGTGTGTACAGTGGGGTGTGCATACACTGTACTGCTGCTGCTCGCCCATCGGAGGAATCCAAGGGGGCCACCCCAGACGCAACAAGGCGTGTCCAATTGAATACCTAGTGGGCAATTCCACGTGAATATTTCTTGGCTGCTCAATTCAGCAGGTCAGCATGCTCTGGTACTCAGCGTGAAAGTTCATACTCCGTTAATACTGCAGGCAGGAGAAGCTCCAGGATTTCGGCCCATTTCTTGACTTGGGCCCGAGCACTTTCAAAGTAAACATCATGTTTTTGTTTCGAGACTCAAGAGATGCGCAAAAGTACGGGTCGATGGGTAAGTACTAGCCCGTCCCCAAACATTAGATACATCATACACTATACACAGTACGAACTACGGAGTAGAGTATCTGACTTACAATACCAGAATGTGGGTGGGTCCCGGTATCCTGCCTGAGGCCTCACCACTTACTGTCAAAGGGATGTAATGAATACAGCAACACCAGACGACACATACTGGTACGACCTCTCAAACACGCACAAAACTTGCCCCAATGTCAGCATGTGCCAAATGCACCCCAGCGCTGGGCAATACTTGGCACAGAATACGCAGCGCCTCTGTCCAAGGCAATAGCCAGCGATGGTACGCAGTCCACTCTTCGGGCGCCCCACGCTTCCAGGTGTTCAATCGAAGAACGAAATGGTTGCAAAAGGAGCGCGCGGCTTCAAAGCCCGAACAAAGCCGGCAGGCAGACTATCTGAAAGATGAGGTCGCCATACGGGTTTCGGAGAGATTGTTGGTAAGCCAGATCTTCCCCCCCAACCAACCAAGCTCGCAGTTGCTCGGTGTCCCAGCGCTCATGATACCCCCTTCCCCCCGGGTTCCTAAGGACATCAACCGACATTTCCCACGAGTCCTCGATCTAGGCGCGAACTCATGTAACCTGGCGAGAGCACTCGTCCGCGACAATCCTGCGCCCCACCCAGCAATCCCCGAATCCGCTCCTCTATCAACACGAATATCAGAATTGCTCGCCGCGGAATCGTCCGAGTCGCTGTTGTACCGCGACGCCGACCATGAATTCAATAAGAAGATCAACATCACCCGGCAGGTTCTGCAGGACGAAGAGAGCATACCGTTCGAGCCCGAGTCATTTGATCTCGTCATGAGCTCCCTCAGCATGCACTGGATCAACGACCTCCCGGGCGTTCTGTCTCAGATCAACAGTGTTTTGAAGCCGGATTCTCCCTTCGTTGGTGCGATGCTCGGGGGAGACACCCTATTCGAGCTTCGTACGTCCCTTCAGCTAGCTGAACAGGAACGAAGAGGAGGTATCTCGCCGCACGTGTCGCCGCTCGCAGACGTTCGAGACGTAGGGGGCTTGCTCCAAAAGGCAGGGTTCAAGATGTTGACGGTGGACGTGGACGACATCATTGTCGACTACCCTGATACCTTTGCCTTGATGGAAGATCTCCAAGCTATGGGAGAGAGCAACGCCATTCTCGGCAGAGAAATGGGCCCGATTCGCAGAGACGTGCTCGTGGCAAATGACGCCATCTATAGAGCGTTGCATGGAAATGAGGACGGGTCGATTCCAGCCACTTTTAGAATCATATATATGATCGGGTGGAAGGAAGGGGAGAATCAGCCAAAACCACTACCTAGGGGAAGCGGCGAGGTCAACCTGAAGGATATCTTGGAAAACAAATAGAAGCAGCACATGTGCAATCAATGAAGACCATGTACTCTAGCCCAATGCAGGGCACAATTCAACATCAATACCAAGGCAATTGTTCAAAACTTCACTCGTCATGTTCGTCATGTTGGTCATGTTGCGTCAAAGGGACATTTTGAAAACCCCTCCCCATGTCTATTTTTCAGCATCCATTCCTCGTCTCCTATCATTCTACACCCTTCGCCAATCCGTCATGGTACGTCCGATGCATCCCAATCCAGCAACATCAACAACCTTCTCATGCCAGCTAAGAAGCACGCTCATCGCCGCAGCAGCAGGCTCGTTCGAAGCACCCGGTCTGGAGCCAACCTGGCTGAACCCACCCGTCGATTGCCGCGCAACTTTTGATCCCCTTCCGCTATTTAATTGTCCCATAGACATCCCCTTGTAGCTATGCGTCAAACCCAAAGTCAGTGTCATAACTCTCTTTTCGTGACAAGAATAAAAAACTTAAGAGTTCATGCATTATCTTACATGTACTTCATCAGGACGTCGAGACATTCGTTGCCGCCCTGTGATTCATAAATTTTCTTTAATAGCGGGCTCATGTCACTGGCTTTAATCGATTGCAGGACCTCAATAACGGTTTGGAGATGTGCATCCTGTCCAAACGAGTTAGCGCCCTTTCATATTTTCTGGAGAGGGTATGAAATCCCTGGCAAGTAGCTCTGGGCATACTTGCGATGCCAGGTGTGTTAGAAGAGGGGACGCACCTTTGCTCCCTCGGCTCCATTGTAAACCGGCGTCTCCAGACATCCCCTGAGCGCGCCTTCAGCATCTCCTCCTTGTAGGAGTTGCCTGACCTGCCCTGCTAGTTGACGGGTTTCAGCTTCACTGATCTCCGGCTGTGGTGGGTGCAGCGTGGAGACGTCGAAGTTGACGGACGAATCCTCGTTGTAGGCGTCGATATTGATGGTTCGCCATGCGTCGCTCAGCGTGGCGCTCGTGTGCTGCTGGATGATTGACATGGCTGATGTCTAAGCCGATACAGCCTTTTCGAACGAAATTCGAGATGATGGAGGGCGTGAGGCCGAGGAAAAAGACGTGAAGTTGTTTGGTTTCGCGGGAAGCTTTTGGATTGCTGCGGATGAAGTTGCGTGGCTGCGTCACATACATATATATATTGTGGCGGGGCGGAGGGAGCTGCTCTGGGGATGGTGGGGAGCAGCAATCTGCGAAACGGTTCCAGCGTCGCGTTACCGAGCTACTTGGTTTCGAGCCTAGGGTACCGCAGAACATGGGGTACCTGGTTAACGCGACCACGCCAAAAAGGCTGACTTCACGAGAATCAAAGAACAGAGGCTTGAAGAACACAATGAATTAACTGAAGCCGACGAGAGGATGTAGAAGAAAGGAAAATAAAAATTCTGCTGCAGCGAAGAATCAGATGATGTAGAAGAGGCGGGGCAGGTGCGCCGCACCTTCGTCCTCTTTTTGAGCTGTACACTCAACTGGAGGAATATTATCCAGTCGAAAATTACACTTATCCTTGAAAATATGAGGCCTAGATCATTTGATGCAATGATGCAGATACTTGTGTTGTGATTCAACGCGTTGACAATGATCGTTTAAAGACTTGGAAAAAAAATATTTTAACATTTCTAAGACGACATTACTGCTCCTTGGAAATATCCTCCGTGAAACATCTATCAAACGCATTTACTCTTCTCCCTATGCGGTCTCAGTAATATATAGAAGCTCAAACACCAGACAGTAAAATCCTCACAGATGACGAACTTTACGACCCGATATTCATTCAATATTGAAGGAACCTACCTACCAACGTGCCGAGTCACGATAGCAGCCCCATCACAGCAGCGCTACCCTACACCGTCTTCAGCTCCTCGACTCTACTTAAGAATCCCGATCGTGCACAGTTTCATGGTAATAACGCGGCACCGGCACGATGCCGACGAGTCAACATTCTAATGAGAAACAGGATCTAATATAATTGATCTTTCGACAGCAGAGGCAAGGGCTACGACCCATTTAGCAAAGACAATTCCGCCAGCGTCGCCCCCCTAGGGGCACTTTGTAGCATGGATGGCCTAGTTTTCGCCAAACGTCCGCAGAGAGCAATGATGGCGCCTTCCAGAAGACAGACCCCCTTGCCGGTGAGATTCACTAGTGTTGTGCAAAGTCCTCTTTGGGCGAATAACCAGGGAAATTTTTTAAATTAATCGCAATGGGATCAGACGAGGCGGAACTCTTCCCCGGCTGTCCTTCCAGTGGCGGCCCCTGATGAACCAACTTCAGCCGAGCCTACGGAGTACTAGTCAAGAATCCCCCCATGCCGCCCCATGATAGGGGGTGGAACGATGGAGCACAAGCAGTCGGGCAACCCGGAATGAATACGCAGCGCACGGCGAACGTAGCCGTTGTTACTGCACGGCTGAGTGTCGAGATGTTGCGACACGTCCTGAATTTGTCCTGGGAGAGTCGTTTTGTGGCGCTGTCTTGCGGCATATGACACGTTGACATGGTAGATTGCACAACGTGGCGCGTTGACAATTGGCCCCGCGATCGAGAAAATCAGTTGTGTTGTTCGAATTTACATTCGTCGTCATCTCCACCACGAGTTTTTTTTTGGATCATCCCAGTCCGCTGCGCTTCGATCCAGCTTCTAGAAGAACTCTGGAACGCAGTAAGAGCTAGCTTATAGTCTACATGTAGGGATTCATGTACCGACGATATGTACGGTGGATGGCACGATCGACGTTGCCCTTGCTCATATGTAGTGCAATAGCGCCCAGTCCCTGATGTATTAATTAATACGGAGTACTCGAAACGACTTCTTGGCGTTGGACCCACCTGTGCGCTCAAAGTCACATGAAGCGTACGGACGTATGCTAGGAAAGTATACTTGTCGTCGAAATAGTGGTGACGGCTTTTGCTTTGCGAACCAGTGTTGCAAGAGTCAGCCACGTCGATTAACGCTGGTGTCAAGTACCCCAGCTACTCCGTAGATCAGCCTACATGGCAGGCACCCAGTCAGACCGGTGTAAACGGCCAGGTAAAAATTCCTCCTTCGACAAGGGATATTCAGAATACCTTTCTGCAGTGGTGTTGATCTGCCGAGGCCCTCAAGTAGGATGGCAGATGGGCACCCAACGATCACATGCGGCTTGGCCATGGCTGAGGCAACAAACCGGCAATGAACGTAACTTGATAAAGGAACAAAGATCTTATTGCGTCTTGGATAGTAAGTAGCCTTGCATGACTCGCAAATTCAAGAAGTCTGTCTACCGGGGAGAAGCTGGTAATATCTGCCCACGCTTCTTCACAATCTCTGGAGTGCTGATGGTGGTGGGCTGAAACGCCACGGTCCAAGAAGTACGGACAGATTTGTACATTGTAGCTGAAATTACAATCGTGCCGTGCAAAAATAGTGAATGTTTGTTGGAGAGCTTGCGAAAGGCGAGGCTGCGTGCATGTCGGGAACTTAGCCGAGTGCCAAAGTGCCACCAGAGAGAGCCCGGGGTCAGCTCGCTAAAACAGGCTAACGCAGGAACCACGGGATTAGCCTTGCTTCTCGCTTCACAGACTCACTTTTCGTTCAATCTTCTTCTCTTTCCGTTCCTTGAGTAATCCGTACAGACCTGAATCGTAATTGCCTGGGCAAGCAAAGATAACTGAAACCACGCCATGAGAACCCCGGTTAGTCACGGACTCACGGACTCACGGTACAGTCGGCATGTTTGCATGGAGGATCATGCCTACTAACTGGCTGGGCGCATCAAGATACGAGCTCCTGATGTGCGAATGCAAGGAAACCTCTGGAGGATCGGTGAGTGCTAAGTTGTAATCCGTACTGTGCAGGTAGTCAATTTCCTTAACGATGGGGCAATGCCGTTTTTGACGTGGGCCTTGATGGGCGGCAATGCTGCCTAGGCACGTGTTTTTACCTGAGTCTGATGCCCCCTTCTTTGGAGGGCTCGTTCGGTTCCATCTTAAAATCCATTTCTGCAACATAAAATACATACGTATGCTTCTAGACTTGGGACACGAATGCATATTACGACATGACTCGCGGCTGTGTGGCAGACCTGTTTATATCGACGTGAAATAAGCAATTATCCATCGTCCGACAACTGTACGCTTTCACCATTCCAACTCATTTTTCCGATGCATCCCGCAGATCCCTGCGTGAGTTGACGCGGACAACAACGTGGCGGCCATCACCTAGCCCTGATCCTGGAGGCTGAGAGAATTTTTTTTTATCACTACGTACAGTAAGTGCACACTGTGGTACTATACGGTTATGACGTTGAATCAGTATTATATTCTAAAACCTTTTCGACCCGGCAATGCAATCATGAGCCCATTGTCCGAAAACCGCGCATACTGTAATTAGAGCCGGCCCGGATTCGATTTAGGAACAGTAAAGTTGACTTAAAAATATAACTTCTAGCAGGCCAAGTTCACAAATTAAGAAACACAAGGCGCGCCTCTTCCGAACTGGGATGCGAAGCCTGACAGGCTTTGCCGGCTTCTCGGATAACAATGGTCTCTCGATAGAATTAGCCCTACTCCACAGCAGTTGCACGACGTTGTTGCTTTGCTGCCTTTTTGGAGCGATGCTGCGATGAAAGCGCGTCATTCTAAATCAGGCTCACCACATCCTCGATCAACTGCGTCCCCGAGCTTTATGAGCGGGTCATGACCAATTCAAGAACTGAAGCTGCAAGCAGCAGACAGCAGAGTCATGTCAGTTGGAGCTGCAGCAGGGATTCGGCCCGCTCATTGCTATGTATGTATAACGCTGCATGCATGGCTGGGTCAGTAATCCGAGCTGTCGGGACGATTTGACGTCAATATTTCTGCTGACTATTATTATTATTATTATAATATGACCAAGACTACGGAGTTATGCTTTCGAGCCAACTGAATACCCAATCAGACAGGATTTGTTAACAATAGCCCCCAAAAAGATCGCGGCAAGCTCTCGCAATTAACGATATTCATCCCGGCCATTGTCCTTAACACGAGCTGTGTGTGATTAATGTTAAGTGCATGCTTGGAATGCCCCTAAAATTCTCTTGATCCGGTTGACGGGGAACAACGGTCGTGGTTTCCGGGGGGGGGAAAGGAAAATGCCCAAAGCACTTTACCTAGCGGGAAGAGAAATGAAGATGACACGGGAGCGGAGCAACAACAAGTCGGACCAGACAATGGCGAAAGGAGCCAAATCTTGTGCTCCCTGCTCCACCTCGACCGAGACTACGAAATAAGGGGAAAAAAGGGAAAAGAGAAAAGAAAGATGGAAATAGCCAAAACGGGCCCGGGCCAATTTACGCGCTCAACAGTCGGACAGACGAGCCAGAGCCAAACAAACTCTTTCACAGCTGCATTGGGAGCATTCTACGCAACGTGTCTGTTCAAATATTAACAGTGCACCAGACCAGACCCCAACCAAGCAAGCTGTGCTCAAGACGTCTGTTGCACAGGTTAAAATGTATTGATGCCGAGGCGACGGAAGCTGAACGGTACGAGACGGTTGACAAAGCTGATCCAAACAGGGCGTGCTTGGTATTGCCGAGAAGCAACAACAAGATAGTAGATGATGACTTTCTCGTTCACATCCGCCAGCCGCCCAGCCCGTTTGAGCTGGTTGTTGCGATGCAAACGCGAACGCAGCCTCGTACATGTACACGCTGAACCCCTGTCTCTAGATGGATGGTCCATAGCTCCGGGGAGGAGGGACCCATGTCAGGAACCCGACAAAAGAGAAGTGAGCCTTGCCCCTGTTTGGAAGGATTTCAGGCCTCATTGATGCCATGGGCCCCTTCAACGGACAACAAAGAAGAAGCCACAGCGTTGTGTCACAACGAGACTAGACTTGTTGCCCCCCCCCCCCCCTTGGTCGCCGGAGCCCTATGTATGCACAGGGACTCCGTGATTACGGAGTACGAAGAGGTTCAGTTCTACGGATCCGTACGTTGATCTTATTGCCAGGGCATTGTCAGTATGACTCTCATGCCATATTAGCACAACAAATATTAGAGACATATGTATGCCCTGAGGTATTATGTCTTGACGTAATGAGCAGGCGAGGCGGCTCTTGCCACAGCCGTCATGACGAGCACCAGCACCAGCATCAGCCAGCACTGGTTTCCGGCGTTTTGGATCAAGGCGCATCGGTAATAGAAAAGCTTTGCGGACTACCTTCCAGTTGGCAGGCATGGCAAGCTGGTGCGCAGGATCTGGTATCTGGTGCATGATGAGAATCTCGGTCGACTTCTTCGTTTGAGACTTGGGTTTTGTCAGCCCCATGCCCGGGTGTCTGAACCGTGGTACCGGAAGGAGCCAGCGACAAGGGTGTGTGGCGTGGCTGGTGGCTGGTACAGTGGTACTTACTGGTCAAGGTCAAGGGCCCTCCTCTTTTTTTTTTTTTTTTTTTTTTTTTTTTTAAGCTTTCGCCTTTCATCCCCAAGATCCTGGGCCGAATTTCCCATCCCTGGCTGCATGGCCTGGCCATGGTCAGGGAACAGAATTTTCTTCTTTGGCTTCTTTCTCGCGGCTCGGGCCAGGCAAGATACAAACGGGCGCAAGATGCAAACGGGTGTGGTGGGCGTTTGACTGCTGCATTGCTGAGCAGTAGCCAGTCTGTGCCATGGATGAAGCAGCAGTCTGGTCTCTCGTCGTCCTTTCAAGTCCACACACACCCACCCCCCCTTCCCCTTGCTTTGCCTCCCTTCACTTCCCTGCCTGATGAGGGATTGATTGACTGACTCTTCCTTTTTTTTTTTTTCTCTTATTTTAGTTTCCTTTCCCCAGCCTAGTCGGGTTGACGACTCTAATGTTAGCTTTGCTCCTTTCGGACCACAGCAGCACTTTTACAAAAGCGCCCTGCTCCCACTTCGTCTCCCCGATCTTCTTAGCCTCGCCTCCCTTGAGATACCCTTCCCCATCATCAGCCAATTTGGCATCCGTTCCTGACCTCGCGTTCCGAGTTTCGTCTTCTCGCCTTGCTGCATTTGCTCCGACGGCTTTGCTTGTCTGTTTCTGCCTCTTGGACTCAAGCGCCTGTCCCACCAGTGACCATCGTCTTTCTCACTTACACGATCACAAGTTAGGCGCCACAATCTGCCATCCGTCTCGGGAATCCACTATTGCGACCAGTTCCAGGTACCCGTCCGTGCCTGACTTGAACATCTCGACGGCGCGGTTCATCCGTCATTGTCGCCACTCGCCAACTCGCCTGACCCCTTTTCCTCGGGCCTCTGCAAACTAGCGAAACTCATTTACCGAGTCAGCCTGTTTTGTGCATACATCTTGCACAGGCCCGACTTGCCAAAACCCACCTCATCTTCTGGGAACTTGCCCGCCTCGTTCCGCTGTTACACTGACACAAACCCATCAAGCCGAGCCGCCTCGCACTCCGTACGGCCCTCCAGCTTGTGACATCGATTCCGCCTTGTGTTGCCTCGTTCCAACGCGCCGGTGCCGATTCATCTCGCCTCGTCCCTTCAGAACTACACTCCTTCAGAGTAGCCGCGTCGAAATAGTCCAATATTGTTGGCAACGCTTGCACCTCGGCCGGCCACCAAGGCACTCTTTTTCAGACTTTTCTCTCCTTGTAACATTGTCGCCTGCTGTATCGCAACCGATCAACCCTCCTCTGGTTTTATTGGACAACCCAGTTCGTCGTCGTACCAACCACGGATAATCATTCCCTGTGAGTCAACGTCGCTTGATTTGAACCCTACCACTTGATCACTTTCGCTTGTCCTAAGAGCTTCGGCCGTTTTTTCTACCCCCTCAACCTTTCCCATCCTTTGCCCCCATTAGACCTATCGAGTATATATCAATACGTTTGTATGATGGAGGCAAATCTTTGGAAGCAAAGAAGACCCGTATAAGAACGACCCGACTTGATTCTTCATTCTTCTTTTCTCTCCCTGTTCCTCTCAGGCTTTCATCAGCAATTTCATCAAGAACTCGGCTAATTGGCATCGTTGTGGCCTAGTTCACATAAATTTTCATAACCAACACATTCTCTCACACAATGTTACAACATTCATCAATCGTCTGCGATATGGGACGTGGTGCCTATGACACGACTGGCGTTTCTAAGCCCCCACCGAGGCCACAGCCTCGCTGAGTCTATGTTTCCAGTGACCCTGCGGGCCATGGTTATATCAAACGTGACGAACACGTCTTCTCTTACACTTCGCTTCTCAGGCTTTTCATAATTTATACGGCCTTCAGTATTACTTTTACAACTATTTAATATTTCGTCGCATCAGTCTGTACACAAATCGGCTCGGAGCTCTCCCAACACCTCTCTTATCAGCAGCGAGAACACCAAAAGTTGTTTGGCCCTTTACCGTTTATCGCATGATTTTCTCTGGCATTTCGATACCTCGACACACGCGCATGGGTCAATTTGGTTTGGAAATTTTCTGCCTTTTCTTCTCAGACAACCAGTCTTCGGCGTTTTAAAAAAAAAATAGACGGGGGCCCACAAAAGCTGGATATGCTTTTTTCATCGGAAAATGTCTTTGCTTTTCTTCTTCTTCTTTGGCTTGGGGTTTGCTTGTTGTCTTGCCATTTCAAAACTCTCACGAGCTTGAGACTATCACTGATCGCGTTGGGGTTGGTTCTCATTCTGCTGGAATGAAGATGATACCCATATCGTAACATGTCTTGGACCGGTATCCTATCTCCGCTATGGGCTCCGGTGAGAGATAGAAACAGCACCCTTGGCCGAATTTGTTTTCTGGTGAGCATCTGAGCGCAGATCAAAAGTCAACAATGATAATTTTGGTTGGGACAAAAAGAAGAATGGCTGATTTGGGAGTCATATCTTGCACATAGACTTTGATTTTGTTTTTTTGCCTGTCGGTTTTCATACTCTGTCGCCGGGTCTGTTTTCCCTTTCCCTTTTTTTTTTTTTTCCCCACCCCATTCTATATCTCGGGACGCAACGCTTCGACGCAGTTGCAATCGAGTAGGGCGACGAGCGCGCAATAGTGTCGCTCACATCTCGATACCATGTACCATTACCATGTATAAGACCAAGACCACGCTGGCGATACCGAAGTGGCACAAGAGCCGGCCTAGGAAAACGGCTCTGGGCGGGACTCAGGATATATGGATGGATGATACCCCCTTTTCAGCACTCTGTTGTAAAGTATCTTGCAAGAAGGAAGCTACTTGAGTTTCATTATTTCTTTGACAAGTCGCGCAAGCGTGCGCTTGACCTGGGACAAGCAAGATGAAGAGTGCTTTATATTTCCTTGGGTCTGTACTCCGTACTAGAATAGATTAGCAATTGAAGAAGGCTCACGCTGCTTCGCAAGAGAAAAGACGCATCCAAGTCATGGTCGTTGAAGATGAACAAGACTGACTGATTCTGGTTGTACAACTTGGATACAACAAGGTCTGGATTGCACACGACTATAATTCGTAGATGGGGAAAGGTAAAACCAAACCTATCGTCCATGACGGAGTGCATACCCCCCCCTCCTTTCATGCCGCCCCTTTTCGGCCGAGACATGGCGAACAACTTGTACCACGGTGCGAGGAAATTTGCCCATGACGTCTGGAGGGGAGGGTGCGGGCCGGACCAAGTTTCGCGGGCCCGTTGGCGTCTCGAGCTGGAGAGAAGAGGCGAAAGGGCGGCGGCTCACAGACTTGTCATGACTGGATTGATTACTTGCCGCAGGATAACAAATCACGGACTGTCATGACTGGATTGATTACTTGCCTAGGGCAATCACGCACTATCATGACTAGATTGATTACTGGCCTTAGGAAAAAAAAAAAAGAGAAGAAAAAGGAAAAAAAAAACCTCCGGAGCATTCCTCATGTTCAGGCCAGGGGGACACGGCGCAACGTTGGTCTCGACCGAGACCCAAGGACGATGGGTCGTTGGTTCCAGGAGCTAGCTGTTGAACTGATTGTTCACGGAGGAGGCAAGTTGCCCAACAAGCATGGCTCTCTCCTTTTTTTCAAATTTTGCCTTCCGAATCTGTCCAGCCAACCCCCCAACGGATCAAAACCAGTTCCTCGCCTCCTCGCCATTGTGCTTCCCCGACCTGCGCTCGCCACCACCCAGCTCTTGTAGAGACATGTCCAGGATGACAACGTTGACGGGGACAGCCACGACGCGATAGGGCGGTAATATCGGGCCTACTAGTCTCATCTGTCCGTTGACAAGGGTCATCTCGGCAGACTCCTTACTAAGATTCAAAAACAAAGGCGAGGTTGACAAGTCGGGATCCTGAGCAAAGTCTGCTTCTCCGGCATGGCATGCCCGACTTGACGCCCATGGATGGTCATTCTCCAAAGACATGGTGATTTCAAAACGACAAATCCAAGGTTTATCATCACACAGACACCGCTCACTTGCATTCACGCAGGGCCGACGGAACCTATTATAATGGCATCGATTGCCGATGCACATCTCCTATTGTGTTCTCTGCTCGCCGCTCGCCCGCCGCTCGCTCCTCTTCTCTGTCCACATGCCCAAAAACGCACACATCATACACGGCGGCGCGGGCTGGGTATATGTTGGCTCTTGACCACCCAGCAAAGTGCGTCCTTCCTTTCTCTCCTCACACGACTCTCTATTACTTTGGATTGGAGGCATCCAAATGCACGTAGGCTTGCTGCAATGCCTTGACCTCTCGCCCGTCCCTCTCCAGTACAACTACCCAGTCTCGCAACTGGATGTTCTTTCCCTTTTCCTTGTCTTCTCGCCATGTCCCCAGGCGGTTTCGCCCTTCAGTCGTCATGGCAAGGCTGGCTGGCGAGGGTGCTCCCGGAGTACCATTGAGTCCCTTATTGCCTGGACCGGGCGTAGCTCTCGTCGGTGTGCTGGCGCCACTTCCTCCTCCCCGGCCCGCATTCAGCCAGTCATACGTCTTGCCAGTCTTCTTCTTGCCGAACAAATTACCTTTGCCACCTAGACCGGCGAACATGCTACTCGTCATGTTCTGGTTTGCGTGGCTGTTGGCCTCGGCTGCCTTGAGCGTTTGGTGTTTCTTCATTTCCTTCTTGGTCATGGGCTTATCGGAATCGGGTGCTATGGAGCCGGGTGTTCCCGGCGCGACGCTTCCTGATCGTGACGGTGCTGATCCGACGTCTGCTATGCCATCCTTGCGTTTTTGTCGCCGGCGAAGACGTGCTTCTTCCCACTCGCGTTCTTGTCTTGCCAGCTCTCGCATCGTGACTGTTAGAGAGGAGGCTGCTACCTTGGCCAATTTCTTGGCTGGCTTGTGAGAAGTTCCCAGGGCAGCATCTTCGGCAGAGCCTGCGGAGAATAAAGACGAGTTAGTGCTGTTGGCTTTTTCATACCTTGTACTGCGACGAGGATACGAGCTCTCACGTTTCAATGGCGCGGTTTCGGAAGCGACGGCTTCACCATCTGCCGCCTCCTGCACCGGGTCAACCTCTGCCGCATCGCCCAAAGGCTCCGCATTCATTGGCGCAGCAGCAGCCATCCAATCCTCGGGAATCTCCCCATGTGACGTCTTTTGCCTGTTGACGGCAACGACGTTCGCATCCTCCACCATCTCGCGCAATCGTTGCTTGGTAGCAATAGACATTAGCGCCAACTGATCGACGAGAAACGAGTCTTGAGGGATGTACGATCCGGTGGTTTGAACCATTGTTGAGTCTGGACCTGGCTGCATCTTCACCGTGACCGATGGGGAGGGGAACTGTTCGGGCAGGCGCATCTTCCCCATGGATTGGGCATTGTTTTTCATATCCAGGTTCAGGGAAATGTGGTTCTCTCTCGCAATTTTGTCGGCACGTCGATGCAGTATAGCTACCAAGAGAAATGGATCGTTGATTTCCTGCGTCCGCTGGACGGCAAGTCGCATGGATGAATCTGCCCAGACCTGTTCAGCCGCCTTGACGGCAAACTTCTGCTGATCTTGTTCTGAGACGCTCTCGGCAGGCTGATTTGCTGGACCAGCTCCATAGAATGAACTCTTGGCACCCGCGGGATGTTGCGCAAATCCGGTCCTTGCCTCTGAGTTGGCATCCATGGCATTCGAGTATAATTCCGACATGTATTGCTCCTCTGCTCTCAGATCGATGCCAGTTCCTGCCAGAGAATCTGTAACGTCGTATTCGTAGTCTTTTGTCGGTCGCTCGGCCGGCCGTTGGGGAGGCCCCATGATGTTGGGGGTTTGCGCAGGCGATGCCATTCCTTGTTGTACAACAGGGGCCATCATCGCATTCGTGTATTGCGGCATGGATATGGGCGGAGGCTGCGGAGTCATTGATGGAGGCGTGCTAGTGCCCGCACGCGCGTCGGGCAAATTCAAGCCTTGTGTATGGTTGCCATTGGTAAACGGAGCATTGTATGCCGGGGACAAAGAAGTCGTAGTTTGCGGGAATGTTGGGGAGCTGGCGTTCAGCGGCGGGCTTCCAGCTGCGCCAGGACTTGCTGCATAAGGCGACGCGGCGTACGGAGAGCCTGGTTGTGAAGCCGGACCATCGGTGCGAACCCTCTTGTTCGGAGGCAGCGCGAATCCTGGCTGTTGAGCGGCAGGTGAAGGGCTGTGTTGCGGCGGCGAGAAAGCCCGCGGAGGGACTTGCGACTGAGGCTGTGCCATGACGATGATGGAAAATCGAACAGCGATCGGTACTCCAAGACTGGCAACGGAAGCAAAGACAGCGAGCTAGATGGAAGCCTAAGTGGCGGTGGTGACGATGCTCTTAGCAGGCAGGAAAGCCTGTCACGAAGGACGTGAACTCTCCCATTCGATGCACAGATCCCGCCTAGGCGCTCCAGTGCGGGTTGTCGATGAGATGGCGAGAGATGTAAGCATCTATCCAGAGCTGGCGCAACGTGTAGCGCTCAGTCCAAGGCGCGTGGGAGTCGTTCAGTAGGGATTTTGTTGGCAGCGCTGGCCGGAGTCGAGAGATTGGAGCTCGAGACTTGAGATTTGGGGGTTGCGTAAATTTAAAGTCACGTGAGTCTCCACGCCCGCCTCTTCGTAAGGACAAGGATCGCTTTGCCGACCTTTCCCCGGCTCAGCTTTATTTACATCTCACAGTTTTGGCAAGCTTCAACTTGACAAAGTGTTTTTGCTCGCTCACCTCATTTCCCATTGTGGTCGTGTGTTGTTTGGAGCCATGCGATACGCTGAGCATGCAGTCGACGTGAAATGCTACTCTGGGACTTTTTTCTCGATTGATGTATTTCAAAAGTGTACTTCCCCTTCCCAGTACTGACAGAGTCGTTAAAATCCCCAATCCCCCCTGCCCATATAAAGAGTAGGTAGCTCGAGCAAACGCGCGTATCTCATCGAAGCTCTCCGGCCTTGCGACAACATGGCTTCTAAACGAAAAGCATCCGCGATGAACGCGGCAGGTACTGAAGAGCCGGTGGACCCGTCCGACGAGTTGATGTTCCTGTGCTTGGGAGGCGGTAACGAGGTCGGGCGTTCGTGTCATATTATCCAATACAAGGGCAAGACGGTCATGGTAAGGCAGATGGCTCGTCCACTTCTGCACAAGAATGCATATCGTGACATCATGACATCATGGGTTGACTCTTCCGTTCTTTGTAGCTCGATGCCGGCAACCATCCTGCCTACGATGGTCTTGCCGCGCTCCCATTCTACGACGACTTCGATCTCAGCACCGTAGACGTCCTATTGATCAGCCAGTAAGTAGATGTGCTACTGCCTGCCCTTCCTGCCGCACGATATCAGACAAAAGCAGCGAAGGAACACGGCGCCGAGTGTTCAGCGCTCTGGGCGGGCGTATTGCATTCTTTGTTCTATGATGCTGTACTTTTCCTCTTTCCATGAGATTGATACGCCTGTACTATGCATACGAAATGAATACAATTGTTGTTTCCCACCGTCCATTCTGCACCCTCCTCTCCGTCTTCCCGTGAACATATCATCGCCAATAGCCTCTCATCGTCGCAGGGTTTTGTCGTACTTGGAGGAGGAAAGATCCCACGCTAATGAAGCATGCCTGCAGTTTTCACGTTGATCATGCCGCGTCCTTGCCATACGTCCTTGCCAAAACCAACTTCCGCGGCCGAGTCTTCATGACGCATCCTACCAAGGCTATCTACAAATGGCTCATCCAAGACAGCGTCCGTGTTGGAAACACATCATCCAGCTCGGCCACCCCGCCGGTATACACAGAGCAGGACCATTTGAATACTTTTCCTCAGATCGAGGCAATCGATTATCACACCACCCACACCATCTCCTCCATCCGAATCACTCCTTACCCTGCCGGCCATGTGTTGGGAGCAGCCATGTTCTTGATCGAAATCGCGGGTCTGAACATTTTCTTCACTGGCGACTACTCTCGTGAGCAGGACCGGCATTTGGTTTCAGCAGAAGTGCCCAAAGGCGTCAAAATAGACGTGCTTATTACGGAATCAACTTATGGAATTGCATCGCACGTTCCCCGACTAGAGCGCGAACAAGCTCTAATGAAGTCCATCACTAGCATCCTCAACAGGGGCGGCCGTGCCTTGTTACCAGTGTTTGCGCTGGGCAGAGCCCAGGAGCTGCTGCTCATTCTAGACGAATACTGGGCCAAACACCCGGAATATCAAAGATATCCCATCTACTATGCCAGTAATCTGGCCAGAAAATGCATGGTAGTCTACCAGACATATGTGGGTGCCATGAACGACAACATCAAGCGCCTCTTCAGAGAACGCATGGCCGAGGCTGAAGCTAGCGGTGACAGCGCCGGCAAAGGCGGACCCTGGGATTTCAAGTTCATTCGATCCTTGAAGAATCTCGACCGCTTTGACGACGTCGGCGGCTGCGTCATGCTTGCCAGTCCAGGTATGCTCCAAAGTGGCGTGAGCAGAGAGCTCTTCGAGAGGTGGGCACCAAACGAGAAGAACGGAGTCATCATCACCGGCTACAGTGTCGAGGGCACAATGGCCAGACAAGTCATGCAGGAGCCAGATCAAATCCCAGCAGTCATGTCTCGCAACCTGGCTGCCGGCAGAAGAGCACCTGGCGGCGAGGGAGAGCGGGCTCTCATCCCCCGACGATGCAGCGTAGCAGAATATTCCTTCGCCGCCCACGTCGATGGCGTCGAGAACCGAGAATTCATCGAAGAAGTAGCCGCACCCGTGGTTGTACGTAACATTTCCCCGTCCCCGTCCTCATCCCCATCCTCATCCTCATCCTCATCCTCATCCTTATCCCCAACTCTTCTTCTAATTGGCAATTGCTAACCCCTTGTGCCAATAACAGATTCTCGTCCACGGCGAGCAACACAACATGATGCGCCTCAAATCCAAGCTCCTCTCCCTCAACGCCTCCAAAACCGCCAAAGTAAAAGTCTACTCCCCTCGCAACTGTGAGGAGCTCCGCATCCCCTTCAAAGCCGACAAGATGGCCAAGGTCGTCGGCAAACTTGCCTCCATCCCGCCCCCCCAAGACATCACCGCCGACGCCACCACCGCGCCGCTCGTCACGGGCGTTCTCGTCCAGAACGACTTCAAGCTCTCCCTCATGGCCCCCGAGGATCTGCGCGAATACGCAGGCCTAAACACCACCACAATCACATGCAAGCAGCGCCTCACACTAAGCGCCGCGGGCATCGATCTCGTCAAATGGGCTCTCGAAGGAACATTCGGCACCGTCGAAGAGCTCCCCGAGATGAGACGGCAGCCCAACAACAGCAACGGCGTCTCCAAGAACGGCGGCACCGAGGAGGAGGAAAACCAAGACCAAGACGTTTCCACCACTGACGCCGCTGACAACGACAACGACAACGACAACGAAAGCGACGAGTACAAACCAGATGCAGCAGAAGAACAGCCCGAAGCAGCAGACGAGGAAGTCGCCGCCCTAGTAGCCGCCTACCTCGTCATGGGCTGCATAACAGTGCGGTACCGCACAAACGGCCAAGTCGAGCTCGAATGGGAAGCAAACATGCTCAACGACGGCATCGCCGACTCGGTCATGGCCGTGCTCTTCAGCGTAGAATCCTCCCCCGCCGCCGTCAAACGCTCCTCCTCGGCGAACCACTCGCACTCGCACTCGCATGACCTCAAGGGCGCGAATCCCCACGCCCACCCCTCATCGACGGACAGACTCGAACGACTCTTCTGGTTCCTGGAGGCCCAGTTCGGCGCGGACAACGTATCCCCCGTGGAAACACCCCGTCCTGCCAGACTAGACGCCCAGCAAGGATCAGGAGACGTCGGACAAGAGGAGGGCCCCGGCCCGGACGAAATGCAGCTTGACGCGAAAGAGGACCATGTCGAGAGCAGACGGATGAAGGAAATGGAGCGTCTTCACAAGATTGGCATTCCCGTGCCAGGCGTATCCATCAAGGTGGACAAGATGGTTGCGACGGTGTGGCTGGAGGATTTGGACGTCGAGTGTAATAATAAAGTGTTCGCGGACAGGGTCAGGGCCGTCGTGGAAAGGGGCGTGGAGGTCACGGCGCCGTTGTGGGGATAAGGTAGATTCGAAGTTGAAGTAGATGGGTATCACGGATTCACGGATTCACGCACATTGGTGTACCTTTGTAATTGATTAATGCACAAATCAACAAGTGCCATGGGTTGAGTTGATTTGATACAAGAGCAGGGAAGTTGATAGTTTTCCGGCCCCCCCAACCGAACATGTCAAGTACGCGCGGAACGGGACACAGACGTGCGTGCAGGATAAATATAATCTAGGATGCAATTCAACGTTATGGTACAGACTACCTAGGTCTACAAAATTAAAAAAATTGAGCCAAAATATGCCAATGAGTGAATGAGAAAAAAAAAAAAAAGTCGGTACACGCATGCACACACGATTTTTTTTTCATCCCAAAAACTCTTTCAGGTCCTCCGACTCTTCTAGCACAGTGTTGAATGAGAATGGCGCAAATGGCCAACCAGCAAACTCGGCGAATTTCGAAAAGGATTCGACCCACGCTAATCGCAGAGAGTGTAACATGGCACTGGTACCCTCCATACAAACCAGAATGGCGATGGCTTTGAGGAAGAAAATGTTAGCAAAAACGATTCCCGGAAAATAAAAAGGTGTTGTGTGCATGCAACATCAACTTACTGAGGAAAAACCACAGGAAGAAACCAACGACAATCATGATGACACCGACAACGCCACCCATGGTCAGGGTGTTGGCAATAGTCATGTCCCACAGCACAATACTGAGCTGTTGATGGGCAAGTGACAAAGCCCAGAGACGCAGATACGAGGCGGTGTGGGAAACGCAGTTGAGACAGAATTCTGAAGACGTGTTAGCTTGTCCATTCATTCCATAATCTTACGCACGAGGGACATACCGATGGTGTGGATGACCTGATGAATCATCACCTCTCCAAACTCAAACTCTTCGTGCTCTTCGTCAATGTTTTGTGAGATCATAGCAATACCCTCGCCATCTTCGTCAAAGCTATTGCCGCGGCCATTAACCAGTTCCTCGTTCTCATCGTCACCATCCAACGCACTAACACGAGACGTCTCGCCGATACCCCGATAGCCTTTAGCTCGAGCTCGGTTGTGCTCCCAGCGCAGGTAGAATGGCTTGAGGAAGAGAAGAATGGGCACCTGAACAAAGGCCAACAGAAGGAGAAGGACCTGGACCATGGCTTGGCCCTTGTATAGCGGTATATCCAATTTTCCAGGCTGCAGAAACATGTAGATGAGCATGTTCAGGAGACCAGGGGGCTGGCCGCCGATGGCAGGGTCGGGATTGTTCCAGTCGACTGTCCACTTGTAGAGAATGCAAACAACTAGATATCCGAAGATAGACTGGAAGAAAATCATTCCCGGTACAAAGTTGCCCCAAATATCGATGGGCCTCTTGAAATGCTTGGCATTGATATATGCAAAGCAAAGGGAGTAAGTCATGTGGGCCCAGCCGAGGATGATACTCATCTTCATCTTGTAACTGTTGCTAAAGAGAAGAGTGTTCTCTGTGCCGTGCCATGCCCAGTCGAGACCAAATGGGTATCTATACCCACTATTGTTCAATTCAGCCACGACCGTGGTTCGCCCTGGCTCATAGTGTTCCGGTCGTGGGTAGTGCCAAGCGCTTGGGAAAAGAGTCATGGACTTGGAAAAGACGTCGTTGTAGATGAGACCAGTAAAGATGGAGAAGACCGCCATGACCAAGGCAATGTATCGGCCGTAGAAGATCATGGCGAAGAGCTCGAAGCTGACTTTCTTGAGGGGTTTCTCCCAGTAGATCATGGCAAGCGCAGCTGACAACATGATGATTGCATGGCCGAAATCACCAAACATGACAGCGAAGAGAAAAGGAAACGTAACGAAGACTGGCATGGCGGGGTTGACTTCCTGATAGGATGCAGTGCCGTAGGCGTTGACGATTGTCTGGAATCCCTCGGTAAATTTGTTGGTTTTAAGGTATGTCGGAGGAGTCTTGTTGGTCCGAATCTCGTTGATAATCGAAGGAACAGAAAGACCAGCACGATCAGTTACATCCTGGAGTGTCGATCTGATCAAAGACATGTCGTTAGTGGGACACCAGGCTTCGGCTATCAGCGTTCGCCGAGCACGGTCGTACGAGAACAGATTGAGGGTGCTATAAACGGCCTTTTCCTTGGCGATCAAGACCATCCACGCGGACAGTGACTGGGATATCTGCTTCAACTCAGCCCCAAGAGTAGTTTGGGTGTTTTGAAGAACGTTTTGGACATCTTGAAGCCGATTGTTGACTTCGTGAATTTGATCACGTCGAAGATCGCTGTTCTCGTCCACATTGTAGACATCCGCACCCATGGACTCGGAAATCTTGCGAATCTTGGCCAGAATCTCCTTCCCGTGTGCGAAGATGACGAAGACGTTCTTGTTGATAGACTCATTATTGGAAGGATCAATGAGTGGCTCAGGAATCTCAGACTGATTCATGTACAAATTACCACGAAGCGTGCGCCAGAGAATGCGCTCAAAGGCGGCTACACGGTCCCTAGCAATGACACCAGCCACGAAACCAATGTTCATGCCCGAGAAGTATCGTTCAACCTCGGGGGCATCTCGGTGCTGCTCGATGTCGGAGAGGAGCGGTGCATCATCATTGTCGGTTGACGCTCTGATTTCCTCGACGTTGCCGTGAGCACGATCAAAGAAACTTCCAGCCTCTCTCAGAACCCATCGCCACTCGGTCAAATCGACTTCTCGCTTCTTCAGGGTTTCATAGCTGTCGTTAAGAGCAGAGACACGTTGCTCGAGCTTCTGACTACGCTCGGCGAGTTCGTCGATCTCAGATGTCGAGGGGGATGCAAGTCGCTCTGTATCCAGGTCTAGTTTTCTGAGGGAGACACCAGCCTTATCCATCTGGCCATGAAAGTAACCTACGTCTAGTTAGTTTATAGGTCGGGAGGAGAAAGCCACGTTCGGGAAAATGAATATGACGTACGCAGTTGTCGCTCTACATTATCGAGCCGTCGAATTTCCTGGGTGAAGGTCCGCTGGAATGCGCTAACATCCTCGTTCAACTATAGACACGTTAGCATAGTCAACGTACGGACTTCATCAAGCGACACGTTGATCAAGAAGGATGATAACACGGGCTGCAGACTTACGTCCCGAAACTGGCACAATCCGAGCTCGCCAAGTGCAGTAACGACCTCCCGACCAATTTCATTGGAGACGTACAGCTGCACCATGCTCATGTCCGCCGAACGGAACGGGGTGTCCTGTCTAGGAGCCATGGCGACGTAGGACAAGCACCAAGACTCGTTGACAAGAGGTAGTTCGAGCTCTGTGTCGTATAAAGGGAAGCCTCGTCGTGTTGTTATGCCACAGCCTACAGGAGCTGTGTTCAGACTCGGCGGGTCGAGGCGTCGTTCACGCCACGGTCACGTGGAAATATGGACCACGTCACGACGTCACGGCAAGGTTACCGATTGGGTTGGAAGGAACAAGCATTCGTCGAGTGAGCTTATTGCATGACATTATCAACATGAGATAATTTTGACATTTTTTGGACACCAGAAAGAAAATGCTGCTCAGGAACTTGCAAAGATCAAACGTCGTCCAGCCAGTAACCTACCTACATTTCTGGTGAGGGGACCTCATCCAGCTACAGTCAAGTCAGTAAGACACGTGTCTACTTTGACAGGACAGGATTGAGTGTAGTTTAGAACAGATTATGCCTTGCTATGAACATTTTTCAATTATGCTAATGCTAATAGACAGGAACTAGTTTTTGGTGCACGCCATCTGTGAACCTGCTACTGCCATATTTTCCGCTGATCTTCGCCATAATTTTTAAGAAATAAAATAAAGATAAAGTGGTATCGAGTCCTGGTATGCTGCCTATTTTCTTTTCTCATCAATGGGAATACCCTCTTTCATGCTTTTTGAAAATTTTTACACCCAGAACTCCATGTGCAAGAAGATGGAGAAAAGAAATGGAAGGGAAAGGGAAAGGGAAAGGGAAAAGGGGGGGGAATGGATGAGATGAGATGTTTTTGTCATACAATGCTGAAATCAGATGTCGCCTGAACAGACGGGCCAAAATCGCCACGAAAACAAAATCGCTGGTTGTTGCCAAGATCCGTCAAATTCGTCGCCCAAACATGAATGAACCGTACATTCCTCCAACTTCTGCCATCGCAACGGGGACTTTCCTCATTCCCCAGCTCTCGGCGCCCATTTTCCACCAGCGGGCACCATTGTCTCTGGTAGTTCCGTCTGAGTTCATGCGAACGAGCCAGTAGCGGCTGCCGAATTCTTTGGCCACCCAGCCGACTCGTTGAAGATTCTTGTTCACCTTGGCAGCTTTCTCATAAGCTCGTTCTTCAATCTCAATTACATGAAGTGGAGCGGAGGCTGGCGCAAGTAAAGTGCTGGCGCTGCCGATGATGCTGTCGATATCAGAGATGTCGAGATAGCGGAGGTTGTGCGCGAGCCACTGCTGGTCTTGGTAAAACAGTTTGTGAATATCGCTCATATCCAGACCGCGTCCCACAGCGAGCTCTTCCAATGAATTTGTCAAACGGATTAGCTCAGGAAGATGAGATTCATGCATTCTGCTACCGCGGAGGCTGAGTGACTTCAAAGTCTTTGGGAGGCATGGCAAAAGTTGATCGAGATCTTCTTTTCCGAGAAGAAGGTGGTGAGTGGGATCGGTAGCTAAACTCAAGAAGACCAAAGAATCTTTGGTGGCCGGATGGGTCGTTACAAACTTGATCACCACTTCTGCAGATAGCTCCTTGCACTTGGCCAAGTTAAGGTGAGTTAACTTTGCAGTAGCGGGGATGGACTCCAAAGCTTTGTTGGTGATACGCGTTCCGGCGACATCCAGATGAGTAAGATTGCCCAATCGAGGCAGAACTTTTTCGAAAACAGCGGACGGAAGACCGAGGCACTTATGGAAGGAGAGCTTGGAAATAGAGAGCATCTCTGGCCAAGTTTCCTGCAGAATTGTGTTGAAGGAGTTTTTGAAACCCGTCGAGGAGCAGCCGCAAAAGTCAAGTGCCTGCAGCTTTGGCATGTGGAAGAACAGCTTTCGGAGCACGGGAGGGCCGAGGTCAATGTCCACATACTCCTGAGCGAGAAATTCCTGCAGGTAAGGAGTAAGCTCAAGGCATTGGGCCAGTGTCTCGGTGGTGAGGTTCTGCGTCTTGGCGCGCTCACTGGCCGTGGAAAAGAGCATGGAGGGGTTGAAGTGGCTGAAGTCAAGTCGTCGTACAATGGTGGCCAGGGCGGGATATTCCGTGATGGTGTTGAGAAATTTGCGGAAAATTCGCGAGTGTGGAATGGTGATGTGTCGATACAAAGTGGTGAGAGTAGTGGCGTGGATAGATCGTGAGGTGAGAAGCAAAGCCATCAAATCAGTGTTGCGTGTGGTCAGGCCATTTGGCGGTATTTCTTCGACCAACAAGTCGATGATCTCGCCTGAGCAGCTAGTCAGCTATGGTTCCATTGCGTGGTGACAAGGAGAGCACACATGGCATGTCTATACGTACCTAGAACTTCGCTCGGAAGCTTTTCCAAAGGCGAGTTGCCGATGCCATGAACACCGGTGGGCTTCTCCATTGGTAGGGGGGATACTGGAGGAGACTCCCAAGTCATGCACAGCTTACGCAGATCCTCGGAGCTGCGACTGGCCGCCTTGCCATTGATAGGAATCTCCTTCCATCCTTTGTAGCTGTCAGATGGGAACCAAAAGCCATGGAGCCTGCTGTGCGGCTGGGTCAACGGTGCTTGGAACGACAACTGGGGGATTTCCGAGATTGGCGACTCGTCAAAAACGTCTTCGGGAGCCTCAATGTACGAGGACACCTTGGAGCGAGTAAAAGTCTGAGCGAGGCCGTCGTCATTCTCTCGAACAGAAGAGAAGGAAGATCGTGAACCGGCATCAGATGGAGAAATCGCGCGGGCCGTACTGGATTCCACCAAAACAGAGGTGTCGAAGTCAAGCACCCTTCGGTGCCCGGCTCCGCTGGGTACGGCCATGTAATAGGTTGAAAGGTAGGCGGGGGAGGAAACAATTAGAAGCGCTGAGGGGCCCTTTTGCGGGATGGATGAGGTTCTTCGTCACACAGATTCCAAAGTGGACGATGTCGAATCGCAGGTTGCCGTGGCTTGGGTTCGGGTTCGAGGTCGAGTCAGAGATACGCAGGACGGCGGCTCGGATCGGCTGGCCAGGTTTGACGTCACAGATGGCAAGATCTTGTCAGTCGTGATGCGTTGGCTCTGGTTTGCTTTGCCGTTGAGAGTCACGGAGGAGAGCGGGAGTCTGTCAGGGATATGAAGAACGGAGAAGAAAGAGGAAGAGAAGAGAAAAAAAAAAAAATCTCAACAAAGGTAGTGTTCTCAAGGTGGGCACGGGCACGGTGGGGTTCACGTCGTCGGTGTTTTGAGAGTTGTATAAGTCCCGGAAAACGAGACTTGCCTCCTGGCGGCTGTGGACGCACGCGGTGGCAGGCACCCGTGGAGCTTATTAGTGAAGCTAGAAGGGCTTCTGCAAGCTTTTCCAGGCCCCCGTTCTCGCCCCAATCTGCCAATCTGTGGCCAAATGGAGACGTTGCGCCACCGGGACTCCCTCGACCGACGCACACTAACCGAAGGCATCTTGGCGCGCCATTAGCTTAAAATGGGCGGTGTTGGGTAATGAAAAGGTAATGGAAATCGACGACTGGATGACCAAGCAGCACTGGGGTCGCTAGGAAGGGTCATGAGACTTGTTCGCGACTGTGTCATGTCATGTCATGCCAACAAGCCATGTCAATATGTTGTGCTAATTATGAACTGGTCTGTGCCCTGCCAGAATCCCCTGCCCACCTGCCCCGCCTGCCCGCCCGCAGCTGCATCGCATCAGCACCAGCGTTAATAAAAAAAGACGGCGCACACACCACACACCACACACCACACTCCATTTCAACGTTACCCACCCCTCCTCACTCGGCGGCTGGACGTTTCGATGTGGTAATGAAAACCCCAGCCGCCTCTCCACCATACACGCAATTTTTCTTTTTCTTCCAATCCCATGCGCAACTTTCTACGGAGCAACGATCCCCTTTGTTTCCTTTTTCCTTGGCTGTACGGAGAACTGATATCACTTGACCACGTCTGTGCTGCCATACAGGCCTATACTACGTATGTACATATATACTCCGCACTCTGTACAACAGACGCTTGTTAGCATCCCTAGACGTCAGGGCCTGCAGTGATCAGCGTTGCCTACATACTACATGTATGTATACCGTCCTGTGCAGCACGCGTTAGGCAAACAACGATCAGGTCTTCATGTGGTACAATGGTACAATACCTTTGTGTAAATAATGACTGTGCGGAAATCTCAGGCGGAGGCCAGCGCAGTGCCCCGGATCCAGCAGCGACGTCGTGTAATAAAAAACATTGTTGGACAGACTCAAGTGGCGCGCGGTTCAATACAAGTGAGTGATGTCACAGCAATTGGACCATCTGTCATCTCCAATGCCGATAGTCGTTCCAGTAACACAAACGTTTTTTTTTTTTTTTTCAACGTCTCGTGATATCACGACAATGTTACCGCACCGACCGGATTGAGCCCATTGGCTTTTCAATACGTGGCCTCTGCGAAGCTGCGAGCGAGGCTTGAGGCTTGTTGTCTCCTGTCTCGATTCTGTTCTAATACTCTGTACATGTATGGACATGGACGAATGGACACGGCCCCGTGGTCGTAGTCCATCGTGCTTGATGCCTGCCGATCCCCTGCCTTAGATTAGAAGCTAAGAAAACCTTGCGAGGCGCGTTGGTGGTAGCCTGTAGGTAGTAGCCGAGGGTGCCTCCGAGACAAACAAGTTGGCAAGGGCAAGGTCTTTGGCCCGAAGCCAGCCGTCCCCGTTTTATAGTGGTTTGCGGGGTAAGAAATGGGACGCAACCGTGAAGATGCCCCTGTTGGAATAGTTATCGAATGCGTGCTGTGCTCACGAAAAGTTTTACCATCGCATCGTATCATACATGTAGGTATGGTGAAGACATGCCTCACCTTCACGACGAGCTAGAAATGACACCCCTGGCTGCGAAACAAATGTCGCGGTTTGCATGCCCAATTTGTCACACATCGCGTGTGGTGTACTCCGTACGGATTTATTCGTAGAGACTATTCGTAGAGACTTTTCGTAGAGACTGACGATCCCAAAAGCCGTGCACTCTACCCTCCCCCCGCCAGCTGGCCCTTGAGCTTTCGCATTCACCGGCATCTCTGGAGGCTGCAGCCGCAGCGTCCCGTCGAAGCGTCCCGTCGAGGAGGTTGCGAACTACTCCGTACTCCGTAGGAACCTGGCCAATTAGGATACATACGGTATGCAATACATACAGGCCGATACCTTAATCCGTACTAAGCCTACATCGCTGAGGTTCCTCGCACACCTCCGGTTCACGGTCAAAATATCCCATAATCATGTTCTCCGCGGCTTTCTTATAATTGTGGCTAGGTTGTTGCACTGACCAAAAACGAAGTCATGATTGAGTCGGCGAAGTGTTGAAGGACTTTCCTATTTCTGCGTGGCTTTCTTATGGAAGTGGCTTGGTTGTTGCACTTCATCGACGAGGAGGAGTGCTCACATCTGCCGGGTAGGCAAAGACTCTCGATAACTCTACCACTTGATGCTAGCGAAAGAATAAAGCAACGCAACCGACCCATGCTACAATCTTGTTGAAAATCGCCTACTAATCATGGAAGTGTTGAAAGGCATCCCGGATGTCGAGTCTCCTGTCTTTTGAAAGCAACATGAAGCCAGCGAGGGGGCATTCATGGTGTCAACTTATGAATGACGAAATAGCTTATCAAGTGACAAGACAACGTTCCTGTAATCCGTGCGGACTGCGGAGCCGGCGACTCTATTTTCCCCCCTCGGTTCTCCCCCCTCGGGCCAATCGCAATCGCATCAGCGGGCAGAACCCCCTCGGGCCAAGCACATTGGTCCAGCGTAATCCGTACGGAATACGTCCGTAGTGCAACCAAAAGCACCCACATCTGCATCCTCTGCGTGCCGCGCTCGCCAACCTTTTCCCAAAACCCGACCCTCGACCCTACCGCCCTCTACGCGTGTTTTTGTGTTTTTTACTCAGCAATCTTTGATGTAGTTCTACAATCAACAATGGTATAGAGCTGTACTTTCTTGAGGGACTCGCCAAAAAAGTCGTTCTAATCCCCCCCTCGCTTCTCTCCTTTGCCTCGTGGCTGCCCGCGGCCGAAAGACATTGCGTCGTCCCTCGAGCAGCCAGCCAGCCATCGCTGTCACTTGCACTGCACCGCTCGAAAACCTCGGCTTCCTTCAGCACAGCTCATCAGTCGTCCCCGTCCCGAAACTCGTACATTATATCTACCATGAAGCCAGCCAAACCAGCGGCCGTGGACGCACCATCGCATCGGAGATCACAGCCCTCACGGCAAGCACGAACGAACCCTTCACGAAGCTCTGCCAATGCTGGACGACCTGGCGATAGTAGAAATGCCGCCAATGGCCGGCCCTTGAGTAATCGGCCCGTGGATATCTTCCCTGCCATTACTCATTTCGCAGATGCCATGTCCGCGCTCCCCAAAGAGCTCGTACGGCACTTCACTCTGCTCAAGGAAGTAGACGCCAAGATTTTCGCCCCCGAGGAACAGCTCTTCAAACTCGTCGCGGCGACTACAGAATCGTCTGTAACTGAGCCTCGAGCCACTTGCGATGCATCTAGTACTGCGCCACCGGGTTCCGCGCCCATGAGCGCCCAGAACAGCCCCAGCGGCATGGCCCTGAATCGAGCGCCTCCATCGTCGGCCCCTTCAATCTCGAGTGCAACAGCTGCGCCTACCAGTGTCTTCGATCCCTCCAACATCCCTCGCCGACAAATTTTTCGACGGACTGCTTTCAAGATACAGGAAATGCTCGTCTCGCTCGAAGAGAAGAATCATGTGCTTTCCACAGCCAACGAAGCTTTACAACGGCAGCTGGCGCGAGTCGAAGATGTGTGGCCGCACCTGGAGAATGAGTTCAGCGACGAAGCAAAATGGGGCAGCACTACACATTGGGCATATCCGGAGAACAGGGCTGTTGGAAAAGTTTCCCAGACGGAGAGAATCCGTCGTGACGGCGCCGCAGCCATCTCCGCCGCAGCCCAAGCCCTCGCTGAAGAGGCAGCCGCTAGAAGCGACGCCCGCAAGCAAGCTGTACAGGCTAAGAAGAACTTGAAGAGTCAGCACCAAGACTCGGATGCCGATGATGTTGAGAAGCGGCAGAAAGAGGCGCCCAAGAAGACGGCCAAGTCGCGGAAAACAGCTGCCATCGAGGCCAACAGTGTTGACTCAGGTATCTCGGCGTCCACGACCAACGGCAATCATCCTCCCAAGAGGAGAAAAGTGGAAAAGACTGCCAATGGCGAGAAAGCGACCAGTGCTGCCGCCGCCGTCGCCGCCACCACTACTACTGCCACAAGTGCCACTGCCGTTCCCGCCGCTTCCTCCGCCGGCACCGGCACCGGCACCGGCACCAGCACCAGCACCAGCACCAGCACCAGCACCAGCACCACCAGCACTACATATAATGCTGCTGGAACTGGACTCGACGCTGGAGTTGCGGCTGCGTTCATGAGCATGGTATTCGGCAACAATGCGCCGAAGCCCAAGACGAGTAGTAGCCCTAGAGGGACACCAGCTCCGGACGGACAAAAGAAGCGCAAAGCTCTACCAACCGGTAGCGTGCAGGCAAAGAAGAAGTAAGTTGTGTTAAAAGATCCCCGAGACCCTGGCCTTGGTCGACATTGGTATTCGGCATCACACGTCTCTTTTGATCGCGCAAAGTAACATTCTCGCTACAGAAACGGCATGTCCCCCTCGACAACTTCATCTCCCGTCATGGGGCCCTTCCCCGACCCCAAAGTCCCGGCTCGAGCATCTCCTGCACCCGGCAGCGCACCACGTCCAGCATCGTCCCGCGCCCGACAGAACTCTATACAATCCAATGTGGAAAATGGCAAGGCCCGGCCGTTATCTTCAGCCGCTGCCAACAAGACTAACGGCAACGGAGCCAACAACACACCCGAACCGGCTTCCACAGCTACATTGCCCAAGCCAGGACAGGACAGTAAGCCCACCAAGGAAGCAAGCGCGCCTATAAAGACGGAGCTCATCAAAAAAGAAACCGAGAAGCCCGAAGGCGCATCTACCACGACTGCGACGTCGGCGAGTTCCATTCACAAGAAAGATGGCAAGCCCGAAGAGGCGGACCAAAAGAGCGAGTCTGTCCCAGCACCCGTCCCTCCGCCAGTCACCACGAAATCCGGCCGTGCCAGCAAACCATCCACCCCCGCGCTAGCCACCTTCCAAGAAGCAGCAGCAGCAGCAGCCAGTAGATCAAGACCGTTCCGCGCAGAAGGCACCAACAGTCGCAAGAGCCACAAGAAATCGGGCTCTGTCGCACAGCAGCCCCTAATCCAGAAAGTCCAGGCGGCAGACACAGACGACGCAAGCAGCAGCATGCAAGGGGACGACGAAGAGGGGGATATCGATGGCGACGAGCCAACCTACTGCTACTGCAACAGCGTAAGCTACGGCGAAATGGTGGCGTGCGACGCAGACGGCTGCGAAAGAGAATGGTTCCACCTAGCGTGTGTAGGATTAAAAGTTGCTCCTGGCTCAAAGAGTGAGTAATACTTGCCTCCTCCCGACGGGCCTGTCGTCCTCATCCCCTCAACCTTTCTTTTTTTTTTTTTTTTATTTTTTTCATTCATCGCTAACGCACGCCCCTCCTTAGCAAAATGGTACTGCGAAGACTGCAAAGACCGTTTAAAAATTGGCAACAAAAAGGCTGGACGGTAGACACCGGCTCTTCCTTGGTACAATTTTGAAAAAGCTCGTGTAACATTGAATGCTTTCGTACCTAATGACGGCGTTTAACATGGCTGGCTGGGCTTCGGTTTTGGGAAAGACGGCTGTTTTCCTTCTTTCGGCTTCTTCCTCATCTGGGGAGCGGCTGTGGGTAGGGAGGGCATCAATGTAGATGAATAGGATATCAGTACATTGTGATTGCTGGCGTTGGCCCGAGTTTTTGGAGCAATTTTCGGATGGCGCGGCAAAGCGAAGTTATTTCAGTGGGCCTCGTAGAAATGACTTTTTTTAGATGGCGGTTCATGTTCGTCGAGGATCATGGCAAGAACTATCTGTAATAAAGCGCACATACAACATGACACGATTCAAAAGTTGAGAAATATCCATGTTGAAACACTTGATGTACAGACACGAAGAAATACGAGTACATGAAGAATAGTTAGGACAACGCTGTGATTAAACGAACTAGAGAGCTTTCCCCGACCCGCGCGAGCCCGGGGTAGAGGAAATGAAGAACAAGATTGAAAAGAAAAGGGATGCGATGCGATGCGATACGATGCGGCTCAATCCACCAGCCGTCTATTCTTGGCCCCGGCCCTACTAATGAGGGGGGGTCGCGGCGTCGTCCCTGTCCTTCTGCTTCCGTCTCCACTGCCACTCGAGCATGACCCATATGAAGTGCTGCAGGTCAAAGTCGGGCCAGAGGCAGTCGATGAAGAAGATTTGCGTGTCCTGATGACACTGCCAGAGCATGAAGTCGCTTAGTCGCTCCACACCGCTTGTGCGGATGAACAGCTCCAGGGGCGGGTCCGAAGCCGTGTACATGTGGTCGTTGAGCGTGGCCGTCGTAATGCTCTCTGGGCTGGGCAGGCTGGATGGGCCGTACGAGGTGCCGCGGGGACGGCGCTCCGGCGAGTCGGGGGGAAGTGTGGTCGAGGAAGAGACGTCGCCGGCGTCGTCGTCGTCGTCGTCGTCGTCGTCGTCTTCATCATCATCATCATCCCCGGCAGACGGGGCGGGCGTGTCCTCGATGGCTTCGTCTGGGATCGTAGGGAGCGGCTCCTTGCCGTCGAGCTGCGTGGACATGATTTTTTGGCGTATGCGCGAGGGCGAGAATGGGGCGTTCCTGGGAGGAGGCGGGTCGAGGAAGTCCTCGACTGTGTTGCGGATGGCCGTTGTGATTTCGGCGCGGGATGTATAGGGGAAGCATATGTTGAGGACGGTCCTGTTTGAACGTTCAAGGTCAGCTTTTCTTGAGTTTGAGAAAGGGGGGGGTTAAAATGGATAACGGCGGAAGTCGAGTTCTTGTCGACAGAAAGAGCCGGGGGCCATACTTGTTGTTGTGCTTGGTTCGAGCGACGGCCTTGTCTACCACCTTCAGGACATCTTCGCGGATCATTTCCGTCTGGCCCAGAACACGCACGCAGGCTCCGTATCGGTCCAAGATGTCGCCGTAGGTGGTCAGCTGCTCGAGCTTGACCTTGGCCAGCTGCATAAGCCCTTCGACCTCGTGTTTGGGCCGGTTGTAGTTCTCGACGCTGAATGCGTAGACGGTAATGACCTTGACGCCGCATTTGTAGCAGATTTCCATGATCTAATGCAATGGAAGATCAGTATAGCAAAACCGACAAGACGCTCCCGGATTTCAAAGGTGGTAAGTAGTCTACGGCGAGAAACAAATATTTTGTTGACGCACCCTGGCGAGAGCTTCAAACCCACGATGATGTCCCTCTACAGTTTCCATGCGATGACTCTTGGCATACCGCCTGTTGCCGTCCATTTCAAAAGCCACATGCTGAGGCACGGGGCCCTGGCGCAAGGCTCCGATGAGAAGCTCGCGAAGGCGATTGAGCGCCCATTCTCCCGGCGGGGATTCGAGCACCAGGCGGCGCAGCAGGGACACAATGTCCGACATGACGGGGTGTTTGTGGGCGTCGTGGGGCGTCGTGAGGCGTCGTGATGTTTCCACGGTCGCGTGGGATGCTCAGATGCTCAATATCGAGGGCTGTGACTGCCACTGACGATGGAGAAGAGGAGGACAAGGGACCAATCACCAATCGATCAATACATAAACTCAACAGGACGAGACGCAAACATGACGGGCTGTGGGGATGCGACGACGAGGAACCCTGGGCGGCTGTGGGGCTGAATCGTTACCAAAAAAAATGATTGGAATGATGAGGGCACGCAAGCTCTGGAGGAGCCATCACTATTATCGGGCCATGGACAAAGCTCTAGAATTGTAAAATTGGTACAGGTATTAATTATCTCCTTGGCTAGATATAAACAGTAATGAGATGTTGCTAAATATTTCTTGTATGCAGCTGAACCCATTCCGACTCGCTCAAGGATTCTTCTTCAATGACAACAGAGCTTAGTATGGCACACCTACACCGCCCAAGAGATACAGCAGCGGGGTACTCAGTGCCAGTGAATACGAGAGCGGAATGGATACTGTCAGGTAGGGGTGTAGATAGATGATGAAAAAAAATGTTCAATTCGATCAATCAGAGGTGCAGACGACAGCCGACTTTTATACCTGAAAGGTACACAGTGCGCTATAGTAATAACTAGTCTACGGAGGTACTTCTAATATATTCGTCTCCACCGATGTCTTATCTTAGTTAATACACAACCCTTGCCTATATATCTGATGCTTTAGGGAGCTCTTCCTAACATACCCCCTATAGCTAAGATATCTATTAAAGCTAATAATCTAAGGCGTAGGAAGAGATTGTAAATAATCCCTAGTGTTGTAATTAGGCAGGAATCTCCCTTAAGCTAATTCTATAGCAGAAGTCCCTATGTATTTAACCTGATAGAGGCTTTGTAAAGCTATTTGCAGGCATCTTAGAGGTCTTTATCTAATTTACCTTAATATTGCTTATTATATATTGTTCTTGAATCCATATTTAATTTATATTAAGGTGCTTAAGGCTAGTTGAAAGCCTTCCTTCTATATATTTAATAATCTAGATTATTTGCTTATTATTACACTAGATAATTAAGAGTGGTAGTATACGTATATTAATATTGTAAAGCAGCCTTCTAAGGGAAATACACTCTTTTACACTATAATTTAGGGCGAAGAGCTTTACTTCTATGCTTAAGGTTATTATGTAATATTACCTTCTAGACTTCTAATTAATTATAACGCTATATATAATAAAGACATAGCCTTATATTAACTTCTAAGTCTTAGGATTATTACTAAGTGAAGCATCTATGCTAGAAAATAATATATTAAAGCTATCTACGCCTAAATATTATAAGCAAAGCTTCTTTATGTTCTAAGCGTATAATAGAGTACCTTATGCTAATTTAATGTGCTTTACTAACGGATTTATTATAAAAGAGGTTAGCTTTAATGCTATAAACGCTATATTAGGTTTTCTAATAATATAAAGGTACACTAAAGAGCCTATAATTACTTTATAGTAGCTGATTTTTTTGTCTAAAGCTTTATTATTATTTAGGTAGATAGTGGCTATTAGAAAAGGGGTTATAATTAAGCTCTTTAACTTATTATTAATAATATTAGGAATGAACTTTTAAGCAATCTTTTAAATGTATAATTCCTATAATAACTATATCTCTTTAGTATTACGTTTTCTAATAATTTTAATACCTAGGAACTACTTTAATTTACCTTAGTCCTTAATATCTAGGCTATTTATTAGTTACTTATATAATTCTTTAAATTCTGCTTTAGATCTATTAGGGTATAGCACTATAATATTATCTACGTAGAAAAACAGGATAAAATCGTCCTTTATAAAGATATATAGGTCTTCTTTCCCTTAGATAAAGCTAAGCTTTAAAAGGAATCTTATTAAATAAAGGAACTATTATTAGGGAGCTTCCTATAGCCTATATAATACTCTAATTATCTTCTAGAGGCAACCTTTTATATTTATACCCTCTAGAGGCTTATAGAAGATAGGTTCTTTAAGTTCTATATGTAGGAAGGTATTTTAAACATTATATTATTAAGTATTAAGATTATTAGCGTAGTAAACTATAAGTAGCATTTGTAAAGATTAAGAAGTAAGCGTTATAGTATAATTATTAAGGTTATCCTTTAGTTATTAATTGCCTTATACTACTATTTAAGCCTTAAACTTTATAACTATGCCTTTTTTATTAGTTTTATATTTAAAAACCTAGCTAAGGTTAATAATTTCCTTATGCTTATTAGGATTAATTAGTTCCTTAGGTATATTCTCCTAGTAGTTTAAGGATAGAAGCTTTAAAAGTTCCTTTATAATTACTTCCTTCTAGTGGTTATAATATAGTAATACTATTACCTAGTAATAATAAGTAGGTTCTAAAGGTATATCTTTAATCTATAAATTATGCTAAGTTTCTTAGAATACTATAAAGAAAGCAGAAGAAAACTAAGCTTACCTAGCTTTCCTTAAATCCTTTTATTAATATTTTCTAGTTATAATATTATTTAGATTAATACTATTATTATAGGGACTGTAATTCTCTATAGTCTTACTGCCCTTAGTAGTAATTTTACTAGTCTCCGCGGTAGTCTCTATGTATTTAGCTATTATATTACTTATAAATTCATTAATCTCTTAATATAGCGTATTATTACCTTATGCCTAAAGCTCTATATTCTCTATAGTAACTAGCGCCTTATAAGAAGAGTTAGAAGGGGTTAAAAAAGCACTAATATAGTTGCTTTCTTGCCCTAATATATATAGTGGTGTTTCTACTTTAAACTAATTGTTTTCTTACTTTATAACTAATAGTAGGAAGTTATAATTCTTCTCTTCTAGGTCTATTCCTATAAGGTCTTAACTAATTTCTTTATTAAGGTCTTTAGCTTTAAGCTCTTTAAGTAGCGTAATTATTAATATCTTCTCTTTCTAGGCTAATTTAATCTCTTCTTCTAGTTTAAAGAAAGAGGCCTTATTAAACTATACATACGCTAATATAATAACTTTATAATTATAAAGGGTTAGAACCTAAATAATATACTAGGATTTACCCTTATAACCTATAAGGTATCTAATATAAGCTTTCTACTCTAACTAAGGGATTGCGTTATTTAATTTAATATGCTTTAGAGCTTTTATTATTATAGGAAACGCTTTATATCTATAAGCTTATAGATGCGAAATTAAGGGTTTTTAAACCTCTAATATCTATAAGTAAGTAGGGATGGTTTTCCTAGCCTAATTTCACTAAAGTTTATATAGTGTAATCTAATTCCTATTATGCTTAAAAGGCGTTTAATTTAATAGATAAACCACTATATTAAAGATCTTATTATTAAGTTCTAATAGGAATCTAGCCTTTAGACTTAATGTATAGGCCTTTTACTTAACTACCCCCCTAGATCTCTTTGCCTTACTATTCTAACTAGGTGTTAAGGGAGCTAAATTATAGACTATAATGCCCGCGAGGGCTATCTTATCCTTTATATTCTCTATAAAAAGGGCTTTTTTAATATTACTATATAGAAATTATAGTTAAACCCTAAATTAAGTGCTTAGAAACGCTACTATTATACGGAAGCTATTATGAATCCTGTTTTTTAATTTAAATAAGTAGAAGAATTATATTAAGGTTATAAGGCATATAAAAATACACTAATAGTTATTACTATTCTAATAAGGAGAGTTATAGTACTCTAGATTAACTAAAAGCCTGTAACCTAGTCCTTAAGGAAGCCCTTTAGGTATAACCTACAATCTCTAGCACTTAGCCTTGCCTATAGTATAGATCTTACACTCTATAAGCTTAGGTCCTATTAATTTAATACCTATAGTTATATTTATAAGCTCTATAAAGGCCTTTTTACCTAGATAACTACTTCTATAATACTAGAGATTTGTATCTCCTCTTATAGGTAGCCTTAGAGCTTTGCTTAATATAGCGTTAGCTTTCTTTAGATCTTCTAAGAGCCTTAATAGTATATAAAGCTTATTAATATTATATACCCTAGCTATAGGGTGCTTTCCTTTATAAAGGAATCCCTTCTTCTAATTCTAGAAAATACTTACCTTTATTATAATTATTGCTAATACTAGATTAATATAGAATTTAGGAATAAATAAAGCAGACTCTAATATAATAGTTCTTATACTTTATAATATAGAATTTATAATAGATATACTTATAGGCCCTTAACCTAAAGCTATATAGATTATGCTAATAGCCTTAACCTCTATTATAATATCCTTATTAAATTTAGATTATTTAAACTATTAGATATTATTAAAGATATAAATGTTTGCTCTAGAGTTATAGAGAACTATATTCCTTCTTAATTCTAAGTTATTCCCTATGTTTAATAAATTTATGCTTTCCTTTAATAATTTATAGCGCTTAAAGTATATAAATAATAATATATTAGCTAACTTCTTACCTAGAGTAATAGTAATAGAGTTATTTATAGGGTTCTATAAAGGCATAATAATCTTATTACCCTTTTTCTCTAGCTTTTAATTTATAGCCTTTAATTTCTTCTATAGATTTTCTTTAAGGTACTTCTTAATATTCTCTTTAGAGTTCTTTCTAACTTCCTAGTTCTTTAGAGTAGCCTCTAGCTTATAGAGAGCCTTAAATAAATTATAAGATTCCTACTACTTTATAATATCCTTAACATTATGATTTATATATCTAGGGCACTTAGGCCTCTCTGGCTTTAATAAATTATTTAATCTATTGCTTATAAGCGTATTAGTAATCTTTGGTTCTTTTAGCTAAGCCTTATAGTCCCTTTTAAACTTAGCAATAGCCTTAATTAGGCTAGTTTTTATCCCTTTATTAAGCATGTTATTCTATTTCTTCTAAAATAACTTATATTTGCTTTAAAGAGGCATAATAAACTTATATAGTATTATCTCTTTAGTCTATTAGGTCTTAAGGTCTAGATAATTTCTCTAAAGTACTTTAATTATTATAGCTTACTTATACTAATTATAGGTACCTTTAGCTTATAGATAATTATTTAAATAGTTCTCTATAAGGATTAGTATCTTTTTTATATTTAGCTTGTACTACTTATAAAGAAGTAAGAGTATTCTTTAGATATAATATTAAATAGACTCCTTTTCCTTAACCTTAGTATTAAAGTTAAGGGAATCTTAAATATTCCTTAAAAGGGTCTTATAAATATATTCCCTAATCTTTAGTATTTATTTAGCTAGATCTTAATACTTTATAAGCTTAAATTAAAGCTCTTTATATTTAAAATTAAAGTAATCCTTTGTATCTTTATATGCTAGCTTCTAATCCTTAAGAGTATTAGGGTTATTCTCTATAATCTCTAGTCTCTAACCCCTCTATAGGTACATAAGTATTATAGGTTCTTTAAGTAATTTAACCTTATTTAGGTTAATATACTCCTAGACCCTATAGGATTCTATGTAATTCTTAATCTATATGAACCACTTAATCTAGTCCTTCTCTAATAATAACACTATATTTAGGGTTTCTTTAGATATATTAAAGGGGAACACACTATACAAGGGAAGTGTAGGCTATGTTAATTAACTATTAATTAATATAACAAGGGCGTTTATCTTGTGATATTAGCAAGCATTAATTAAATTAATCTAATGGAGCTAATAATCTTCAAAGATAATAATAAATTTAGCAATAGAAGCCACCCAGGCTTATAACTGTCAGGTAGGGGTGTAAATAGATAATAAAAAAAAATGTTCAATTCGATTAATTAGAGGTGCAGACAATAGCTAACTTTTATACCTGAAAGGTACACAGTGCGCTATAGTAATGACTAGTCTACGGAGGTACTTCTGATATATTCGTCTCCACCGATGTCTCATCTTAGTCAATGCACGACCCTCGCCCACACATCCGATGCTTCAGGGAGCTCTTCCTGACAGATACAAATGCTTCAACCACCTCGCTAGCTACATGACAACGGGCATCAACGCTGGCCCTGCCAGCTGCGAGCAAAACCATTGGTAAGAGCTGCAAACTGCCAGTCATGTTGGCAGCCTGGAAAGCAAAGCGGTCTCTGCTTGGGTCAAAAGTCATTGAGGGCGTCTCCTTGTAGCAGGTTATGATACTTTGCAAGTGCGCGCCGCCCGGCAGAGGCCTCTGTCGGATATGTCGTCGTTGAAAATATCGCGTGATAGGGAATAGAGCGGATCGCGACGAGCCTCTCGGGGCCGCGACAAGGCGTGCTCAAGGATGCGATAAATGTCTACAATAAAGAGCGTTGCTATTCGGAGCTGTGTTTTCTTGCTAGTCGGCGCTGTACCCATAATATGATACAGCCACATCCCATATCCCACGCCCCGCCACTAAATTTATGTAACACTCCCTAGTAAAAAAAATAGTTAGTATTATAGGCCCGCTATACCTTTAGGTAGCTGCATTAGTAGCTACCTACTAATTCTCCTAGGTATAACTAACCTCCCTCCTTTAATATTACTACTTTTATTAGTTATATTACTATATTTATTAATATTACTACTAAAGCATTAAATTCTATTATAAAAATATCTAATCTTATATAGTATATTTAATTTTATAATAATTTTATTATTCTATATAGTATAAACTATAATATACCTATTAAAAGTAACCTAATAACTATAATCCTATTACTACCTCTCTTACTATAATTTAATACCTTTAATAAACTTTATAACTTCTTATAATAATAGGGCCACTCTTATAGCTATGCCTTTACTAAGAAGTCTAGTAGTAATTATTAACTAATTTACAGAGAGTATACTATAGTAAATATTCTAATTTATTATAACTATAGTAAGCAAAGACCTTCTAAATCTTAAGGTATTTATATAACTAGTACCTAGCTCTATAATTACCTATTTAAGCTCTAGGTAAAATATAGTATAAGAATATATAATACTTAGCTATATACTATTTAAGTTACTTATTATAATTACCCTTAATCTATTAGCCCTAATAGTTATACTCTCTATTAGTAATATATAGTAGCTTATAGGGTATTACTTTAAGAGATTATATAACTATAAGGTATTCTTACTTATAAGGCCTATTAATTACTTTAAATTAAATTCCCTAACTTAGTAGCTATAATTAAAGATATTTATAATAACTATTAATAAATCTAAATTAAGGCTCTTAATAGGCTTATAGGCATATAGTAATTCATGTAGTCTTTAATTAATAGTGGCTACCCTTATAGGATTAATCTTAACCCTAATAATTAGCTATAATTAGCCTTCTAAATCACCTATAAATACATTAATAAATAGAAGATTTACTCCTATATTATTAGTATTAATAATACATATAAAATAAATAGCTTTAGTGTCATAACCCTGAAGGTGTGCAAGGTAAGCCACTAGACCAAAAGATCCATCAATGCTAGCTCTCGCTGCATTGCACCTTACAATTGATTATTAGGCCTGCCTACGAACGCGCGCACCTGACAATTCATGTCAGGAGCGCAAAGGTTAGAGACAGGACGTTCATTAGAGCGGATCTTTAGAGGACCTTTAGGCCGCGTGAATAATAAAGAGGCTAGCTAGCTATAAGATAGCTATATACTTATAAAGTAAGGTATTCCTTAAAGACTATATATATTATTAGTGCTAGGTTAGAGATTAAAACCTTTATATACCTACCCCTAGCTAGTATTTACCTAATAGTAATTATAAGAATCTTAGCTATTACTTTATTTATTTAACCCTATGCTTAAGCTATAATAAATTAATCTCTTTAAAACCCTTTTAAGAATATAAACTATTAGCTAGATTATTATATAGCTAATGCTTTAAAGATTTATATAAAATATACTAGTACTTTATAATAATAAAGCTATAGATAATTAGGAAGGTAAAGAACCCTTATAATCTAGAACTATAAATAATAATAAGGTATAGTAAATACTACTTAATCCTAATCTAGGTAAAGGTATAAATAATATAAATAACCTAGATAAAGTGTTATAAAGATACTATAAGGTTATATAAGCTAAGCTATATTACCTTTAAAAGATATAGGAGATTCTATAAATAAAGGTATAGATTAAAGAGCTTAAGGTAAATCTAGGATTAGCTAGACCTTCTTTAGAACCTATAATTACTCCTTAAACTTTAGCTATAGTTTTACTAGTAGTCTATAGTAACTTAGTAGTAATTATATAGTGAAATAGTTTTATTAAGATATAGATAAAAATACTTATATATAAAGGGAATATATATAAAAACTTATAGAATTTCCTAGTAAATTTAGATATATTATTTAAATTAAACTACTATACCTTTAAGAATAATACTACTAAGGTAGTATATATAGATAGCTACCTAGCTAATAATATAAAGTAATAATAGATATATTATATAGCTATAGATAGGTATATAGATTACTTATTATTTATATAGGTAGGTTTTCTAGAATAGCTAAAAACTAGAATAATAAATAAGGGTATAAAATACTTAGAAGTAATAAGAATACTACTAAATCTTAGGTAAAAGAGTAACTAATTATTTTAAGCCTTTATAAGAGCTTAGACTAAGGTAAAAGCTAAGTTACTTAAAGTAATCCTAATATATTTATAAATTACTATTTTTCTAAATAGCTTAAATAATACTATAAGAAAGTAAATAATTAGCTAAGAGATTCTAATAACTTAGAGCTAGTTATAAAGCTAGGGTAAGAAAGTAAAGGTTATAATAAGTTTAGGCTAAAATAATAAAAAAAGTTAAGACCTTAAAAGAAAAAGGTAATACTTTATATTACTTATAGATAAGGTATAGTAATAAAGTAAAAATTAAGTAAAAAAGCTATTTCTAGTATACTATAAATATAGAAAGCCTAGATATACTATACTAGTTTATTAGGCACTAGACTATTTTACCTATAAAAGTAATAAGTATATAACTAAGAGATATAGTAAAAGTAGTAATAAAGCTATATTACCTAATATAATACTAGTTTAAATAGTATAAACCTAGGAATATAATCTTACTATAAAATACCCTATAGATAATAAAATAAGAATATAAGTATCTTTATAATAAGATAACTAGTAGTTAGCTATAAAAGCGCTATTTAATATAAGTATATAGTTCTTAATAATTTATCCTAAATTATTATTAAAAAAGGATTAGAAGAATATAATTTAATTAGACTAAGTACTAAAGAGTATAAGCTAAAAAGAGATTCTATATTAAGGGATCTTAAAAATATTAATAAAAGTAAAAAATAGTATAGGATTTATAAAAGTTTATTAAGTTAGCTACTATATTACTAATATAGGTAAAGGGATAATACTAGGTATAGATTAAACTAAAGAATATTTACCTATAATTATATATTAGGATTAGGGATTTTAGAGATATTTAGTAATTATAGAATACCTCTCCTTTATTTATAGTAAGTAGTAAATATATAAAGAGAAAAAATAAGTAGCGGTTTTATTACTATTTAGGGTAATAAAGATTAGGCTAAGTGTTTTAAAAAATAAAAATTAGAAAGAAAAGGGTAAGAACTAATTAAAGAACCTAGTAATAATAAAAGTATAATTAAATAGTAAAGTAGCTATATAGTTACTAGAATATACTTACTAGTAATAAAAAAGTAAAGGTATTATAGTTATACTAATTTTAGAAAGTATAAGCAGTAAATAAGCTATATTAAATTAAGGTATAAGCACTTAATACCTTATACTAATAATTCTAAAGAAATATATAGAGTTTATAGATATTTTTTCTAAAGAGCTAGTAAGTAAGCTTCCTAAACTAAGGGGCTATACTTATATAATTAAATTAGAAAAAGGGAAAATACTACCTTAGGGGCTTATATATAATTTAGCTAAAAAGGAACTATTAGTTCTTAAAGAGTACCTTATAAGTATATAGCTTAAAAGGTAGATTAGAAAATTAGTTAGCTTAGCTAAAGCCCTAATTTTATTTATTCTAAAGAAAGAAAGGAAATTAAGGCTTTATATAGATTATAAAGGCTTAAATAAGATTATAATTAAGAATAAGGCCCCTTTACCCCTTATTACTAAAATCCTTAATTAATTAATAAGTATAGTTATTTTTATAGTTCTTAATCTAAAAGATATATACTACTAGCTATATATTTACTTAGGTAATAAGTAAAAGATAGCCTTTTATTATTACTATAGCTACTTTAAATATCTTATAATACTATTTAGACTAGTTAATATACTAGTAACCTTTTAGGAGTATATTAATAATACTCTTAAAGGACTTATTAATAAGACTTATATTATTTACCTAGATAATACGCTAATATATAGTAGTGTAGTTAAGGAGTATATAAAACATATTAAATAAATTCTATATAGGCTTAGGGATATAAGTCTTTTTATTAACCTTAAGAAGTGTTAATTTTTAGTTAAGGAAGTTAAATTCTTAGGCTTTAAGATATTAGTAAAAGGTATTATAATGGACCTAGTAAGAGTTAAGGTAATTATAACCTAGCTAATACTGCGTAGTGTCTTTAATATTTAGTTATTCCTTAGTTTTACTAGATTTTACCGCTATTTTATTAAATAGTATAGTAAAGTTATTATTTTATTAATAGATTACCTTAGAGGGCAGTAACTAGTAATATTTAACCTAGAACCCTATAAGTTAGCAGTGTTTAGAGAACTTTAATAGAAATTTTAAGAAACGCTAATTTTAGTGTATTTTAACTTACTTATATATCTTAGAGTAAAGACAGATACATCTAGATATGCAATTAGGGCTATACTTATAATATATGTGCTAGGTTACTAGTACTTAGTTACGTTTATGTTAAGGAAGATAATGTGTGGCTAGGATTGTGACCTCTGGAGGCCTCTCTCACAAGACCTCGAGCCTCTAGACCTTAGCATCGTCGGATCAATCTAGCCATATCGGATCCCTAGTCATGTGACCTTCTAGCTAGATAAAAGCCCTAGATTCCCTCCCTTTTCATAGAAAATCAACTCTCCTTTCGATGCCTTTGGCTTAGATTAATCAATTAATTAGATATAACCTAATATTAATAAAAGAGAGCTCTAGCTTAGATCCTAGGCGTGGATCGCAAACCTTCGCTGTTATAATACAAGGACAAGGAATTCGATATAGATAGATTACCCTCTTTTTTGGCTTGGATCCTCGCAATGGATCGAAATATCGTAGACCTAGATCCTAATATCTAGGTTTCGTTATTAAAGTCATTAAAATCATTAATATCGTTAATATTATCATTTTCATTAGTTTTGTTAGCTTTATTATTATTATTAAATCCGTCGTTTTCGGGTGGTTGTTTTTGCCCGTTAAAAATAGTAAAGAAACAGGGAATAGTCCTATCAGACCTCCTGCAGTTAAATCCAATAATAACCCTCTCCTAATATTGCCTCTCTTGTTATTATCCCCTTTAGTTATCCCTTTGTATAATTATTATAATTATTAGCAGCTTTTTACCTCTTTTCCCTTTAATCTAGGTTACTAAATTAAATCCCTTCCTTCTAATCAATTAACCTAGGTTATCTAACTAGTCTAACTATTATCAAAATCGTTAGATAGTTAGGTTAATTAATCGTAACTATTATATCCTTTTTCCCCTTAACCTAGGTTAGCTAGGTTAAACCCTTCCTTTCTAACCTTCTAACCTCTTTAACCTTTTTTAACCTTTTAACCTTTTAACCTTTATTTCTAGCTTTAACCTTTTCTTCTGATTTTCAACCTTCTTTTCCTAATTTTTAACCTCCTAACCTGCCCTAGCTCGCTAGCTAGCTTAAATTAATTTAATACCCTAGTTTTTACTTAGCTATCCGTTAGGGAGGCAAGCAGCTAGACCTTCAAATTCAACCTTTAATAAATCGGGTCTTCTATGATCAGACCTTTGACCTAACCTTCGTTAGCTAGGTCTTCCGTTGTCAGACTAATTAATTAGGCTGTCTGACAAGGCCTCTGACCTTTAAAGACCTCCTTAATTAACAATTCCTCTGACCTTTAAAGAGGAATCTGACTATTAGAAGGTCTTCTAACGAGGTCTCTGCCAATTGACAAGGTCCCTTGTCACGGATTAATTAATCTAACTATCTAATAAGGCCTCTAACGCTAACAAGGACCCTTTATAAAGATTGATTAATCTGACTGTCTAACGAGACCTCTAACTATTAAAGATCCCTCTAACTAATAATTCCTCTGACTTTTAAAGAGGAATCTAATATTAGAAGGTTTTCTAAAGAGGTCTCTAACCGTTAATAAGGACCCTTTACACGCATTGATTAATTAGACCGTCTAGCAAGACCTCTAACCTTTAAAGACCCCTCTAACTAACAATTCCTCTAATAATTAAAGAGAAATCTAATATATAGAAGGTCTTCTAACAAGGTCTCTGCTAATTAACAAGGTCCCTTATCATGGATTAATTAATCTAACTATCTAACAAGACCTCTAACCATTAAAGACCGCTCTGACTGACGATTTCTCTAATGATTAACAAGGAATCTAATGTATAGAAGGTCTTCTAATAAAGTCTCTAACCGCTAACGAGGCTTCTAACCGTTAAAGACCGCTCTAACTGACGATTTCTCTAACAATTGACGAGGAATCTAATATACAGAAGGTCTTCTGACAAGGCCTCTGACGTTGACAAGGTTTTCTATTGTCAGATCAATTGATTAGACCGTCTGACAAGGCCTCCAACCTTTGAAGATCCCTCTGACCAATAATTCCTCCGATATTTAAAGAGGAATCTAACTAATAGAAGGTCTTCTAACAAGGTCTTCGACTGCTAACAACCCCTCCGACCTTTGAAGATCCCTCTGACCGATGATTCCTCTGACATTTAAAGAGGAATCTGACTATTAGAAGGTCTTCTAATAAGGTCTTTGACTGTTAAAGATCCCTCTAACTAACGATTCCTTTGACAATTAAAGAGGAATCTAACTAATAGAAGGTCTTCTATTATAATTTAATTAATTATACTGTTAATAAGGTCTTTGATAACCCCTTTGATTAATTAATGGATAGGGGGGGGGCTTAAAAATCACGAATTTTTTTTTATCTTATAATTTTACTATTTTCCCTCTTTGTTTTTTTTTAGTTACTATTTTCCCTTTCCTAGGGACTAGAAAAGGGAAAACAGTTAGGGAGGTGTTATATAGCTAGGATTATAACCTCTAGAGGCCTCTCTTACAAGACCTTAAGCCTCTAGACCTTAGCATTATCGGATTAATCTAGCCATATCAGATCCCTAGTTATGTAACCTTCTAGCTAGATAAAAGCCCTAGATTCCCTCCCTTTTCATAGAAAATCAACTCTCCTTTTAATGCCTTTAGCTTAGATTAATCAATTGATTAGATATGACCTAATATTAATAAAAGAGAGCTCTAGCTTGGATCCTAGGCATGGATCGCAAACCTTCGCTGTTATAATACAAGGACAAGGAATTCGACATAGATAGATTACCCTCTTTTTCGGCTTGGATCCTCGCGATGGATCGCAAATATCGCAGACCTAGATCCTGATATCTAGGTTCCGTCATCGAAGTCATCGAAATCATTAACATCGTTAATATCGTCATTTTCGTCAGTTTCGTCAGCTTCGTCATCATTGTCAAATCCGTCGTTTTCGGGTGGTTGTTTTCGCCCGTCAAAATAACTAATGCTAAATTACACTATTTAACACCCAATAGCAAATTATTAGCTATCTAAGAGGCTTTTCGCATATAGAGACACTACCTTGCTTATTTAGCTTATATAATTAAGGTTATTATAGACTATTTAAACTATAAGTACCTAGCTATAAAGCCTAAGCTTACTAGTAAGTAGGTAACTACACTTAATAAGCTTTATCCTTTTAACTTTAAGATTATATATTATACAGGGAAATTAAATCCTACTAACTTACTTTTAAGAAAACTAGATTTTATAAGTAAGGCAAGGAAAGCAAAAGCAGTAACTATATAACTTCCTACCTTTTTATTTAAATTTATAAATACTAAGCAATAGGAATACCCTAGTAATACTATTAGTACTATAGGTTCCATAAAAACATTGCTTAGTATAACTAATAGTTAGTTATAATAACACTATAATAATACTGCTAATATCTAGGGTTTTAAAAAATCATAACTTAACTATATTCCTAAAGAACCTAATAATCTAGATAATCTTAGAAGAGTTATATTAGTAAGGTTATTTAATACTTTTAATTCTTTTATTAATAAGCAATAAGCTAGCTATAGTAATACTACTAGTACCTAGTGTATATTTAGTTTATTGCTTAGTTATTTTAATTTTCCTATTAGACTAGTTACTGCTATTAGGGGTAGACTAGCATAGGTTATTACTAGTAAGCAGTAAGGGCGCCCCTTAAAAACATTACTTATCTATATACCTATAAGACTAGAAGTATCTATTAAACTAATTACTTATAGAGATATTATAGCTAGAATCTAATCTATTTAAAGAACCTTTTCTAAGTTTATCTCTAACTTTCTAGAAAAGAGCTTAGAATTAAAACCCCTAATTTAAGTCTTATTATATAAAGTATAGTAAGGGAATAACTTTACTATAGGTTAATTAAAGTTACTTAAAAGTAGTAATTTAGTAGTATCCTAGATATAGTCTATTAGACTCTCTAAGCTATTAATATTTAAGAATTATATTTTTATCTCTCTAGGAATAAGAAAAGAAATTTTATTACTAACTTATAATAACCTTACTACTAGGCATTAGGGAGTAAGTAAAACTCTTTATTAGATTATAAACTAATATTATTAGCTAATAATAAAGAAAGATATAAAGGTATATATTAGTACTTATATAAGTTATTAAACTTTAAAATTAAGGCATTATAAACCATATAGTAAGCTAGCTATACTACTAGTGCCTAATTACCCTTTTTAAGAATTATTAATAGATTTTATTATTAGACTTCTATTAGTAAAAGATTTAAACTAAACCTATAATATAATTCTAGTTATTATTAACTAATTTATAAAATATAGTATTTATATTCCTATATTAACATAACTAACTAGTAATAGGCTAGTAACTATATTCTTAGAATATATTTTTAGAGATTATAAAGCTTTAGAAGGTATTATAATAGACTAAGGTTTTATATTTACTAGTGGTTTCTAGATAACTTTTTATTATTTTCTTATAACTAAGTGGCTACTTAGCACTGCTTTTTACCCCTAGATAGATAGCTAGATAAAATGTTTAAACTAGGTCCTAGAATATTATTTAAGGGCTTTTACTTATACTAAATAGACTAATTAGGTAAATAACCTATTATTAGCATAGTTTATATATAATATAAGTAATTATATAACACATAGCTACACACTAGCGGAGGTATTATAAGGTTATAATCCTAGAGGTTTGTAATAAGTAATTATAAATATCCCTTTAGTAAATAATTAAGCTAAAAGTAAAGTCTTAGCACTAAGAGAGAAATACACTATAATTAAATAGCTTTTAAGTAACTTATAAACTTAGTATAAGAAATATTATAACTAGAAAAGAACTCTAATAAGGTTTAAGGTTAGTAATTATATTTTACTATTAATAAAGAATATTAATTTAAAATAACCTAGTAGGAAGCTAGCTATAAAGTATCTAGGCCCTTATAAGATTAAAAAGGTAATTAGGAGTTATAGATTAGTGTATTAATTAAAGTTACTACCTAGGACTTAATTATATAATATATTTAATATTACTAGTCTTAAGCCTTTTAAAGGGGACCTAACTAATATAAAAAATATATCCTTACTATAGGATAATATTAAAGATAATAAATAAGAGTTTAAAGTTAAGAGAATTATTTTACACTATTATAATAGAAGTCATTATAAATATCTAGTTAAATAGAAAGGCTATAATACTTTAGAGAATTCTTAGGTATTAAAAAGGGATTTTAGCACTAGAGAAATTATTAATAACTATAAGTAATAGTTAAGTAATAAAGTTAATATAAGATAGTTATAATTTATAAGTTAATATAGTAAGATATTAGAAAATAAAGTTAATTTACTTAAATAACTTAAATAATCTATTATATAGCTACTAAGTACCTACCCCTTTATAATAGAGTTAGTTACTAAAACTACTAGTTTCTTAGTAGTAGTAGTAGCTATAATAACTATAAAGGTAAAGGCCTTAGAAGTATTTTTATTATTAGAATCCCTCTCTTTATATATATAGACCTAAAGTTTACTAAGGAGCTTAATAGAACTAATATAATTAGGTAGGTTAGTAGTATAGGGTATAAACTACTAGTAAGTTAGTTAGGTATTAGCTATATATATTAAGAAGGCTTACTATTAGGATATTCTAGGCTATAAAGTAAAGACTATTTAAAATATTAATCTATATCTTAAGGTTTATAGTACTACTTAGTAGTGCTATTATAATATACTTATTACTCTTTACTTTATAAGTAGTATTACTAATTATTTAAGTATAGTAAATATATCTATACTTATTAGAATTTTTATAGGATAGGATAGTTTTTTATAGTTTTTTCTTTACTTTTATAATAGACTATTAGTAAGTTAGTAGTAATCTAGTATCTAGGTAGTAGAATTATACTTACTTTATCCTAATAGTAATAGCTATCTTTTAGAGTAGCTTTAATAAGTTTAAATAGCCTATTATAAAGCTATATAATTTAAGCTAGATACTAGTAGTATATTAGTAATAAGTAAGCAAATTCTAGATAAGAAAGATATACTATAAGGTAGTTTTTATTATTTTAGAAGTAGTAAGTATATTTTATTAAATAGCTTATTAGAATATTAGTAATAAAGAAGCAGTAAGTAAGTAAAGAAGTTATACTTATAAATTCTTTATATTTTATAGGGAAGGTTTTATTATTAATAAGATATTCTAGAATATTATAAATACTATTTTTTAGTAGGATATTCTATATTACTACTTACTAAGAGCACTATATATATAGAATTTTCTTACTTATTATACTACTAGTAGTAAGTTAGTAATAAAGATACTATAAAGATATAGTAAACTTATATTAAAATTTTAGAAGTAGTTTGCTTCTAAGGAGATAACTTCTTAGGAGACTTTAAAGAAGATTTCTTAATAGCTTAACCTTTAGAAGCTATTAATAAAGAGGGAGTTCTTATATAAGTATTAAATATAGTAAACTAGCTATAAGTTAGCTATAATAAACTAGATATAAATTATAACTAAAAGCAAATAAACTAATAACTAAGAATAAGATAAAAGACTAAGATAAGTAGTAATAGATAATAATAATATTCAGAGACTAAAAAAGGTTAGTAACTATAGTATAATAGTAGTAAGAAAGCTATTACTTAGTAGGTAAGGGTAACTTATAAGGTTAAGGATTATTATAGAAGAAAGGAAGTGTATAAAAAAGGGGAAAAATTAGTCTCTTTTATATTAACTATAGACCCCTTAAGTAATCTAATGCACTATGTGTAAGTAATCTATGAATTATAATAATAACTATTAGCTCTACTACTTACACGTATACCTAATAGCTATAAACTTATAGTAACTATAATATAAGCCCTTTAGTTAGACTATCTAGAACTATAATATTAGGTACCCTGTTTATTTAAACTAATTATAAAAATTAATATAAGTTATCTATTTTTTTTAGTCTAGCTATATAATAGGTAATAATATTTATTTTACTATATTAAAGCTATATATAGGCTACTATTTAGACACTACTACCTATAATAAGGGGGGTTATTTATAATTAGTAGTATTATTATTATTATTTTATTTACTTACATATCTAGTTATAAGGTACCTTATCTTATTTTTCTTTATAAGCTTTATTATAGTAATTACACCCTAAGCAAGTAGCTTATTTTATAATTAAGGTTAATCGTATATTAGGGGAGTATTATATTAGGAGCGCAAAGGTTAGAGATAGGATATTTATTAGAGCGGATCTTTAGAGGACCTTTAGGCTATATAGATAATAAAGAGGCTAGCTAGCTATGAGATAGCTACTTATAATATTAAACGTAGTCCGTGATAAATACTATATTCCCTACTCTTATATTATTATTATAAACTATAAGATTATATTAAAAAACACCCTTTAGATAATCTTTCCTAAAGCATAGTAGTAGCTTTATATATAGTATATCCTTATAAGGGTTTAAGCTTAAATTCTTGATAATTAAAAGGATATTAAAGGCACTAAACCCTCTTCTATAAACCTTAATAATAATAATTATAATGCCTTTAATAATAGCCTTATAGGGCTTTTTAAAGCATTTAAGTTACTAATATATAACTATAAGGTTACTTCCTTAGATACTATTTAGCAGAGAATAAAGGATATATATAATCTATAGTAAAAGAATATTATAGAGTATATAAGGGACTAGTAGCTTCCTTAGTATAAGTAATAGGTACTTTATTTTATATTATCTTACTATAATCTTAAGTAATATACTAATAGCCTAACTAAATTATCTTATTAGAATCTAAAGTCTTATATTATTATAGGTATTAGTAATCTTCTTTATCTCTTCCTTATAGTAATATATATACTAAAGAATATATATAATAGACATACTAGCTTACTTATAAAGAATATAATAAGGTAAAAGAAATAGTATCTTAAAAGGGATTAGCTTAGTAAGCTACTTACTAAGATTACCTCTTCTACTATTTATCTTCTTCTTTAATAGTTTAATCTCCTAAAGGCTTTATAGTTAAGGCTATATTTACTCCCTCCCTATAAGTAGCTTTATTAATTTTAATAGTAATTTTTACTTTCCTATACCTATATTATTACTAACTAAATTAAATAATACTAGATACTTATAAAGTATAATATTTATTATTACTAGTAGCTATAAAGCTTACTAGTATATTAGTAATTAACCTTATATATAGTTTATATATAGTAATTATCTTACCTTTATTACTAGCCTTCTAATAATCTAATGCTTTAAATCTAAGACTCTCTTATTATTAATTACTACTATAAGTAGCTTTATAATATAAAAAGTAATTAATTTAAACCTATAGAGTCTTAACCCTTTATTTAGAGCTCTTAATAAGGCCCTATAATCCCTAAACTATTACCTTAACTATAGCTACTATTAACTTAAGGCTTAAGAGGCTTTAGAAGACTAAATTTAAGTATAAGGTATATAAGTATATAAGTAAAAGTTAAAGAAGTATTATTATAATAGTTAATATAAGGGAGGCTATAAAGGAGGCTATAAGAGAGGCTATAAGGGAGACCTTAAGGTTAAAGAGAGTTATAAGGAAAATTAACTTTATATATAACTATAAGGTAATTATAATTAGTAGTAGGATAGGCTATAAGAAGCTTACCTTTATTATAACTATAATTATAGCTATATAGTAGCTAGTGTAAATAGTTAAAGAGGTTAGAAAGGGTTAGAATAATTAGTTAGGCTAGCTAAAGTGTTTATAATTAAAGAAAACACTAGAAATTATGTTTTTAAGCGAATTTATAAGCCTTATATGTGTTTAATTAAAAAATCTACTATTATTATAATATAGTTTAGAGTGTGGGGTTTGATTCTATAATATTACGTATGTTTTCTACAGGAGGGTATAGCAATTAAGCTGGCTAACCAAATGCGGCTAGGACAAATCCTTATGTGGGTACAGCGCTGACTAGCAAGAAAACACAGCTCCGAATAACAATAAATTTAGGCTGCAGCACCATGTCGGCTTCCTGAAACGGGAACCAGCCAGACCACCCACGTTGGGTAACCCGAAAGATGTCTCAGCGAAACGTGCAGACTTGCCATTGGGGCCATTGGCTCCGTGTGGTTTGCATTTGGTTGACGTCAATGCAGACGCCTGATTCCCAGTCAATTTTGGCAACAACGACCAGGTTCTTACTACTGAATTTCTGCAGGGAAGCGTCTAACACACGCTGGAAAAGATACAAGGCCATCGTCAAAGAAACAAAGAAATGGCATATGTAGTAGCAGGGCCTCAAAAAAAGAGGAGCTACCTCCTTTGTACATTTTTTTTTCTTCCATCATGCATATATAAACATCGCAGCAGGCCTTGACTGACAAAAGTTAATATGTATGTATGTACGGACTAGTCCGTACTTATTACGGGGTACGAGTACTGGGCTTCATGACGACCTCGTCCAGCGCCCGTCAACGTGAATGGTCCGATAAGGATAAGAGCCCCGCCAACTTGGAACGTGCCCCACGTTAGACAAGTCCTCGAGCAGATTCAGCGCAGGAAAGCGATGACGAGAGTGATGGAGCTGGAGCTGGAGCTGGAGCTGGAGCTACCAGCATTAAGCTCCAAACTGGTGGCGGCGGCGGAATCTTTCCCGAAGCACTCAATCGCCTCTCGTCCTCTCGTCCTCTCGTCCTCTCGCAACGAAGGCTTTCTTCCCAAACTTTGACCCATTTTCCGTCGTCGTCTTTGAGGACATCTTCTGCCAGGCTTTTGTTTTGGCCTCGTTTTGCCAAGCCTTCAACACTCTGTGACGTCTCTTTACCCCCGCCCCGCTGTTCAATTGAGCTGTTTGTACCGCCCAGTGCCTGCCCTGGGACTGACGACCCAGCATGGTTGTCTTTGACGGTCACGAATACCTCACCGAGGAGGAGAGGCGTCTCAAGGAGGATCGCGAGAGAACAAAATATTGGAAGAAATGGGGTCCCTACGTCGCTGAGCGCCAATGGGCTACGGGTGGGCTTGCATCGTTCCATCAATAGCCTTCCTTGACACAAATTACTGACATGCTCCCAGTACGAGAGGATTATAGCGCTGACGGAGACGCTTGGAGTCGTACGTACCTCATGACGCTTCACGTAATTCCAACGCGGGAGTTCTGACTTGTGCACAGATTTCCCTCACGATCACGCCCGATCCAGAGCTTTCAGGTGGGGTGAAGACGGCATTGCTGGTGTTTCCGACACGCATGGCTTCCAGAACATCGCCTTTAGCTTTTGGAACGAAGAGGAGTATGTACTTCCCGACGCCACCATTTTAAAGAGCTTCTATCTGATTTCCTACGCAGCCCTTTTCTCAAAGAACGTCTTTTTGGTCTGTCCAATCCTCAAGGCAACCACGGTGAAGGTGTTAAAGAAGCACACTTCCACGTCGACAACACTCCTGTAAGCTTTCCAACATGATGAACTTGTGTGTGCGTGCGTGGAGACTATAACTAACAAGGAAATAGACTGTAAGAATCGTACGGGTCCAATCCATGAACGCTTATACTAACGGGTGCAGCACTCGTACATGAAGTTCCTCTACAAATACCCCCAGAAGAAGTTCCCATACAAAGATTTGCTTGAAGAAAATGCTCGAAGGGGTAAAAAGGACAAGGAGTATCAAATTGTTGACACTGGGATATTTAACGAGAATAGATATTGGGACATATTTATCGAAACCGCCAAAGAATCGAACGACCCGGACGAGCTTTTATTTCGAGTCACGGCATGGAATCGAGGTCCTGACCCAGCGCCCCTCCACATCATACCCCATGTATGGTTTCGCAACACCTGGAGCTGGGGTCGTGAAGCCGAAGACATGAAGCCTTCCATTGCGGCCGAGTCTGAGCTCTCGGTGAAATCGAAGCATCATAGTCTTGGTCATCGTTATGTGCATTACTCACCGTCTCCGGGAGTTGGCTCGAGTGGCCAGGATGTTATGCCGCAACACATGTTCACGGAGAACGATACCAATTTCAGATCACTATACGGCCAGGAGAACAGGCAACCGTATGTCAAAGATGCATTCCACAGATACATTGTCGATGGACAAAAATCAGCCATCAACCCAGCAATGACGGGGACCAAGTCGGCTGCTTGGTTCAATTTCAACGAAGATGGTGGCGTGAACCCTGGCGAATGTGCAGGTAAGCTTGAGTCGCTTGTCCTTTTAGCTTACGTGAGGCTAACGTTTGCAGTTGTCCGATTTCGCTTCAGTAAGAAGAACATGACATATCTGGACGAAGAAGTCTTTGATGATATCGTGGAGAAACGACGGGAAGAAGCGGACGAGTTCTATTATCGACTGAGCCCTCTGCCCATGACGGACGATCTGCGCAACATTCAGAGGCAAGCATTCTCCGGAATGATGTGGACAAAGCAGCACTATCATTTCATCTGGGATCAATGGGCCAAAGGTGACCCAGCCACGCCACCACCGCCTCCCGGTCGACTGGGTGTACGCAATTCGCAATGGAAGCACATGCACTGTGACGACATTCTGTCGATGCCAGATTCTTGGGAATATCCCTTTTTCGCTGCTTGGGACAGTGCTTTTCACTGCATTCCCTTGGCCATGATTGATCCCGACTTTGCCAAGAAGCAGCTTGACTTATTCACGAGAGAGTGGTACTGTCATCCCAATGGGCAGCTTCCAGCGTATGAAAGTCCCCCTTTAACACATGGAGAGTGAACCTGGAAATACTAAAGGTTTTATCCCCCTCCAGATACGAATGGAATTTCGGAGATGTCAACCCTCCTGTCCACGCGTGGGCGACATTTCGGACCTTCAAGATCGAGAGGAAAATGTATGGGCGCCAGGACATTGACTTTCTGGAACGAGTTTTCCAAAAGCTGCTGCTCAATTTCACCTGGTGGGTGAATCGAAAAGATGCCGATGGAAAGAACATCTTCGAAGGAGGCTTCCTCGGACTTGACAACATTGGTTTGTTCAATCGATCAGAGCCGCTGCCCACGGGTGGTGTTTTAGAGCAGGCAGACAGCACTGGGTGGATGGCATTCTACTGTTTGTCGATGCTCAACATTGCACTCGAGCTTGCAAAGCATCGCCGTATTTATGAAGACATCGCCTCCAAATTCTTTGAGCACTTCATTTTCATCAGCGACGCCATGACTTTCAGAACGGGTCACAAGGACGAAAAGTCTCTGTGGAACGAGCAAGACGGCTTCTACTACGATGCCATCTCCTGGGGTGGCCCTTGGATCCAACAGTTGCCTGTAAGATCCTTGGTAGGACTCATCCCCCTATACGCTACTACAACCCTGGAGCCCGAACTACTCAACAAGCTTCCATCGTTTCGAAAACGGGTCGAGTGGTTTGTCCACAACAGAGAGGATTTGGCGGAGAGAAATATGGCAAGCATCCGGAGGAGAGGCAAAGGCAACCGCTTGCTACTGTCAATCGTCAGTAAAGACCGGCTAGAGCAGATTCTGAAACGCATGTTGGACGAGGACGAGTTCTTCAGTGACCATGGCATCCGGTCTCTATCAAAATATCATAAAGACCACCCGTTCTCCATGGAGGTTAATGGCCAGGAGTTCAAAGTTGGGTACGTTCCCGGCGACTCAGACAGTGGATTGTTTGGAGGCAACAGCAACTGGAGAGGCCCCATCTGGCTCTGCGTCAACTTCTTGCTCGTCGAATCTCTCCAGCGGTACTACCTATTCTACGGCCCAGAGTTCCAGGTCGAGTGTCCAACCGGCAGTGGTGAGTACATGCATCTCGGCAAGGTTGCGGAGGAGATCCAACACCGGCTCCAACATCTCTTTGCACGAACCGACGACGGTAGACGTAGCATCAATGCAAAGGATGACCTTCTCGACTTTGATGAGCACTGGAAAGACTATCTATGGTTCCACGAGTTCTTTGACGGCGATACTGGTCGTGGCCTAGGTGCTACGCATCAGTGCGGCTGGACCGGTCTTATTGCACGAATGATTCACGACACCGGGTAAGTCCACCAATGAAGCTTAAAATAAAAACCTCTTGATGATCGTAGAGGCAATTGATTGACTAACAACTTATCTTTTACCCCACAGTGTCACCTGCCGTCTCCCCCAAACACCACGAACGCCATCTGTAGGCATGGCGCACTACTTTGACGACATCTTCCAGCGAACTCTGGACACTGGAAATCCAAGATCACCCGAGGCACGCAGGCATTTGCGTCGCTCATCCACTGCCCGATCTATCGGCGCCCGAAGCGACTTTGACGCCTCTCTGAACGGTGCGGATGATGATGATGCTCGTTCCACGACCGACTCTGTGTTTCAAGATGACCCGGAGAAGAGCAAGGAAAGGGTAGAGGCAGACTTGCATATGCATCAGTACGTGTCCGATCAGTTGAATCGGTACAAAGACGGGACTCTGAACGGGCAAAATCATGAAGACGAATTTGAAACCAAGGCTTGATTGAAAGAGAGATGATAGATGGGCGTTTCCCATGGATCGGTAATACAATGCCAGTCCATAAAATAGATTTAGATGGATGATGACTATTCTTCAACCTTGTGCTGTTGTGAACATGCTCGTACATGTGTTGTGTGCGCTCAAGTACAGGCTGTCCCTTGAAACTTGTCAGCCATGAGCCAACGTTTCGTGAAATGTAGCGCAGCACTTGCCAGTACGACTTGACAATGACAGAATCCAGTTCATTAGTCGAGCCCATGGCGCCAATCACACCAAGTGAGTTTCAAAAAAGCTTTTATTCCACTACAAGTCCTCTGATGATCCTCACAAGACCACCGGGCCCAATCCACCAAAAGCTCATTCCACGTTCCCGCTCTCCCCGATCCCTCTATACACGCATCCCCAGGCATGATCTTTCCCACCTCAGTAGTACAGAAGTCATACCGGAAGTAATGGCATCAGAAAAAAAAAGGTGTACGGGACCAAAGGAATTTCCTCCAAGACGTGACGATTTCCATTGTTTTCTCGAGTACATAGGAAAATGCAATAAAAATATAATAAATGGCTAATAGTCGCGTAGTGTAAACATTGTATTCCGCCCCCCCTTTTTTTTTTACAAAGCATCATTAAGGAGCTTGTTCATCTTGGCGATGCGCGAAGAGACGCTAAGATCGATAGTGCGGTCGCCGACCTCGACGACGAGTCCGCCGATGATGTCGGGGTTGACTTCGTTGGTGACCTTGAGCTTCTTGCCGTGGCCAACGTACGGGGACTTGGAGATGGCGGCTTCGAGACGAGAAAGGGTCTTGTTGTCGAGGGGCTGATTTTGGGGGGGGGGGTAACGAGTGGTTTCTGATTAGCCCCCCTTTCGGATGAATTCGCCCGGTGGATAGGGGATGATGCGTGACAAGACTCACCTGGGCGGAAGTAACCTTGAGCTCGACCTCGCCGCGGGCAGCGCTCATGATGTCGCTGAATTTGACGCAAACATCCTTTAGCAATCCGAGGCGGTTGTTCTGGGCGAGCGTGTCGAGGAAGTTCTTGACGGTCTCGGCACCGGCACCGGCGGTGGCACCGGCCTGCTTGGCCAGTTCGGCGACGACAGCCGACTTGTCCTTGGCGGTCAAGCTGGGGGCGTGGAGGATCTGGTCTAGCTTGGGGTCCTTCTCGACGAGAGCGTTGAGCGTGCTGATGGCTTTGGCGGTGGGTTCAAGGGTGGACGACTTCGCGGCAGCAGTGTACTGGAGATTGACGCATCAATGTTAGCCCCCAATCATGGCGGAATCTCATCAATTGCGTCGTGTCATGTCGTCTTTTTTTTTTTTTTTTTTTTCGGCCTCGCGCATGTGCAAATGGCAGGCAGGACGGGGCATACCAGAGCAGAGGCGTAGGTGCCATCAAGACCGAACACAGCAATGGGGGGCTGGCTCTTGGTAGAAGCGGCGGCGGCGCCGGCGAAAGATCGCACAGGCGTGGTGCGCAGAGCCACGGCGCGCTGGGGAGCAGCGGCACGGACGGTGCGGAAGACTTGTCGGGAGAACATGGTGAAGATGTTGACGGAAGAAGGGGGGGGCGGGAGATGGAGTTCGACGGGCGAGGGTGATATCTCGTGGAGCTTCGGTTTCCGTGATGAGGTTTCTCTGGTCGGCAATTTCGGAAGTTGCTGCCTTGTTTAATGGTGAGGCACCAACATTTGCGGTCTTGCACAACCACCCACTTTTTGGGTCAAAGGCCTTCTTAAGTCGGCTATTCCCGTGTGGTCGGCCTCGACAAAAAAAAAAAAATGTAAAAACGCAAGAAAAAAGATTATCGAGTGCAGCCGACGAGAAAATGGGCTACTTATACTCGTGCTATCGATTCGTGCTCTTAAAGTCTATGGTTCTACAGAGGCATCGATCGCAGTGATAATGTGACCCAAAGAAGCGCAACAGCTCAAACTCAACAATCGTTACTTGTCAAGACTGTGTCCCAAATCCATCCATCCATCCATCCATCCATCCATGCTCAATACCGTGCCGGTGAAATTCCTGAACGCCTCAATGATCATACATGTTAAACAGGCCCTCCCTGGCGCTCGATTGCGGCGCTTAATCGCTCTTCAGCATGCTGTCAACAAGATCACCCAGCGGGCCCCAATAATCTCTCCCACTGGCCAAGCTATGCTCGTCAATGAAAAGCACATACTGCTTGAAACTGGTGTTCAAGTGCGGCTCCAGACCAAGCTCCCGGATCACAGGGTAGTGATGGCAGTAGATGTGGGCGTACACTCGATACATACGCTTGAAGATTTGCCGAACAAGCGCAGGGAATGATTTGGGGAAGGGAACGCCTGCGTACCATATGAGCATGCTATTTCACCACGGGAATACTTGAGTGCAACGTACCAATTTTGCTAGGGAGTACAGATTCGTTGTCAATGTTCGATTGCACCCAAGTCATGAGCTGTTCGATATAGGCCGGAGCCGGCATCTTGGTTGGTCGCTTATAATTTTCGTTGTCTTGCCAAAGATACTCGAACCTGACTTCGGTCAGCCATGTCCGTCACCAGACAAGTGCACACACAATGCACGCCATTTCGCCAACGTACTCATCTGTGGCCTTCATTTCGGGGCATGATTGGGGAGAGCAGAACTCGGTGATTGCTCCATACAACAAATTGATTTGGTTGTAGAAATCGACCACTGCGGCAAAAGGTTATGATGCTGTTCAACAAAAGGGAGAGAAGGCCTATTTGTGCGAGAAACCCACTGTTTACAGCCAGCCACTCGTTTTCATCCTCGCCTTCTGGCAGCTTCACCACCTTTCTCAAGCTGCCACCTCCAAGTGTCACCTCGGCATACTGCCGGAGCTGGTAGCTAGTGGCACCGCCTTTGCCCACGCGAGGACGGAACTGGTTCTTAGTCCGCTGGTTACTGCTCGTGGTAAGCACGTCAGCGATCATAATCTCGGTAGCTGGTAATGTGGGAGATTCCGGGTCGTCCTCGAGAACGGAGATGATGGTATGGTCCAGTCGCGACATGGTTGTGACGGATTTGGGGCTCAGGTAACGAAAAGCAGCGGAAGCCATTCTGACGATGTTGATGCGGATGAAGATGGAAGAAAGACTAACACGGTGGTCAAGAACTGAGCCATGGCGACGATGCCCTCGGCTTCGTTGTCGTTGTTCAAGAAATGTTTGCGAAGACTTGGCATTCCAGCGGTGGTTAGCGGGGCAATGGCAAAGACATGGGACGATCAAGACAAACCGGCTCCTCTTGTATGTCGCAAATGGACCAAGAAATAGTGAGAGCGCCGTATTCGAGTGTCGAATGGCCTGGACCTTTGGATCTCGCGGCGCCTGAATGGACGGTGACTGACAGTATTCGCAAGATAGAGATGATGATGGTTGGGAACGAAAACGCGGGCTCGGGCGCGGGCTCGGGCGCTGACGCAGTTGTTTACCAGACTTCCTGATTGGGCGTCGTTGCCAGGGGACAGCCACGCTGCGCTGCGCCCCTGCTGGCGGCTGTAGACGGATCCGTACGGATTGATCCGTAGCAGGTGCACCAATGAATGCCTGGACAGCCCCACCCACACGTCAGATCTCTCTTGATTTTGATTGCGCAGGGTAGCGACAACATCGCCGAACGAATTACTGAGCGACGATAAGATGACGACGAAACCGGCATGGGCGTCTGCTCAGCGCACATGGTGGACGAGGTCTGGGCTTCAGGAATGATTCCGAATGCTCTTAGGCCGATATCATATGCGAAAGCTCATGCAAGGCAATTCGATTGTCTCCATGCGTGCACTGATGCACCGCAGAACATACGAATACAAATCCTCGTGAGTCGTCAGCTAGATAGGTCCTTGCAAATGTTCAAAGAATCGAACGACCATTGCCGTATCGGGTCAACTCCCTGTACCTCCGCCTCCGCCTCTGCCTCTTCCTCTTCCTCTGCCTCTGCCTATTCCTCCCCTGCCTCTATGTTGACCACCTCGCCCTCCACCTCGGCCCCCACGACCTTGGAATTCCGAATGAGACGGCCCTCGAGTCTTTCGCTCCTGTCTTTCTTCAGGACTGGCGTCCCACAAATTATTCAGCCCCAGCAGCTCGCAGAAGGCAGCGGTTTGAGGATTGGTGTATTCATCGGGCTGCTGCTGCACAATCTCAGGAGTACCGGGGATATGCGGAGGAGCCGTGATTTCGAAATTTTCCGGAACGGCAAGTTTGTCCTTGGCGACAATATGCTCTTCGACCCAGGCACGCTCGGCTTCGACCAATGGCAAGTAGTGTGCCTCACCAAGGTCCGGAGATGTCTGTGCCGACTTGTCACCAAAGGTAAGAGTGTCGTGGAAAACACGAGTGATGGCAAGCCATTCGGGATCATATTCCAAAGAGTATCGAGGATTCTTCTCTTGAGGGGAAACTGTGGACGAGTCGGAGGGATTGCAAGGTTCAATGCAACATGTTTGAAGAAAGTGTCGACCTGGCAGACATTTATCCAGAGCTAGAAAACGAACTTCTTTGTTTGTGATGCCTGGTGGCACTGGCTGGCCGGGGGTTCGGTTTTGGCGAGGTTGATGCTGGGGAGGTGCAAACGATGCGGGTAGCTGTGCTCGCAGTTCTTCTGGCACTTGATTTGTGTCACTCGCATTGCTTGGTGGTAGTGATTCTGCCGCCGCATCTCCCTTATCATCTGTCGATTTTGAAGTAGGCTCTGGCTTCTGCTCCTCCTCCTCATCGTCCATATCTAGATCAATCTCATCGGGGTTGGCCTCCTTTCCCGGCTCGCCTTGGCTAGTACCCGTTTCTCTGTTCAGTTCCTGTGGTTCGGAAGCCGGAGGTGCATCCTCGTATTTCTTGATTGCCGGGAATTTGATATGCATGTGTGCTGAGAACCAGTAGGGGGGACGCAAACGATCCATGACATACTCCGCGGCAACACTGCCCAGTTGTCCTCTTTCAGCATCCGATCTGAAGGCAGGCTTCTTGCTAAATAGCCATCTTGAATCGCCGTGATTTTCAATGTATCGCGGCCAATCGTGACTGACACCAATGTCTATCTGCGTCCGCACCAAAAGCAACTTCCGCACATCCACCTCTCTGACATGATAGAAGGATTTGACATCATCAGCGTTGAAAGGGAGCCGCTCATGATGTGGTTTGCGGTAATCAAAGCCTTTCCAGATGCCAGACATGCCTGCTATCCTGAGGGGACCGAATCGCAAGATGTTGGCGGCACCCATGTAGTAGATATTGGGGGCGACCCATCCTCCATAGTATAGCTCCCAAAGATGCGAACTTGCTTCGTGGTTGCCACCAACGAAGATGGTGAGGTAAGGCGCCTTGCGGGTACCGGCGTAGTAGTCTGGGAAGTCGCCCAGATGACGGTACTTTACAGGGCAGGACATGATACTGAGGTCTGCGGCATTGCGTACCGCCTGCGATTTTTGAGTCAGACAGCCAGATAATTGGCAGGGTTAAGCAGCACAGCAGAAGCGTACCTGGAAATCACCTCCAATGATGAGGATATCTACACCATCCCAGCCGCGAACTCTGCAAGCTTCGCCGACGCTTTCGTAGATGGCATTGAGGGTTCCGTGGCCCTAGACATGGTCAGTTATTGAGAGACGTCACCTGATGAAGAAATGGTGCTTACGCATCCTTCAACGGCAACGCGAACACGGCTGGTTTCCATGGCGTTGGTAGCCATTTCTTGGAACCTCGTGGCAGGACGCCGGCCGGACGCCAACGATGCAATGGTTGAGAGATTCCATGAAAGTGCTGGAAGAGGAAAGAACGTGTGGGCGCTGAAGTGAGACGACCCACAGCGCCGTGTCCGTGTACGTGTAGTCAAATGCGTCAAACGCTGTAGGAACAGGACCACGAGCGGCCTGGCGAATCCCCGACCAGACTCTGCCATCATTGTGCCGACCAGGAAGGATTCCTTTGCTCAGCCTTACTTACATAAAGGGTGCTTTTATAAAGGGCTGGCGAGGCTCGACTGAGGGAGGCGGCGTCCCGGAAGCAGGGGAGCGACATGTACGTCCGTACGGACTACATGTAAGGGTGCGATCCAAGTCGGCGCAGTCGTTTAAAAGCTGGCGCACTTAAGACCCCCGTAGGTATAAATTAGCTATAGATATAGGTAGAGAGCTTACTTTATACTATTTATAGTACCTTTCCTTATTAATATATAAGGGAGTAAAGAGATTTTATATTACCCTAGTCTCTCTTATTTATTAATAAAGGCTTTCCCTTATAAAGAAGTTAATTATTATTAAAGAATCCTTATATCTTTATACTTTTCTTTTTAAAATACCCTTATCTTAGGCTTAAAGCGCTTTATAGCCTAGTTAATTTATTACTTCTTAGTATAGTATTACTATAAGGTAAATAAATAAGTAAATAATATACTTACTAAAAAAGCTTTATAAAGCCTAGATTAATAGTAAATTAAATAGTATAAAGTATAGTATAACTTAAGTAACTTTAAAAGAGATTATCCCTATAATATAAGATTATTACCCTTAGTATAAATAAATTATAAAGTTAATAAAATAAAAGTATTATAGCTTATAGGACTATTAGTAAGTGTTTTTATAGGCTAAAAGCTATTTAAGCACTTAATATAATAAGGTAAAGCATATACTTAAAATAAGTAATATAAATACTAAGCTACTTAAAAAGAAGTTTAGCTTAATTAAAAGAAAGGTTATAACCTAGCTACTCTTAGTTACTAATAGTATTACTTATAAGACTTAGTATAAGGTATTTTCTAAGGACTTACTAGCTAGGGATACTATATTAGAAGTAAGTAATAATATAGGCTTTATAGTAGTAATATAATATCTTAATAATCTAATAAATAAAGATAATAATTAATAAGGGAATACTAAAATAGTTAAGGATAATAGTATTAAATAGCTTAAGACTATTAATCTAACTAAAGGGAATAATCCCTTTACCTTAGTATAACTAATATAATTTATTATTATACTTATACTAGACTAAATTAGCTAGCTTATAACTCTAAGCTTAAGAGAGTTAACCCTAAGCTCTAAAGGGGGATTATTACTTTCTAGTAAATTTGCCCTAAGTAGTATACTAGTTTAGAGAATTTAGAAAAAGAATATAAATTAATTAATAGTAAAAGCGGTTTCTATAGCACTTAAATTAGTATTTTCTTAAGTTTAGAAGTAAGAGTATTCTTATATATATACTATAGTTACTTAGTAAAGTAACCTATTAGATAGTAAGTTTAAAAAGGCATTAAAGAACTATAAGTCTTTTTATAAAAGCTATAGTATTACTTAGATATTAAAAGTAATAAGCTAGGTAAAGGAAGATTTAAAGAATATAATACTTTAGAATAAGCTTAAAAGTAAGGATAAAGTAGCTTTTATAACTATAAACTTTAGCTATTATTTATAAAGGTAAAGAAAGAGATTATAAAGTTAAAGAAAAAGGTTAGAAAAGTAAGGTTATAAAGATAAAAAAGAAAAAGATTAGATAGTTATAGTAGAATTAGCTTAGGTATAAGGATTACTAGTATTTCTACCTATATAAAATTTACACTACTTATAGTTTTATCTCCCTAACCTTATAGTTACTTACCTAATAACCTTATAGCTACTTACCTAATAACCTTATAATTACTTACTAAATAATTCCTTTCTTATTAATTCCTCCCTTATTAAAAACTTCTATTCTTAGGGATCTTAATACCTCTTTCTTACTAGTATTACTAATAACTATAAAAGCCTCTTTTTATAATAATACTTTATTATACTATTAGACTTCCTTTTATATTAAAGCTATTTACTAGCTTATAAGCCTTTTTAATAAGCTAGAGTTTATTCTTATCTAAAGCCTTTAAGTTAAGCCTCCCTTACTTTTCTAGTATAATACTACCTAACTTAATAAAGTTAAATAAGCCTATTATAGTATAAATAATCTTAATCTAATCTAGAAAGTTATACTTAGTAATACTATAGTAAATTATCTTAAACTTTTACTTATAATACCTAAAGAGTTTCTTAACTACTACTTAAAGAATAGTATACTAGAGATTATAAAGTTTAGCCCTTATTCTTAGCCTTTCTTTATTATTAGGATTCTTATTTAAATAATAATAAATGCTTATAAAGGGTATAAGTAACCTAGCTTATATATAAAATCCTATATTTATAAGGTAAAAATGCTTTCTATATATTTAAAATAACCTAGTAAGAGTAGTTTAAAGTAGTAGTTTATTATAAATTAATCCCTTAGTGCTTACTAATATATATATAAAGATATTATTATTAAAATTTATAGCTACTAGTATATTCTAAGAGATATTACTCTTTTAAAAGAAGAATTACTACTACTTAGCTACTAGGATAAATATAAGTATATATATACTATTAATAGTACTTATTATACTATAAAATATATATTTACTTAGATTTAATATAATATATATAGAAATATAATCTAGCTTTAGTTAATAAATAAAGGTAGTATATAAATACCTTATTAGATTAATAAGCTTATAGAATATTCTTAATACTAATAACTAGCCTATTTTAAAGTAAAAAGCTATATTTTACTATAGCTTATTAAACACTATAATCTATAGGAAGATTATTATTATCTACTTAATTAACTAGTATTTAGTAAGCTTAATATCTATATTATTTTAAAGCTACTAATAAAGGTTAAAAAATATAGCTTTTAATATATAAAAAATCTCTTTAAATTACTATTTAGTTAAGATATAAAGGACTTTCTTATAAAAGGCTATTAAAGCTATAGATAATTTATGCCTAATAGTTATAAAAAAATAGTTATTATTTTATAGTAAGTTCTTTATAAAAAGAGTATTATAAATAATTAATATAGTAATAGTAAGGTATAGTTTATTATTATTATTATTATCTTTAACTAAATTTAGTAAGAATTACTTTAAAGAAAAGAAGTTTATCTTTATCTTTATATTATAAAGTATAGTAAAAAATATAAAGTATACTAGTTTAACTAAAGAGTATACTAATTTAACTAGAGTATACTAAAATATTTAGTATACTCTTTTTTACTATACTAGTAATAGAAATATAACTTTTTCTATATAGCTTCCCTTTTCTAGCTATTTAACTAGCCTTACTAACTTATATATTATAAATAAGGGCCTTTAGAGATATAGTAATTACCTAGGGTATACGCTATAAAAACACTAACTAAATATAGCAAAGCCTTATTTTTAATGTAATAGTAGGCCTAAAAATAACGAATTTTAAACAACTGCGCCAATTTTTAGACTGCGCCGACTTGGATCGCACCCTAAATGAAAACGAGCGTAAAATCATTCAGGGGTTAGACTGTACGCTCGCCTATTGGTTCATTCACAACTTCCCCCTCTTTTACCTTCTCTCGCGACACGTGGTTCCAACTTGCCCATGTTCCCAGCCTCAAACAGCAAAAATGCCCCGCTCCCTGGTCGTCATCGGCTCCGGCCCAAGCATCGGCGTCCACGTCGCCTCGCATTTCGCATCCAAGGGCTTCAGCAAGATTGCTCTTGTGGCGCGGAGCACGGAGCAATTGGAGAGAGACAGCGCGGCTGTGCAGAGCGACCACGGGCATGTAGATGTGAGGGCGTATCCCGTCGATGTGACCGACTCGGCTGGGCTGCGTGCCGCGCTGGGCAGCATCACCGACGACTTGGGGCCACCAGAGGTGGTGTTTTTCAATGCGGCGCGTGTGAAGCCGAGTCTTCTGTTGGAGGTTGATGATGAGGAGATGCTGTATGACTTCAAGGTATGTGCTATCGACGTCCCTCGTGGAACTGCGTCAAACATGTACACCTTGTTCAGAAAAGGACACACGATAAAACGATACACGATACACCCAACAAGTTGACATCTGCCCCAAGAGAACATGTGCTGACACAAAAAAAAAACCCCCACAGATCTCAGCAGTAGCCCTCCACCAAACCGCCAAATGGGCCATCCCCCATCTCACCAAGCTAGCCAAACAAGACTCCTCCTCCAAGCCCTCACTCCTCGTCACATCATCGCACCTCCCCCAGTCCCCCGAGCCAGACTTGTTCGTCCTATCGCTGACCAAAGCCGCGCAACGGAACCTGGCAGAGTCCCTGGCCAAGGTGTACCAGCCCCAGGGCGTGCACGTCGGCCTCGTCATCGTGGCAGGGTCCGTGGCACCAGAGAAGACGGTCCTGAGCCCTGGGAATATTGCCAAGAAGACGTATGAGCTCTTTGCTCAGGAAAAAGGGGGATGGACCCTGGAGACGTATTTGGAGGAGTAGGTATTCGCCAGCGGATAGTGAACATGCCTATGCTCAATATACTGCCTGTATTGAAAAAATCTGCCCTGACGGATGTTTCGCAAGAGTCCAGGCCATGCGGCCAGCGGTCAAGCAGCCAACGGCTTCTGTGCATATACGATATACCTGAAATCATAAGCAGACCACCCACAAGATGCAGAACGACAGCAGGAAAGGTTCAAAAGAGGGGAACAGAGATGTCAAATGAGGCTCGGCGAGGCCAGGCCGTCCTTTTCGATGTCGTGCCGTAGGAAGGTGAACGTTGGGTGGCGGCCGGGGTCGTTGCATCGCGGAGAGGTCCGTTCCGATGACCGTGGCAGGACGGGTTGGCGGTTGCTGATTGCCGTCGTCAGCTGAAAGGGGGTTCTCTCCAACTATATATACCCCGACTTGGAGAGTGAAGGTTTCAGGCCGCAAGATTGTTCGGTGGATCTCGGCAGCGGATGATAAAACAACAACAACAACACATTACACATCGTACTGAACGGCCCATATGCCCGTTCCGGTGGCAACGCCAAGCACGTCCCGGGGCTCCTCGACCGGCGCGCGACCAAGTCTCCCATTCATGGTGAATAGATAGATCTCATGCTGGAAATCTTGCCGCGTGTCAGAGACCAACCCACCCGTCGGTCAGCCTTGGGGAGATTTGTCGACAAGTGCACAAACCTAGACGATCCTGCTCCTCCTGCTACCGTGAGTATGATATCCATGGCCCAAGTATCATCCATGACTAACAGCATCAACTGGAAGCAGGTACCTTGGCAAGTCCACCCCTCCTATTGCAGCGAAGCTCGGTATGCCGCCTTGATCCTCTACGCCACTTCGAACACGCCTGTTGGCATGGACACCGCCTGCAAGGGTTCCTTCGCTGCTGGTCCGTGGCTGGGATAAGTTCTCCCCGAGCTTTTCTCGTAGGAAATCTTCCAGTTTCCCTTCACGTTGGGCTACTCTCAACTTTCTCCCGAGTCACATCTGGGTCGGGCGCAAAGTTCTGTCCGAGGTTTTTGTATCCCTGGTGTTTCAGCATGGCAGCGATGATCTGATGGCGTGCGCGTTTCCGTCTCAACTAATCATTAACCTGTGTTGCTTATTAGTGAGATGTGGAAACGGCTGCCGGTATATATACATCTCACTCTCCCCGCAACATAACACTACGAGATGTTCCAATAAAGGCATATGTTATCAACAGTAACAATCGAGATATTCATAATCGTACCAGAATCGGACCATCGTGGCGGCGAGCCAAATATGAGGTTGCGCGCATAGATGCTGTGTCACCATAAACCAATATTGGCCACGCCGCATTCCGCGTAGTATGTGATTCATGTAGTACAGGAAGTCCCTCCACATATTGTGTGGCCAGAATCGTGACCTCTCAACAATTCGGCTATAATCGGATCCCTAGGCATGTGATCTAGCGCCCCTAGTCACATGACGCTTAGCTAGATAAAACCCCTAGCTAGATTCCCTGAGGACTCTTTTTAATAGAAACCCTCCCATTTCATAGAAAATTAACTCTCCCTTTGTTTCCTTTGGCTTGGATTGTTCACTTGAGATTCTGACTTAAATTAAAAAGATACGAGGGTTTTATCTAGCTATTTAGCTATGGCCCTTCAAATTAACCTTTTGGATATTCGCGATAGATCGAAACCATTGCTGCTTTCGAGGTTGCTTCTGAGGTTATTAACCTCTTCGGACAACATCATCAATGTCGTTATTTTCGGGTGGTTGTTTTCTTCCGACAAAATGATATTGACGATATTGATAATGTCTGCGCACATCGAAGAGGTCAACAACCTCAAAAGCAGCGATATTATCGATCTATCGCGAAGATCTAAGCGGTCATCTAGTCGGGCTAAAGCTAGATAGCTGGGCTAAAACACCATATTTTCAAGTCAGTAATTCAAGTCATAATATCAAGTGAACAATCCAAGCCAAAGGCAACGAAGGGAGAGTTGATTTTCTATGAAATAGGGTTTCTATGAAATAGGAGGGAATCTAGGGGTTTCATCTAGCTAAAAGTCATGTAATTAGGGGGGCTAGATCACGTGCCTAGTTCATCTGACAAAGCTGATGATTCCAACGAAGCTAATTGAACCGAGGTCTAGAAGCTAGAGAGAGCTCTTGAGAGGTCACGATTCTAGCCACACAATATGAAGCACATATAAAAGGTACGTGTTCCGTTTTGGGTTCAGGTGCTGATGCGCGTTCATAATCCGTTGCCGCGCGTTTGCTCCGTAGTACTCGTCATTGACGCAACAATGGACATGGCGTGTATCCTTGAGTGGGGAGTTGTTGCTCTGGACTGGGCATGTTGCAGCGTCATCGTCTTACTACACATCCCGTCCGGGCAGGGTGATCGGAAGTCGGTTCAAAAGATTGTCAGATCATCTACGAGGCAACATCACATCACACTTTCGTCATCAATTCTCATGAAAGTTCACCGAAATGTGTCCCTACAGAAAAAGCGAAAACTCAATGCTCAACTAAGCCACGCAGAGTGAGAGGGATACATCAATCTTCCATCTCTTATAGACGTTCGACCCACGGAGGAGTTGAAGAGCAGAACGCATATGCTGAAATGGGACAAACACAATGGTAGGTATGTCGAGTGTCCAACGACTCGAGGTATGACTAGCGAAGCAAGTTGTAGTCATCAACACAGTATCGATCCGCATGCCAGAAATATTTCGTGATTCATGACATGCTCATGTAAATTGACTGGCAATTATTACCCAAGCAGCATCAACCACAACCGCCCAAAACTCCCAAACCGGTGCGATTCCCAAACATCATTTCATGTTCATGTTCGCCCTGGATTGATGACATTAGAATGCGTGCTCGCATGTCCATGTCAGTGTCAGATCATGAGAAAGAGCCTTACTGGTCCAAGCCCAAGTAGTCGGAAGCCGCCAAAAGCTCAAGACACAGCTCTACGGGGATTTCCATGTCGGGAACGTCGTCGCTATTTCGATACAAGTACCAATAGTGGAAGTACTCGACCACTTTGTCGAGAACCATGCCACTATACCCGAGAGGAAGGAAAAGAAAATGTCAGCTGCCGGTTCGTTCAACAGCGCAGCAGGGTGTCACAGGGGAGACCCATGGCCGACGAGCAGAGGGCGCACAGCATCGTCGGGGTCAGTTCAAGTGTAGTTGGAATAATCAAGCAGCCCGACCAGCTCGGAGCGGCGTTCTGTCATGGGCACACGAGAGATTCTCATTGCACCACAGTTGCTTTGTCTTCATTCCTCGGGAGACCATGTGTGCTCGGAAGCGACCAGTCCAGGCGAATCCGGATCCGAGCAATGGAGCTTACCTCATTTCTTGAAATACACAGCGTGCGTCTTTAGCCTCGGCAAATTGGCCTGCACTGTTGTGAGTTGAGCTGAACCTGGGACGTGGCTGGGATTGGGATGGCAAAGCCGAGCAGAGCAAGGCAAGATGAAGATGGCGCTCACGCACTCCTCACGTCCAGCATGCCCTTGATGATGGGGCTGACCAGTGCCGCCTCGCGCAAGACAACAAACTCGAAGCCATCGCCGGAAACGAGCGTGACGTATTTGCTCGGAGTCTGCGGCATCGCCATGGCGGAAGGCGAGCGGGAGGCCGATCAATCGTGCGCGCTGTCGAGTGGGAGTGTGGAAAAAACACAAAAGAGAAAAGCGGGGGGAAACTTGGTGGAGTTTACTCAAATTTGCAGAGCTTGTGTGCACGAACCAGCTGCTGTAGGCGAGCCCTAGTCCGTACTCCGTGTTACAATCTAAACAATCTAACACAGTTGAATTCTTGTTTCGAGCCTACGTCGGTACGCGGCTCTGGTCTTGTTGGACGAACCACTTGAACGCAGGTGGTGACAAGACAGTTGTCAACGATGTCTGATAACCCATCATGTTGTCAGCCTTGTCCGCGAGCAGTTAACTGGTCGACCATGGCGTGGCAGACTGCTTACTACCAACCTGCAGCACGATATCATGAAGACCCCGGGTACTTTTACCAAGTTACTAGTCTCGGCTCTGGCTTTACTTCCGTCACCTCACACGGCGAACGTGATGGCTGGGCCGACCTTATCAGTGAAGGGTTCTCGTGGTGATTGAATTGACCAACTATCTGATGCGTGCACAGCAGAGCCATGATATAAATCGATCTTGGAGGATCAAAACGCCTTGTTGTGCCGCCCCACCCTGGGCCACCCATGGGCCATCAATACCCCGTGGCCCACTTCAGCACCAAGCTTTCAAGTTCGCATAAGCCGGCTGGGCGCTGTCATTGGTCATCACCAAAGCGTTGCCTAGCCAACCCATTCGCTTGATCTGTTTCGCCTTGAGTGCCCCGGCGTCTGGCCGCCATCCCACTTGCACTTTGTTGCCCTGCCGAGTGAGACGAAGGAGAAGCACGAGACTCAAAGAGCCATCCTGCACACCGTTTTCCCTCCAGATCATTCTTCACAAACACCAGCACTGACCGTTCAGTTATCATCGCTACGAGTATCTTCATCCACGAACCCGACAGCGTGGACTCAGAATCAAAAGCGAGCATTGGCATTTCTGAGCGCCCTCGTCACGCCCTTGTCAACACAGACCACCAGTTCTTGCTGCCGGCTGGTGAGCAACATTTTGACGGCTGTAACTGTCCGACGCGGACTCGAGATTCCTCAGCCGGTAACTGAATTGAGCTTTGCAAACGACGACTCTTTGTTGCTCCCGTCGTACAACTTTGCCACTTCGCACATGCCACTCGCCATGGCTTCACAATATCGCAATTCATACTACACACCAGCCAGCCATGAGCAGTCTCGCCGTCAGCAGCGCACGCGCTCAAGCGATGGTACCGTCAGCACCACAATGAGCTCGTCGTCTGGTCGAGAATCTGCTGCGACACATGTCACCGACGTTCCTTCCTTCTCCAAGAAGATCGTGGTGGTTGGAGACGGTGGCTGCGGCAAGACTTGCTTGCTGATAAGCTACAGCCAGGGCTACTTTCCAGAGGTAAGCATCTCTGCATACTCGCGGCGTTGTCTGTCCCAACTAACCATTGCCAGAAATATGTCCCAACTGTATTTGAAAACTACATCACCTATCCCACGCACAGTCCAACCGGGAAGACCGTCGAGCTGGCCTTGTGGGACACGGCCGGCCAAGAGGAATACGACCGTTTGCGGCCCCTGTCCTATCCTGAGACTGATTTGATCTTTGTTTGCTTTGCAATTGACTGTCCCAACTCATTGGACAATGTTTTAGACAAGGTGGGATTCTGACAGCCGTTGTGTTCTCTTGCAACGAATGAAGATCAAAAAGGCTAATAACCCAACAGTGGTACCCCGAAGTCCTCCACTTCTGCCCCTACACTCCTCTCATCTTGGTCGGTCTCAAATCAGATCTGCGATACAAAAAGACTTGCATCGAGATGCTCAAGACGCAGGGTCTCACACCAGTCACCACGGAACAAGGACTCGCCGTCGCCGATAAGATGCATTCCCAGTACATGGAATGCAGTAGTAAAGAGATGCTGGGTGTCGACGAGATTTTTGAGCATGCGATTTTGACCGTCGTTTCCAACGACAGGAAGAACCAGGACGCAATGGCCGTCAACTTCAGCAGTGACAATAGCTCGGCCATGCCTGGAATGAAGCTCCCCAAGAAGAGGAGGAGAAGGTGTCAGATTCTGTAATCGGGTCTTTTTGGAGACTGTTTCTCATCCTTGAGAGCCCAGCCGCGACAATGGCTGTTTTGCTGTATACAGGATTGTAATGACCATTGCATGAGATCTCTTCGCCCTACTTGAACACTTTTTTTTTTTTTACGATTGCACTTATTACGAACAACACAGCAGACAGAGACACACACTCTGCCTTGGAGGGGAGAACAGGGCACAATGGTGGACAGGACAGGTATCCTTGGAGCTGATTCTTGCTGCCCCTCTGGAGCAATTTTTGCTTGGTACATAATGCGTCTAGAGAGAACGCGAGTTGTGGGAGAAGCATGATGGGGGATGATAGTGGGAGTCGTGGGAGTAAACTCGATCGGGATTGGAAACGGGTAAATTTTCGATGTTATTGATTCATGGTTTTTATTGTTGTATTATTTTTTTTTCCTCTTCCTCTTGGAACTTTGCTCGTTTCATTTGTACAATGGCCTGTTGAGTTGCTTGGTTTGGGTAGGATATTGCAAAGAAATATTCTCAATTATGAAGAAGCTCCTCCGCTCGTGAATGTACGCCGTCAGGCAACTGCACAAGGCACGAGTCCAGTTCATGCGTATGGGTTCCGTTTTCATTTCGATCTCGTCTGTCTCGTAACCGGGTATCATCAATCATGTCGCTCGTGGTCCTCGCTCTCCGCTTGTTGACCCCCGTCCGCCTGCGCCTGCTGTCCATGTTTCGGCTCTTCTTCCTTGGCCATGACATTCTCGAACTGCGACCAGAGGGCCTCGACGGAGGAGAAATCGTTACCCATCTGTTAGGCTGTTAGTGCGCGAGCCCTTCGCTTCATGTGGAAAGCCCATTTACCTTGATGACTTCCTCGAGGGAGCGGTTCAATTTGTTTATGTTGCCGAGGACGTGTTCGAAGCTCTGTTCTGTCAGTCGGCTTGGTCTGGTCGTGCGACCTGGGACAAACTCGGGACGACTGACCATGGCGATGTCGGAGAGGAGTGCTTCGCGCTGTGATTCAAAGTATGTCTTTTCGCGGTCCGGCTCGGATGTTCGCTGGCGCTTAGCCATTGGGTTGGTGGGAGTGGACGTGGTGGTCAACGTTCGCGTTGTGACGCGTTGCGTGGTTTTTGGGGGGGGGGTTACTGATGGATGACGATCTCCAGGAAGTGGATCTCTTTCTCTTGGAGGGTCCAACCTTTACTACTTACTGGGTACAGAATGGTACAGTCGTAGTTTGACGAGAATAGATGGGGGGTGGGTGAAAACCTGTGTTTTACACAGCCGGTGAATTCATGATTTCATCCAGGCCAGCCCGGCCATGCAGCCATTATGTACAAGTACAGCTAAGTATAACAGCCATCGACGTGATTCTTCATCCTTTTCAGTCCGAGCATACTTTAAAATGAAACCCGCCATGCAATGATTAACCAAGTCAACAGGGTTTTTTTCATCCGTCCAGCCATCATGGATAGAGCGTTATACATTTGTCCAGTTTTGTTGACCCAACGCCGGTCCCTGAAGATGTTGCGAGATTTTTTCCCCGACATCTCTCGTGAATAGTAGTAGTACATGTCATGCGTTTTGTCCACAGCCGCATGAACTGATGGTGTATGATATAGTTGCTGAAGGGTGTAAGATGTAGGATACAGGATATGTGGTTTGGGAATAGTTTTTGTCGGGGAGATGAGGGGAGATGAGAGTATTGGTGTGAGAGTGGCATCCTATGTGTTCTTGACGACGCCGACCTTGGCGGCACGCAAGACGCGGCCGTTGAGCTTGAAGCCCTTTTGCTGCACGTGGAAGACGTGGTTGTTCTCCTTGTCGGGCTGGGGAGCCATAAAGGTGGCCTCGTGCTCGTTTGGGTTGAACTTTTCGCCTTCGGGGCTGAGACGCTCCAGGCCGTGCTTGGCGAGGGTCTGCATGAGGATTTTCTCGGTCATCTTGAGACCGTCGTAGAGGTTGATGAGGTCCTGGGAGGCTTCGTCCTTGGCGGCGAGCTTCTCGGCGGGGACCATTGCGAGGGCGCGGTCGAGGTTGTCGACGCTCTCGATGAGGTCCTTTGCGAAGTTCTGGATGGCGAATTCTCGGGCCGTCTTGACTTCGCGCTGGGTGCGGTCTTGGAGGTTGCGGAAATCGGCGACGGTGCGCATGCATTTATCCTGTTACGCGGAGTCAATTACGAAATTCCAAATCACAGGTGACGATAGCCCATGGAAGCTTGCGAGGTCGTATTTGACGAACCTTCCAATCCCTGGCTTCAGCGTCCTTGGCCTCGAGGTTCTTTTTGACCTCGGCGAGAGCATCAGACTCGCCAGCAACCTCTTTTGGCTCAGTCTTCTCACCCTCAGCCCTCTCACCCTCAGCCCTCTTACCCTCGGCTGGTGGTGTCTCCTTGGCGTCGCTGTAGCACCGGGCGACGACAGGCTGTGCTGTTCTCGATGACCAGGCAGTAGGAGCATTCTGGAACCGAGTGCGCAGCATGGGCTGGTTGGCTGCGAGGCGAGGAGCGGAGCGCAAAGCTCTAGAAGACGTAGAGAAGGCCTGGCGCAACATTGTGGAATGTGGTATGGTGATGCTGTGAGGAAGCGGATAGTTCAACGGTAATCCGTAGGCATACAGTGGATTGGCTTGTCGGGAATCAGAAAATTCGATGCCGAATGACGGAGGCAAAGGAGGGCAAAGGAGGCGGACTAACTACGGACCGCTCCTCTATCCATGCCAGGTCTCTGCCGGGGCAGGCGGCAAGGCGGGTGAGCCGCTTACTAATTATTAGCCGCAAATGGTTTGGTGGGCTGGCAGCTGCGGCACCTGGCCAGGCGGCTGTTGGCCTGTGACACGCGCGCTGTGGCAACCTGGCGGGCAGGGCAGCCAGCAGCCAGCACAAGTTGTGCTGGATTGACTCTTGCCTGCATCTGGTCTGGAGCTCCAATCGTTTTCAATTGCTTCATCAGCATTGAATTCCGCCACCCCTTCGCAACACGCACATCGCTTTGCTAGTCCGCTGCAACAGCTGTCGGCACCTGCGTCTGGCAAGCAGCATCCTGTGACGGTCTTGTCCTCCACCAGCTCTCGGCGCTCCCACGCAATCAAGTCGCTTCCCTCACCACGGACACGCACAATCTCCAGACATGGCGGCCGCCGACTCAAGCCGGCTCCAAGAAGCCCAGAAGCTGGCCAAGACAGACCCGCGAAAGGCCGAGGCCATCTACAAAGAAATCACTTCCAAGGCTCCTGCTGCCGCATCCGACGCGGCCACTCGAGAGTATGAGTCGGCGTTGACTAGCTTGGGGGAGCTGTACCGAGATGAGAAGTAAGTGACGAGACTCGCCCATGCTGCCTTGGAACAGCACCATGTACGGAGTAATCCGTGGATTTGGCCCAAATCAAAATAACAAAAATGCACAGGAAGGCACAAGAGTTGGTAGACCTTGTACGAGAGAGTCGTTCAGTATTGTCATCCTTTGCCAAGGCGAAATCATCCAAGCTCGGTACGTCACCGCCAAAGTTTACATGACATGATGAAAACGAATCACAACTGACTCCACCCGCTGTAGTGCGACAACTCTTGGATCTCTTCAAAGAGATCCCCAACAGCACCGATACAGAGGTCTACATCACAAAGGACTGTATCGAATGGGCCACAGCCGAGAGACGCGCCTTCCAGCGCCAGGATCTCGAGGTCCGCCTCGTCGCCCTTCACATGACCAAGCAAGCATACTACGAAGCGCTCACCCTCATCAACAGCCTCCTGCGTGAGCTGAAGCGGCTCGACGACAAGCTGCGGCTGGTTGAAGTCCAGCTCCTCGAATCAAGAGTGTACCACGCCCTTGGCAACATCCCCAAAGCCCGTGCAGCTTTGACAACGGCGCGAACCAGCGCCGCCAGTGTCTACACCCCGCCGACGCTGCAAGCCAACCTCGACATGCAGAGCGGTATGCTCCACGCCGAAGAAAAGGACTTCACCACGGCCTTCTCCTACTTCATCGAGGCGCTAGACGGCTACCACAGCCTGGACGAGAGCACCAAGGCCCAGGCTGCGCTGCAGTACATGCTCCTCTGCAAGATCATGCTGAATCTCGCAGACGACGTCAACCAGCTCATGACGTCGAAGCAGGCCGTCAAGTATGCTGGCAAGAACCTCGAGGCCATGAAGGCCATTGCCAGGGCCCACTCCAACCGCTCCCTGGAGGAATACGAGCGTGCTCTCTCCGCCTACCGCTACGAACTGGGCAGCGACGCCTTCATCCGCAACCACCTCCGCCGACTGTACGACGCCATGTTGGAGCAGAACCTCATCAAGATCATTGAGCCGTTTTCCCGCGTTGAAATCGACCACATCGCCAAGATGGTCGGTCTCGACACCCAGCAGGTGGAGAGGAAGCTATCGCAGATGATTCTCGACAAGATCATCATTGGTGTGCTGGACCAAGGAGCAGGATGTCTGATCATTTACGATGAGACACACCGGGACGAGTCGTATGACGCCGCATTGGCAACAATCGATAAGCTGAGCGGTGTGGTGGACGTTCTGTACACGAACCAGGCGTCCATGCTAGAGTAGATGCAAACTTTTTTTTTTTTCGTACTGTATCATGTCGTGGTAGATATGGCGTTTAAGAAGGCTTATCCATGTATGCGCGCTTGTATCGTGATATGACACCGTGAATTGATTGCCATTGAGTACTGTAATCAGTGGGTCATCGCTAATCAGACCAAACAAAGTGGTATCATGAAACACAAAAAAATTAAAAAATTGACGATCCAACACCATCCTGAACACCGCTCAGCAAACACAGATCCACTCGCAAACAACCTATAAACCACATGTCCCAACGATGAATATACCAAAGTTGAACCCCCCCCCCCCTTCCGAAAACCAAGAAAGAGGAAAAAAATCAAATCATCATCATTACCATTCCTGTTCCGTTGCGCCGCGTTCAATGAAACATGGGTCTCTGCTTCCTTTTCCTCTTCTGCTCGCCCAGTATCAGCGCAAACAACCTCTTTGCCAAGACACCTTCATCCCACCCGCCCACTTCGGCTTTGAACGCATCCACACAGTCTAGATGCCATCGCTGTAGCGCCATGCTCTCCCCGTGGCTTTTAACCAACTTGCCGAGATACTTGTCTGCTCTTCGCGTGTATGCAATGGGGAAGGGCTGTTTCCGACGGAGCTGGAGGAGCTCGTCGAGGAGGAGCCAGTGTCTGCGGGTCCAGGTTGTTTGGGAGAGTGGCTGGACTGCCTGTCTTGGAAGGGGGGGTGCGTCTTCCATGGAGATGTCGTTGATGGAGCTGTTCTCCTTGTCGTCTGGGTTTGGGTCGAGGCCAGGTTGATGAGAGAAGGGGTGGTGTTGACGCGCGCGGGCTTGCTCGGTGGGCGAGAGGACGCTGCTTGTGAACTCGACGACTCGGCCGGGAGTATGGGGTTTCAGGGGAGACCGGAGAGCAGACTTGGTGGGGGACGCGTTCCTGGGAGGGAGAGGCCGGAGGAGAGGCCGGTGGAAATCAGAAGATGCTTCGCTGGCGTTGGACGTCTGCTGGGTCCAGCGGTGGATATCCGCGAGGGAGAGCTGCATGCGGGGAGGGGTGACGGCTGCAGAGCGGTCGGAGGACGGCTGGAAGAAGGATAGGCTGGTCTGTCGGGGCCGAGGTGCGAAGTTCTGCTTTTGCGCGTCAAGAGGCACGGAGATGTGCTCGGGCGTGGCTGGAGAGGATCTTTCAACCACGGGCGCTGGTTGCTGTTGCTGTGGCTGCTGCAGCGACGGTGGCTCTTCTTCTTCTTCTTGCTGTTGTTGTTCTTGTTGTTGTTGCTGCTGCTGCTGCTGCTGCTGTTGTTGTTGTTGTCGTCGTCGCGGTCGCGGTTGCGGTTGCGGTTGCGTCGGTGATGTAGCAACATCTGGTTGCCTCCGGCGAGCAGGCGAGAACAAAGCACTTCTCGTACTGCTGTCAGGGCGAAACTCCTTCTGCGGGATTTGCGGAAACATGGAGCTCGTGGGGACCACTGGGGGTGCCCGTTGGGCCATGGACATCGGAGCCCGTGGTTCCTGCGAAGCAGGCTGTGACTTTGTTGGCATCAACTTCTGGGCAAGCATACCAGGGATTGCTGCAGGAGAAGAGAAGAATGAAGACAGATCGAATCGCTTGTCCTTGACAGCGGACGCGGGCGCTTGGGAAGCCTTCTTGGCTGCCTCTTCTTCCTCCTGCTGTCTTTGAGCGAGAAGCGAGTACTCGTCTGGCTCGCTGGACTGGGCAGCCTGGTCTTGAATACAACTCGGCTCTTCCGTCAGATGAGATAGGTCCGGCACCGACTGCGAAATCATCCGTGAAGTCGCAGGTCGATGGATGCTTTTCTTGGTCCATGGACTCGGGATCGCGCCACGACGCTGATTACTTGAGGCGACACGTTTGCCGAATGATTGTTGTCTTGGTGGACGAGGAGTCTCACGCTGTGCCTCTAATTCCCAGATGTCTATGTCATCATCACGTATCTCCTGGACAGCGTCCGCTTCCTCTCGGGGCTTGAGGCTCACTTCCCGCGATGGCTCGTGTGCAGGCTCGTGTGCAGGCTCGAATACAGGTTTCTGGAAGGTCTCAGGGTTCTTCTCCGCGGAAGCAGGTCCTGCTCCGTGCTCAGGCAGCCCAGCAGCCTCTCGTAACGAATTGTCGCCTCTCAAATTTGGGCTGATGGGTCCCTCTCTGGCAACCCAGCTCATGGCCCCATCGCTCGGCGGCGTGACACGCATTGAGCTGGCTGGAGACGGTGGTCGCAAAGGCGATCTTCCCTCGTCAATAGACGGCTCTACGCTATGCCGAGCCGAGTTTGCAAAGGTAGCAGTGTGGGCATTCGTCGCAGCAAAGGGGTCAGGAATCTCCTCTTGGGCAGGACTGTTCTGCTTTGCAGCAACCGCGGCAGTATTGCGTGGCTGCAAGGGACTCTGACTCATTCGACGACTAATCTGGCTGTCTCGAGATCCGGTCCATGAATCTTTGCTTCCGGGTCGCCTGAAAGGACTTCCCAGCTGTTTTTCACGGCTCTCGGGAGATGGCGGATCCGAGGTGATACTCTGGAGGACTTGTCCTGCTCGAACAATTGCCGACAGGTGTGGCCGCACCGTTTTGCTCAGAGATGTTTCGTGTTGTAGCGACTGAGCTTCTTGCAACGGTGAGGAGACTCGATTCAGAGGAGTCGCGTCGAACGATCGTCGAGTAAACTCAGTGGGTGCTACTGGTTGTCCCAGTTCGGGGTCAGGCTGGGGCTCTGTTCGAACAGTTGGGTCATGAACATCCGCTTCTCCTTTATCTTCCTCCCCTCCTTCCTCCTCCTCCTCTTCTTCTTGTAGATTGTCTTGCATTTCTTCATCCCCTAGTTCCTCATGCTCCATCTGGGCATAATCCATTTGGTCGTCATCCTCCATCAGGTCATCTTCTGCCTGCTCAATCTCAGATTCCCGTACTTCTTCATGTCGTTTTTCGACAACAGGAAGGGGAGTATCTCCGATACGACCAGGATACCTTGGTGAAGATGCAAGCCTGGACGAAGGTCGGATTGAAGCCACAGGCTGTTCGGCAGCGAGGCGAGAATTGTCGTCAAACTGCTCGGGAGATCTAGGTGACGACCTCATTCTGGGCAATGACCGCGAGCTTCGATTTGATCTGTAGCCGGCTTGGTCAGATGTCTGGATATCAACTTGTGGCGGCGTGTCATCTGGCGTAGGCAGGCGAGCTTGGTCCGACGCTGCTGCTGTGCTAGCAATGGATGCTGCCATGGGACGCTCTTCCTCCGCTTGAACCGCTGCCTCCATGGCTTCAGCCATCTCGTTGTCGAAACCGTCTTCTACTTCTTGTTCTTCCTGTTCTTGTCCATCGTCTACTTCTTGGACGCCTTGTTCTGCCATATCTTCTTCGACGTCCTCGATGTCCTCGGCGTCCTCGGCGTCCTCCACTTCCTCAACCTCGGCCTCTTCCTGGAAGATGTTAACTACATCTCCACCTCCTCCGGAGTCTTGTTGATCGCCCCCTGAATCGACCATGTACTCTCCAACTTGGTAGCCTTTTAGGTTCTTATCTTCCTCTTCGTCCTCTTCATCAGCTACGAAAAGGCTGGGCTCGGGATCGGCTGCTTCTTCTGCTTGCGCGTCTGGCTCTGCTGGCTCTTCTCGATGAAATGCCTCTTCAAGCGATTGGTTGTTTTCACTTCCATCATTAAATCTTTGGTCAGCTTGTACGTCATTTGTAGCTTGTTCATCCTGATACATGTCGGTCTCCATGTTGTCGTCTAATCCGTCCTGCTCAAGGGTTTCCAATTCGTCCTCTTTCTCGTGAAGCATCTGTTTCTCCCTCTCCTTGAGAACCTCGGCGGCGATACGAGGAAGTTCAGGATAACGCACTTCCGCTTCTCCGTGTGTCGGGACAACCTCGATTTGCTCTTCTCTGGCCCCATCCTCTTCTGCCTCTGCCTCCTCTTCTGAAGACTCGTCCTCACGTTGCATCATCCCATTATCGGCCACATCTTCGTCTCGTGACTCGTCCAGCTGAACTTCATCGCCCTCATCTTCCAAGTCATCATAGGTCATGTTTTCTTGCCGTCGCCGAGGCGTCGCTGCCGCCAATACAGCATCAGGGATTACAGAGAAAGAATCCTCAAAAGAATCTGGTTGCCCCTGTTCCGGATGACTTGCATTTCGAAGGTATTGATGAAACTGCGGCGACGCGGGAGAGTCGGTGGTTGGGGCCGTCTTCGCAGACGTCGCTTCTTCTGCTTGGATCGCGCTGTATTTCAAGACACGATGCCTGAGGGGCGATGAGTTCACGCCCTTGCGTAGACTGCGAGACCGTTTGGGGCTCGAGCGTTCATTAGGCGACGACGAAGATTGTCGCGCGGGTGTAGACTCTCTTCTTGAAGGGAGCTGTTCTTGAGGCATTTCTGGTGGTTGTTCTTCCCCTTCTTCCTCTACCGTGTCGGGCTCTGCAGGCTGCGCGATAGTGATCAGGTCAGGCAGGTCAGGAAGATGGACTGCGTCAGCATCGTTTTCGGGGTCGCCTTCATCAGCACCTTGCCTGAGAGCCTCTAGTGTATTATTGATGATGAGACTGGTCTCCTCTCCAAACTCCTCATGCGCGACTGGATGGACAGAGCTGTTGAAGTCTGGGTGTAAAGACTGTATCGACTCCATGAATATCATACTGAAGTCCTCGCCGTGTGCAATGGTGTCATATGCTGACGGTTCCATCGTGGCAGGAGGGCCTGCATCACGCAGTAGCTCATCAGTGGATGACCCATCACTTTCAGCCGCTGCCAAATCACCATAGCCGTAATCATCATAGTCACCCGCTTGTGAGGTCTCGATTTCTTGTTGGTCGACTAAGTGGGTGAGAGCGCTGGGTGCGAAACGAGGTGATGACTGAGGCTGAGGTATCTCATCTGTAGTCCAAGCTGGGGCTTTTGGCGTGGCCTCGTTCGATATCGATGCCATCCAGATATCAGAATCTGGCTCTACCGGACCACCAGTAGCAGGGGAGGGAGACGAAGGCGCAGCGGAAGCTAGAGCTGGCGCCGGAGCCGGGTCGGTGGCTACGGTGGCTTCCCCATCTGTTGATTCTGATGGAGCTCTCACAAGGTCAACCTCGTCATCGCTAGTGACAGGAGGTAGCTGTGTCGTGTCGAGACTGATATCGCCCACTTCGCCTGCAAGCTCGAGCAATTCGTCAGGCGCAAGCGCTTGCCGCCTCCGCCTCCCCCTTCTCGCTGTTGATGCTCGTGGCGTGACATCTGTTCCTACTTTGGTCGAGGTCGCAGTGTTCGGGGTCTTGCGCGGGCGAAGGTTTCTTTTTGGTGTAGGTGTCGTTCGCACGCTGGGTTCGGATTGCAACTCTCCGTCGTCTTGGCTCGCCATCGTCCTCGCGCGGCGAGGTGTCCTCTTGACAAGCGTGCCTGCGCGCCTCTTTGTCCCCGCGCCTGGCATGGGAGTTCCATTGGACTTTCGTTGACGACCTCGGGCCCTGGGAGTTGTCGCATCCTCGGGCTCTTCCTCTCTTGACTCGCGAAGAGGAACGGTCGTCGTGGTTGTTCGGCGTCTCAGTTGGCGCGCAGGTGTTGAGGAGGCCGACGCAGGTGACTGGAATAACTTGCGCCTAGCGCTGCTGCCAACATTGTCATCTCCATCCAACTGAGCTGTGGTGAGCAGCCTCTTGGACGAGGTTCCATCGCCGACTTGTAGCTCGACCATCTGCTTTCGGGGCGAGCCGCCGAGAGATACAAGACGCTGGGAGGACTGACTACGAGTGACACGACGAGTCGCAGACGAAGGGGATTGCGAAGCCGGGTCTGCCATCGTCGAATCATTGAGAGGATCCGGCGATGACATGTTGTGGCGCGCAGCCGTTGTGATGGAATTGGACACCGCACTCCCAGTCGCAATGGTCCTTTTTTTTTCTTTTTTTTTTGTCTCGCGTGTCTTTTGTTTGGCTCAAATGACGCACTCGGCTCCCGTTAGACGTGTACGCGTGGTGCCGTCAGTGGTGGACATGGAATGCATAGCCAGCGAAATATGGAGTACGGAGTACGGATCCGTATGTAGGGAGTACAAAAGATACAATGCCGTTGCGCGCGGCTCACTGCGTACACAGGTCGTGAACAAGGCAGCATGGGTTGGTTGTTCTCGCGGCATGGATGGAGGGAGGCGTTGCTAATTTTGTTTACTTGAATCCCTGTCAGGACTAGCGCCAAGTCAGGTCTGCTCCGCAATTATGGTTCTTCCGTGCCCCGTTTTCGAGCCGTTGTGGAGTTGCTCAGATGTGCCAGTTGCCAGCTCGCCTCCAGGGCCAGTCACATGCGTGGCAGCAGCTGGCGGCTGTCACAGGCCCAAGGTTTGACGGTCTGTCGGGCAAGGCGCGGGCTGCGGAATCGAACGGAGGATAATAATGATCGGCCAAACAGACTACCTCGGCTCACACTACCAAAAGGGGGGCCGTTGCAGCTCTTCGATTGAACTCTCCAGATTCTTGACTTAATAAACCTCCCCGCTGGCCCACGGGGAGTTGTTGTCGTTCCTCGCTCCACTGTGTGGCAATAATAATAAGCAATAAGTCGTCTTCCTCGTCCTCGCTTTCGCTCTCGCTTTCGCATCACATCACATCGCATCGCATTGCATCGCATCTCATCTTCCCCACGAGACGCGCACAATGGCCGCCAAGACGCCATCCCGCAAAACGACAATGTCGCCCACGCCCTCGCCGGCGCAGGTGGTGGTATTTTGTCCATGGTGTTGACGTACGGGAACTCACGATACCTCTCTCTGCAATCACGTCAACGTACTTGATTGGATGCGCGCGCAGCCCCGCTTACATTGCCATTTCTACAGATATCCCCTCATCACGCTGTCCACCCGTGCCCAGGTCGAGTCCAAGAAGGCCGAGAGCAAGTTCATCGACGCTGTCCAGAGGATCGTCGCCCGCGAGGGAGTCGCCGGCCTGTACTCGGGCATCAGCTCGGCCCTCTTCGGCATCAGCGTCACCAACTTCGTCTACTACTACTGGTACGAGTGGACGCGGTCCTTCTTCGAGAAGGCCGCCGCGACGGCCGGCCGCGCCAGCAAGAAGCTCACCACCGTCGAGTCCATGATTGCCGGGGCCATTGCCGGCTCGGCCACCGTCATCATCACCAACCCCATCTGGGTCGTCAACACTCGCGTCACCACGCGCCAGAAGCACTCCGAGGCCGACCTCGAGGCTGGCAAGCCGGCCCCGACGCCCTCCACCATGGGCACCCTCATGTCCCTCCTCCGGAACGAGGGACCCCAGGCCCTGTTCTCCGGCGTGCTGCCGGCCTTGGTCCTCGTCGTCAACCCCATTCTTCAGTACACGCTCTTTGAGCAGATGAAGAATGCCGTGGAGAAGAGGAGAAAGGTCACTCCCGCCGCGGCTTTCTTCCTCGGCGCCCTCGGCAAGCTGTTTGCCACGTCGGTGACGTACCCTTACATCACCGTCAAGAGCCAGATGCATGTCGCTGGCAGCCACAGCGGCAAGAAGGAGGGCATGAGCGAGACTCTGAGAAGAGTGATTCGCGAGGAGGGCTACGCTGGTCTCTACAAGGGTATGTTCAGTCGTTACCAAAGGCCCCCCCCGAAGGGACCCATGTCGATTTCCTTCTTCTTTTTCCTCTTCCTTCTTTGAAACTAATCACGTTGAATAATAGGTATCGGCCCCAAAGTCTCCCAGAGCGTCTTGACTGCTGCTTTCCTGTTTGCCTTCAAGGATGCTCTGTACGAGCAGACTGTCCGTTTCCGCATGGGCCGCAAAGCTTAATTGCCTCACACTTTGCCACAAAGCTTAATTGCCTCACACTTTGCCACTTATTGTCCGTGCAAAATCGGATCGTGACGATACATGGGTGGTAACCGAGTTGTATTCCGCTGCGCCGCGCACATTGCAAATAGCGACGCGAGATGCCGTGAACTGTGCAGGAAGGGAGGGCCAAGGGAGATTTACCTCTCGGATTCCTCTCGGTACAGCTGCTATGGATGATGGCGAACCGTGTATGAAAAATTGCAAGCGAGATGAGGAGATTTTTGAATTGACGGGAAACAAGCCAAGTCAAGCACGAGAGGACTGTTTTTAAGGATGTGATACCTTCCTTTGGCGACAAGTAAATCTGTATACCATAGTAACAGACAGATTTTCGTCATTAATTTAGTCTTATGGCTTTTTTTTTTTTTTTAAGAGAGAGAGAGAGAGAGAGAGAGAGAGAGAAAAGCGAGCCCCGCTGCCGCTGTATAAACTACTCATCAAGTAACAGGCACTATGCGCGGAACTATCCACCACTCATGATACGCCTTATCCGACGTAGGAACCTCGGCCAAGACATTCAACGTAGCAGCTTCGTCCCCCCCAGCCTTTCGCAACGCCTTTCGCAACGTTGACACAGCCACGCCCGTGGCAATACACGACTTCAGTGCGTCCTTTGCCGAGCCGGTCCACTGCTCGTGCGAACCCACGGAGAAGGAATCCTCCGCCGAAAGCTTCCCCAGCGCTTCGAGCCCTCGTTTCGCGCTCGTCGCCGCCCGTTCGGCATGCTCGAGGAGCGCAGACGTGCTCGAATCAGGCTGCTTCGTGCCGTCACTGAAGTCCTCGAACGTCGGGAGAGCGGGCAGCCCGATGGGGGAAAACGGCCTCATGCGCAAATCATAGCGAAGCCTGTCGTTACTATACGGTCTCGGGGGTGGGCTGATGAGCTTGCAGCGGTCGAGGACGACGTACACGCAGCAGAGGGCGTCGGACAACTCCCACGTGACTGCTGCGTCGAGCATGGATAGTCGCGTGTAGGAGAGGGACCGCTGGAGTTGCTGCTCGGCGGGAGGGGGGAGGACCTGGCTCCGGGACTGCGTGGCTCGCCCGACGACAAAGGTCTTGATGCGCTCGACGTGCTGGAGACGTGACTTGGACAGGTAGTTTAGGTACCAGTACATGCCTGCCATTTCGTCAACCTGGTAGACTTGGAGTTCGAATCCGAGCTGGACAATGGCTTCCATCTGGCGGAGCTTGTAGAGATATGTCCAGGATGACAGGGGGAGGGAGTACGTTTCGATGGGGTTGAGGCCGAGGGGGGATCGTTGCATGACGGGCTGCTCTTCGGCGCGGATCTGTAGCATCTCATCAATGTCTTCTGCGTCGACTTGGAGGTTTTCCCAGTCGCGGACCAGGTGGCAGAGGGTGCGGCGCACGCGGCACCGGTTTTGGCAGGCTGTGCGGAAGATGTCGAGGAAAGGCTGGGCGGCCCGTTGGCGGAAGAGCTCCATTTTCTGGGACATGACGAAGCGGGGGTCCTGGGGTGCCTCGATCTCGTCGTTGTCTCGGTCAAGGAGCGGGTGTGCGGGGAGGGTGATGATGGAGAGGTCGTCGTCGAGGAGTTGCCGGACAGACATGGATCCGAGGATCTCCATGGCGTCGAAGAGGAAGGTTTGGAGGAGGGTCCGGATGTACACCATTGGTTGGGGCTTTTTGGACTGAAACGACTGGACGAATGTCTGGTTTGATGAGGACAGGAGACGTCAGCATGCAGGACGGCGGAAGTACATGCGTGTTGTGGTTTGGGGAGGGGAACTGGATTTACTTCGCACCTGAAGACACTGGGAGTCCGTGTACTCCAAGACGCCGATGACTTCGGAGCCGTCTTTGAAGAGGCGCGATAGATGGCCAAAGGCGTCGTCAAAGTTGAGCTGAACGATGGGCCGTGGGGGAACGGTGCTTGCGAGTTTGCGCTGCAGCTTCGTGCTGAAGGCGTCGTCGACTGCTGATGCCAGAGAATGCGTTGAGCTCAACCGTGGGAGAATCTGCAGAGCCTTGTCCCAGGGTGCCTTGGCTTTGGACGGCTCCTTCATGTGCTGAGGTGATTCCGTGGCTGTCAGGAAGACGCTCCGCAGGTCCAGACGGCTTACGAGGGCATCTGCCATGTCATCGGGGATTGACGAACCCTTGAGGGAAAGCACAAGCTCTACCGCACGGCTGAGCACGTCTTGCACCTCTTTGGAGGGAAAGCCCGTTAGTAAAGTGCGATTATAGGTATTTGGGACGAAATCTTCCTCCTACAAGTCATGTTAGTTAGTGCAACACGAGTCTCTCGTTGAAGTACATGGCAGCTCACTTCGTAAAAATGCTCTGCCTTGATGCGTTCGTTCACGTAACCGCACGCCTTGAGCATTCCCAAGCAGTACGCTCGCAGAACCTCGAGCATCGGTTGTTCATTGGCCTCCATATTTCTGGGACGCACAAAGTAAGCTTCCCTAATGCTGCCGGGCTCGGGCATCAGGAGAGCTTCGACGTAAACACTGGTGAATATTGTCTGCGACAGGGGGTATCCCAAGTGCCAGGACATCTATGCGGGATTAGCCCATGCAAAGATGGCCAAGACGCTTTTCCTTTTTTTTTCCTTTTTTTTTTTTTTTTTCTCTCTTCGATTGTCGAGAAGCCGATGTGTGACACTTACTTCATGGCAAATGAGTTGGTCCATGATGCCTAATGCCTCCTCCGGATGCAACGGCCGTGAGACATGATACATGACGTCAAAATGCTCGCCGGGTTGAATGCACCCACTGTCCATTTTCGGGTCCATGATCTACGTTGCAATGCAGTCAGCCGAGGTGCCACTGTTGTCAAACCCAGATAATACCTCGCCACACAAGACAGACCTCGAGAGCTGCGACTGAGTCGAAGAGTGTGAAGACGTCATCTTTGACAAGCTCGGCCGGCTCCAAGGCTACCCAACCTGTCAGTGTGCCCGGCCGAAATGTTTGGAAATGTTTGGAAATGCTTGGATGAAGTTTTGTCTCAGCACATACTCTTTACGGCATTGTCAAACTTGTCCGTAATGTCAACGGCTACTATGCCGGCGCTCTGTATGCTGGGCGGCGGCAAGGGTGGCGGCTCTCGACCGTGTCCCAACGATAACCGGGAGATTTCTGCACGGCGAGTCAGAACACCGGGCATCGATTGAGAAGAAACAGATTTTTCAAGATTTTGGAAACGGACCATCGGCGGCACCGATCCCGTAGTCGGCCATTTTGTGCATCTAATTTCATAGTCTGTATGATGGCATGGCCAGAGCCTATCGGTGGCGGCGGCCTCAGTCTTGGTTTGGGGCCGTCGTTGGTTGCGCTCATGCAATGAAGGTGCATGAGGGTTGAGACCTGACTTGCCAATTGAGAAGTTGAGACTCGAGCGTTGAGGGCGGCATGGTAAGGATGGGGCACCGCACCCAGAGGCGGCGCCGTGTCATGCTGCTTTGCATGGCTGGGGCCGGCGTCACGGCGGCGTGACACAAAGTCGATGGGAGACCAACACCAGACCTTTTACTTTCGCGTCGATAACTTCTCAAAGAAGAGCCTCGTTCGTTTCTTTGCTAAGGTCATCGGGGTTTAAACTTTCCGACACTTTCAGGTTACGATTCGACAGCTCAGCTTTTGGTCATTGGCACGCCCGCCCCCTCTCATGCGGCGTCATGCCTACCGTCCAGACTCAAGAGCCACATCCAGTGTTGCTATTAGCAGCGGCGCAACGATACTTCATCATGTACGAAATGCTTCGCCGAGTCGAATTTATATAGCCTAGCAATCGATTATGATACAGCGGCACCGCGTGCCTTTTCTCGACTAGGACAAGGCATCCTACCTAGCACACGTTGCCTCCCCCCCCCTCCTTCAGTCGTTCTGCCCACTTCGCCAGTCGCGGCCTTCACATTGTCGATATCCCCAACATTGATCTAAGAGGAGGCGCTCTCAGCCATGGCGGCAGTGTTGGCGGCACCAAGTTCCTTAACCTCACCCTGCTTGCCGTTCTGTTTGCGGTATTGGGTCAGCTCCATGCGCTTCACGGCCGGATTGATTGCACCTCTGTCAATTACGAACCGACCACTTGGCAAAGCGCAGATCCATCTCGCCCCGGCACTCGGCAACGATTCTCTTGTCCTCCTTAAGGCTGCGGCGGACAGCGCGGGCCGCGATGGCCAGGTATCGGTTGTAGCTGTATCCAAGGTCAGCGTTGTCGAACTCGGGAAGGGTTTGTGAGCTTCGTGGTGCGTCGAAAGTCGGCGTGTCGAGAGGGTGCAGCCACGGGGGGATGGGTCAGGGGACGTACGTCAAGCCGGCGGCTTTCCACGCAGCAGGCATTTCGGCGGTATTGAGAAGCGACGTTGGGTGAGATGTGGGATTGGAGATGCGTTGATCGGTAGGCCGAATCTTGGCCAGAAATTGAACATAGAATAATAATATTACCGAATAACACGCCCGAGAGGACCCGGACACCTCAGGCATCAAACATATTCGTCTCACGTGATTGAGCAGAGCGTCTGACTCGTGCGATCCACTTCATCCTCGAAGCTACTACTACTACGGACGTACTACTCCGAACATATCATGTGTAGGGGGCTCGAGAACTCGTCATGAAATGGGGCTGCCATTCTCGAGGTTCTCCAATTACGTTGACTACATGTATATGATATTGTAGCAGCAGTCATATGGTATAGGTGCCGCATCCTGTTTTTCGTCGGTATGGACTCCCCCCGGGGGCCCTGCCTCCGCTCTCGACGTTGAACAAGATTCCCGCAAGACGACACCTCGCACAAAAGCATCAGTTACAAAACCTCCGTCTGCCTCCCCTCCCTCCTCCGCAACCAACCTACCCCCCATTCCCGGCCACAGACCCTCGCTCCCGACGCGAGGCATATCGCCATTGAAACGTACCGAGGCGGCGAGGCGGCGGGTGCGGATGCTCTGCGCGCAGGCATATGCATTCCCCGCGGGAGGACCTCGGATTCCCCAGGGCAGGCTGCCTCGCCTTGGAGTCGGATCTTGGGGCGTTCTGCCTGGACCGAAGCGGTAGTGCGTTGGGCTGAAGCCTGTTGCGAGCAGCACTCACCTTGGAAGGAAACCTAGGAAGGGGTTCACATTCAGTTCCCCCGCTATATCCATCAGTTGCTCGTAATACTCAACCTCGACAGGTTCCACGCAGAGCGGTCGCAGGTTTGAGGATCGCCTCGATGCCGGCACCAGGAAGGAACGCCAACCTTGATGCGCCTCCTCTTGCAGTTAAAACAGCCGCGTCTGCTCTCGGTATGGCCCCTCCTCCTCTCCAGTCTCTGCTTCAGCGGGGGGTTTGGCGCCGTGTAAGCGACAAAAGTTCACCATTGCTGTTGGTGCGTCCATCAGAGCTTTGGGGAGGTGCTTGACCGGGCGACGATTCAGAAAGAGTGGCAGCAGAAGTGCTGTGGTGGGAAGGGTCGAGAAAGGCCATCTCGTCAGCCTGTTGAAGAAAGGATGAGTAGTCAAAGTCGGACGGATCTGGGATTGGATAGGCGAGAATGTCCGGTGGGAAGTGATGCAAGTGGTTCATGGTGATGCGGGATGTTTGCGATCTAATAATCGACCAAGCCTGCATGCAGGGCGAAGAGGAAAGAGTGGTGAAGCGGAGGAGGTGAGGAGGTGAGGTAGCAACGGCTGGACTGAACATCTGCCCCGGAAAATTAAAGCATTGAGTGTCAGCATGTATAGATCAAGTCGTTTACCCAGAATGAAGAGAGAGTGAATGTGAGAATGAATGTGAGTAAGCTGGGAGTTTAGAAATGCATGCAGAATTCCCACGGCTCACCCCAAAGTTTCAAGCCAAAGGGCGTGAGGTTGCTGCAGGAATAATCACTCATATGCAAATCACTTCTCAAAGAAAACTTGCTCTACTGGAGGTGTCTACGCTACTACATCGCCGGGCGAAAAGATCGACATATACATGCGTGACTGGTCGATTACCTGATTGCTTTCGCACTGCCCAGGAAAAAGGAGTCTGGGGGGCTGGGGAAGGCTACACTTTGCCCATTTAGACGTACTATGGCCGCTTCAACGCCGCCATTATCGCAGTTGCAGATGAGAACTTTTTTTTTTTTTTTTTTTGGTTCTTTCTTGGTTTCATCGTTGATTTCAATCCACTTCCTTACTGTAGTCAAAGACGTACGTTCTCGCCAAGAAGAAACTGAGTCACTGCACGCCGCGCCGTCCCGTCCGTCCCGATGATCCCCCCTGTTCATGTAATTAATTTCCCGGAGCCCCTCGATCGACTTCCCGCAAGACCACGAGATCGATCCATCGATGTTCTTGTGGCTGCCGCTTTTTCCGATCGGGTTTCACCATTCGCAGACATGTCTGTGAAACGGTGGCGATATGGAAGCGAGATTGCTCTCGCTACGGGGCATCTTCGGGTAGGGTCAAGAATTGACAACAATGACGGGAGTGGGTTCTTCTTCGAAATGGCTGACCAACAAGAATATCATGAGGTTATCACTCAGAACAAGGGACACCTTTGTGCCGATATAGCTGCACTGACAAGTCTCCAGTGATGCTGTTCATCCGCCAACTCGCCAGATGCAATTACGCAATGGACGGATGCGCTGTTGTCGTCGCCATTTGTCCATGGCACGCCTCAATCTTGGCAATCTCACCGACAAGTGCATGGGTATTATTATTATTGGCTTGGCTTCAATGTTTCCTCGCCCACGAGCAGCATTCATCGCATCGTGCTGCATGCAGGAGGAACGTATGTAGGCGCCGCCGGGCGTTGTGGTCTCTTGTTCGACTTGCTGCCGTGACCAACAACGCAGGACAACGTGTCCCTCTCCCACACCCCCCTTCTACCCTTCCGCGCGAGTTCAGTGGCTAATTCGCCAAAGCAGGAACAAAAAAAGGTTTGTGCTAGGGGTGTGATCCACGAAAACTCTGCAAAGTTAGCAGAGTGCATAACCATGCATAACAGACACGCTAACTATTTTTAGCAGTAAATTTACATAGAAAGTTATAGAATTAAGTTTACTTTATATTTCCCCCTATTTATAATATATTATACTAGTAAGGGCTATATAAATACCTATAATAGGATTAGATACTAAGAATAAAGGGAATTTTACTATTTTTTAGCTTTTATTTTTATAGGGAGTAAATTACTCTATAAACTTTATAGGAAGTATTATAATAAAGTTAGTAAAGCGCTATAATAACCTTTCTTAGGGATTATAATCTCTTATTTAAGCACCTTACTATTAAAGAAAATAATAATAGTAATAATCTTTATATTATAGTATTAATTCTTATATACTATAAGACTATAGTAAGAATATAAAGAGTACTTTATTAACCCTATTACCTCTAAGAGTATATTTACTATTACTATTATAATAATACTAAATTTATAGCTCTTAAAGAAAGCGCTTAATAGTTACTAACTATATTATAGAACCTTTACTATTATATCCTTTAAGAGCCTAGTATTAACTTTATATATCTCTTTTAAATACTAAAGGAAACCTTTCTTTAGCTTTATTACTAGCTTTAGAATAACACTTTAATTAAAGACTTATAATATTAATTAGTTAAGTAAAAAGTAATTGTTAGTTACACCAAGGAACGTTGCACTAGTGCAAAGGGGGTTTAATTTAATAAAGTCAATAATAGTTAATATTATCTAAGAGAGAAGAGAAGAGAGAGAAGGAGAGGAATCTAGCTAGGAGAGAAGGTGGGCAAAAAGGGGAAAAAGTGGGTCTTGCAGTGCGAAGCCACTGCGAGCGGTGCAGGGATACCTGTAATATAACCAATCGCATTACGTGTATCCCTTTTATAAACCTACCTTTAGCCATAGCTAAACTAACTATTATCTAAGGGTCTAGAGAAAGCTATACTAGTAGTCTCTCTTTTTCTTTATAGCTAAAGGAGCCTAAAAAACATAATAAAAATTAAATTAAAGGAAAGTATATATAAGTAAATCCCTTTATAGGAATCTATAGCTCTAATTAGCTATTATAGCCTTAGTTAATCTAATTAACCTAGTTACCTTAATTTATACTTGCTAACCTATTATCTTAATCCTCCTATTTGCCTAACCTTATAGGTCTTTTAACCTAGCCTTCTATACAAATCATTAATTCATTTAAATTAATTAAATTTAAAAGGGCTAAATTTAGCAATGCCTTTATTATTATATTAGCCGGATTATCGCTACTATTAATTTACCTAACCTTATAAATCTCTCTCCTCTTGTATAACTATTAGAGGGCTATAATATTAATTATTAGCTGCTTTTCCTTTATTATACCTAGCTTTATAAGGTATTTATATAATAAAAAAGAGTTAGTATAAAGAATTATTAGAATTTAGGGTATCTTTAATTAGTCTATAATTATATAAAGAGTTATAGATATTGCGTACGTAATATTAGCGCCTTAAACCATACTATATAGCTTAGATATAAGTGTGCTATAAGTTATACGCTTACTTTTTATAAAGCTATATATTATAATATTGCCTTTTAAGGTAAAGGTATTGTTATCCTTTAATGCTTTATTACTAATTATAATTACATACCTAATTTATAAGCTAAGGTCTTTGTTATTAGTAAGGGACTTATCTATAAATATAAAGAGCTTTGCTTCTTTAAGAGTTAATAGGATATACTATAATCCCCACTGCTAATACTTAATTTACTACTTAAGGTATTTATTAAGTTATAAGATATTATTAGTAAAGGGTTCTTAGTGTTATATAGTAATTAATAGGTTATAAGATGCTTTAGGTTAATAGACTATTATAATATAACTCCCCTAGGCTCTTTGCTTAACGTAATCTTGCTTTGCTATTAGTAATCGCGAATTAATTTCCTTAATCTTCTAACCTTAGCCCTTTTAGGTTAGGGTTAGCAAGGTATCCGTGTTCTAGGTTAGAATATAGCCATTAAAAATAAGGGGATTTATAGTTATTAGGTGTTGTTTTTCTTTAGCTATAAACTTCGCTTTCTAAAGCTCTCTTTCTTCTTTCTTAAAGAAGTTATTATTACTAAGGCCTAGGGTATTATCTATTTGCATTCCTATAATACTAAAGAGGTTCTTATTATTTAAGGCTATAATTAACAAGCAGGGATTATATATTAAGGTTATTATATTAAGGTTATCTCTATAGTAATAGAAATACATTGCTTACTAATAAGTTCTAGCCTTTGCAATTCTATAAAGAGGCTTAATTACCTTTATTACTATGCCTTCTAGAAAGAGGTATATAATCTATTTAGGCAATCTTATAATAATTAGCCTATTTAGGGTTATATAGGATTAAACATAGGCTTGTGTAATATCTTATAACTAAAGGTAAATTCCCTTTCTCTTTAATAATAGAGTAAGGGCTATAATAATCTATTAGCTTAATTACTATATTATTAGTAACTAGGTTAAGATAGCCTCTTTTCCTTTGTTATTATACCCTTATATAATAAGGCGTAACTTCTTATATAGTAATTTAGTCCCTTTACCTTTAATCTCTTAAACTATATAAGAATTAAAGATCCTATAGCCTCTATGCTTAGTAGGATTAAATATTATAAACCTAAACATATTATAAGCTTATAAGGCATTAATCTTAGCTTAGTTAGATTATTTAAAGGGGCTTCCTAGAGTTATAATCTTTCCTTCTTAGTAGAGTTAAAGGGCTAGTTTCTAGTTAGCCTTTTCTTTTGCTATAAGGAATCCTATATTTAGCACTTTTCTAGCTATAATCTCTTTAAATAATACCTTCTCTTAGTATTTATTAATAAATATAAAGGGCTTTATAGGTCTAATAGCTTTATTAGGATTATAAGCCTAGGCCTTAATAGCCTCTGCTTTTATTACCTTAAGGCTATTAGCTTTATAGTTTCCTATAGGGGTAGCTTTAGTATTATAAGCCTCTTTAAGCTTCTTTATAACCTTATTAATATAGAATTAGACTATAAGGGCTTTCCTTAGTTTTCCTTACTTTCTCTTTACTAGTATTTCTTTCTCTTCTTCCCTTACCTTACTACCCTTTACTAGTAGCTTATCTCCTCTAGTCTTCTTATAGGAGGTATAAGGGGCCTCTAGGCTTAGGTTATATTCCCTAATATACTAAAGGCTTTGCTTATTAGCTTTTATATACTATAGGTCCTTATAGTATAGCTTTACTACTATAAAGCAAAACCTAACTAAGCTATAGGGTATCTTAACTATACAGGTCTCCTTATTAGTAGCTAATAGCTTATAAGAGCTATACTATCTATCTTTTTCTCTCTATATATATATATTAGCCTATAGTAGTAGCTAATATATTAGTAATGTATTAGGGCTATTCTAGGCGCTAAGGGCATTATAAACTTACCTCTTAGCTAGGTAGTAGCGAACTTTATTAGTTACCTTCTAAATTACCTTAGCTTATTAAATAATAGAGATACTTAGTAGTAACTTATCTATTATTTATAGGTAGGCTTTAAAGACTAGTAATATAAGCATAAGGCTATCTAGACTTACTAAGTTATTAATAGCTTTAATAGCTATTTAGAGTTATTATTTAGGAGTAATCTCTTTACTAATTAAGTCTATAATAATATTATAAGCCTAGCAAAGAGGTCTATAATATCTTTTCACCTTTCTAATACTATTATAGGCTTTAATAGGTATCTTATTAATCTTAATTAATATTAAGCAGGTATAGTGCTTAAATTTAGCTAAAGCAAAGTTATTACTAGTATTATAAATAATCTAATCTAGGGGGCCTAGATACGTATCTATCTAGCACTCTCTAATTATATCCTAAATATTATAAGCTTTCTGCTTCTTAGGGTTAAGGAAATAGGCTACTTAGAATAAGATTGCTAAATTAATAATATAAAGGACTAGTTAACTATTAATTTATATAATATTAATAATAATCTTATAGTTAAAGTTATAGTTATCTTTAATTAAGAATTTAAATCAGCTAGGGGCTTTTCTATTTATCTAATAATAATAATAGACTTTCATTAGCTTTTTAATTATATAGCATTCGATATTATAACTAGCTTATTAAAGGATCTTTATAAGGCATTAAATTAAAGAATAACCGAATCTTTGGTGAAGTTAATAAATCTCTCCTTCTAATAGATAGAACGCTATAGTCTCCTTTGCCTCTAATAGCCACTAAGGATAGCCCTATCTATATATAATAGGTACGGTGTTATTATCTTAGATTAGCATATTAGCAAGGTTATCTATCTTAACCTTTATAAGATCTATGTTAGTAAGGGAAAAGAGAAAAGGTATAGTTGTATTAAGAACATAGAAGTTAATTTAACTAAGCTTCGTTAGCATGCATATTACACCACGTATGGTTGCTAATCTAGCGCTAAAGTTAATAACTTCTAGGCTATAGGGTTTAATCTTTAATAATAGCATTAATCTTAATAAGGCTTTAACTTATACTAGGCTAGCAGTTAATTAACTTAAAGCTCCTATATCTAGCATAATTTCTCTAAAGACTTCTTTAGAATAGCGTTCCTTAGAGGTATAATAAATTAAATAGTCCTTATTAGAAGCCTCTTTAAGGTATAGCTCTTGCTTGTTAGGAGCGCAGAGGTTAGAGACAGGACGTTTATTAGAGCAAATCTTCGGAGAACCTTTAGGCCGCGTAGATAATAAAGAGGCTAGCTAGCTATAAGATAGCTATATGCTTATAAAGCAAGGTATTCCTTAAGGACTACATATATTATTAGTGCTAGGTTAGAGATTAAAACCTTTATATACCTACCCCTAGCTAGTATTTTCCTAGTAGTAACTATAAGAATCTTAGCTATTACTTTATTCATTTAACCCTATGCTTAAGCTATAATAAATTAATCTCTTTAAACCCCTTTTAGGAATATAAACTATTAGCTAGATTATTATATAGCTAACGCTCTAAAGATTTATATAAAACACACTAGTACTTTATAATAATAAAGCTATAGATAATTAGGAAGGCAAAGAATCCCTATAATCTAGAACTATAAATAATAATAGGGTATAGCAAACACTACCTAATTCTAATCTAGGTAAAGGTATAGATAATATAAATAACCTAGATAGAGTGTTATAAAGATGCTATAAGGTTATATAAGCTAAGCTATATTACCTTTAAAAGATATAGGAGATTCTATAAATAAAGGTATAAATTAGAGAGCTTAAGGCAAATCTAGGATTAGCTAAACCTTCTCTAGGACTTATAATTACCCCTTAAACTTTAGCTATAGTTTTACTAGTAGTCTATAGTAACTTAGTAGTAATTATATAGTGAAATAGTTTTATTAAGATATAGATAAAAATACTTATATATAAAGGGAATATATATAAAAACTTATAGAATTTCCTAGTAAATTTAGATATATTATTTAAATTAAACTACTATACCTTTAAGAATAATACTACTAAGGTAGTATATATAGATAGCTACCTAGCTAATAATATAAAGTAATAATAGATATATTATATAGCTATAGATAGGTATATAGATTACTTATTATTTATATAGGTAGGTTTTCTAGAATAGCTAAAAACTAGAATAATAAATAAGGGTATAAAATACTTAGAAGTAATAAGAATACTACTAAATCTTAGGTAAAAGAGTAACTAATTATTTTAAGCCTTTATAAGAGCTTAGACTAAGGTAAAAGCTAAGTTACTTAAAGTAATCCTAATATATTTATAAATTACTATTTTTCTAAATAGCTTAAATAATACTATAAGAAAGTAAATAATTAGCTAAGAGATTCTAATAACTTAGAGCTAGTTATAAAGCTAGGGTAAGAAAGTAAAGGTTATAATAAGTTTAGGCTAAAATAATAAAAAAAGTTAAGACCTTAAAAGAAAAAGGTAATACTTTATATTACTTATAGATAAGGTATAGTAATAAAGTAAAAATTAAGTAAAAAAGCTATTTCTAGTATACTATAAATATAGAAAGCCTAGATATACTATACTAGTTTATTAGGCACTAGACTATTTTACCTATAAAAGTAATAAGTATATAACTAAGAGATATAGTAAAAGTAGTAATAAAGCTATATTACCTAATATAATACTAGTTTAAATAGTATAAACCTAGGAATATAATCTTACTATAAAATACCCTATAGATAATAAAATAAGAATATAAGTATCTTTATAATAAGATAACTAGTAGTTAGCTATAAAAGCGCTATTTAATATAAGTATATAGTTCTTAATAATTTATCCTAAATTATTATTAAAAAAGGATTAGAAGAATATAATTTAATTAGACTAAGTACTAAAGAGTATAAGCTAAAAAGAGATTCTATATTAAGGGATCTTAAAAATATTAATAAAAGTAAAAAATAGTATAGGATTTATAAAAGTTTATTAAGTTAGCTACTATATTACTAATATAGGTAAAGGGATAATACTAGGTATAGATTAAACTAAAGAATATTTACCTATAATTATATATTAGGATTAGGGATTTTAGAGATATTTAGTAATTATAGAATACCTCTCCTTTATTTATAGTAAGTAGTAAATATATAAAGAGAAAAAATAAGTAGCGGTTTTATTACTATTTAGGGTAATAAAGATTAGGCTAAGTGTTTTAAAAAATAAAAATTAGAAAGAAAAGGGTAAGAACTAATTAAAGAACCTAGTAATAATAAAAGTATAATTAAATAGTAAAGTAGCTATATAGTTACTAGAATATACTTACTAGTAATAAAAAAGTAAAGGTATTATAGTTATACTAATTTTAGAAAGTATAAGCAGTAAATAAGCTATATTAAATTAAGGTATAAGCACTTAATACCTTATACTAATAATTCTAAAGAAATATATAGAGTTTATAGATATTTTTTCTAAAGAGCTAGTAAGTAAGCTTCCTAAACTAAGGGGCTATACTTATATAATTAAATTAGAAAAAGGGAAAATACTACCTTAGGGGCTTATATATAATTTAGCTAAAAAGGAACTATTAGTTCTTAAAGAGTACCTTATAAGTATATAGCTTAAAAGGTAGATTAGAAAATTAGTTAGCTTAGCTAAAGCCCTAATTTTATTTATTCTAAAGAAAGAAAGGAAATTAAGGCTTTATATAGATTATAAAGGCTTAAATAAGATTATAATTAAGAATAAGGCCCCTTTACCCCTTATTACTAAAATCCTTAATTAATTAATAAGTATAGTTATTTTTATAGTTCTTAATCTAAAAGATATATACTACTAGCTATATATTTACTTAGGTAATAAGTAAAAGATAGCCTTTTATTATTACTATAGCTACTTTAAATATCTTATAATACTATTTAGACTAGTTAATATACTAGTAACCTTTTAGGAGTATATTAATAATACTCTTAAAGGACTTATTAATAAGACTTATATTATTTACCTAGATAATACGCTAATATATAGTAGTGTAGTTAAGGAGTATATAAAACATATTAAATAAATTCTATATAGGCTTAGGGATATAAGTCTTTTTATTAACCTTAAGAAGTGTTAATTTTTAGTTAAGGAAGTTAAATTCTTAGGCTTTAAGATATTAGTAAAAGGTATTATAATGGACCTAGTAAGAGTTAAGGTAATTATAACCTAGCTAATACTGCGTAGTGTCTTTAATATTTAGTTATTCCTTAGTTTTACTAGATTTTACCGCTATTTTATTAAATAGTATAGTAAAGTTATTATTTTATTAATAGATTACCTTAGAGGGCAGTAACTAGTAATATTTAACCTAGAACCCTATAAGTTAGCAGTGTTTAGAGAACTTTAATAGAAATTTTAAGAAACGCTAATTTTAGTGTATTTTAACTTACTTATATATCTTAGAGTAAAGACAGATACATCTAGATATGCAATTAGGGCTATACTTATAATATATGTGCTAGGTTACTAGTACTTAGTTACGTTTATGTTAAGGAAGATAATGTGTGGCTAGGATTGTGACCTCTGGAGGCCTCTCTCACAAGACCTCGAGCCTCTAGACCTTAGCATCGTCGGATCAATCTAGCCATATCGGATCCCTAGTCATGTGACCTTCTAGCTAGATAAAAGCCCTAGATTCCCTCCCTTTTCATAGAAAATCAACTCTCCTTTCGATGCCTTTGGCTTAGATTAATCAATTAATTAGATATAACCTAATATTAATAAAAGAGAGCTCTAGCTTAGATCCTAGGCGTGGATCGCAAACCTTCGCTGTTATAATACAAGGACAAGGAATTCGATATAGATAGATTACCCTCTTTTTTGGCTTGGATCCTCGCAATGGATCGAAATATCGTAGACCTAGATCCTAATATCTAGGTTTCGTTATTAAAGTCATTAAAATCATTAATATCGTTAATATTATCATTTTCATTAGTTTTGTTAGCTTTATTATTATTATTAAATCCGTCGTTTTCGGGTGGTTGTTTTTGCCCGTTAAAAATAGTAAAGAAACAGGGAATAGTCCTATCAGACCTCCTGCAGTTAAATCCAATAATAACCCTCTCCTAATATTGCCTCTCTTGTTATTATCCCCTTTAGTTATCCCTTTGTATAATTATTATAATTATTAGCAGCTTTTTACCTCTTTTCCCTTTAATCTAGGTTACTAAATTAAATCCCTTCCTTCTAATCAATTAACCTAGGTTATCTAACTAGTCTAACTATTATCAAAATCGTTAGATAGTTAGGTTAATTAATCGTAACTATTATATCCTTTTTCCCCTTAACCTAGGTTAGCTAGGTTAAACCCTTCCTTTCTAACCTTCTAACCTCTTTAACCTTTTTTAACCTTTTAACCTTTTAACCTTTATTTCTAGCTTTAACCTTTTCTTCTGATTTTCAACCTTCTTTTCCTAATTTTTAACCTCCTAACCTGCCCTAGCTCGCTAGCTAGCTTAAATTAATTTAATACCCTAGTTTTTACTTAGCTATCCGTTAGGGAGGCAAGCAGCTAGACCTTCAAATTCAACCTTTAATAAATCGGGTCTTCTATGATCAGACCTTTGACCTAACCTTCGTTAGCTAGGTCTTCCGTTGTCAGACTAATTAATTAGGCTGTCTGACAAGGCCTCTGACCTTTAAAGACCTCCTTAATTAACAATTCCTCTGACCTTTAAAGAGGAATCTGACTATTAGAAGGTCTTCTAACGAGGTCTCTGCCAATTGACAAGGTCCCTTGTCACGGATTAATTAATCTAACTATCTAATAAGGCCTCTAACGCTAACAAGGACCCTTTATAAAGATTGATTAATCTGACTGTCTAACGAGACCTCTAACTATTAAAGATCCCTCTAACTAATAATTCCTCTGACTTTTAAAGAGGAATCTAATATTAGAAGGTTTTCTAAAGAGGTCTCTAACCGTTAATAAGGACCCTTTACACGCATTGATTAATTAGACCGTCTAGCAAGACCTCTAACCTTTAAAGACCCCTCTAACTAACAATTCCTCTAATAATTAAAGAGAAATCTAATATATAGAAGGTCTTCTAACAAGGTCTCTGCTAATTAACAAGGTCCCTTATCATGGATTAATTAATCTAACTATCTAACAAGACCTCTAACCATTAAAGACCGCTCTGACTGACGATTTCTCTAATGATTAACAAGGAATCTAATGTATAGAAGGTCTTCTAATAAAGTCTCTAACCGCTAACGAGGCTTCTAACCGTTAAAGACCGCTCTAACTGACGATTTCTCTAACAATTGACGAGGAATCTAATATACAGAAGGTCTTCTGACAAGGCCTCTGACGTTGACAAGGTTTTCTATTGTCAGATCAATTGATTAGACCGTCTGACAAGGCCTCCAACCTTTGAAGATCCCTCTGACCAATAATTCCTCCGATATTTAAAGAGGAATCTAACTAATAGAAGGTCTTCTAACAAGGTCTTCGACTGCTAACAACCCCTCCGACCTTTGAAGATCCCTCTGACCGATGATTCCTCTGACATTTAAAGAGGAATCTGACTATTAGAAGGTCTTCTAATAAGGTCTTTGACTGTTAAAGATCCCTCTAACTAACGATTCCTTTGACAATTAAAGAGGAATCTAACTAATAGAAGGTCTTCTATTATAATTTAATTAATTATACTGTTAATAAGGTCTTTGATAACCCCTTTGATTAATTAATGGATAGGGGGGGGGCTTAAAAATCACGAATTTTTTTTTATCTTATAATTTTACTATTTTCCCTCTTTGTTTTTTTTTAGTTACTATTTTCCCTTTCCTAGGGACTAGAAAAGGGAAAACAGTTAGGGAGGTGTTATATAGCTAGGATTATAACCTCTAGAGGCCTCTCTTACAAGACCTTAAGCCTCTAGACCTTAGCATTATCGGATTAATCTAGCCATATCAGATCCCTAGTTATGTAACCTTCTAGCTAGATAAAAGCCCTAGATTCCCTCCCTTTTCATAGAAAATCAACTCTCCTTTTAATGCCTTTAGCTTAGATTAATCAATTGATTAGATATGACCTAATATTAATAAAAGAGAGCTCTAGCTTGGATCCTAGGCATGGATCGCAAACCTTCGCTGTTATAATACAAGGACAAGGAATTCGACATAGATAGATTACCCTCTTTTTCGGCTTGGATCCTCGCGATGGATCGCAAATATCGCAGACCTAGATCCTGATATCTAGGTTCCGTCATCGAAGTCATCGAAATCATTAACATCGTTAATATCGTCATTTTCGTCAGTTTCGTCAGCTTCGTCATCATTGTCAAATCCGTCGTTTTCGGGTGGTTGTTTTCGCCCGTCAAAATAACTAATGCTAAATTACACTATTTAACACCCAATAGCAAATTATTAGCTATCTAAGAGGCTTTTCGCATATAGAGACACTACCTTGCTTATTTAGCTTATATAATTAAGGTTATTATAGACTATTTAAACTATAAGTACCTAGCTATAAAGCCTAAGCTTACTAGTAAGTAGGTAACTACACTTAATAAGCTTTATCCTTTTAACTTTAAGATTATATATTATACAGGGAAATTAAATCCTACTAACTTACTTTTAAGAAAACTAGATTTTATAAGTAAGGCAAGGAAAGCAAAAGCAGTAACTATATAACTTCCTACCTTTTTATTTAAATTTATAAATACTAAGCAATAGGAATACCCTAGTAATACTATTAGTACTATAGGTTCCATAAAAACATTGCTTAGTATAACTAATAGTTAGTTATAATAACACTATAATAATACTGCTAATATCTAGGGTTTTAAAAAATCATAACTTAACTATATTCCTAAAGAACCTAATAATCTAGATAATCTTAGAAGAGTTATATTAGTAAGGTTATTTAATACTTTTAATTCTTTTATTAATAAGCAATAAGCTAGCTATAGTAATACTACTAGTACCTAGTGTATATTTAGTTTATTGCTTAGTTATTTTAATTTTCCTATTAGACTAGTTACTGCTATTAGGGGTAGACTAGCATAGGTTATTACTAGTAAGCAGTAAGGGCGCCCCTTAAAAACATTACTTATCTATATACCTATAAGACTAGAAGTATCTATTAAACTAATTACTTATAGAGATATTATAGCTAGGATCTAATCTATTTAAAGAATCTCTTCTAAGTTTATCTCTAACTTTCTAGAAAAGAGCTTAGAATTAAAACCCCTAATTTAAGTCTTATTATATAAAGCATAGTAAGGGAATAACTTTACTATAGGTTAATTAAAGTTACTTAAAAGTAGTAATTTAGTAGTATTCTAGATATAGTTTATTAGACCCTCTAAGCTATTAATATTTAAGAATTATATTTTTTTCTCTCTAGGAATAAGAAAAGAAATTTTATTACTAACTTATAATAACCTTACTACTAGGTATTAGGGAGTAAGTAAAACTCTTTATTAGATTATAAACTAATATTATTAGCTAATAATAAAGAAAGATATAAAGATATATATTAGCACTTATATAAGTTATTAAACTTTAAAACTAAGGTATTATAAACTATATAGTAAGCTAGCTATACTACTAGTGCTTAATTGCCCTTTTTAAGAATTATTAATAGATTTTATTACTAGACTTTTACTAGTAAAAGATTTAAACTAGACTTATAATATAATTCTAGTTATTATTAACTAATTTATAAAATATAGTATTTATATTCCTATATTAATATAACTAACTAGTAATAGGCTAGTAACTATATTCTTAGAATATATTTTTAGAGATTATAGAGCTTTAGAAGATATTATAATAAACTAAGGTTTTATATTTACTAGTGGTTTCTAGATAACTTTTTATTATCTTCTTATAACTAAGTAACTACTTAGCACTGCTTTTTACCCCTAGATAAATAGCTACATAAAATATTTAAACTAGGTTTTAGAATATTATTTAAGGGCTTTTACTTATACTAAATAGACTAATTAGGTAAATAACCTATTATTAGTATAGTTTACGTATAATATAGGTAATTATATAACGCATAGCTATATACTAGCGAAGGCATTATAAGGTTATAATTCTAGAGGTCTATAATAAGTAATTATAAATATCCCTTTAGTAAATAATTAAGCTAAAAGTAAAGTCTTAGCACTAAGAGAGAAATATACTATAATTAAATAGCTTTTAAGTAACTTATAGACTTAGTATAAGAAATATTATAACTAGAAAAGAACTCTAATAAGGTTTAAGGTTAGTAATTATATTTTGCTATTAATAAAGAATATTAATTTAAAATAACCTAGTAGGAAGCTAGCTATAAAGTATCTAGGCCCTTATAAGATTAAAAAGGTAATTAGGAGTTATAGATTAGTATATTAATTAAAGTTACTACCTAGGACTTAATTATATAATATATTTAATATTACTAGTCTTAAGCCTTTTAAAGGGAACCTAACTAATATAGAAGATATATCCTTACTATAGGATAATATTAAAGATAATAAATAAGAGTTTAAAGTTAAGAGAATTATTTTATATTACTATAATAAAAGGTATTATAAATATCTAGTTAAATAGAAGGGTTATAATGCTTTAGAGAATTCTTAGGTATTAAAAAGGGATTTTAGCACTAGAGAAATTATTAATAACTATAAGTAATAGTTAAGTAGTAAAGTTAATATAAAATAGTTATAATTTATAAGTTAATATAGTAAGATATTAGAAAATAAAGTTAATTTACTTAAATAACTTAAATAATTTATTATATAGCTACTAAGCACTTACCCTTTTATAATAGAGTTAGTTACTAGAACTACTAGTTCCTTAGTAATAGTAGTAGCTATAGTAACTATAAAGGTAAAGGCCTTAGGAGTATCTTTATTATTAGAATCCCTTTCTTTATATATATAGACTTAAAGTTTACTAAGAAGCTTAATAGGACTAATATAATTAAGTAAGTTAGTAGTATAGGGTATAAACTACTAGTAAGTTAGTTAGGTATTAGCTATATATATTAAGAAAGCTTACTATTAGGATATTCTAGGCTATAAAGTAAAGACTATTTAAAATATTAATCTATATCTTAAGGTTTATAGTATTACTTAGTAGCGCTATTATAATATACTTATTACTCTTTGCTTTATAAGTAGTATTAGTAGTTATTTAAGTATAGTAAATATATTTATACTTATTAGAATTTTTATAGGATAGGATAGTATTCTATAGCTTTTTCTTTACTTTTATAATAAACTACTAGTAAGTTAGTAGTAATTTAGTATCTAGGTAGTAAAATTATACTTACTTTATCCTAATAGTAGTAGCTACTTTTTAGAGTAACTTTAATAAGTTTAAATAGCTTATTATAAAGCTATATAATTTAAGCTAGATACTAGTAGTATATTAGTAATAAGTAAGCAAATTCTAGATAAGAAAGATATACTATAAGGTAGTTTTTATTATTTTAAAAGCAATAAGTATATTTTATTAAGTAGCCTATTAGAATATTAGTAATAAAGAAGCAGTAAGTAAGTAAAGAAGTTATACTTATAGATTCTTTATATTCTATAGGGAAGGTCTTATTATTAATAAGATATCCTAAAATATTATAAGTACTATTTTTTAGTAAGATATTTTATTTTACTACTTACTAAAAGTACTATATATATAGAATCTTCTTGCTTATTATATTACTAGTAGTAAGTTAGTAATAAAGATACTATAAAGATATAATAAACTTATATTAAAATTTTAGAAGTGGTTTACTTCTAAGGAGATAACTTCTTAGGATACTTTAAAGAAGATTTCTTAATAGCTTAACCTTTAGGAGCTATTAATAAAGGGGGAGTTCTTATATAAGTATTAGATATAGTAAACTAGCTATAAGTTAGCTATAATAGACTAGATATAAATTATAACTAGAAGCAAATAAACTAATAACTAAGAATAAGATAAAAGACTAAGATAAATAGTAATAAATAATAATAATATTTAGAGACTAAAAAAGGTTAGTAACTATAGTATAATAGTAGTAAGAAAGCTATTACTTAGTAAGTAAGGGTAACTTATAAGGTTAAGGATTATTATAAGTAAAAGGAAGTGTATAAAAAAGGGGAAAAATTAGTCTCTTTTATATTAACTATAGACCCCTTAAGTAATCTAATACACTATGTATAAGTAATCTATAAATTATAATAATAACTATTAGCTCTGCTACTTATATATATGCTTAATAGCTATAAACTTATAGTAACTATAATATAAGCCCTCTAGTTAGACTATCTAGAATTATAGTATTAAGTACCTTATTTATTTAAACTAATTATAAAAATTAATATAAGTTATCTATTTTTTTTAGTCTAGCTATATAATAGGTAATAATATTTATTTTGCTATATTAAAAGCTATATATAGGCTACTATTTAGATACTATTACTTATAATAAGGGAGGTTATTTATAATTAGTAGTATTATTATTATTATTTTATTTACCTATATATCTAGTTATAAGGTACCTTATCTTATTTTTCTTTATAAGCTCTATTATAGTAACTATACCCTAAGTAAGTAGCTTATTTTATAATTAAGGTTAATTATATATTAGGGGAGTATTATATTAGGAGCATAGAGGTTAGAGATAGGATATTTATTAGAGCGAATCTTTAGAGGACCTTTAAGCTATATAAATAATAAAGAGGCTAGCTAGCTATAAGATAGCTATATACTTATAAAGCAAGGTATTCCTTAAGGACTATATATATTATTAGTGCTAGGTTAGAGATTAAAACCTTTATATACCTACCCCTAGCTAGTATCTTCCTAGTAGTAACTGCGAGAATCTTAGCCATTACTTCGTTCATTCAACCCTACGCTTAAGCCGTGACATTGCTTAAGTAAGGTATGTTAAAAGGCCTGATTTTTAAGCGTTATAAGAACGTTAATATTATTAATTATCTATAGCCTAAAGCAGAAGAATTATGTAATGCTTAGGTATGCCTTTAATAATAGCTTCTCTTTAGTATTATTATTATTATTATTATCTTAGGCCTAAGTGTAAGCCTTAAGCTAGGATTCCTAGTCTTCTAGTTCCTTTATTTTAGCGTTAGTATTGCCTTTAATTAAAGTAAGGAATAATTAGAACTTCTTTTCTAAAGGGAGTAAGTAATAACTCTTACTAGCTTACTATCTCTCTCTCTCTTTCTTTTGCTTAGTATTAGAGTGGTTTATTAACTAGTAGCTACTTTTACTATAAATAAAGCATTGCTTAGGGCGCTTAGAGCTACTATAATAGTCTTTTTTTCCTCTCTAATTTTATTAACTATATTATTAGTCTATAAATATAGCCTTTAAAAGGTCTTTACCTTATTACTAGTAATATTAAGTACTCCTTATACTACTCTCTATAATTATAATTAATTTATAGAGATTACTAGTAAGGTTCTTAAAGCCTAGCGTATATATATACTTTACTACCTAATATTTAGGAATGCTAAAGACTGCGTTTAAGGTCTACTTATAGAGCTCTATATTTACTATATTAAAGAGGTATAGCCCTTTATAGACTCTCTTTAATATAGTTAATAGAATCTTAAGATATTTAAGCTTACTCTTTTTAGGGTTTTAAATAATAATATTCTTAAGGGTTATACTACTTTATTTATAATAGTAAAACTATTAATTACTTTCTATTTTAAAGCGTTAATAAATATTTATAATTATCTCTTTATAAGAGAGATTCTTACTAGAAAGGTAGTTAAGAAAGTATTATTTAGTATTTTCTATTAGTATAATAAGGAATGCTTTACTAAAGTGTAATCTAGGGAGATTAATCTAGTTATATTTACTCTTAAAAAGTGTAAGCTTTAGTATAAGGAAGTTATATAGCTTTCCGCTATAGTAATTACTATTCTTATATATTTTTATAAGCTTAGAAATCTTCTTTATAGTCTATTTACTATAAGGAAGGTATTAAGAAAGGAAAGTAAGCTATTAGGGTTTAAACTCTTAGTATAACTAAGATTATTATAGGGGTTCTTATAAAGAATATAGTAATTATTCCCTTTAAGGGTAAGAAATACTAAGGAAGGTCTTTAGGGTAGTAACTTATAGGGGTTATATTTAAGGTAGTTTAGAGAATCTTAATCTCTCTTTTAGCTAAAAAGGTATTAAGGTTTAATAGAGTACTTCCTTAAGTAATACTAGGATTAGGTATCCTAGGCCTTATTTAATAGAAATACTATAATCTTAAAGAGTTATATAGCTCTTTAATAATATCCTTATTTACCCTTTTAAAGGTATTCTTAGACTAGCCTTTAAAGTCTTCCTAGAATAATTCCTAGAGGTTATTATCTCTCTAACCTTAATACTTACTAAGGTTAATAAATCCTATAATATAATTATTAAGCTTAGACTATATAGTAGTTTTAGGGTCTAGCTTAGTAAACTCTTTCTAATCTCTTATAAGCTTACTAGTAAGTAGTTATAAATATAATAGTAGTTTACTCTTAGAGGGTCTTTTAATAGTAATTATTAGAGCCTTGCTATTACTAGCTCTTTCTCTTATTAAAGGTCTAGATTTAAATTCTGCTATCTTTAATAAAATAAAATAATTAATATAATAAAGCCTAGAGTTTTAATTAAATAGAATAAACTAAATAAATAGAATAAACTAAATAAATAGAATAAACTAAATAAATAGAATAAACTAAATAAATAGAATAAACTAAATAAATAGAATAAACTAAATAAATAGAATAAACTAAATAAATAGAATAAACTAAATAAATAGAATAAACTAAATAAATAGAATAAACTAAATAGGAGTATAATAATAGGATAGCGTTTTTCTGTTAGGTATAATATAGTAAATAGGGTAAATAGGAAAAAAATAGGGAAAATAGGATAAATAGAGTAAAATAAATAGAATAAGCAGAATAGGATAAACAGGGTAAACAGAACAAACAGGATAATTAGAAGAAATAATAAAAATAATAAAAAGAGAGAAGAAGGAAAAAAAACATAGGTAATAAAGATAATATAGACTTAAAAATAACTTAAGATAGTGTAGACTTAGAAATAACTTAACTATATATAAAACATAAAGGAGTAAAGATAGTTATAGTGAATAATTATAAAAAAGGGAGAAGAGAGGTAGAAAGGTAAGGTTATATAGACTAGCTAGCTTAGCTAAGGGTTATGTTTAATATTAGGTTTAAATAAAATACCTTATAGTAATAGATTTAGTTATTTAGTTAGTTTTCTTATAATAGATAATAAGAATAATAATTAACTAAATATCCTAAAGGCCTAAGAGTTAATAGATTAATCCCTTAGAAGTCTAACAAGCCTATTACTAGGATTCTAGTCTATCTTCCTTTAGCACACTCTATAGTTATGCCTCTTTGCCTAAATAGCCTATATATTAGCTTAAGGGGTAAGGGGTAAGGGGCTATAGTGTCTATAAAAATGTCTTTTCTTATAATACCTAACTTATTTATAGTTATAGTTAACTACTAATTAGTATTAGTTACACTAAGGAACGTTACACTAGTATAAAGGGGGTTTAATTTAATAAAGTTAATAATAGTTAATATTATCTAAGAGAGAAAAGAAAAGAGAGAAGGAGAGGAATCTAGCTAGGAGAGAAGGTAAGTAAAAAGGGGAAAAAGTGGGTCTTATAGTGCGGAGCCACTGCGAGCGGTGTGGGGATGCCCGCGATATAACTAATCGCATTGCGTGCATCCCTTTTGTGGACCTACCTTTAGCCACGGCCGGACTAACTATCATCCAAGAGTCCGGAGGAAGCCACAGTAATAGTATTCTTATAAATCTATGCCTATAATAAGCCTTAAAGAAACATAGGCTATTAGTTTTATCTAAGCTAATTATTAGTATTATGGATTTTTTATAAGTTACTTAATCTAATAAGGAAATTACATATAAGATTTATTTATTAGCTAAACCTAGATTATGTTTTACCTTTTATAGAATTAAATAATAGATTCCTTTAATTTAATAGTGTAATTAGCGCTATTAATAGCATATATATCCCTATATATATCTTACTTTTATAGTAAAAAAGGTTTTAGTTAAGAAAGAATAATATCTTATAAAACATACTAATAGCTACTAGCTTTAAGGGATTATTTTAATATATACTACCTAGCGCTAAAGGTTCTATTAATAATATAACCTTAATATAAATAGCTTTATTAAAGTTATTTTTAATACCCTAAGGTTGCTTTTATCTTAGAGATATAGGGTTTAGCATATATTAAGGGCTAATTACGCTGTTTTTAAGAGTTTAGTATTATCTATAAGACTAGGCACTTACTTATTAATAGCCTATAAATAAAGAAAAGCTTTTTAATTATTAGTACTTATAATTAAGAATAGTTATTAAGTAAGTCTTTAGGTAGTATAAGTAAAAGTAAAAGATTATTTACTATAGCATAGCTAAATATAAGTTTCTTATCTAGATTAAGATAATCTATGCTATTATAAGTCTATTTAACTTTATTAAAATATATAGAAAGGAACCCTATACCTTTAAAGTGAATAAGAGAGAGTAATTATCTCTAGATAAGTGTAAAGCTCTTAAAGTAGCTGCTAGGCAAGCTAATAAGGTAAATCCATGCTATATAGGGTTATAGATTTATAAATAAATTACTAAGTAGCTTTAGGAATAATATTAGAGTATAGAATAGGTTAAGGAATTATATATTAGATAAAATTAGTAGTATTATTAATAAATTCCTAGCTTTTATACTAATAGTGCTATAGAGAGAAAAGTAAAGATATATATACCTATAGAAGATATTAATACCCTTACTTCTATAACCTAGCTAGGCCTAACACTAAAGTTTAATTTAACCTATACTTTCTTTACCTCCCTTAAAAATAATATATTCTAAATAAGAGTATTTATATAATCCTTCTTTAACTATATAATAATTTAAATTACTATAGCTATCCTAAGCTCTTTACTATATAATTAGTAGTCCTTAAGTGCCTATATAATATCTTCTATATTTATAAACCTTAGAGAAAAGATATACTACCTAGGGCCTATAGTATAAGGCCTAAGAATATTTAATATTACCTCTAAAAGCTCTATTACCTATACTATAGCCTTTTGCTTCTATAAGCTCTTTAGTAATCTATTTAGCTATAATCTACTAGGTATAGACCTAGTAAAAGGGTTTAATAAGTAGCTATAGGCTAGCCTTTAAGAACTATAACTAGGAGAGTGGCTATCTCCTATGATTTTAAATATATCTAGTTAAAGGAAAGAATTATTATTAACTTTAAAGGGATTATTATTATCCTAAATCTCTTAAATAAAATAAGGAATATTATTATTAGTGCCTTATTATAGGCCTTTAATATCCTTCTCTTTATTATCTAGTTCTAGAGAGTAGCTACCTTTTCCTATTTTCTCCTTTACTATAGTAAAGCCTTTATTATCTTAAGCCTTAAGAATTCTATTACTAGCTAGAAGGTTTAGTATAAAAACCTTTACTTACTTTATAGCTATAAAAGTCTTATTTATAATTAAAGGCTTCCTTATAATAACCTTACTAAATCTCTTATAAACCTCTTTAATAAATTTAATATTTTACTTACTTATTTAAAGCTTTCTAGTCTCTTTATTATAAGTTATACTAGATTATAACTCTATAGCTTAAAATACTTACTATACTTTCTTTAGCTATATATAGTAATTCTTAATAAGCCTTACCTTCTATTAATAATTTAGGAATTTAAGGGTAAGGGTAGGAAGAAAGCCTTTAAAGAGATCTCTTATAATACTAGGCTTCTTATTATTAAGCTATTACTTATATTAAGCTTTAAGTAGTAAGTTAAGTAGGAATAGTGTCTCTTTATTAGACTAGTAAAGCTAATCTATAAAGAATAGCTATAACTATAAGGATTAGGGTATAATATTAATTAATATTTAAATTATAAGGTATTTGCTACTAAATTATAATATAGATTTAATTTTTTAACTATAGATAAAGGGAATATTAGTTATAAGAGGCTTTAGACATAAGGGCAGTGAAAAAAAGCTATAAAATACAAGCTTAGATAGTATAAAGTAGCTGCCCTATAGTGATTCACATATAAGTTATACTGTGGGTCGTCCCTGCTAACTTAGCAGAGTTCTCGTGGATCACACCCTAGGGGACCCGGGAGGCCGACAGGGAGGAATGATTCGAGTCCAAGCGGACGGGGAAAAAAAGGAGACAGTGCACAACATTAACGGATTGTGCTCCGTGCAATGAACAAATAAAAACGCGCATCCGTCAAAAATTGGATGTGCATCCGCCGTTAGTCCTAATCCGTTGGAACGACCCACTCTTCACACCTCCTACGATAAAGTCTGTAGGTTAGGCACTGACATAATGGGCGAGGGGCTTTAAAAACGAGGTTCAAAGGCGTGCGAGCTGTGTCATGCTACGGTAAAAATGCTTGCGTTGTGTTAAATTTTGAAGTAAGACTATTAGTGAAAGTAGTCCGCGTGGCTATGTACGCTCTTTGTAATAAATAAATAAATAAAAACTTAGAATGTATCTTGTCCACAAGGCTTAGTGAGAAGATGCATAAGTGGGTCCTGAAGACGGACTACACTACACGTAGGGCAAGCGGCGGATGCATATTCATCAATGCGCGTTCACGGAGTAGTTTCCACATACGGACTACGGAGTACACGATGCACTTACGGATTATTTCCTAGCTATGTAACAACTCCAGCCAACAACCGTTGATCTGTTCCTGAACACTCCGTGTGTGCGTGTACTCCGTACACTGGCCAGGAGTAAATGATAACCCGTATAAACAACGTTACATAGAGCACCCAGAGCACCTAGGAGCGTCTGCACTTTATTTATTAATGGAGCTCGCTGTTTGCCATGAGATAAGGAAGGAGCTCGTGGTTACGAGCACGTCGGACAAGTGACAAGTGTCAAATTGGCCGTCCCAAGTCTGCTGATGCTTTGTGTCCCACCGGGTAGTTCGGAACACTCCGTCTGTACGAATCCGTATTCAGCGCGATTATCCCGCAATATGCACCTGCCGAGCACCTGCCGAGCACCTGCCAGGCACGCGTACGGATTAGAGCGACCCTGACAAGGGCCAATGGCACCCGAAACCTGACGCCATCTGTGGGTTGTCATTGCCTGGTCGACTTACATGTATTAGCCGCCCAGGGAATCCACCCGCGCCGGTGAACCGGTTCGCCTGACCCCTGGCATTTAGACGATGTTTTACTCCGTACGTATGGACTATGCATGTATGGATTACATACGGATTATTCTCGTGCTACGGACGTATACAAACACTAAATACGATATACAATGTAGGTGACCAACTACTCCGTACTCGCCAGCTTGGGCATGTGAGGCGAGACTCTTCCACGACAGAAAACAACGAGTATTCTATACGCCCTAGTGTTATTCGCAGCCAGGCCTGGTCGGTGTACATGTACATAGATATTATGTAACTCATGATGGCTTTTGGAGGGAGGCGGATGCACCCAGAGCCTCTGCTGATTGGTGGAGCACAATGCATGTCGGGACCCTGACAGCAACACAGTGTGGAGAAAGTGACGATGGCTCTACATACATACTAGCATATACATGCGGAGCACATACTTCTGCAAATGTGGGCAAATGTGGGCAAATGTGGGCAAATGCAGTCAGCACGGTGTGTGCGCGTGCGCGCAATACAAATCTGCTGGCGCATGACAGAACACGAACGCGCATAGACACCAAGTTTTTTTTATTTTTATTCAGCCTTGATGCCTGCAGGGGGAAGGAAGGCAGACTCTGCTTCACCATGCAGCTGGCGGTACATAGACCTGCCCGTTGTATGTAGTCCGTACATACTCCGTGCGGATTCACACACAGACACTAGATTGGGACACGCCCCCTGGCGCACGCCCTCCCTGGACGAACCACTCATCTTGTCATTGATATTGATTCCTCCCACATGCCCTCCCCGGTATCTCATCCTATGTACTTCCATGGGCTCGAGTTGGACACGGTCTTGTCAAGGCAAGCCCAGATGATGTCTGGGCTCAAGTTCGTCGAAACGGAACGGAAATGGTGTTATTATTTGCTTGCACACCTGAATCCTCTCCCTCGTTCCTATTTCTACCTTGGAACACCTCTCCATTCTTTCGCCTTCCCGCTTCTTCTTCTTTTCTCTTCACCTTCTTTACGTTCCCGTTGTCCTTCCTTTCTGAAACCCTTGGGAGAAAAAGGAAAAAAACAGATCGCTAGTTTCGATCTTGTTTACTTGCAACAGCACTTCCTTTCGCTGTCTGCGTACCAATCCTTTCCCTTCTCGCGTCTTTGAAAGACCGCGGGAACAACTCTCCTTGACTGCCGTGCCATGGTCGGGTCACGCTTGCGCTGTTAAGCAATCCTTCACAACAAAGATTACGCAAAAATTCCTACATTTACCTTTACTTTCTGTCTAGCCGATTGGTAGCCTCAAGAGATCAAACATCTTTATTCGGCGCAAAAAGAAACACTTTGCGAGTACTCGCCAAATTTTGATATACACACACACACACACATATATATATATATATATATCTGTCAGCAATCATGTACATCAACAAGATCGCTGCTCTGGCTGGCGCTGTTGCGGTCATCAACCAAGTGGCTGCCCTCAACATCAACCGACGAGAGAACAAGCTGGAGAACAAACCAAATATCGTTTGGAAGACTATTGTCGAGGATATCTATGTCAATAAGGATGGTTCCACCGCCGGTGCCCGGCTCAATGATGCCGGCAATGATGCCGGCAAGGTCGCCGGCGTCGTCGTCCCTGCTCCGGCACCCAAGAACGAGCGCCCTCCTGTTCAAAAAGGCCAAGCTCCAGCTCTCACCGGCTCGAAAGAAAGTGTCAAGCCTGACACCCCCAATGATGCCGGCAGCAACACTGGCGCCTCTTCCAAAAGACCCAAATTAACTGGCAAGCGTGGTCTCGCCTACAACGAACCTACGCTCGCCAACCTGGTCGGATCTTCATGCAAGAAGTGCGGCTGGGCGTACAACTGGGGACAAGTTGCCGGAGCTCTTGATGCTAAATTCCTCTACGTTCCCATGCTTTGGGGCAAGGGACCTCACAATACGAACTTTGGCTTCTTCAACAGCTGGCGTTCCAATGCTGCCGAAGCTATTGCCCATGGCGCCCAAGTTCTCCTCTCCTTCAACGAGCCCGACATCCCCGAACAGGCCAACATGTCCCCCACCGACGCTGTTTCAAATCACGTCGAGTACATGAACCCATTCTCTGGCAAGGCCTTGATTGCCTCTCCCGCCATCAGCAACAGCAATCGTCAGGGCGAGGGACTTGAATGGCTCAAGAATTGGGTCCAAGAGTGTAACAACACCCCGCGCTGCGAATTCGACCTGTGCGCCGTCCACTGGTACGATCACGTCGATGCTATCGAAAACCTCTTTGAATTTCTTGATCAAGTCCACAAGATCAGTCAGAAGCCCGTCTTGCTGACCGAGTTTGGTCCTTCCAAGGACTCCACTACCGATCAGGCTGTTAGCTTACTCAAGCAGGCACTTCCCAGGCTCGATGCTCTCGAATACCTTGACGCGTATGCCTACTTCATGGTTGGCACCGAACCTCTCCAGCTGCTCTCTTCTGGGCCTTCTGGACCTACTTTGAGCCCCATTGGCAAAGTGTACGTCAACAGCCAGTAGAGGCTATATCAGATGCTCTGTCAGACACGTGATGCATCACTTTGATTCGTTTCTCGCACACTCGCTAGGGAATGATACCCACCTCTCTTAATCTTTTTTTTTTTTTTCAAAAACTTCTGCTCTCACAATTTGTTTTTCTTTTTTCTTTTTTCTTTCTTTCACTCAGTCGATAGGGATATATCAGATACAACGTGGAGGGTCCGGGCATCACCCAATTTTCAATAGAGGCAAACAGCGCACCATTTTTATTTACCTTCTAGTAAATATATATGGCCAATTACGTTGACAAATTATCGTCTCCCCCAAATCACCGTGGATGCAACGAGACATTGAAAGTAGCGCTATATATCAAGGAGTCCCCCAGAACAAGGACACCAGAAGGAAAAAAAAAAAAAAAAAAACTTGCTTCTTCCTCATTTCAATCGTCTGTTTTCTTTCTCGGTTTCGGTTCCGACTTCTTTCCAAGGTACATGAAGAAAGACGCCAACACCCACATCGTCGCAAGGGCTGTCTCTGCTAGACTAGTCCCATGTCGATTATCTCGAGAGGCGGAAGACGACAAGACAAGTGACCACGGACTAGTCCCAAATTCTTTCATCATGAGCCATGACAGTTGATGCCATCTGTTTACCTTTTTCACATTTCTCTCACGACGTGCGCACTGTGAAAGTGCTGTTGCAATCAATCCATCGTCGGTTCGCAGGCCCTCTGCAATTCCTGCCATGGCATATAATTACTAGTTGTTGGATCTCATCAATGACAATAGCCAAGAAGTGGTCCGGCAAAGTGGTATACAGAGGTGTGCTAGCTAGGTAATACTACACAGGGATCAATGAATCAGGATCAAGAATAGGGTTCCTCGTCTCTCTCTTTCCGCACCGCCTCCTGCCACAAACAAAAAGTCAAGCTCTATATGAACTCGTGGACTCAGATGCATAATGACCAGCTGTAATGCTCGTTGTCGAACCACAATATCCGTCGTGGACGGAACTGTCAACGTCGATTCGGCCTTCTTCAGCCCTGGCATACGCATTTTGTCTTCTCTCGCCCAGATTGAGTTGGCCAGGTCCTGATTTAGATCCTGGCTTGATCTCGCTCTTGATTGTCGTCGTGACAATGACACCGCCGCGAGGGGTTCTCAAGTCGTTTGGCGTGTCGCTCTGCGTTGATGTTCCAACTGGAGGCGCCAAAGGAGTGCTTGTTGGTGTTGAAGATGCTGATGAATTGGCGCTTGATGTGCCAGCATTGTCCTTTGAAGTGACCCATTGGATGACAAGGGCAGAGAATAAAACTTTTGGAATTGGTATCAATCAAGTGGTGCTGGCGAGTATGTCCTGCGAGGGGGATACGATCCCTGGAGCAGCACTTACTATCACAATTACAACTCATCAGACACACCCATCCTGGTTCACCGTCGAGTGACATTAGGACGGAGAGGTTGCTGTCGATTTTGTTATCCCGTCATTTCTCGTTTGGCCATGGTAGTCATTCGGCATGTTTACATACGCTATGCTGCTTATACAGGTACAAGCTGCGCCGCAAAAGGTCCGAAATGAGATTGTTCGAAGCCTCGCATTTGCCGGCGTGCGCGGCATATCTCTGTACGAATAGAGTTCTGCGCTAATATTAGGCCCCCCTGTTGAACAATCTTCAAATTTGCGGGGCTGTACGGATCCGTATAGTTTCAGAATCAGGACGCACTTCGTAGAGGAATCAAGAACATGATTGTCAAATACACATTCACAACCGCATCGAACGAGATAAGAGGTATCATGGCGAAGCTCTTCATACCAATTATGCACTCTCCCTGGTTCAGCTTTGCGATACGACTATTACTTTGGGTAAGCGTGGGTCGTGTTCCCAGATGAAGGAGATGCCATACAACACAAAGTTGAGAACCACAACCGCTAAATATACGCCGAGCATACCGGCTGAATTGAACAAATAGAGCTTCGACCGAGCTCTTTTCTTCGTAGTTCCTCGAATGACGTGCTGGGAGAGTGAGTCTTAGTTTCATCTAGTACCTCGGTAGAACACATGTAACGCACCGCTTTCTCCACCAAGAAAAGGTATGTAAACTTTTTTGCTTCATCAGCCCAGCCGTCACAAGCCATACCGAGACAGTGTATGGAAGAAGAGAAAGCTCACAATCTGTTTGGAATAGATCAGCGACCTGGACTTCAACCTTTCTGTTGAGTTGCTCGGAAGTGAACACACACACACACACACACCTTGGTGGTCACGTAGCAGGCAAGACACAGCAAAATCGCACCGTCACAAGTCCTCATATTGTAAGTCAAGCCCAGAGTATTCTGCAGCAACGCGGAAGAAAAGACGAAGAGATACGAGTCGGTGTAAATTGCGAAGACCACTAGCTCAACCAGTCAGTATCTATCTCCCCTGTTTGGAAGCAAGCTTGCCAAGAACTTTGACGCACACCATACGACGATCGGAAGACGGCTCCAGGATCGAATTACCAGGCACCTTTGCGCTGTGAAGTCGTTAGATGGCACTCTGCATTGTTGGCTTGAGCAAGCGTTCGGGATGCGAGTTCTCGTGAAACAAAGGTGCCTACTCAGAAACGTAGCAAGGACGCTGGTTGACGAAAGCGACACAAGCACGGCCATTATCTTCCCCGCCACGGGCGGTGTCATGTTGAACTGAGGTTTCTTTTCGGGCCAATGGGAGATGCCGATTCTGATGCCTAGAGGCGGAACCGGCCAAATCGTAGGAAGAATGTGCACGCATTAATGTATAGGAAGAGGCTGCCCGGCACGAGGAGGTGGAAGTGAACCAAAAGAGTCTTCGTCAACGCCGAACGGTGCGTCCGTCAACCAGGCCGGATGCGTTAAATTTCGTCGACCACCAGATGTAGGACTGAGATAATTTCCACAGAGCATCTAAAACGATTTTGTGTTCTGGTTGAGCAGGTTGCAAGTAAGGGACACGTAGATGACAGCAAGTCTTCTCCTACGCCGTCGTTGTTGTGGAAGGAGCGATACATCGACAACCATGTGGCAAAAAATCTTCAGCTCTCGACACATTGTCCGCTCATAACCAAGAGCAACTTCACACGAGGTCTGATGCACGACGAGACAGGTTCATGTAACAACTCTAGTCGGTCGAGTCGAAGAATAGAAATACCTTGCTATGTAGTACAGTTCCCGAAAACGCCGCGCAATGCCCCGAGCCGATCTTATCAAGTTATGAAACCTCAACGCCGAGCAGTGTGATACATCCTTTCGTTTGGGTTTGTCATGCCATCTTCATATTTTGGTATACCCATCATTCATTCCAGCACGTCGAGACCAGCAGAAACTCTCCTATCTCGCGACTTGAGCCCTGGTCCGGATCCTAAACTTGTCCTTCAACTTGTCCGTCAATTTGGCGGCTTGTGGCCTATCAGTTGCTGTCGTTTCCTGAGCGTCCGTCTCTTGATACTGTGTGTGGGCGCGCATTTGGCGAAGGGCTTCAATTCGTTCTTCAACAGGAGCTTGTCGCAGACGATTTACATCAAACAGTCGAGTCAAACGGTTGCCATGAGGCGCATGTGTGCTGTCAGTATCCTCTCCTTCAAGTGCCAGCGGAGGAGCCAGACTGTCGTTGGGTTCGGAAAATTCGTCATGCGTAGTGTGACCAGGTCGAAGGTCAAGGCGACTGCTACAGTGTAAGTGAGTGAAATGGGGTTTCCCAACAACCATCATGAACGATGGACGAAATCTTACCAGAGAGGACATGTTCCGGAGACATTTATGAGCCATGGGTCCACGCAATGGGGATGAAATTGGTGATTGCATGGCAAAACCCGCACGTCCTCGCCTACTTTGAAGTCTTCTGTACAGATGGAGCATCCCAAATGGGCCTCAGTCTCGGAACATTCATCAGCTGTGAAGTCAGCGCCTTCCGCGTGAGAGTCTCGCTTCGATGACTCCTGGTCGTCACTGCTCTTTGTAGCTGCGGTGGCCTCCGCAGCCGCCGTTTTTGTTTTAGCTTCAGTAGGTCCATTTCCGATGGCCACAGCAGCGGCATCTTGGACCGCCGCGGCATCGCGCCCATCCGTTAGGGCCGCGTCAAGTTCAAGTTCTGGATCAGCTTTTGCGGGGTCCTGATTGCCGAACTTGACAATGGGGATGGTGTCCAGCACAGCGCGCGCAAGCCCCTTGGCACGACTTTGACGCGGTCTTCCTCCGGAGCCTCCACGTGGGCCGTATCTTTCGGGGTATCGATGCGCGCGAGCGGCACCGGTGGCAATGATGATCAAGAATAAGAGAGTTATTATACCCGTGATGCTGTATAAAATGCTCATGGCCACAGTCGAGTTGCTCCCGCCGCCACCGTTGCCCGACCCCGAGTTTGTATCTTTGTGACCCGTACTACCAGTGATTTCACCATCTACCGAGTTCACTGTCTGCGTACCGTTGAGGTAAGTCAAGACTCTTCCTGCCTCCCCTGCATCTGCCATGGACAAAATACTCGTGTAAGGCAAATGCGCGTCGTCGGTTATGAGGCATATGTTCTTGTCGGTGGAGTATAGGATAATGGCCGTCAATGCGGGAGAAGCCTTCATCAGCCTGGCAAGCATCTTATCTGGAGTGATGAACCCATCAGAGGAGGAGCTGTCGCAAGATAAAAAGGCGATGGTGCCATTTCCCCGTAGGTCGTTATAGGTGGATGTATTTGCAGCCTTGAGCCCGCCCACGATATGAAAAGACTGCCGAAGACGCTGAATTAGCGGATGAGCACAACTGCAAGTCTCCTATTCTGTCATATCTACAGATCATGAATGTCAAAAGCTCGGTTCTCACCCCGCGAACAGTGCTCGTTCCGTTCAGTCCGATATTCGCCGTCAAGGGAATCACGGTGAATTGCACACCTACTGGCCCCCCAGGCTGTGTCGTCAAATTCAAATTCAGCGAGGTTGGTGCTGCCCAATCCGGAACATCCTGGTGAGCAGAAGTGAAGACAGTGATGGTCTCATCTTGGCCAAGGACCAGCTCAGACGCAAACGCCACAGCCAACAGGACGGACCAAAGCCTGGCAACGAGGGCAGCCATGTTTGCAATTTTTGAACCTCGGATTGTCGGGTGGGTTACAGCGTCCTACTTGAGCGACCACAGATTTCCCGAGGACAGCACGGAAATCAGGTCTTTGGAGGCGTAATGGGCCGATCGAGGGGTTCACTTCGTGCTGGCGGGGACCCGTCATCTGCCTGGATTTTTTTTCAAATCGAGAGAAGAGACATTTGTCACGGGGCGACGGTGGTCGCAGCCGCTACCAGCACCGAGTCGTGTACTGAGCGCGCCGGGGGGAGATGGCAGATGAAGAGGGGGATACCGAATAGGGAAATGGGAGGTGCAGGAGGCGAACGGCGGCAGAGATTTTAGAGTCACGGAACTCGTGGGCCAGACCACGTTGGTTGGCATGCACGACGGCGGCGACGTCGGCTGCCAAAAAAAGTGGAGTGAATGGGGGGGGTGGAGGAGGTAGCCGAGGGCGGGGCGCTGCGGGCAAAACCAATTGTAGCCAACTTGAAGTAAGTGATAGGCCAAGCAGGAACCTGAGACCGAGGCCGTTCCTTCCTTCTTCAAACGAGCGTGGGGCGGTGGACAGACAGACCCCTTCTTCACGGCAAAATGGGGTCGCTTCAACGTTGAGTAATACATAGGGCGTACGGATTAAAAAGACTGCGTTTGTCAGTCATGTCTCAGAGTCAGTTCATTCACTCATTCACTCATTCACTTCACCAGCCCGTTACTCCGTACTCGGCCCATATCCGATGCCTTGCACGCACGCACGCATTCATTAGAATGCTCTCATTCGCTGCAGCCAGCTGAAAACTTCAACCCACCGCCGAGACAAACATTGCGCCATCAACGCCATCGAGTTCTGGGCTATTCGCAGACTGGGAGCCTGGCCTGGCCATCACAAATCAGTGTCACCTGTACATTCGTGTTGAGGGCTTCCGTTTGACAAGGCTTTAAATTGCATTGTCTCTGATGCGCAAAAGGTGAGTTGCGGTCCATGATCAATATCACAACCGTTCTCAAGACATTCAAGTCCGAGAGGTGCGGGATGAAATTCGTGACAAGATTTCGATGACTATCGAACAAGCGCAACTGTAGCATGCACAAATGCTCTTCGAGCCAGTTCAGACTGCCGCGAGTGCGGTCAGCCAGCAGCTCTTATTTTCGCGGTTCTGTCGAGAGAAATTTCACCATTCACCCCGCGGCATCATTCATTTCCCTTCTCCTTCGTTGAACGTATAGTATGTAGGTTCATCACATCACAGTCACGTCGTGCAAATTGCCCATCATAGCACGAAAACGGTCATCTGCGTCCTCAACGGTCGGAGCCGCAGACCAAATCGTCCAAATCGTCGCGCTCCTGGATCCACGATGGGTGGATCCCTTCCGCTGGCCTCTTTGGTCTTTTATTCGGTGACGGCCAACGTGTGAGCATCATCCCATCTTGGATGCTCGCACGTTGGTGATACACGCCTCTGTACTTACTACTCCGTACCCCCAAAAAAAATTTCAGACGAACCTAGAGGCGCACCGCAGTTTACTCTTAACCGAACCGTGACTCCTGCCGTTATAAAGTCTCCGAGGTGTAAACTCAAAATTTCTGCTCGCCCGGACCCGTAGTTTGCCGGTAAGTTGAATAGGTTTGCTTGGTCCATGGCACGGTCATGCCCACAATACAAGGCTTAAAACAGGGCTTTATTTGTTTGGAAACAGGAAGGAACATGTTTCGTGTTGTCCATTGGGAATCATAGCGCTTGTTTCACACTAACGAGTTGCAAGCAGAGTTACGAAATAGCTCATCATACCGCCATTGGATAAACTCTCGCAAACGCCTTTTTCATGGATGCGGGGGGGTCGTTGCTCTCGAATCTTTAGTTGGCGGGGTCGGGCGATCTGTTTAGACGTTGGTGGTTCTGAAGCATATCGGCATTCTCTTACAAGGGGGATTCATTTTGCATGACTAGTTCTCGTAGAAGCAGGCGTGGAGACTGGCATGATCGTGTGTTTGAGCAGATTATTGCCGAGATTTTTGCAACCGACCATGTCACATGTAGATTGTTGTGGTCATGTTGGCGAAACCGTTGGGCCTTTTAGGTTTAGAACCAGGCATTCAGTGGTCTTTGAGAGGCGGAGCCATCATGACTTGATAGGTTTCGAAGAATAGTCCAAGAACACTGCCATGTGGCAACCTCTTCGCCACAAAGAGTGGCGTCTACAAGGCGTTTGATCGTTCTCAGTCCCATGTGATGAATGCATGTTGTTGCAATGGAGTAGATTCAACAACTTTGATACCTAGATGGCGGGTCGTTCCCGTCGTCATTGTTTATATCTCTTCCATGTCCTCAAGATCGTCCATTCGAGGAAAATCGCCGATTTCCACCCGTTCTGGACGCACAAACACGCCGTGCTTCATGGACGAGGGCTCTCCCCAGTACCTGTTGCCATTAATGCTGCCGTCGTTTTTGCCTACAGGCTCGTCTAGCTGGACTCCCACCCATTGTCCGTGGCCGTTTGGGATCTCCGGGACTTCGCCCACGTATCGGATGACCCCACGTCTGGTGTCCTCACCGCCAACGCGGCATCGCTTACCGGCTTGGATGCCACGCTGGCGCACTTCTTGTTCCGTAGCCTCCAGCCTAGCCTTCTCGTGGTTTGGTGCGTTGGGATCGAATCGGCCAAGTTTTTGTGCCTTTTTCCACGCTAGAACTGAGTCGGACTTCTTTTCATACTCCTCCTCAGGCATCTCATACTTGTCCACGCCAGATGTGTCGGTGAAGTTGGGCCTTGCCCCAGGAGGTCGGGTATCCGCCACCTAGTGAGTGGAATGGGGCTATGTTAGCGATAGACTTTCTGGCTTCTTCCATGTGTTTTCTCTCTTTGTCAGTACACATCCGCATGTACGCCGGTTTTTTCTACACAGTGGCTAAAATTCAAAAGCCAGCCCAACGTTATCAGCAGTATGATATATACCAAAACGATGCACTGCAGACGACGAATATATAGAGTACACGCTAGAGTCAACGGGTTGATGGGGAGATGCTTCGAGAATACATGGGTAGAGGGCTGGGCTGCTCTCCTTGTCCGGATGGCAGACCAATATTGATCTACCAAACGCCACTGGTGAAACATGATTTTGCTTGTTCTTCGACACCAACCTGGGAAGCCCTGAAGGGGAAAAAAGATGGCGCAAAGTAAGAGAAGGCAAAAGCAGGAAGGAGAAGCACAGGGAAATGAAGACTCGTGACTTGTCTGTCCAACCCACCGAGCTTCCTCCATCGACAGCTATCTGGTCCTACTCGTGCTCGTGTGGCAGCCCTGGTCCTGGGAGGGTTGCCTCATGAACAAATGAAATGCTGTAACCAAACTTACATGCAGCTCGGCGTACGGCGCCAGGGGAAAGCTGAACAGTTGGGTGACGTCCTCATCTGCCGCTTGGACGGGGATGGCATCCGAGCCTGTGGACGTTTTGAGACTGAGTCTTTGTGCCGAAGGAGGAATGCCCGTGACAGATTCAAGCTTTGCTTTAAGAGTACTGATGGACCAGGATGGAGTGATGCGCCGCTCGGACGCCGAGTTCTCTGAAATCACCTGCAGAGGAACATCGGCCATGTTGACAGAGGAAAAGGGAGGGTTCGCCGTTGGTTGGTGTTATTCAGCTGGAACCCGAGAAGAGAAGGCGAGAACCAGAGGTTGAGCGATGTCGATCCTTCTTTCTGAAGGGACCCTAGAGGTTGGTGAATGCGCTGGACATTGAGGAGACGAGACGAGACGAGCCGAGAGCTTTTAGTTGAACATTGTGCATGTGCACGCAACTGAATGAAGATACGTGTGCAGAGGGGAACCAGACCCTGACGGATTTTCTGAAGTCCGTGTCTCGGCAAGAACGAGCGGGGTTGACCCGTCTCGGATGGAGCTACTTTTTACGGAGTACATATGATTCTATCGAGGTAGGCGAATTTGACTGGATTGAATGCGACAAGCCGTGGCACATCGATATCGCATTGGAGAGAGTAAAAAGGTGGGGTCTTTTTCTTGTTCAAGAACCACGGACTATATGTCCCCTTACATACAACCTGCTGTTGTCTACCTTGTGGAGTCACGTTAACCAGGGTCTGTATGTATCCAATTAGATACGATTTGCGGGCCCCATAGAGCCGCAAGGTGGACAACAGCTAAGGAGATCGGGGAGAAATCAAACGGTCTCAAGCAACCAAACCCAGAAACCAAATGACGTCATCCATAGAAGTGCATAACTGCTCCCCTTGCTGCGCCTCCTCATGCGAATTTTTATCTGATTCAGGCGTTCGGCGTTCTGTTCCACCGGCATCTGATAAGGCATCAAATATCAAGGAGTGGACCTGGGGTAGCATAAGTCACCGCCCGCCCGTCACAAATGCTGGCTGTCCCACTGCCAATGGAGCGTAACAACGGGAGCATAAACGGACAACGACGAACCGCTTCTTGGCCTTTGCGTGAGATGTCAACTTGGGCGAGCCCCGAGAATAGATCTGATTTGGGGACTGATTCCAGACCAAATAGGCAAGTCTCGCAATTCAAGAGACACACCACACCACGAGGCTCGCCGTAATGAAGCCGTCAGCCACCCGGTAGGAGCTTTCACATTCGTTCAAAACCTGGTAGATAGACAAGAAACATTTCAGCAATGAACGGAGAACTCCGTAAATAAATATTCGACATGGGCGAGCTGTCGAAATCTAGCCTGGGATCGTTACCCTTTGCTTTGTCCGATCAGCCCATCGGCCGACTCCGTAATAATACATAATACATAATACATAATACAACAGCAGCAGGCTTCTTTCTTGGCATCCCCATCGTGCTCTCCACCGAGACCAGGGACTCACCACAAGCGAAGACCAGGGTGAAAGTTGGAGCAAAGAGGATACATACACAGTACTCCGTAGAGACCACCTCCAACCACAAGCCCTGCTCCTGCCACTTGGTACATGTACAAGTCCCGAAACGATGGAACCCTTGCCCATGGTTCGGTCATGATCATTTCTCTCGTTTTCAGTTACACCCACCGTCGGTGCCCACAAAACCTGGTCACGCTGGCAGGCAGGCAGGGGCCAATGTCATGACGCAGCAAAGCATACGGACGTATTACCTACCCAACGAGTATAGCTCACGCGCTTGCTTGCTTGTCTGCTTGTCTGCTTGCTTGCTTGCTTGCTTGCTTGCTTGCTTGCTTGCAAACACGCACGGCACACGCACGCCAGGAAAATTGTAGGCGAGAACCACGGAGTGATCGTCCCGATTGATACTCCGAAGTGACCTCAAGTCTATCGGCAATTGCCCTGTCGGCTTTTCGTTTTGCACATTCGCCCAGGAGTGGCGACCGTCGCCGATACTTGGGCCGACATGCGATTCCAACGACAAGTTGAGATCTATGTATGCTGATGTTGTGTGCTGATGTGTGGACGCAACAAGAGCCCCGGAGAGCGCGTGGTTCTCATTAGTAAGCTTTATGCAATGTCGTCCGACTTTTCAGTTCAGTTATTACGGAGTACGTGTCCAAGCCGTATTGATGACTGCACCTTGTTGATTACGGAGTACAGGCAGGCGCCTGAGAAATCTGGCGCAACCACTTGACCGACAGATTTTATGCATCATACTTAATAATCCGTTCATGCGTACATATCACACCGCTGCACAGGGAATCCATCAATCTTATTAGTTGGTATCCAGGTCTCGAGATGGGAAGGGGGGGTTGTTTGTCTCCTCGTCCCCGGAGATGGCGGGCTGGCAGGCTGGCAGGCTGGCACAATACGTCAAACCCAGCTGGGGATCGCGCCACGCATGATCAACTACGGAGCACCCGTAGATGGACAAACGGTCCTCGCGTCCGAGATTTGCACGTCAACAAGGCGCTCTTTTTTGCATCCGCAGGCGCGACGCCGCTAAATCACCGACTCCCTGGTAACGGGATCTCGTTCAGCGGTTCCCCGGAGTCGGGGATAAACCAACGAACAAACAAGTTGGTGGGTGGCCGTTCTGATTTCGGCTAATGACCGAGCTCATTGGGCATGAGGCTATGAAAGGAGACGTAGACAATGTGGCGAGGAAAAAAAAAAAGGCATTATAGACACTGCATATCTCTAATAACACGAACGAGTTGTGCTTTAGGGGCTATTCAGCCATGTTCCATGTTCCATGATCCCATCTCGCCTCTGCTCAGTGAAGAAAAGACCCAAGTCCATTGGACGTTTGCGGGCTATTATTGCCAGCATGGTCATAGAAAATGTTGCTTTTTTTCATCGCTCCGTTTTTGCTTTGCATTTTGCTCTCCCATGCATTTTGCTCTTCCATGCATCATCAGGGCCACATTTCCCATAACGTGGGTTCCTTGTTCCTTATTTCCTCATCCTGGTTCGTGCCAGAAGCAGCCGCAAGCAATCCGAGTATAGCCGACTTTTTTGTTTTGTTCCCCAGAGGTTATTTTTGTTGTGTCATCGCTTTCGATGTCCGAGACACTCACCGCCCCTTGCCTCAGACTGAGAGCTGAATCTGCCCAATTGACTGCGGCCTTTTCACGAGGTGTTGTTTGGTTGGCACAAGAAGATTGATGGCTTTTAGCGGCCCTGTTGCGACTTGCGAGTAACTCCATTTTATTAATAAGCGGCCCAATGGAGAAGACTGTCTTGCTGGCCAACATACTCAGCCACAGAAGGTCAACCCTTGGACGGCGGCGAGATGGCCTGTCTGCCACATCATTGATGATGGCGCAGCGCTTTCCATTGAACTGTGTGGATAAGGCTTTCGATACTCTTGATGCTACGATTTGGCCATAAAACCTGATTCGAATATGCACCTCATGTGCTGGCCTCCCGCTGCCCCTAGAGTAAACTCAAAGTAATCCGTAAGCCATGGGTCACAATCGGTGAGAGGCTGACGTGTAAAGGAGTCATCTTGATGAAGTTCTCGAGAGGGGAGGGAAGGGGAGGGAGAGGTGCATCATGACTATGGCCACTCCCTTGGTGGAAATCGGATTCGAGTGAAAAAGATGTGAAGGCGCAGAGCAGCCAGCCAATTTGGCGATTTCCGGCACGTTTTCATCGATTCTTTTCAGGTGTCCTACGGATTAGTGAAGCAAAATCCATGCAGTCATGACATCTCTTACGGCGCAAGCATCATGCAGAGTAACACGGGGATTCTAAAACACTGTCTCAGCCCACCGACCCTAACCACGACAGCTCCTTCCCTGATGATTATTGAGACGAACTTGGCTCGAGCGTGCTTGCCCTGCCAGCAGCAAGGGCATTAACGCCCTGACACCTTGACACCGACACTATTTCTTTTTCTTGTATGTACATAGCTAAAGTTTGCTTTCTACTATGTTGATGGCAACGCCACATCCTGTCGTTCTCGCTCCGTGCCTCTCGACCTCGACCTCCTTTTCCTTCCCCCTGTTGTCACAATGCAGCAGTAGCGGTGGACCTTCTGGCGCCTCGGACGGGGTGGGGATGTGAATGTGAATGTATGTATGCGGCACAACTTATTACTCGCCCGTAGCAATTTTTCTTTATCGGGGATTGGGATTTTTCTATGTATCAGACAAGATCAGGCAAGCCACGAGAAAGGACATGATCGGTAGGGTCAGGCCGCAGCGGAACCGCCCAGTTGCAGCGTTGGTGGCTTGTTGGGCAACAATACATTGGTGGTGCTGATGAAGGACGGAAGATCATGCATGGTTCGCAGCCCGTCAATGAACGGTTCCTATGTAACAGCTCTGGCCCTGACGTGGGCAAGCATAACACCAACGAAACACCCGCTTCTCCATCAGCCCAGCTCAACTTGACCGCCAGTTCTTCAATCCCGTGTGGCAAGTCGGGGATGTTTCCGGTGAGGGCTGCGCAATGCGCGTCAACAAGTCAGAGATGTCGCCTGTCCTTCGGTACGGGCCTCACGTCCTCTAGGGTGAATAAGCCAGCTCACTTTTGGTCTCAGTGCAGGTCGTGTCACCAACAGAGGGGGAGATGGATCATGACGAGTGAGATGCCTGCCTGGGTTGCTTGCTCGCTCGCGCTCGAGGACGGAAAAAAGTGGAGTTGATGGTGAATGAAAAGGCAGCCTTGTCCGCGAACGAAATGCAATGCTAATAAGAAGGGGCGTTCCTGTGCGTCTTCTGTCAGATGTCACCTAACAAGGCTCAGGGCCTTCTCGATTGCCCTTGTTGAGGATCTTCTCTAGCCGGTGCGGAGCCATGCTATGACTTACATGCGCAGATGACCCGTTCTGCCGGCTCTGTACTCCATATCGTACATGTAGAACGAGATGAGCCAAGATGCTGTGGATGCCATGCATCTCAGGCTGTCTACAATACGCTAGTAGAGGGAGGCCAGGAGCTGCAGCACGGCGGGTTAGCTCGTTAGAGGCGAGAATGTCACTTGTTGCTTGACGAAAAAAATTTGTCGAGTCAAGAGGCGGCATTTTCTCAAGGGCTCCATCAGGGATCGCATCGCATTAAACCCGAACCTGATGCAGCAACTGCTGTAGGGGGGACCCTTGAGACCCTTGTATGTAGCCCTTGGGCCTTGGGTGAGCGCTGAGAGCTGCCCTTTCTTTTTCACGTCGACAACATAAGCGATTCCGTTCTGGCTTGGTTCCATCAAGATGAGTTGTTCAGATGACGGTGGGGCTGGCATGCATGAGTGCGTGGCCTTGCGTTGTCCAACACTTGGACGGGAATTAATATTAAGGATAAATCCAGACCTCTACCACTACCACTGTACCACTACCAGACCACTACCAGTGCCAGTGCCAGTGCCAGTGCCAGCGCCACTGTCGTCTGGGGATCAGCACCAGCCTCAGACGCTGTCAGACGCTGTCAGACGCTGATGGAAGGTGTCATCGAGCGGTCTGGTACAGTGACAGTGTACATGTACATACAATGATTCTTGCCAAGCCAAGAATCCGCCGCAGTGGATCAAAGGGCAGGGACCATATTAAATACGGATTAGACCCATCCATCTGCAACAAAGGTTTGAGAAGGTAATAGTTGCGAACAGGGGGACGCGCGCCGGGAATTACGCGGCGTCAACCCGTACTAAATAATTAATTAATGGATTGCCGCTTGATAAGTAACAAACAAGTGGATGATACATACGTATATACTCCGTCCAAGTCGACACTGTTCGAGCGGGCACACGAACGACTCCAGCTTGCACACCGCATCAATCGGAAGCCACGGGTTGCAGGAGAAGTCCTGTTGTCATGTTTGCCAACCCGTTGCAACAAGATCTTAGATAATAGACCCGATTCCATAGCCAGGAATGATTTGTGTGCGTCGCTGCGGGCGCGTGAGCGTGGGGCGGGGGTTTCAGCAGGTCGGATTTGGGGGCAAGGAGGGGAGGGAGGGGGGGAGATCAAAGCTCGGTGAATAAAGGCGGGATTGTTTGGTTCATGATGCCGGACGATGATGGGAAAATGGGAAACCACCACGATTTCAGATACATGTTGCTGGTTCTTTGTCCATTGCTTCACGCCAACGGGGCCCCCCCTTTTTGGCCCGCATGCCCTGGGCTGGCTGGGCTGAACCGGGCTGGGCTGGGCCGAGTGACGTTGTTTGGAACAGGGGGCAAGTTCGTCAAGGCACGACCACACACGTTTGGACTTCGGGATGAGACGTTGGGAGTCGTGATGATCATCAACGTTAAGGGGTTCTACATAGTTTCCATCGCTCGGGACGAGGCTAGCGTTGGTGCTGCCCGGCGCCGTTTTTTTGATCTAGTTGATCTACGCATGGACTTGGCAAGGATCCTGTCCTGTACGCGAGGCAAGGCGAGGCAAGGCGAGGCCTGCCCAGCTTTGCCTGCATGGTGATGAGTTGTTTTGGGCCCTGGTGGTTGTGGTTCTAGTTTGGTCCGTCCGAACCCGAGCCGGTGCGTGTCCACTGTCTGGTGCAAACTGCCCAGGTGCGTTCGTCAGCAATGGATCGCTCGCTCTGGCGGCCAGCTGGTTCCTGTCCTTGGCAAATGCCCGAGTGTTTGTTGGGGGTGGCACGGGCAGGTGGCATTATTGGGTGGCAGGTGGCAGGTGGCAGCTCTCGACCCAACCGTCACCCCCCAACGTCGCTCCTGTCCGGGATCGACCACAAACCAAACGTTCAAACGTTGAATGTTGGATGAACAACAACAACAACACCTATTACTTGGGGCGTGACTATCAAGCACCCGCTCCTGCGTATTTAGCACCCCCAAATATGGCTAGTGGCTACTAGCAACTAATACTAGGCTTATAGCAAATTTTTATAGTAAACCTAGTAGTTAGACCTAATATTTTCTATAGCAATTCCCTTCCCTCTATATATATTATTATAATCACAATTATAATTATAAAATTTTAAAGCTATTTATATAAGCTAAAGTTATTTTATCTCTTATAATTATAAAGTTACTTTATAATTATTAATTTAATACCCTTAAAGCTACCTAAGAGGCTATTACTATAGTTTGCTACCTTAAGGGGTATAACCTTATAATATATAGAAAAAAGCTAAATACTAGTAATCCTACGCGGATTATCTTTTAATACTATAAAGGCTAGAAGTATACCTTATAGCATAATCCTAAGGCTTATACTATTAAGTCTTATAAGAATATAAGCTTATAAATAATAGGCTACCTATATAGATTAATAATATTAGTATATAAGGGTATTTATATAATTAAGTAGCTAATAAGAAAGTAAGCTTATAACCATAAGCTAATAAATACTACTATATTTATATAGTCTTAGCGTAAAGTTATTTATAAATATAAGAAAGAGATTATTAATGCTTATAATAGCGGGTAGAAACCCACTATAATCCTTAGGAAGCTTTAACGCAATAATATTAATAATATATAGGGTATTAATTATTATAATATCTATAACGCTATCTAAAGGCATTAGATAGCTAAGCTATTAAGCTAGTTAGAAGTTAAGTAGCTTTATAACTAACTCTATAATAATAATACTTTTTTCTATTAAGATAAAAGAAGTTATAATAGTTATATTATAAGGCTTTTTATTATACCTCTCTCTAGGCTTAAACTCTTAAAGGAATACCTAGATATCCTTTTTCTTAACTATATATATAAAATAAATTACTTTAACCTTCTATTACTTAATACTTATAGTATTATACTATTAAAGAAGACCTTCTAATTTATAACTTACTTCCTAAGTAATAAGACTAAAGATAACTATTACTAGGTTATTAATATTATTATAAAGCTTTAAAAAGACTATTTAATCTAAAAGCCTTATATTATTATTATAGACTATAAAATAGCTCTAATTAACACACTAGAAAGGAACCTATATTTTAATAGCATGCTATATATTTTATATTAGTAGCATATTAATATAAATATACTAGCTAAGTGTAAGTATTTTTTCCTAAAGGCTATATATAATAAAGAGGCTTAGTAGGCTATATAAGCACCTAAATTTATAGCTTTTTTAAAGGCTTAGAAAGCCCTTATATTATATAAATTAGAGGCTAATTTTAAGCGGGAATTAAAGCAATTCTAGTAGCCTAGTAGGTTCCTAGAGCTTGCTATTAATTATATTATATAAACCTAGATTAATCTTTAGAAAGGAAAGATTATAAAGTGCTTTATTAATTAATATTACTACTTTAGCTATATAGTTACTTTTATTATTAAGTTATTAAACCCTACTATAAAGAGGATTCTAATAAGTAGTATAGGTAATCTAACCTCTGTTTTCTAGCGCCTATAAATATACTAGGTTAATTAATATATAAAGATATAATAGTCTATAAATAATAAATTTTATAAGACATTAAATCTATTATAGAAACCTATCTATAGTATTATCTATAATAAGGTCTCCTTTATTACGTTATAGCTTATAATAAATAAGGAAATAGCACTAGATAAAGACCCTAAAAAAGCCCTTATATTCCCTTATTATCCTTATAAGCTTATTATATTATATAGTGTGCTTTACTAGTATTTTCTTTAGTAGTATACTAAGGATAAGAAGCTAATTTAGCTCTATAAGGTTAATAAGCATTAGCACTAATATTATAATAGTTTAAGCCCTAATAGTAATTCTAATAATAATAATAATAATTCCTAGGTAAGACTATTTAACCCTATGCTAATATAAGGAAAAGGCAGGCCTTAGGGGGCTCTTAGGTTAGAGAAGAGGAATCCTATTATAAGGACCTTATATAAGCTATTTACTTTTAAATATACCTAGGCAAGAGAGGCTAATAAGGCTTATAAGGCTTATAAGGCTTATAATACCCTATAACTACTGCCCTTAATAGCACCTACTATAATTAGTATAGTCTAAATAGCTTTATATAAGGTTATTAAAGTCCCTAATAATATTAATAATAACCTATATAAGCCTAGTATAAAGCATTCTTAGTTATATAAGTATGCACTTAATAGGCTTGCTAACTATAACTCTAATAACTCTAATACCTTAATACTAGAGATTTTAGATAATATTAAGGCTAATAATATAGGAATAGTTATATAATAATACACTTTACTATTATAAGATATATTATATATTAATAATTAGCCTATATAAGACTTTTAGGCTTAATTATTATTATAATTATAAGAGAGGGTTATAGTAAAGGCAGCGCTATAGGCAGAGATAATTTAGCTAGGGCAAGGGGTAGTTAGGGAGCGGTTAGACACTTAGTATAGAGCTACTATATAATTTACTATAGGCGGCTAGTATTGGTTGTTGCAGCCACCTTAGCCACATTTGGGGGTGCTAAATACGCAGGAGCGAGTGCTTGATAGTCACGCCTATTACTTGTAATACGGAGTAGTCGACTAGAAATTTATGGATCAATGGAGCGCCGCCACCACTGCCGGCGCTTGGGCCCGACTTTGTGCGCTCGCTCACGCCGCCCATCCACCAACGTCCCCGTCTCCCCGTCTTGGTCGCCGTGTGTGCGTGCACAGACGCGGCGCGCGCATGAACAAGCAGAAGAAGTCCTTTCACACCGACTCAGGGGCTCATGCTCATGCTCATGCTCACGCGCATGCTGACGTTCATGCTATAATGTTCATACTCATGCTCATGCTATTATGCCCACTCAAAGATCGTATGGTGCGTACAAGCTAATATTCAATTCACCCAAGTGCACTTGGCGCTGGCGCTGGCGCTGGCACCGGGTCTACGTAATAATTAATCTGGAGGTCAATGTCAAGGCCCGTTATGAACCAGGACGGCGATGGCAAGAGCATTAAATACCACCGGGCTGCATCTTCCGCATTCCGTAATTCATCAAATGCATGCAAATCCACACCGCTCCACAGCCAATGTCATTCTCGGGGTTTGCGTTGCGAGAGCCGGTACTATTATACATGTACATATGGGGTAAAACTATTAACGTGATGCTTAATCATCGTAGATGACAATTTCGACCCCCCGTCTGTAGTATACATAGTCCGTACATATCATAAATATGCATTTGCATTACGTGCATGCGTGCGTCCCCGGGCGTTGCGCACCCCGTACATGACAGAGAAGTAAAAGGTAAGGTAATACATATTATTACAACAGGCAATGAAATCTCGCACAGCGCATGTCGTCCGTCGTCAATAAGACTGGGAGAGATTGTCTACGGAGTTGTAGTCCGTACATGTATGCACGCTGAAATTATGCAATTCAATCGCCGTGCGCCCACACCACCCCCTTCGTTGATCCTCCCTTCTCTTCTCCCCCGGGAGGAGTGTCTGGTGTAGAAGCCCATGTTAGGCTCACACCCCCGACCTATCCCATCAGTCTCTGGCCCAAACTTGCCAGACAACTCCTCCCCCCCTCTTCTCCAGCACATCCCCCATCTCCATCCATCCTTGTCGCGACACCCCTTCCCCCTGGCTGCTTCTTGAAAGGACGCCAGACTTTTCTTTGGCTGTTTTGCTTGCATAATAGTGAAGCTGGGTAGCCCTATATGTCGCTCATTCGGGTGTCAGCTACGGCGGCCACGACGTCGGAACCAACGAGATGCCCGGGTTGCCCGGGTTGCCAGGGTTGTCGGAATCCGGGATCTGAAAAATCTGGCTCAGAGCTTCCTTGCTGCTCTGCTCCGCCCTTTCGTCCTTGTTCGGCTTTGCGTGCTTGCTGCAGAAGGGAGGCAAAGGATGGAAGGTCCCCTCGTGCTCTTTCCTTCACCATTAGCTAGTATCGCCATTAGCTAGTAGGCTCGCTCTCTTTTCCGCCTTGGGGCATCGCCAAATCCCGGTCCCCTGCTCCTGCTCCTCCCTGCTCCTGCTCCTGCTGCTTTGCCGGCATCAAAACAACAATAATCTGTTGGTGAAGCCGTGAAAGCTGGGGTTATTAGCGTTGGTAGGTTCGCTTGTCAGGGACTCCGTAGTCTGCACCGCAAATGATTTGGTAAAAAGAGCATGTATCAATGCCTTCGTTATTGCAATATGCATCTTTGGTTGGCACTCGAAACCTGGTCGATGCCTATACCTTCTACCTGCCTGCCTATCCACGGCAAGAGGAACATTCTCACTCGCACTCGAGCACGCACACGCATCCGCACACGCACACGCATCCGCACACGCACACGCACACATACACACATACACACACACATACACAGATAGATATATGATACTAGTCGAGACAGCTAATAAACCACAGCACGCACGCACGAACGCGCGAACGCACGCACATGCCATCGCACCTGGACACACACGCACTCTCACTTCGAAAAGCAAAGACGTCAGTCCTTCTTCCATGATCAAATCAACCATACCACACACGCCCAGTCTGCCAGTGCCGGTCATCAGTCAGTCATCAGAGTCCACTTCGTCAACCTTCTTTGCTTTTCCCCATTGCTTTCCTTGACCCCTGTTCCCGACCCTCTTTGGGACCTACCTAGTCAATCTTTCATCTACAAACTAAAACTGAACCAGCAAGCTCCCGGCCGCAAGCCCGCCTCGTTTTTGCACGCCCCCCTGTCTTGCTTGATGCCTCATCCGACCGTGACTGACTGACTGACTGACGTCTTGCTCTGTCTGCTCGTTTCCACTTCTGGGCGGCGGCCGAGCCTAAAACTCAGCGAACCTGGGACGTCAGACATCGAAGCTAACAACTGACCTTGCCTTACCTGACTTGCTTGGCTTGGACTTGCTCAAACTGACGGCTGCTGTTCTTTGTTCCATCTAGGCGCCTATTATTGTGGAATCCCGGCCTGCCTTCCTGCCTCTAGTAGGCTTCATCACTTACTCGACGTCGTGCCTCGCTAACCGGCGTCTCCTTTGCCTCATCTACGCTCATCTCCGCCCCATTGGTGGATGTCCGACCCCGGCAGAACCAATCACAACCATAAATGCTATTTTATAAACACGATTCACGGGAGTCGTTGTATGCTTGAGCATTCCGAGACATCTAGCCTACTTTACCTCTCCTGGCCTGCTTCTTTTTTCCCCTTGTCTCTCTCTCTCTCTCTCTTTCATATCCACCTTCCTTCCTGCGTTCTGCCAATCTTGGACCAGTTGGACCAGTTTTGCGCAGTGAATCAGGTCACGACTTATCTCGACTTGCCAGGTCTCTTTCTGTTATTTCGCAGCAAACAACTTTGTCAAGAAAAGAGGACACTCGTTCTGACTGCTTTCATTCAATTCCGTTTCCGTTGAAGGCACCTCCAACAGTAGTACTTCGACAGCTCCGTCCTGCTGACCAACTTCACACCAAGAGGATCTTGGCTCCGCCGTCGCCTATACGCCACGATCTCATGGGACACAACGGCACATTTGATGATAGCAACAACTCGCTCTCCCATAAGCACAGACGAAGTTGCCTAGCTCCATTTTTTTCGTTGGACCAACTCTGCATCTACAACCTGGATGTTTGTTTTCATCCTTTCACGGCTGCACGCAAAGAGGCAACTCGCCTTCTCCTCTGTGTCTTGGTACACTGCATTGTTTGAGTGACTCGATTCCCCCCCTCCCAAAAAAAAAAAAAAGGCCAAGGGCTTTTTCTTGTTTGCACAATTTTCTGCTGCTTTTTCGAATCAAGCCAAACAAGAAACCATCCCAGCCCAACGGGCCACGCCGTTTAGGCTGTCAACTAGAAAAGCTGGCCCAACTCAAGAGCCAGCCGTTGCTCTGCCTTCCGCGGGAGGCAGAGCCACCGTTTGGCGTCAACTATAGCGGCGACATCGGTTACATACGCGGATCCCACGCCTCTGCAAACGGACACTGTGCCACTACGAGAGGCAAAACGGCCATCAACGTGGACATCACTTCTTTGTTAAAGTCTGCCGACTCAAATGAGTCCCAGGGTTATCCTCCGCGGCACCCACGCGAACTATTGCTGCCACACTCGACTCCGGTGGTAGCTGCTTATGGGCGGCAATTGCCCCTCTCAGCATCATCAGCACCACCAACGGGACAGCCAACGGCACCTCCGCCTCGGTCTGTAGCCTCTGCACCTGGCACCGGTCTCCGCCGTAGTATGCCGCCCCAAGGGACAGATCAACCAGTCAAGAAGCAGAGCAAATGGTCGCCAGAGGAGGATGCATTAATCATTGAGCTCAGAGGGAGCGGAATGAAATGGGAGGATGTCTCGAAGCGTTTACCTGGAAGGAGTGCTATCAGTTGTCGGCTTCATTATCAAAACTACCTAGAGCGACGAAGCGAATGGGACGAGGAACGCAAGAATAAGCTGGCTAGACTTTATGAGAGGTGAGTTACGTTGGCCCAAAGCGAAAGATTTGGTGACTAGGCGTGTCGGTTTCATGTCTTGGCAATATGCCGTTGTCGGTCGTCTTGTCCTACGGTGGTTGCATACAAATGAACGCCCGGGGGGGTTTAGATGAGCAGGAGGGGGAATTTCATTCTCTCCAAGACAATTTGTCTTGACGGACACATGCTAACATGTTTTCTTCCTGCAAAGATTCAAATCGGAAATGTGGGCCAAGGTTGCAGAAGAGCTGGCCGTGCCTTGGAGAGCAGCAGAGGCCATGCACTGGCAACTTGGAGAGGCCGATATGGCGAGAAGAGCTGGAGTAGTACCGTTCTCCCTGGCCGCCGTCAATCTCGAGAGCGGCCACCGAGCAGGACCGCCGCCTCGAACCAATGTACACTTCCAACCGCAAGAAACGATGACCCGACATATCACGCCGCCATCTCCGCGAACGATGTACTCGACTCGGAATCAATCTGGCTCCTCGATGCCTAGCCAACTGCCGCCGCGAGTCGAAAACGTCGGGGCGCCTCCTCCGCCGCCGCCTCTGCAAGCTGGAACTGGGCCAATGGTACACGGATCCATGCCGCAGGAACATGGAGGAGAATTTTACTACAGCGCCGGGCCTGGTCTTGCCCCGATACAGCATCAAGGCCAGCCACGGAACCCAGGACCATTACCAAGTCTTGCGGAGCTCACAACGGGTGTTAGCCCATACCCGGGCCAAATTGATCGACCACATTCAGGACATCCAAGTAACAATACGGCAGTCAAACATGCGATGCCAATGCCAGCCTCTCAGGGCTACCAGCAGCATATCGATCCGACTAGAGTGAAGCGACGCGCTAGTCCGGAAATGATGCAGCGAGAGGGAAGCCAACGACGTCGTCTGGGCTAAATTTGTCATGGCTGTCAAAAACACATTCCACGCCATGATTTCTGCCAAGAAGTTCAGGGGGTCTCGATTACGAACCAAAACCCCGAAAAAAAAAAAAAGAATTCAAGGAAGAAGAATCATTGTAGACTAAACAAGGGTTAACGGGCAAGGAGCAAAGTAGAACGGAGCGAAGCAGATTTTTATGGGACAATTTTTTTTCGAAAAGGAAAATTTTTTTTTTCGAGGCGAGGCGAGCTATCATGCATTGGGGCGGCGATATCATTATGGGACCCCATTACGACACGTCATATATTTACTAACTTACTCTCATGACGATACCAAGGAGCGACAGATGACGGGTTGACTGATTCTATACCTGGGGGGACAGGACGGGATAGATAATAACGTGACTAGGAAGGTGAATTCTTATTTTTGTATGTATAGATGGGCATGGCTTGGACAAGACAAAAGGGGGCATTCATTGATAGAGAGCCAGAAAGGCATATAATTGAGCATACCCGACTGACATACTCGACTGATTGGGAAATGCGTGCCGCTGCCATGTTGCATCAGTGACTTGACCCGCCTTGTTTAATTCGGGGTCGTGTTTAGAGTTTTCAAGAGGCAGATTCCCGTTGTTGTCTTTTTTTTTTTTTTTTTTTTTTTTTTTGGGATACATGATACATGATACATGATACAAGATACATGAAACATGATTCATTCTTCCTCTCCAGTCTCCTCTCTCTCCCCCTTGCTCCTCAGAATCGCCCACCAATTATCCCTCTCATAGCCGCTCTCGCAAACCTCACCCCCGGCCTCCCTCGCGTCCTCCTCCAGCTCGCCCTCCCTATACAGGTGGTAGTACCGCTGGTACGTCTCGTCCGGAACCTGGTTCTGGCTCTGGCTCTGGCTCTGGCTCTGACTCCCCTCATCCTTCTTCTTCTTCTTCTTCTTCTTCTTCTTCTTCATCACCCACGGCACCAGCGTGTCCTGGCAGGAGTTCTCGTCCCACCCCCTCCTGCTCCCCTCCTGCTCCAGGGCCCAGACGTAGACGAGCGCCCTGCCGGCCCGGGGCACCAGGCAGGCGAGCATGCGGGCGATGGCGTCCCTCCTGCGCTGGCGCGTGGAGAAGTGGTGCACGACTGCGATGCAGATGACGAAGTCTGCGCAGCCGGGGCGGAAGGGCAGCGCGAGGGAGTCTGCGACGACGAGGGTGGCGGTCCCGGGTTCATGGGTTCCGTGGCTGTCGGCGCGGACGCGGGCGAGGCCCACGAGGGAGGGGGAGCGGTCCGAGGCGAGTATGTGCAGGTTCGGGTTCACGGACAGGTACTTGCCGTTGCCGCAGCCTATGTCGAGGCCGACGGAGCCGGGGGGGAGGGAGAGCAGGAACTGGGTTACGAGGGGCCAGGGCTTGTGGCGGGTTGCGCTGAAATGGGGGGCTATTGCTTCGTATACGGCGTGGACGTGAGTGTCTTCGTAGGAGGAAGCCATTTTTTATTTTTTTTTTCGGTTCCCGTGGGAGTTGGGAGGGTTAAGGGTGGAGGGGGGGAGGGGGGTGAAAGTGAGTTGGTGGTGATGGATGAGAATGGTTGGAGGGAGGTGGTGGTTTATATATATATATATTTTTTTTTTCATTTTATTTCCCCAGACGGAGAGAGACGGGGTACATTATTTCATGGCGGACGGACGACCTCGTTGTTTTTCCTATTCCATTTCACATTCTATTTCATCATGGTCTACGTCCGTATTCTGGTATTGTGTATCCTGCATATTTTATCGATTCTGTGCTCTGCTGTTCGTAGTAGCCCTGGTGGAAATTGTGGGGGGGGGGTCGTCAACGCATTGTTGTCAAAGAGCATCACGTGCCGCGCTGCACATTAATTAGCGCGAAATAGCCGTCAACAACAAAACTACATGTAGAAACAGAACCATGTTTTCTGACACGCCAGATTCTCTCGTCGTCCAAAGACGTCAAAATCACCGTCACGTCATGCACGCCAAGCACATGCATCATAGTAATAGTCCGTACCAGTTGGGGAAATACACCGCCGAGGAAGAGAAAAAAAAAAGAGAAAAAAAGCCGCGCACTTTCCAGTAGGCAAGTGGGTCTCGGTGGGTTTTCCCGACGTTGCATCGAAAAATCCCGAAGCATACCCTGTTCACACCCCCTGTTACCCTTGCCCCCTGGTGAATAACGTTGCTCTTGGCACCGACGTCTTTGGTGTATGTAAATTGAAATTTTTTTTTTGGTCGATGCGGAAGTCTGTGGGCACCGCCGAGGACTTCCCCAGTTGGGGTTGGCGCGACTTTCTAGACATCTGCGCTTTGTCTACTCCGTAGATCTTCGCTCGTGGCACGCCCCTCTTGTACATACATGTTGTATAGGGTTTGTGCGAAACTGGGTTTGTGGAGGATGATGCTTTGAATCTGGATCGTGGGTGGTTCCGCTGAGTGAGGGATGTGAAACGTATGTATGGGGGGGGGCGTCGTAACTTTTGTCATCTTCATCTTGGAATATGTACGAGAGTCAGCTTCTGGAATCGTGGCAAAGATGGTCGGCTTCGGCTGTTACTGGCCGGCCACGCACGACGCCCAGTCATTATCATATATAAATACTGCCCATGCCGTCCCGTCCCATCTCAGACTCTCCCTCCTTTGCAAGTTTGCGCATCAGAGACAAAACGGGCATGTCATGGTTTGGAACCCACGCCCCATGCAGCGCCGGCAACCTTTGACGAACAGGACTGTGCTTCGTCCGCTCGCGCACACACCCCCCATGCAGGGAATGCGTGCCGAGGACAAGAACAGGACGGAGCGTGGGAACGGCCCATTTGGCTCGGACAGGCCGAGATGAGTGATGGCGTCAATGGATGGGTTGCTTCTTCGAATTTTCCATCCTGCATGTTAACCGATTGGTGGCTGACGGACGGTTGTATTATCTGGAGTACTCGGTACGGATATTCGCATACCTCGTGGCTGCCGCAAAGTGCCCTCCCTACGTGGGCGGAACCGGTTCGCAGTTTTTATTTGTTACATGCATATCCCTGGGTTATTTTCGACATGGGCTTCGGATTATTTCCATGGAAGAGAGAATAAATTTCAAATCCACTACTGATTGCCAGTGTTAAGCGGGCTCTTGGCATCGTACACATCCGTGGTAATCTGCTCGGGATACTCCACGCCCCCCTGCCGCAGCGCCGCCTCCATCGTCTCCATGATGGCGATGCTCTCCTCCCACGGCAGCGTGGCGCTCTGCTTCTTGCCATCGCGGAGGCATCGCGCGCACTCGTCTGCCTCCCAGAACATGCCGTGACCCCACGAGTCCCTCTTGGGGTCCGTGGGGATGGGACACTCGACGACCTCGACCGCGCCGTCGCCTTCCCTCTTGATGACGCTGTATGATGTTGGGCGGAACGCGGGATGGGGCACTTGGATCTCGCCCCTGGAGCCCTGGATGCGGATGGCCGGCGCGGCCGTCGTCTTGCCGTGCGGTGACGTGCCGACGAGGATGGACGTCGTGGCCACGCCGATGGCCCTGCTGCGCGGGAAGTGGCAGATGATGCTGGTGTTCTCGTCCGCGCCCGTGTGGTACTTGTTCATGGCGGCCAGCACCGTGGGCGACTCCTTGCCCGACGACGACGACGACGACGGCTGGACGTGGTAGAGCGTCTGGAACACCCATGTGAGGGCGTAGATGCCCAGGTCGAGCAGCGCACCGCCCGCGAGGTCCTTGTTCACCATGCGGTGGGAGTCGGGGAAACCGACTCTGCCGTCGTCCTCGTCGGTGGTTTCGTTGAACGACAGGTCAGCTACCGACGTAGGGGGTGTGGGTTGGTCAGTCGAGTCAGTCCCTTTGGTGAATACAAGTACGATGATATTTCAGATTTCACCCATGACGGATAAAGAAAAAAGGGGGGGGGGGGGAAGAGAAAAAAAGGGGACAGCCCACCCACCCATCGTCCTGTACACCGTCCCAATCTCTCCCGAAGCAATCAACTCGCGGACCTTGATGCTCAGAGGAAAGAACCTCGTCCAGACGGCCTCCATCAAGAACACCTTCTTCTCCTGCGCCTTGGCCACTAGCTTCCTGGCCTGCGCCGCCGTCACCGTCAAGGCCTTTTCGCAGAGAACGTTCTTGCCCGCGTCCAGCGCCAGCATGGCATTCTGGAAGTGGTGGCTATGCGGCGTCGCGACATAGACCACGTCGACGCGTGGGTCGGCAACTAGCTCTGCGTACGATCCATACGTGCTCGTCGAGGCAGGCCCGTCAATCTTCTTGATGAAGGCGGCGGCGCGGTCGGCCGACGTCGAGGACGAGACGGCGACGATCTCGTGGCGCACGTCGTGGACGTCCCGGGCCGCGGGGTCGGTGAGGAGGTCTTTGCAGAATGCTTGGGAACAAGAACAAACATGTCAGTGGGTGGCGTCGTCCTCATGAGAAGGGGGAAAGTCATGGGTTACTTTCTGCGATCCAGCCCGTGGCCATGATGCCCCATTTTATGGTGTAGGGAGTGGAAGACGCCATTTTCCGTGTCGTCGAGTTTCGCTGCTGATGAGGCTGGTTGTCTGGATGAGTGAGAGTCACTTGGTGGGGGAGATGAGATGGATGTGAAGAAGGGTGAAGAAGGGTGAAGAAGCGGGGGGTTGTTTTGTTGTTTTGGTGACAAGGTCCACCAGTAAGTATACGCCAGTCCGTCCAAATCGTCCCAGATTCGCAATCTTGGCATATCAAACACAACCCTGCCCTGCCCATCGTAGAGGCCCTCACTGTACGGCAACATGGCCGTGAATCCTCCTGTTGTCAAAGCCGGCGTAGAGGGAGCTGCCGCGTACTATGCGCCTGGCGCTCGACGGAACTACAAGTCACTTACTTCCACGCGGAGCAAGGTTTGGAAGAAGGACTCGCGGCACCAGCGCTGGCAGGCAAGCCTTCGAGCGCTTCAAGCGATCGGGAATTGCATAATTCGTTGCGTCGGCATCACAAGACAAAGTACACCAAGAGGACGAAAGAGTCGCACTCTGTTTCCTGGCCGTGGTTGAGGTGCAGAGCCAAGTGCACCATCTGCTCATGCAAGTGCGAAAATTGACTCTGGGAAGGAGCCCCATGCACGAAACCTACGATGCACAAGGTTTTTTCTAATTTTTTTTTTACGGACACTCGAAGTATATTTCAAGGCTTTCATGCCTACGCGGGAAATAAGCTAGAAATCACCCATCCTTGGTTTTTCACCCTCGTTGGTTATTACATTAATTATTTATGTTTGCCATTGAATAAAAAAGAGTACTCGATCCTTTCCAACACACGTTTCTTGTCAGAGACCGGCTATCCCTTGACAGCGTGGGACAACAGATCAGAAGTCAGCGTCCCCCCCATTATTGATTGAACCGAAAAAAAAAAAAAAAACCACCTGTCTTTGGTGCCACGAGGATTGGGCGGGCGATCAAGTAGTGCTCTAAACTGCACAATGAGCGACGATAACATGCGACACAGCTATGAGACACGAGGCAGTATGTTCAACACTTTGTGCTCAGTATTCTAGGGTAATTCTACAATTTTGCTTACGAAGAGATAACAGGCCTCCGGAAGTTGCTGTCCAAGATGGAGGACAACGATCCAGAAAGCTCCGACTGCCTCCCTCCTCTTCATCCCGCTGGCCCGAGACATGGCGACCAACCAAACGGCAAAGTTTCATCTAGTAGCGATGAGTCCTCTAACAAAGACAGCATCGCCTCCTCGGTACCATTTCTCAAGATGAGCACGCCTCCATCCTCCATCAAGTCAACCGGGTCATCGCCATGTATTCCATTCGGCGGGCCTGAAACCGCCCCCGAAACCGCCCCCGGCCCGTCCTCTAGTAGAGATACATACTTTGACACCATCTTATCAACCAGCAGGTCCAGAATCGAAACAAGACAATCACCTAGCAAGGTTACACTACCTCTAGTCGCACCGTCTCCGGATGTCTCCAAGGAGACGAACCAGGAACCTACATCAAAGGCAGCTGGGAAGAGAAAGAGAAGCGATAAGTCTCCCTCGCCATCTGATGACATTTTGGGTCCATTCGCGCACGAGCTTGATCGGTCTACCAGAGAAAGGCTGCGGCTTGAAGCGGAGGCCCTCCGGGACGAGTCTGGACAAGTATGTCCTTTGCAAATGGCGCAATTATTCATGGCCAATAGTACACTCAGGGCGGCGCGCTGGACCGAGCTCGACGAGGGGGAGAGGGCGATTAAGAGGATGCGTCAGGATAACCTCGACTTGGAGCGTCTGCGGGAGCGCCAGGAGATGGAAGAAGCCGAGAAGCGGGAAAAGGAGGAGAAACGGCTTGTCAAGAAGCGCAAATACGGGCTGATCAGGAACAAAACACCCAAAACGACCTGAGTCCGGATTGAATGGAGATTGATTCGACAGACGTGTCGCAGGGGGGGCGTTTCTTTGGATATAATCTGACGCCAGAAGCAGACCCTTCCTGATGTGAAGTGTGTCCCTGAGACTGGCAAGCAGGATGAGGTCGTTGTGTCATTCTCTTCGTATAAGGTTGTTTTATATATCCTTGGCAAAGGTGTTGGCAACAATGAAAGGGAAACAAGCAGTTGCTTCCATATAAACCTGAATCATCATTAGCGTTTCTTCGATAAGAGCCAAAAAAAAAAAAAGCCTTTTAATTCGTCGGCGCCAGTCACTCCACTCACCTTGACATTGTCGGCGCCCATTTTGATTTTGCCCCATGAGACGGCTTCATCGGGCCGGGCACCGGCATCACTACCATCAAACTCCTGGGCAGTGTTGATATAGACGGCAGACTCGGCGCCATTTCTCATCAAACAAGCGTTGGCGATGTGGTGCTTGACGATTCCACCTCCCAGAATAATCATGCCAGCTCTCTTTGCCCTGACGGAAATGGTATTGATCTTGCGAATATCCTCGACGATGTCAATCCTGAGCTGCCGTGGCGACGACTTGAAGGTATGAAAATACAACATGTCACCCAGGCTCCCATCCGTCAGAGCAGGGCAAAAAACAGGAATATCGTTCTTCCAAGCCCAGTAGTAAACGGACTTCTCGTCATTAATCTCTCTTCCCAGCCGATGTATCACCTTGGAGGGCGTCCAGTTGATCTCCTCTCCGGCCCCCCTACTCGCCTCTTGCTCCTCCAGCATCCTGTCCAGGATGGGGACGACCCAGTCCTCGAAAGCACAGTAGTTGGCGTTGGGGACGACGAGGTTCTCGATTCGGTTGAGGCCCTTCTTGCGGAGGGTGGATCCGTCGGCGCTGAACGAGGACATGTATGTTGTGCCGAGGCACTTGATCAAGTCTTCTTCTACGCCGCCGGCGGTGGTGACGATGGCGGAGATGTGCTTGTGCTCGGTGAGCCAGCGGAGGGTGCCGCGGAGACCGGAGGAGATGAGGTTGGAGGTGTAGCCTAGGAAGATGGTTGTCTTGTCGTTGGTGGCGGGGTCTCTCCATTCTCGCTGGGCCATTGTTAGATTTGCAGGTTCACATATTGATTGATTGGGGCGAGGTGAGGTGATGTCCATATTTTGTCCTGCCTCAGGTCATGCTCACCATGTCGTTGATGATGCGGATTGCTTCTGCCGTAGAACTCGCCTGGAAACCCATGTGCCGCATGCCGAGGTACAGATCCTGCGCGGTAATGGGGCCCTTGAGCTTGTTGAAGTCGAGCTCCTCGACGGGCTGGGCATCGGAGGGCATGGCTTCGGATTTCATGAGCACGGCGTCGGTGGCTGCTGGGGGGGCGGCATCGTGGTGGGTTGACATGCTGATGGGTTCAAATCAAGTACGGCGAGAGGGAATGTAGTCGAATACTACGGATTAGAGTGCGTGCCGAACCGAGTGAGTACATAAGTGCGGATTAAGTATCGGATTTCGAGATGGGCGGCTCCATACTGGCTCAAAGTCGAGGTGGTGGATTTTACTTCTGTGGTTTAGTAAGTTAGGCGATTAATTGGCTCTGGACCCCGTTTGGGTGGATACGGTGGGTACTTGAGTACGTAAACAGAAAGAAGCATGAATGTATGTATGCACGCGCTGGCGCTGGCGTCCTGCCGTTGTTTGTGCAACGGCCCAGACGTAACGTACAAGTACATAATAAAGCAAACGTTTTGACATCAGCGTCGCTTCCATGCTACTGCCCCGTAGATGACAATGTCAGACAGAGTCCATGATAGCTACAGCTTTGAATAATGATAAAGAATCGTCCATTGCATCGACGACGAGTCCGCTGGCTTCATTGCCGAGAAGGGACTAGCGTACGGAGTACGGGCGGCAGTTTAATCTCCAACCCTGCCATTGGGCGCTTTGGCATTGGCCCTGCCCTGTGGCATGATACGTGCTCCATAGCAAGTAGTACGCAGAACTGACGGGGCTGGCAAACTGGCAAACTGGCAAACTGGCACCACCGCGGCGGCCTCGGAGTAATCCGTAAGTCATGCGCATTTCAAGGGCTGACGGGGCCGGGGCCGACCCATCTTGAATCTTTCACTTCAATCCGACCTCCTCCCGAACGACCTGCCATCCTGCCAACCTGCCCGTCGCGCCATCGCCGCTGCCACGACGCCGCTCCAATACCACATATCCGCTTCGGCGATAACTCATTGACGACACATTCCGCCCAAGACAGCACGGACAGCACGACGCCGCGACTGCCGTTCATCATTGTGCACGCCCTGGCGGCTCCCTACATTCAAGGGCTCAACCTCGACGGCTGGCAGGCTGGCTCCGGAAACCACCAGACCCCAGACTTGCTACTACCCACCGCCATCCCGAGCAGCATTCTATTTATCTTTGCACCATTGTGTCCGGCAGCCGCGAATGAGATCCTGATCGATAGTCCACCCATTCACCGGGCTGTTGCCCTTGTACGCGGCTGATGTACGTCTTGGTCTGCATCTTATCTTCGTGTTTATGTCAGCCACCTCACCTCAGCTGGTTTCCCCTACTCTTCCCCCCTACTCATGTCCCCGTAAAGTCTATTTCCGCCACGTTAGGGTTCGCTTCCTACCTCTCTCAGAGGCAAGGCACATTTTGCTTCTGTCTCGAACCTTTTTTTTTTTTTTTTTTTTTTTTCAATCGTGAGTTGGACTAACTAGACTACTCCTGCACAGGGCGTCCAGATACAGATATGATCCGGACCGCAGGTCCAGGTCGCCACGGGACAGGTCCGCAGATCGTTTTGACAGGACCTCGCAGTATGGCGAAAATGACCGTCGTCGCTCATCTGCAGAAGCTAGGTCTAATCCGTTGGGGTTTCCTCCCAACCGCGATGGGTTCGGTGATTCGTTACGAAGAGAACCGCCTCGTGGCCCCAAGGCTCTTGTCGATGCCCCATGTGGTCCTCGAGGCGGCTTTGGGGGCGATTTTCGTGGCCGAGGTCGTGGCCGAGGAGGACCTGCAGGCAGACCTTGGCCTGCTAGAGACGAAAGCAGAGACCGTGGAAGGGATCGAGACATAGACTACAGAGACCGGTACCGAGATGAACGAAGTCGGGAACGGGAACGCGAGAGAGATCGTGAACGAGATCGAGATCGAGATCGAGACTGGAGGGATTCACGAGATTTCCGGCTTCGTCGCTCACCACCACCTGGCAGGGGTCGCACACCGCCGCGAGACTTTCGCGACAGAGATAGGGATGGTCCTCCCCCAGAAGCCGAAAGGTCGCGTCGCGGATCTCGAGATGGAGGACCGCCCTCGGCCGGGTCGTCCAACTCGGACCCGTCATTCGGCATGCCGCCGTTTGGGCGTGGAGGCAGCTTCATCCGTGGTCGCGGAAGAGGTGGGAGAGGCGACTGGCCGTCGGACCGAGGCCGTGGGCGGACGCCATACGATGATCGCGGCGACCGCTATCCCCGAAGTCGATCTCAAGAGGCGCGATGGGGGCGAGAGCGGGACGAACGTGACCGGGGCGATAGATATCCACCAGAAGCAGATATTCGGCGCGAACCTCGCGACGACCGCGACAGGATCGAACGAGACCTGATACGCCCCAAAAAGGAGACCAGACCGTCCTTTCCTCAAGAGCATTTTATCTCAGCCAGGGATGTATCGCCACCTCCCATTGCGCCATCTGCACCTGCTTTCGGGTCGGTTCCCAGTCGCAATGCAAGTGGCCATGATGGCGGCCCACCACCACCATCATCGTCGGCGATACCGACACCAACTACCGCCGCTGCTAACAGCACCACTGCCAAACCGCCTCCATCGGGTCCTCGCGCTCTCGCAGACCGACCTGGCTCTGCCGGCAATCTGACCACCAACGCGTCTTCAGTTCACACGAGTGGCTCAGCGAGGGCAGGAAGCCATGATAACCCAGCGATCCCTGTGGGACCTCGAGCGCAGCAGCAACAACACCAACCGCCGTCGTCCAGCAAACAACGGATCAATCCTGATGTGAAGAAAGCGCCGCCTTTATCTCCGAAGATGATGAGAGCGCAGGCATTCAATTCGCAACCAGGATTCGCACCACGGCGCGAGAGCCGGGAAGTAGAACAGCCATATGATGCAAGGAGACCTCGCAGTAGTGATGCGGACACGAATGCAAAGGGATCTGGTTTTGGCAACAGGGCACGATCGAATCATAGTGCAGAACCAGGCGAGATTACTGTCAAATCCGAATTGGGGAGAGGGTCTGTCAGCCTCAAGCCGTTGAAGCCTCTCGCGGAGCCTTATGCCATTACAAAAGCTACGAAGAAGATCGATGTCGCCGCAACGAATGGAACCTTGCCGGAAAAGCAAGACGTTTCTTCAAGAAAGAATCGCAAACGTCCCACAGTCGGGGTCATACGATTCTCTCTACCTTCGAGGACCGCGACACTTGACAGGGACTCAGAGTCAGATGATGACGAGGACATGGCTGATTACTTTGATATGGAGATAGAAAAGACTGAAGCAGAGCTCAGCAAGTTACCGCAACCCAGCCTGCCTCTCGAAGTTGTGGCCCGGTACACTGCCCTGTCTCATGGGTCAATGGCGCGGATTCTGAGCGATTTCGAAGGCTTGGCCGAAATCCTGGGGCCTGCTCCCAACAATCTACACATCTCGGTGCCCGAGAACGAGAACCTTCCTATCCCCCCCCAAGAGAAGGACATGGTGGAAGAGGCAATCATGGGGCCGAAGGAGTCGGACCAGTCGAAGCTTGCACAAGCTGACCCCGTTGCAGAGATGGCGGAACAAGGAGCAGCAGTAGAAGAACAACCAGCAGCACCCTCGATCCTACCCGAACCATTAACAAAGACTGAAGAGATGGACATGGACGTCGCTCGAGCACCGTCACTCCCCGCCACCGCTGAGCCTTCAATCCAGAAGGACGACGACACTGCTTCTCGACCGGTCTCGAGATCTGGTGCCTCGGTTCCTGGTGCTCCGTCTTTCACCAAAGACGTTGCCAAGACACCATCACAACCCCCCGAACCGATTCCAGAAGCTGCCGAGATTTTGCCCAAGCTGCCGAGCACCCCATCGCAAGTACCAGACGAAGATGATGAGACCGAATCGGAGGATGAGTCATTTCTGGATGTGGAAAATGTACGTCGATTCATGCGAACACCGCCCATCGATGAACTTCCCGACTACAGCTGTGTTTCTTGGACGGGAGATAAGGGCTTCTTTACTTCAGTAGAGGAGACGAGCGAAGTGACGGATGGGTTTGTCACGGAACACTTGGAGAAGATTCACCTGGAGGAAGCGGAACAACAAAAGCAGGGGCAAAAAGAGTACGCTGAAAGCTACATGCACTACTTGAACTTCACCTTGTCTAGTGATCCGGCGGCCGTCGAGAGCCGGGACAAGTTCTCCGTGGCCGTACCCATGATTGAAACCGCCGGTACCGTCACTCCAGAGCCGAAACCAGAAGGACGTACTTCGGGCAGGAGGTTCGCCACGGAGCGCGACCTGGAGCGAGTTCTGCAAGCGTCGATGCGAGAGGATGAAGAGCGGAAGGAACGTGAACTGAGGGCCCAGAAGGAGAAGTTTCGCAGCGAGAAGGAAGCCGTCATCCCCCAAATGTACTGGGACGCAGAGCAGAGGGCCAAGGCCCAATATGTCGATCGATCCGGCTACACCCCACAAAACCGTCTGGTCGCGGCCTGGCAAGTTCTCGCCCCCGTCAACAACTTTACTCAGGAGGAGAACGAGCTGTTTGAGAAGCGCTACCTCGAGAACCCCAAGCAATGGGGCAAAATTGCAGAGGTCATACCCAACCGCGACTTTGGCACGTGTATCCAGTACTACTACCTGATGAAGAAGGATCTCAACCTGAAAGAGAAGCTCAAGAAGCAGCCTAAGCGGCGGAAGAAGGGCGGAAGAGGAAAACAGAGGTCCAGCGCACTTGTCTCGGAGCTTGGAAATGGTGACGAGAACGACGAGAATCAAGAAACGGGCGAAAACGGGGAGCGACGAAGACCACGGCGAGCTGCTGCCCCTACCTGGGGGTTCGAGCAACCGGCCATGGACAGCGAAAATGCCACCCCTGCCGGAACATCGGGACGACGTGGTGCTTCGGCGGCCGCTCGGGGCGAGCAAGGTGAGAAGGTGGATGGCAGGAGAGGCCGCCGACGGGCAAAGGACAAGGACAAAGATAAAGACAAGGAAAAGGGAAAGGACAGGGACGGAAAGGCGGCCAAAGCTGGTCAGGGTCAAGCGTCGTCTGCCACCCCAGGAGGTGGATCAGCAAAGGGCAGGTCTCGATCGAGCTCCCGAGTACCAAATGACGTCCCGATTCCCGGCGTTTCAGACGCCAACCGAATTGTTGTTCCTGCTGCGGTAGCCGCGGCGGCAGGATTCGAGCAGCAGCAACAGGCCATGCCTCCTGGCATTCACCCATCATTCCCTCCTGTGCATCCTGTACAGCAGCAGCAAGAGCAGCAAAGCCAACCCCAACACCCCCTCCAGCAACAGCAAGAACAACAACAACAAGCAGCCGTTGTCCAGAGTCTTGACAGGGTCAAGCCAGTAGCGGCCTCAGCGGCCTCGCCATCATGCATGGCAGACGTCATGGCCGCGCCTTCGCTACGTCCCGAACCGCCACCGCCACCTCCGCCAGCAATGACAACATTCAATCTGCAGCCTCTTCAGCCTCTTCAGACCCAAGGCGAGCGAAAGGCTCCCACCCAGGCGTCTAGCTATTGGAGTGTGTCGGAATCCAACGACTTTCCACTTCTGCTCCGATCTTTTGGTTCTGACTGGACGGCTATTGCGGCTCACATGGGCTCCAAGACGGCCGTGATGGTGAGTACTGTGGTCTCGGTTTTTTTTTTTTTTTTTTCCATTTTCCAGGTCCTCTCTTCTTCGTGCGTCTGTGTCTGTCTGTCGCCTTGACAGTCTTGCTCATGCTTACACTGCTTACGCACCACCCCCTCATGTACGCGCCTGCATGTCATGTAATACCAAGGGGAGAGACAAGGCATGGGGAAGGGGGCAAAAAAAGAAAAAAGAAAAAAAGCTAACCAATTGGGCGCCACCGACTAATAGGTTAAGAACTACTTTGTGCGTCAAAAGGACCAGGGCAAGACGGAATGGGATGCAATTGTGCAAGAATCAGATGGCAAGCGAGTCAGAGGCGAGAAGCGGCCCGATCCACCTCAGCCCACAACGGGTGGTCGAGGACGGAGATATGACAACTCGTCTGCAGCGGGCTCGACGCGACCATTGGCTGTGGCGCCGGGCATGGACGTGCACGGCGAAGCGGCGCAGCCCAAGATGGAACCAGCGGCTCAGGCAGCTCAACAACCTCCTCGATCTCAAGCCTTTTCTGGCTACGGTGTGCCCATCGCCCAGGCTCCCCCCCCCCAGCAGCAGCAGCAGCAGCAGCCGCAGCCGCAGCCGCAGCCGCAGCCTCTTGGCCAAGTTCCTGGACAGCAGCAACCTCTGGCGATGCAGCCACACGCCGTGCCTCAAAGACCCGCCTCCCAGGCCATGTCACCTGGTGCTGGCGCCCGTCCTTTGCGCGCGCCCGTCCAAGCCTTTGGGTTTCCCGAGCAGCAGCAGCAGCAGCAGAAGCAGCAGAAAAGAGAGCGGGAGGCGGTTGCACAAGGTCAGCAGCAGCAGCAGCCGCGAGTGCCGCTGCCGCCCAAGGGTGGTGCTGCCAGTCAAGTCGTCGTCGTCCCCGAGCCTCGAGATCAAAGACCGCTGGCCGCCGCTCAGCCAACGCAACCTGGACATCCCGATGCTATGCTGGAGAGACAGCAGCGAGAGAGGGACCGCGAACTTGCCCGACAATCCGAACGACAGTCCATGCGAATGAACACCGAGGCCGAGCTGGCGCCTCCGCGACACTATGAACAGCCCTATGGCCATCGTCACCAGTCCAGTGTCAGTGTCGGTCAAGGCCACAGAGGGGGGGATCCGCTGTCCTTGTCACGGACTTCATCGCAGGAACATTCTCGGGTTGCTGGGAATCCCTCTGCTTCTGCTTCTGCTTCTGGTGGGCAGCAGTATCCACCGCCGGTGCATCATCATCACCACCACCATCACCACCACCATCAGCAGCAGCACCATCAGCAGCAGCAGCCAGCGCCCCCTCACGCTGCCCGCGGCATCATGGATCATCAAGCAGTCGCACAATCTCCTCAACTGGGTCCCCCTTCACGTCCAATGTCTTCCATGTCCATGCAGCAACGGCCATCTCCCAGCCAGGCTCAAGACCCGTATGGACATGCTCCTCCTCCGCCTCCAGGACCGCCAAGTTCTACGCCTGCCGGCACCACCACACCTGGTCGACCCCTCGAGCCTCGCAAGACATCCAACATCATGTCATTGTTAAACGACGATCCTCCTCCAGCGTCAAAACGCGTCGCCGAGATTTCCAGCGCCCCCCCTCCCGGGCCATCAGGAACACCTCCGCCCCAGGGCATGGGAAGACAACCACCACCACCACCCCCAGGACCGGCTCCCCTTTCACAGATGCGCCGGGACCCCGAACCACAGTATCCTCCCTACGGACGAGCGCCTGGTGGTCCGTCTGCGATGCCATCGCTCAAGCCATCTTATGGAGGCTCGCCCAACCCACCATCTCACATGGGAGCACCGAGGCCGGCAATGGAGTCTGTGCCCCCAGAGCGTGACCCCTACTACAGAGGTCATCCAGCAGTGGTATATCAAGCCGGACACCAGAGCGGCAACAACTCTCCTCAAACATCGCACCGGTATCCGTCAGCCCAACAACAAAACCAGGGGCCAGGCCAATACCCCCCTCAAGGCGGCTATCCTTCAGGTTCCTATGCACAATCTCAGTCACAACACGCCGCATCGCCGCCGCCGCCGCCTCCACAATACGGAGGGCACGGGTCGGCCTCGAGAACTCGTGAAGTCGCCCCCGGACGAGACAATGCCTGGCCGCAACAGCCACCCTCGACACCAGGCGGCTGGCCGTCTCAGCCCTCCAAGCCAACACAAGGACCTCCGCAACAATCATGGGCCCCAGGTCCTCCTCCTCACCCGTCGTCGTCCACACCCAAGCCTTCCACGCCCGCACCAGCCTGGTCATCGGCCCCTCCTCCTCCTCCTCCTCCTCCTCCTCCTCCTCCTCATCCGCCCTCTCACGTCGGCATGAGAGACGAGCGCGGCGCACCCGTCTACTCCAATCCACCACAGCACCCCATGCAGAATCGCTATCCAGCACCAGGATCGCGTCACGAGCCCGTGCCCTCACCCACGCCCGCCGGGTATCCGCGGTACGCATCCGCGCCCGGACCTCCCTCGCGCGATCCAAGAAAACCACCAAGGAGCTACACGCCCGGCTATGATGCCCGAGGTCCCCCAGCGGGGTATCCGGCGCCGGATCCAAGAGAAGTGCAGATGCGAGATGGCAGGGATCCTCGAGACCCCCGTGACCCTCGAGACGTGAGAGATCCGCGGGACATGATGGCAAGGGGTCTACATGGCAGGGATTACGAAAGGCAAGACAGATATGGGCGGTGATGATGATGATGATGATGACGACGACGACGACGACGACGACGACGACGATTATAATGATGATGACGGTGAAGCTCTGGCACCCACCCAGTCAATGTACTTTTAAGAGTCGAAGTGAAGGGGGGGAGGGGGCGAAGGAGAGGCGTATAGAACAAAGGGAAACAAGGGGAAGGAGTATACAGCGCGGCGTGTCTGTGATTTGATTCTTGTATAGTGGGGTGACAATTGGTGTTGGAAAAAAAAAACTTAAAACTTGATTGAACTGTATAATGTCGTGCTGGGCGTGAAAGTTGTCACAACGTGTGTCCATGTCTGATGGTTATGGGTTAATTCATGACGGAATACTGCAACGCAGATTTCAAGACGACGGCGCAGACGTATTCTCAATTCAGGTCTAGCATGCAAACAGACGGCGGACGGCGGACGGCGGACGGGGTTAAAGGGCAAGTCAGTCCATTTCTCTCGTTCAAGCATGCAAACAACAAACCCTCCCTCCCATCAATCCAAACACATCCTCAACTCCCTCTCCCTCTCCATCAACGAGTCCACCTCGTCGGCCAAAGCACGCACCCGCGCCTGACTGCAGCGATACATGTCGGCCACGTCGGCCAGATGCCCCTCTACGTGCCGGTATATCTCGTCTCTCGACGTCGACGTCGACTCTGCGTCTGCGTCTGCGTCTGCGTCTGCGTCTGTGCGCGACGACGCGTCCGGTGCTTTTGCTTTCCCGGCGACGAGGTCGTCTATCCTGGCTTGTGCCTCGTTGCGCAGGTCGGCCATGCGTGTCTCTGCGTGGCGGGAGTCGACGAGGAGCTGGTAGCGCGTGCGGAGGGCGGAATGGATCGACGCGAGGGGCACGTGGCATAGGAAGGGGGGCGCCGACGGATGGGATAGCGCGGAGAGGATGTCGTGCTGGTTCTGTTATGTTAGCTTGGTTGGGTTTTGGATGGGGAGGGGGCAAGGAAGTTACGTTTGTGAGCGTGATGACTTGGCCGGGGGATGAAGGATGCGGTTGCGGTTGGGAACGGGGACGGGGCATTTTGTGCTGCCATTGGACGATGTGGTTCCATTTCGCGCGTGCTTTCGTCTTTTTATTAGTAAACGTGTTTCTCAACTTGACTTTCTCAACTTGACTTTCGGGGGCGAGGGCGCGAGGCGCGAGGGCTCGTACCTAGTGATTCCGAGTCGGATGACCACGTTGAGGCATCGTTTGTGAGGGCGGGTTGTGTTTGTGTTGGTGACGAGGACGAGGACGAGGCGGGAGTTGAGCCGGCGTCCATGTCTGTGTTGCTGGCGGGGAGGAGATGATGCACGTCTTCTTGGACATCATGATCACGCTGCTGCTGGGAACAACACCCCGTGGCCCAGAGGCGAAACGTACGAGGGGAGATTCGCCCTGGGGAGTCTCCCTCGTCGTCGGATATGTCATAGTTGTCTGGGGGTTGTCAGTGCAGGGCACAACGCGAGCACGTATGTATGTATTGACGGACGGCGCGGGACTTGACTCACTGGTAAAGTCTGATGCTGCTCGTGCTGAGGCGGCATCTGCCATCGCAGTCTCGTGAGTCTCGATGTCCCACAGCTCGCGACATGTCGCAGCGTCATGTTCCCTCGTTGCCTTCCCCCCCTGCTCGGGGGTCTTCATCGCCCTGTATGCGAATAATGTCGAGGCCGTGGCACCGTTTCGTCGTCCCTCTCCCTCTCCTGGCTCGCAGAGTCCCTTGTCAGCAGCCCCAGGTGCTGCCATCCGAGGCCGCGGGCGATTCCCTCGCGCATCTTCCTCGGGATCGGGATGCTCTGCACGTGTCAAATGGCCAGGGCCATCACACCCAGATACTCGTTCTGCATGCCGTCAGAGCAGTGACCTGAAAAGGGGGTATTTACTCCTTCCTACGAACCTAGCACCAGATATGTCTCTTGCACGGCCGGACCGCTCTTCACATCTCGCACATATCGCTGCGGTCCATCCTTGATAATGGCCTTGTCCGCCGACGGCGCAGGTATGCCTACATCTGCACAAGACCCATCCATCAGTTAATGATTCGGTATACTCCTTTCGCAGACCCCCGCACCTGTCAAGTTGCTCTGAAACGAACGCGACGTGAAAAACGTGTCGTCCGATGCTACCTCACCCAATCAGCAAACAGTGACAACTTTCTCATCACGACGTCGTTGACACACCTTCTTTTGTCGAAAGCTTGCTCGACACTTCTGCTCGAGCAGCGTTTAATCCCCACTCATCTGCCGAGTCGGTCCAGCAATGTTCCCTGTTGTGACGGCTGTCTGCACTCCGGAATACGTCTCGGACTACTGTGCGGGCGGCGCCGAGGGATTTGGAAAGCATGTTTCGTGTCTTGTTTCATGAGAGAAATGGACAGGGGAAACCGGGAGAATGCTCGGGGATGGCAAAGGACAAGTCCTGATGTATCTAACGGTTTGGAGATTGATGATGAGGCGATAATGAGTGAGTAGCTCATCACAGCGTCTTGCAGGTCCAAGTTGTGTACGAGCCATGTTTACTTTTGAAAGGTCTCTTCTCTTTGGGATCCATGCGACAACCGACAGGTGTCAACGTTCATTGCCGGCTGATGAATGGCCGGCCCGTGGCACTGGCAAACGCCTCGTCTTGCTTCGACTTCTTCACTCATGACAGTCCATCGACAGCCCATCGACAGCCCATCGACAGCTCGACGGGATGCGAGAGTTTGGGAATTTCTCGCGGGTCCTCACTCCAAGTCATTCATGTCCGGGAGGGGTGTCAGTACACTAGTGCATCGAGGCATTCGTGTTACCTGCCATGTGTCAGTTCGAGAGAATCGCCCGAGGGGAAAAGGAAAAGAAGAACAAGGGGCAGCCTCTTGTCAACATGACTCCTCACACCATCTTGTGCTCAAACTCGAGCATTGTAGCAGTAGCAGCCTTGAACTAGACCATGGAAAATCCAAACTGCGCGCCCCTTCGTCTTCATCAGGTAAAATTGCTCCAGTTTCAATACCCGCAAAAGTTTAACATCGGTTCGTTATACAACAACTATCTCAGGTTCCCGTGTAATACAGAGACGCAGCCACTCCCGTTATTATGCGCCCAGTAACAAATGCAGTCGTTACATTTTCAGTGCCGGTGCGTTTCATTCGGCTCACAGCATCTCATGTTGCACGGATAATCATGTTATTTCTTTCCCTTGGACTTTGCCTTCCCGCGTCCTTTTGGCCTGTCGTTTCCCTCGTCATCGCCCGCTGAAGCTTTGGCGGCCTTCTTGGCAGGCTTCTTCTTGGGCTGTTTGATATACTTGTCTTTCTTGAAGTCAATCTCGTCATCATCCGCTTCAACTGGTTCAACTACTTCAGCGTCGTCCTCCTCTTCAATGGCTTCTTCCAGGTCTGGGGCTTCCTTGGCTTGCGTCTTCGGCGCAACGACGTTACTGGCCTTCATGAACGGTACAGGATGACTCATCGAGTTGTATCTGGAGAATACATGGTCAGTCCTTCTGCGCTTGCGCGCCCGGGGGGAGAAGGGGGTATTTCATATGCAGCAGCTCTTGACTTACGTTCTTGTGAACGCTGCTTTGGTCTTGGTTTCAATTTGAACTTCCTCATCAATCATCGGTCCGACACCAAGTTCTTGAATCGCATCAAAATCCTCCCTCGTGAGATAGTAGCTGTCCATGATTTCAATTACTTCTGGTACGGCATCCGTGCCCTCCTTCTGTAGCCGATCTACAAGCTCTGTCCAGAGAATGGGCAAGTACTGTTGTCGGACCTCATTATGGTCGCCCGAAGATTTGAGGCGCATGTGCGAATGGAGTTCTCGGACGAACCTGCCCAGCTTGCCTTGTTTGCTGTGGTTGCCGAGCCAAGATGTAAAGTTGGACCCCATCAGCTGGCCTGCAATGAAGCTCGCAGGTCGTACCGTGCTGAAAATAGCATGGGTAGGCATAAGACTCCATTGTTGCTGGGGACCATGAATCATGCGGTCGACGAGGTCACCATCACTGATGCTTTGGGCTGCTTGGTCGAAAAGCTCGAGAGCCTTCAATTTTTCCTCGCGCTTGGTGTAGCCTTTGCCATTCAACGCCATTGGTTTGGTCCTTAGGTAGTTTTCCTGAATCATGAGGTAACTGAATTCGTGGTCGTTGAAGTATAGCTCAATCTTGTCATTCAGAGTTGCTTTACTTGCAGGCGCAAAGAGACCTCCGCCAAGCATTTTTTGGCAAATGTCCCACGGCTTCAAAACCACATGCTTCTCCCAGGCCTTGGTCATGGCCTTTCCTTGGTCGAAACTCATGGTCGACTGATCAAGCTTGGCAGTGGAAATCATGTTGATGATTTGTCGGATATCCTTGTTACTTCCCTCAATCAAGGCATCTACCACTGGGGGCGGAAGCTTGAGTCCCTCGCGATGGCAAATGGTCATGATTCGCGATCGAACCTGGTCGACCGTGGGTCGTTGAAACTTAATGTCAAAAGCCGCATGATCGAACGGTTTCATCTTTGGCAATCGTCGTTCGTTGCAAATGAGGATCAAAGGAACTTCAGTCTTCTTGCAGAATTTGGCGAGCGCACCAACACCGCCACGATCACCTGCAGACATCCCGTCCACCTCGTCCATGATCAGAACCGTGTTCTTCTTCGCAACATCAACTTTTTTCCCATCGCCGGCGAAGAACCCCAAAAGTGACGTGTTATTCATGGAGTCGCTTAGACCAGCTTCCACCAGCTTCTTGCTTCTCGTGTCGCTTGCATTGCTTTCCAAAACATCGTAGCCCTCCAACTTGGCGGCTAGGTGAGCAGCGGTGGTTTTGCCGATGCCTGGCGGTCCAGAGATGATAATGGCTCTTTCTCCGCCTAGCCCATCACTACCACGACGTTGAAAGTTGTATTTCTTAGCCTTGGGCCAGTTCCGAAGCCAATTTCGGATCTTCTCTACCGCTGCCTTGTTGCCACAGATATGGTTCAGTTGTGTCGGCGCATATTTCCTTGTGAGGAGCTGTACGGGAGCTTGTAAGGGAGGCTGGGATGGAGCAGCAGTTCCTCGTGCTTCAGCTGCTCGTATAGCAGCCTTGGCAGCCTCGGCCTCCTTTTTCTCCTCTTCGGCTTCCATCTCTGCAATTTGTCGTTTCATTCTGTCTTCCTCGGCTTTCTTCTTCTCCTGGGCTTTCTGGGCTCCCTTTCCTGATCCGCCGTACGCCGGGAGCTTTCGAATGAGATCAAAGAGCCCGTTTTCGTCAATCGTTTTGATGCCGTGAGACTTGATTTTTGCCAACTTGCTCGGCCCGGCATCCTCGCCAAGCACAACAAAGCTTGTCTTGCTACTGGGTTGTCCCGTCACTTTGCCGCCATATCGCTTGACCAGTGCCTGAGCCCCATCACGGCCGATCGTCTGTAGTACGCCTGTAAAGACAAATGACAGCCCTGATAAACACTCCTCTTGGCCATCGGGCAACTCAATATCTGCCATGGGCTCCGCAGCTGAACTGCCACCTCCAGCAGCAGCCTTTCGCCAATCAAATTTGGCATTGGGGTCCTTGGGAGGCGGCGTTGGTGGCCGGACAGTTGCCACACTGTCAAGGATGTCTTGGATTTCCGCATCCTCGGGCTCACCGGCCTTTTTCGTCGTTCGGGGTGCTCGGGGCTTCGCTGCCGCTGGCTTCTTTCGGGGCAAATCTTCTTCTTCCTCATCCTCCGATTCGGAGACCGGAGACTTGCGTTTCTTGCTGGTGGTAGAAGCAGTCCGATTACCTGCTGTTTTGCCGACCTTCTGGCCGCGAGATTCGATTCTCTTGGCCTTTGGCAAAACCTCTTCCTCCGCATACTCGTCATTTTTACGTTTGCTTTGCCCCTTCATGTCAGCCATGAATATGTCGTCTCCATCTTGCTCTGCGTCGTCCATATATGCATCTTCGTCATCATCGTCATGGTAGTTTTTGTATGCAGTTGTCATCTTCTTCTTGGTGGTTGTGCCATTTTGGGGCGGGGGATCTGCTTTTACTACTGGCTTCTTGTTCCACGGACTGAATCTCACGGCGAGTTCCTCCTCGGCTTTCACCTTGGAGCTGGCCCTTTGCGGCGTCTTCTTTTTTTGGCGTCGACTGTTTTGCGTTCGTGTCTGTCTTGCTTGATGCGAAATAGGCATCTGCAGATATTACCACTCCTTTTGGTTCCAAATCTCTACGCTCCATTTAGCAATGACCTCCAGAGTGCGATGAACTTCACATGAACATACGTCTTCTTCCTCTTTGGTGCCGCTTTGGCAGCTGGTTTATTTTCCCTGATTTCAGTCAGTGCAAGGCTCTCAGAGTGATGGTCAGCGGTAAACACATACACTACTTCTTCTTCATCGCTATCTTCGACGACTTTTCGGCTCTCTATTATGTGTTAGAGTCTCGTAAGCACTCCGGTAGCAATCGATGACTATCTCACTTGTTCGCTTCGCTTTGGGCACATCCTCACTCTTGACGGGAGCTGATCTGGGAGCTGCACCGCCCTTGGGGGCAAAGAACGACCGAATATCAGGCATTGCGCTGATGGAATGACGGGAATGAGAGTGCCAATGCCCGAGAAGACTCAGCTCAAAGAGACACAATCGGTCTTCTTGCGGTCATCGACGAATGCTGCCTTGAACTGCACGGTTCGAAATGTCTAGGCAGGCAGTCGGGAGCCAAGAAATTGTCGAGTGACGTGCACCCACTGACTTGGTTGCAGCTCCGGCCCACCATTATTTGTACACGCGAAGTTGACGCGACATCCGTGACCTGGCTTAATTAGCAATTGCTTCCCAGCAAGCGCAGCGCCGATACTGTGGGTCTGTGGACCGTGGTGTGTAGCCTTGAATATCTGGCCGCAACTATCTTGCCTGGTGCAATGCCTGCTAATAACTGGGTCCAGCCGGTCACGAAACTGGGGAAGATTTTCTACGTAGAGCTTGTCTTGGCCAAAACATGGCATAACAGCTTCTATTTTACGGTCGAACCGCAACACAATGGCGGCTACCAACTCATCGGCCTTTCTCAGTGCCTTCCAAAGCCTGAGGCTCTGCACATCGACGTCTTTGAGACAATCTCGAGCCCCCGTACTACGGCAGTCAAAAACCCTCGAGGCTGTTCGTCGGCCGAATGTCCGAGCCTTTTCGACCACATCCCCTGTTTTCGGAACATGGCTGGAACCAAGTCTAAATCGAAAGAAGAAGATGGCAAAAGGCCGACCTCGAGTTGCCACGGGGGGCTCAACCAAGGGGACTACAGTCATCTGGGGAGACTATGGCATTCGCATGACCGATCACCACAGGAGAATCAGCGCCAAGCACCTGAAGATGGCCGAAGACACAATCAAGGTCCGTCTTCGCGGTGAGAAGTACCGACTGTACAAGAGGAAGTGCTGTAACGTCGGTGTGTACGTCAGCGGAAATGAGGTGAGCAGCACTCTGCGCGGAGTCAAGAGGAAGAGGCTCCAAGTCTTTTTAACATTTTGCCAGATGCGCATGGGTAAGGGAAAAGGTTCATTCGATCACTGGGCAACGAGGATGGCCGTGAGCCAGGTGTTGTTTGAAATCAAGGGGCGCATTCACGAGCAGATTGTGCGGGATGCCTTCCGTCTAGCTGGAAACAAGCTGCCAGGTGAGCTGGACAACCATTGAAAGACAGGAATTTCAACTGACAGGATGTAGGTCAATGGGAATTCGTAAAGAAGGGGGACGCCCCAGTCGTTGGAATCACGAGGCTCGACGGTGTCACACTGGAGGACCTGAAGCAACCGAGGAGACAGATTGCCCCAGCTGAACTATTGGCTGCTTCTTCGCCGACTGCTGTTACGGAAGCCGGCAGCGCCTCTGATGCTTCTCGCTCACCATGATAACTAGCATGATATTGCGCAGATTTTTAAAACCCAGATTAGAGGCATGTAATATAGAATTGCAAGAACGGCATCGGAAGCTATGAATTGCAATGGGTCTTCGTTTCCATTGAGGACGTAGTGACGCTATTACGACGGTGGCGAGTGGAAACGCGGCGATTGAGCAACTGACAGGAAATGGCATAGCCTGGCCTGATACCAGGGACCAGAACATTGAGACTAGAAATGTTGGAAACATAATATTTGAATCGCCTGAAAGGGACCGTATGCTGAAAGATTAATCACCTTAGAGGGGACGCTGGGACGCAGCAGAAGCGACCCACTTTAACCGTGGACAACGACAGAACAGCGACCAGTCTGCAATACGCGCAGAGACGACGCGTCTTCCTTTTTGGAAAGAGTACCTTCAACCCACAAGCCGCCACTCACCACTTGTCACTAATCATCGGTCAAAATGGCTCTCATCGTCGACAAGCATAGACCGCGGTCTTTGGATGCTCTATCGTATCACCCAGAGCTTTCGGATCGCTTGCAGTCATTGGTAGGAGCATGCCATTTACGCGTACCCAGGTCAACCCCGTTTTCTAACCAGTTGAACGCAGGCCCAAAGCGGTGATTTTCCACATTTGCTCGTCTATGGCCCGTCCGGCGCTGGCAAGAAGACGAGAATCGTCGCTACGCTAAAGGAGCTGTATGGGCCCGGTGTGGAAAAGATCAAGATTGACTCGCGTGTCTTCCAAACGACGAGCAATCGAAAGCTTGAGTTCAACATCGTCGCATCAGTCTACCATCTCGAGATAACGCCGTCCGATGTTGGCAACTACGACAGAGTGGTCGTTCAAGATCTTCTCAAAGAGGTGGCGCAGACGCAGCAAGTAGATCAATCTGCCAAACAGCGGTTCAAGGTGGTGGTCATCAACGAGGCGGACCAGCTCAGTAGGGATGCTCAAGCTGCGTTGCGTCGAACGATGGAAAAGTACTCACCTAATCTGCGTTTGATTCTCTTGGCAAACTCAACAGCCAACATTATTGCACCAATTCGGTCCAGAACTCTCTTGGTTCGCGTTGCGGCCCCGACTCACGAAGAGATATGTGACGTTTTGGCTTTGTCGGCCAAGAAGGAGGGCTGGGAGGTCGTAAAGGGCTTGCATCAGAGGATAGCTGTGGAGAGTGGCAGAAACCTTCGAAGGGCCCTCCTCATGTACGAGGCTGTTCACGCGCAAAAGTATGCTTGATTTTTGTTCCCTTCTCGCGGATTTTTCGTACCTGGCATTACTGACACGGCGTTGCCAGTGAAAAAATAACAGAAAGTACGCCCATTCCCCCTGCGGATTGGGAGGCATTGATCGGCCAGATTGCCAGGGAAATTATGGACGAACACACTCCTGCAAGGATATTGCAGGTCCGATCAAAGCTCTACGATCTACTCACACACTGTATCCCGCCCACGACGATACTCAAGACCTTGACCTTCAAACTGCTTGCGCTTATCGACGACGGGCTGAAAGGCGAGGTTATTCAATGGTCTGCATTCTATGAGCATCGAGTCAAGACGGGCACCAAGGTCATTTTTCATTTAGAGGCATTTGTGGCCAAGTTTATGCGCATCTTTGAGATGTATCTCATGAGTATGGAGATGTAGCGGGAAGATGGCGATGGGCTAGCTCTTTGGCGTTAAGGCGTGTGGGTGCAGCAAATTCGGTAAAAGCATGGAATTGGGAAATCGGATCCTGCCCGCATTACTTTACATTGTGGTCCATTTTGAAACTAACAGACAGTGTTCAGCAAGCTCGCTCTACACTTTTTGCGGCAAGCAACAGGTCGAAAGACAATTGTCTGGCAATAAGTGGACAAGTTCTCAGCACTTACTTTGACATCATCTACCTACCACCAATTAATACCGCGCTCCCGTCCCATCTCCTCACAGCGAGAGTGAGGGTGCTGCATCAGAAAAAGGAAAAAAAAACCATCTATTGAAAGCGCCGAGTCAGCCCCGCGTTTCCAGCTATACCAACAACTCCTTCCCACCGAATCGCCTCATTCTTTTTCCACGATGGCAGTCTACTTGCCGCCCCCCTTCCATTCTTCACCCGGGGCGTATCTGTCGTCAACAGCAGACGTGTCATTGGAGGGTATCCCAAGTAAACTACGGAGTATAATGTAGTAAGTGTTTCAGTGCAGGACTCCAGATGGTCGAAAAAACCAGCCAGCTATCACATCTGGTTCGACGAGTGGCGGGCGCACCAGGGTAATGGATGCGGGGTATGATGGACCATGGTGGACCAACCCAGACCAACCCAGACCAACCCAGACAGGGCCAGGGCTACCCCGCGCCACCTGCCCGAACCAGACCCGTACATGTATTTGAACCCGCGTTGCTGTCTGCTGTGCTGTCCAACTGGGGTAGGCCAGGTCATTCCAGGTCATTCAATCTCGTCCGAGTCCGCGTGTTCGAGTGAATCTTGATTTGCCTTGTTGGTATCACGATAGCCTCTGCTGCTCCACGATTTGCCAATTCCCGCACTTTCCACAATGGCCGAGGAACAAAACGTGCCCAAGGTCGCCGAGGCGCACAATGTCGACACTTTCCGTACGTTGGAGTCTCTCCTCTCATTCACGTGTCCAGAGCGTCCAGAGCGTCCAGAGCTGACAAGATGTCTTCATTACAGATCCCCCCGAGAAAATGCTTGCAAGTATGTCTTGCCCGCCGTGTAACCCTCATCCTCTTGATCGTCTCTCGCCGCTCGTCTTCTCGTCCACGTCTCGGTCCATTGGCTGCCCCGCGCACCCCATGAAAGTCCCTTTGATGACTGTAAAAGAAAACAAGAGCGAGAAACGCACCAATGCTGACTCCTTCTTCATCACCAGAGCACCCTAGCAAACCCCATCTTGCCAGTAAGTCACACACCTACTCAGGTTGACGTGCGCCAAGCTCCGCGTTCTACGGCGGCTGGGCAGTTGCAGAGCTTGGACACAGCGCCACACCCCCATTCTAACATCCTTCCGCTTGCCCGTGCCCGCGATGGCTGGCGCCTGTTTCCACCCGCCACTAACCATCAATCAATCAATCTTCAAAAAAAAAAAAAAAGATTTCGAAGAATATCAGAAGCTGTATCAAGAGTCCATTACTAACCCCACCAAGTTCTGGGGTGAGCGCGCTCGCGAGCTGCTCTCATGGTACCGCGACTTTGACACCGTCAGCAGCGGCACCCTGGCCGATGGCGATGTCAAGTGGTTTGTCGAGGGCCAGCTCAACGCCTCCTACAACCTGGTTGATCGCCATGCCTTCAAGGATCCCAACCGCGTCGCCATCATCTACGAGGCCGATGAGCCCCAAGATGGCCGAAACGTCACCTACGGCGAGCTGCTGCGCCAGGTCTCCAAGGCAGCATGGACTTTGAAGCAGATGGGTGTTCGCAAGGGAGACACAGTCGCTATCTATTTGCCCATGATTCCCGAGGCTGTGGTCGCCATTCTCGCCTGTATCCGTATTGGTGCCGTTCACTCCATAGTCTTTGCTGGCTTCTCGGCCGACTCCCTGAGAGATCGTGTCATTGACGCCCGCTCCCGCGTCGTCATCACGACAGACGAGGGGAAGCGTGGTGGCAAGCTCATCGGCACCAAGAAGATTGTCGACGACGCGCTCAAGCAGTGCCCCGACGTCACCAACGTCCTTGTCTTCAAGCGCACTGGCGCCGACGTGCCCATGCAGGAGGGACGCGATGTCTGGTGGCACGAGGAGCTCAAGAAGTGGCCCAGCTACATTGCCCCCGAGGTCATGAACTCGGAGGATCCTCTCTTCTTGCTTTATACTTCTGGCTCTACCGGCAAGCCCAAAGGCGTCATGCACACCACAGCCGGCTACTTGCTGGGCGCCGCCTTGACCGGCAAGCATGTCTTTGACATCCACGACGGCGACCGCTACTTCTGCGGTGGTGACGTTGGTTGGATTACTGGCCACACCTATGTTGTATATGCTCCTCTGCTGCTCGGTGTGTCCACCGTTGTGTTTGAGGGCACGCCAGCCTACCCCAACTTCTCGCGATACTGGGAGATTATCGAGAAGCACAAGGTCACTCAGTTTTACGTGGCTCCCACTGCCCTCAGATTGCTGAAGCGCGCTGGCGACGAACACGTCAAGAATGACATGGGGCATTTGCGAGTGCTCGGCTCCGTCGGTGAGCCCATTGCCGCCGAAGTCTGGAAGTGGGTACTTTGAGATTGTGGGCAAGGAAGAGGCACACGTTGTTGACGTAAGTAGAGAGAAGCTTGTGCTCTCTTACAGTTCGGAGAGAAACTTTACTAACATGTGCTGCAGACATACTGGCAGACTGAGACTGGTTCCAACGTCATCACCCCTCTCGCCGGCATTTCTCCCACCAAGCCTGGTAGCGCCTCTTTCCCCTTCTTTGGCATTGAGCCCGCCATCATCGATCCTGTATCTGGCGAGGAGTGCCACGGAAACGACGTAGAGGGTGTGCTTGCCTTCAAGCAGCCGTGGCCGAGCATGACCCGAACCGTGTACGGTGCTCATGAGCGATACATGGACACGTATCTCAATGTCTACAAGGGCTACTACGTATGTTTCCCACTTTACAATCTAGCCTCACCACTACCTCCCTGGGGATTTTTCCTGTCTACCTTTTATTATCTTCCTCTGGGCCCTGCTGACCAACTCTAGTTCACCGGTGACGGAGCTGGTCGCGATCACGAAGGCTTCTACTGGATCCGCGGCCGTGTCGACGACGTCGTCAACGTCTCTGGACACCGTCTCTCGACCGCTGAGATTGAGGCCGCCCTCATCGAGCACCACGCCATTGCTGAAGCCGCCGTTGTCGGTGTTACCGATGAATTGACAGGTCAAGCCGTCAACGCCTTTGTCGCCATCAAAGACGGCAATGAGATCAGCGACACTCTCCGCAAAGAATTCATCATGCAAGTCCGCAAGAGCATCGGTCCTTTTGCCGCCCCCAAGGCCATTCACGTGGTTCCCGATCTGCCCAAGACGCGAAGCGGTAAGATTATGCGAAGAATCTTGAGAAAGATCCTCGCTGGTGAGGAGGACCAGCTTGGTGACATTTCTACTGTAAGTTTTTGCACACGAGTCTTGTCCATCTTTTCAACACATAGATTTGGGATGGGAAGCTGATTGGCGTAGTTGTCTGATCCGAGCATCGTGGAGAAAATCATCGAAGTGGTCCATCAGGAGAAGAAGGCCAAATGAATGACGAGTTGGGAGTTGATGATTGAAGAAGACAGGATGGAAAAATAAAACTCCGACGGAATTCAATTGAGTCGCATTACATAATTGGCGGAGTAGTGTTGGAGTGGATTTTTTTGGTATTTGGAATTTATACCACCTGGTGGAGGGCCTAATATGTCATGGGTGTGGTTTATATTTTGCGCTAGGATTAATCCGTACAAGAAGTCGATGCAACCAGTAAATACCACTTTTTCAAATCCTGACTTGTACTCCGTATTCTGAGTGAAGATGCAAGTGGGGCAATTACCAGGGTAGCACGGAGCACAGAGTATAATCCGTATGTCGCTGTACATATCCGTAGAGGACTATCATGTCATAAGGACTTGCGTTGGCTGACTGGCTGTGTTGAGGTCTGCCGGTCGGCCAAATGTCCCGGACATGCAACAAGGGGTGGTGTCATCGCCACGGTGATGACACCACGGTGCAAGCGCAGTGCCTTGCGAGCAAGTCTACGGAGTAGAGGCCTTATAAGTTTTTAGAACAAACCGGGTCTGCAATAAAAGATAAGAGTGATCGAGGGCAGCAGTCTATCCCAGCGCATTTCACACATTTCACGCTCACACTCACATCCACACCTGCGTTTCAGAGTTCATTTCAGCGTCTCGTTAGTACAAGATTTGGCGGGCCAACGAAAGCCCCAAAGCCACCACGCAGAAACACGGGAAAAAAAAAAAAAAAAAAAAACCCGTCATTCATCAGCCATCAGCCCCAAACTACCTGTCAATGTCCATGTCCATGTCATGACGGCTACGAAGTGCAACGGGCCACCTGCAACGTCGAAATCTACCATTGGGTGCTGTTGAAGAAGTCAATTTGCAGTGGGTTCAGGGTAATTTCGAAAACGCCGCCCGCGACCACGTAATACCAGATAATTTTCGGAATTACCCAAGACCCACTGTATATGGAACCAAATTCCACAACTGTAGTCCGTACGGATTACATGTACATGTAATACGGGTGAGAAGGCGATGGCAAGAATCATCGAATAGGAGCGACAGGAAGTTGAAGAGGTTGCCACTCGCCGCCGTGCGTAATACGGAGTACATGTAGTCCGTAATGGTTCGTTCCCGTCCCCACTTTACTACTCTCACCAGCCAACGGCCAAAGCCTACCCGTCCGCAGCACCTGCACTGCCTCACCATCCTCCTTCGCCCCCCTCCCCTTTCCCCCGGGGACTCACTCCTTGGTTGTGGTTTTATGTCGTCGACACCACAACTTCATCCATTGTCAACCAGACGTCTCAGATGCTCAACCCCTACTTTGTTCCTGCGCCAGCAAATCAGCAAATCGCTCCACGGTTTTCTTTTATGTCCTCTACATCACACCCCGTCTAGTACCCAAGATCATTCCTTTGTATTCGCGAACTGTGTCCGACTCAAGACGACAGCGGCAGACCTGAACGCAAGCCGTTGAGCCAAGTACGACGATTATCGCTTACCAGCACCACCGTTCTCTCCTTGTGTGGATCATTTGACGTCCCATATCAGCAATATCGATGAATCGATGAATCGGATATAGTAGATATTTGTGCGACCGCTTCCGTCTCGAGGGACGTCCTCCCTTGTCTCTCTCTTTACTCTCTCCAACCCCTCCGACGTGATCAAGAATGATTACATTACGATCCGCCGCGGCCGCCGTCGCCAGCATTGCGCTGTTGGCCCAGTCCTCGTTGGCAGACTCTGTCAAGCGTAACCCCGTCAGTTATATATCGTTGGTCGAAAACCCCGTCATCCAGGCGCCGTCGCATCGAGTCAACGCCTTTTCGAAATTCGACCTTCTATTCACCTTGCACAATGGCCGACAAAAAATTAGGTTGGCGCTTGAACCGAACCATGACGTCCTCCACGAAGATTTTGCCATCACGCACCTAAACGAAGACGGTTCCGTGCGAGAAGTGAACAAGGTTCCTCGCTCCGAAGACAAAGTATACCGTGGATCAGCCTTCATCGAGCGCTCAGAAATCAAAGGGTGGGCCAAGGCCGGTTGGGCTCGTGTTTCTATCCATCAGGATGGACAACGACCTCTGTTTGACGGTGCATTTCGCATCGATGGCGACAACCATCACATTCTCTCGCGATCAGATTATCAATCCTTGAAGGACGAAAAAGATCCCGACGTGGATTCCGCAGCTCGCCAAGATGTCATGGTGGTATGGCGCGATTCTGATGTTGTCCAAGACGTCGACAACGATGGCCGAACTGAGCTGAAGCGCAACATTGCCGAGGCTTCCACCTGCAACGCCGACACTTTGGACTTCAACAACAACTTTCAAACTGAAGCCGGCGAGAGCAATCTGTCGCTCAGGTCCATGGGCTTTGGATCCTTGTTCGGCCGTCAGATCGACGATGTAGGAAGCAGTGGTACCGGCCTCGACTTGACGAACTTGATGAAGTCTATCGGCTCGACAGCCGGCTGCCCGACCACCAAGAAGGTTGCGTTGGTGGGCATTGCCACTGACTGCAACTACTTTTCAGCGTTGAACAGCACGAGTGCTGTCAAGAAGCAAATTGTCGGAATCGTCAACAAGGCATCCGAGATCTATGAAAGCACCTTCAAGATCTCGCTGGCCATCAAGAATCTTACCATTATCGATAGAGCTTGCACCGGTACCACGCCAGGCAACACGCCGTGGAACGTCAAATGCGGTGACGATGTGACCATTGCCGATCGACTCAACACCTTCTCAAAATGGCGCGGCGAGTCCAAGGACGAAAATGCCTACTGGACCTTATTTACCACTTGTCCCACCCAGACAGCTGTCGGACTGGTTTGGCGTGGCATGATCTGCCGGCCCGGTTCTGGCAACAACGTAGACGGCAGCGGCAGAAACGAGACTGTTGCAGCCACCAATGTTGTCGTCAGGGCCGATACGGAATGGCAGATTTTCGCACACGAATCAGGTCACACGTTTGGAGCTGTTCACGATTGTATTCCGCGGACTTGCCAAGACAGCACATCCCCGCAAGCTTGCTGCCCTTTGAGCCGAGATCAGTGCGATGCCGGCGGCAAGTTCATCATGAATCCGTCGACGGGCAAAGGCATCACTGCCTTCTCGCCTTGCAGCATCGGCCACATTTGCTCCGGTCTCAAATCCAACATGATCAGGGGAAACTGCTTGACCGACAACAAGAACATCCAGACAGATGTAGAGATTGGCAGCATATGCGGCAACGGCATCGTGGAATCCGGCGAGGACTGCGACTGTGGTGGCGAATCAGGCTGCAAGGACAACAAGTGCTGCGACGCCAAGACGTGCAAGTTCACCGCCAACTCCAAGTGTGACCCGAGCAACGAAGACTGTTGCACGCCTCAATGTCAGCTCGCGTCAAGCGGCACCGTTTGTCGGCCCAGCACGGGAGAGTGCGATGTTGCCGAGTCCTGTCCTGGCGACAAGGCGGCCTGCCCGGAGGACAAGCACAAGAACAATGGCGACTCATGCGGCGACGGCCTCCAATGTGCTTCAGGCCAATGTACGTCGAGGGACTTGCAGTGCCAGCACTTGGCCAACAGCTTGACGGGACGCAACAACACCAAGGCCTGTGCCGACACGGAGTGCATGCTCGCGTGCACATCGCCGGAGCTATCATCGAACCAGTGCATGACGTACAACCAATTCTTCGTGGACGGAACCAACTGCGGCGCTGGCGGCCACTGCTCCAACGGGTCGTGCGAGGGCAGCTCGTCGCTCAAGGAGATTGGGGCATGGATCGAGAACCACAAGACCGTCTTCATCCCCATTGTCGTGGTACTCGGCTCGCTGATCCTCATCGCCATCATCAGCTGCATCTCCAGCAGCATCCGACGCAGCATGCGCAAGCGCAAGGTCCGAAAGATGCCTGAGATGAGCAGCAGCTGGCCTCCTTCATCCTCCAACAGCAGCCAGCCATGGGTTGGTGGTGGACATGGCCAACAACAAAGACCATGGAATCAACAACAGCCTCATTATATCGAGTCATCGGGAGCATTATACCCCGACCATCATCAGCAGAGTTCTCGTGGTTTCCACGAACAGCCGCCTTTTTATCCGCCGGTGCCGCCGCCGCCTCCTGCAGCCAATGGAGATGGTCGTTGGGGTAATCAACGAAGCATGAGGTATGCCTGAGGGGAAAGTTGTCAGCTTTTGTCAACACCCGGGATTAGAGAGTTTGCATTCTTGGGCGTTTTGATCGGTTTCTTGTAGCCCGGGATACGGCGCACTGGGACATTGGATGGCAACGCCAGTTCTTGGGATATCATAGTCGTGACAAAAATATTGAGAGTAGTTGTACATATGGATCTTTGAATCAGATGAGCCCTGATGTCACGATGGCCCATTGTGAAATACGATAACCTGCCCTCGGTCTGGTTTTCCACCTTGCGTGGTTGTAGGGTGTAGGCTCATTATGCCTTGGGGCACACGACAATTCATAAATCAATCACTAGAACAAACGAACAAAAATCACCTCTCCGTCCCACCAACCCTCTTGCCCTTCCCGGCGGCACTCCTCTTATCCTCGAAGCCGCACAGCATGGCTGTAAATCGGAATCTTTGTCCGGGGATGCTCTGTCAAGTCAGTATGTTGAAGAAAGAAAGGGGTACGTGTCGCGAATCGGAAACAAGACATACATCACCCGTGCTGAGGGCATACATCATCACCTGCTCGGGGCAGTCCAGCACGGAGAGCGCAAAGCCTCTTCGCTCGCGGTCCTCAAAGGGCTCGGCTTTGATCCTGGGCGGCGGGCACGCGTCAGTGAAGGAAAGGACTGACTGTCTTTGAAGGGCGAGGACTCACTTACCCCCTTCCTAGCGTGACTCTCTCGTGCTCGTGCTCGTCCGAGCTCGCGCTCGCGCTCGCGCTCTCGGCGTGCGGGTTCTTCCCTCGGGCCTGACGGTCGCGCATCGAGGGCGTGAAGTCCTGACGGGGCGAGGATGTGCTTGCGGGCTTGCGGGGGGTGGAGGTGGGCATTGGGGGGGGTTGTAGATGGATGGATGAAGGTGGATGGGAGGGGGATGAAAGCTTCACTTTGACTGACTGACTGGCTCAGCGTCCCCGCACCAGACTGAACCTGACCACTCACGCCAAATTCGCCCTTCGACAAATTGTCCCCCCACAAGTCCCAAGTCCCATTCGCTTGCTCAACCGCAACAATACGTGGTATCTAATCCGTATCCAATCATTGTTTACGCCCCGGTATGATACATTGGCTTGCCGTGCCGTTGCGCCAAACTTGCACAAAGTAAGAGCCTGCCTCCAACGTCACATTTCACATCCATACAACACAACACGTACATTTCAAAATCGACAACCCCAGACCAAACGAAAAATGAACAAACAAAGAAAAAAAAAGGCCTCCTCTTCCTTCCAAGTGGATGCCCGCTGCCACCACCGTTTCCCTTCCCCCCTCGCGGGGAGCCAGAGAGAATACGCGTCTACTCCGTCTTCCATGCCCGGTCGTGCACATAGCTCCTAGCCCGGCAGATTCCTTTCCTTCTTTGCTACACCATGCGCCTCCCCGTCGTGGAAACCCCCCCCCAAAAAAAATGCAAAAGTAGTCATGTGTACAAATGAAACACGGTTCGACCATGTCGGCCATGGCCCAGAGAGCTGTGTGTATGGGGGACAACAGTCTCCGAGTAAAAATTAACGCGTACTTGCCATGTTTCGTTTTCGAGATGCCATAGAACAGAGGGGGAAAGACAGTTCCTTCGTCCACGTCCCAGCCTTGCTTTGCGTCTACTGTGTAATGCCGTCGCCCGTCGTGGACAATATCGATATATAATATATAAAGTACATCGCCATTTTCGTATGTCGTGTTGTGAAGAAAATAAAACCAAGTAAAAGAGGAGGCCCAGAGCCTGCTGGATCGCGCCGACGCATGTTTTGGTGTCAACTTGGAGGGAGCCTGGTCTATTTGCTAAAATTGATTACAGCAAGCTACAGATAAAAGGTCAGCATCGCGGCTTCTTTACCAAGAGATTGATTCGCATCATCCCCGGGAGTGGGAGGGGAAAAAAAAGGAAGATAAACGAACTCTACTGTTGGAGCCATATGCCAACTTTTGCCCGCTTACATCCCAGCACAAGCAGTGCTCGTCTTCTTCGTCAGACTCCGACGAGCCCTTGGGACTAAGCCAGCCGGGGTGCGGTGGCCGATTCCAGCTCGCCCTTGGCATGGAGTGGCTGTCGACCTTCCATATTAATACTTGCCGTGACGTGGCGCCAGCAATGAAGGCGCCGTCTGGAGTAAACGCAAGTCGTACAATCGGAGAATCCATCGTGAGGAAGCACTTCGCCTTGCTCTCTGGCTTCCGTGCGTTCCATATCAAGATGGCGCAATCTTCGCCTCCCGTCGCAATCAATCGCTCGTCATCAAGAACCGGTTGAGTTGGCAACAAAGGCTGCCATGCCATGGTGGTGATGACTCCTTGGTGGGCTGATATGGATCGCCTTTGGCCCGATTCATCCCAAAGCTGCGAGTCGTTTTTGTCAGTATACAAGGTGCAAGCGACAAAATTTTTTTAATTTTTTTCACTCCCTCCATCTTTCTTTCTTTTGGGGGATGCTGCGGAAGCAGTGCGACGTACATCAAGAGTACCCTTGTCACTTGAAGTAGCGGCCAGTTTGGACCGCCAATCAAAGAGCACCTGGGTAAAGCTGTCGTCCTCATTGGTTTCGAACCTTCGTACTTGAACAATATCCGTCTCGCTGCAGCGGAGGTACAGCAGCAAGTCACCTCCGGTCAGCAAGAAGTCGGCATCGTTGGTCCATGTGGCATCTAGCGGAGTGGCAGCAATGTCGTGGCCGGGCAAGTGATGGGTGAAGGCGGTTCCAGTAGCGGACGAGTAGACAGTGACGACGGCACCGCCCTTCTCGGGAGAAATGGCGAGCAGGGCCGTGTTGCTCGGATTCCAGCTCAGCTTAATGACGGGCGGCTCCGATACCTCCATGGTTTGCATGTGGACACCATCCGCCGACCAGACACTCACGGCGGCCAGCGACCCTGAATCGGTGGCGACGGCGATGGCAGTGCCATCGGACGTCCACGACAAAGCCGTGACAGTCGTGGTGCGTGGTGCTTCCGGGTCGAGCAACGTATGGGCTCTGGGAGACACGTGATCGCGGCCAGGCTCAGGGCGGGCAGTGGGGCGAGAAATTGTCCAAACGCGGGCTAGCGCATCGGTTCCAGCAGCCGCCAATACCGACGGATCGCGGGGGTTCCACTCGCACTGCAGGAGCACTGGCGCATTCTCAGCGCTTGCTGGCGACGGCGATGGTGTGGCGGTTGCTTCCGGCATGCTGCCATGGCCGTCGTCGTCCATCAGCCGGATAAACGTCGTGTCGGGCGAAAGCTCTTTCACCTTGTCTACCTGTGTGCCCTGTTCGGGGCCGTCGGTGTGGATAATGGGTGGTGGTAGCTGCTCGCCCTCTAGCGGCGACGGGTAGGCATGGTTGTTGCTCAAGTTCTGGAGACTGTTGCTGCTGTCGTCGAGGGAGCGAGGGTGCGTCGGGTGTTGATGGTCGTCATCAACATCCATGGGCGTGGGTACAAGGGCGGAGTTTGGTGCGGGCGTGTTGGTGGTGGCAGGATTTGATGTGCTGTTGTTGTTGTTGTCGATGTTGCTCATGGACGATGAATTCATGGTCGTGGTTGTAGTGGTTCCGATGGTGGTGGTGGTGGTGGTGGTGGTGGTGGTGACAGGCGAGGTGACGGATGTGATGGCATTTGTCGCCGGGGCCGCGATTGCGGGTGCGAATGCGAATGCAGATGGAGACGAAGATGCAGATGCGCCTGCATTCGTGTTTGGTTGATTTGGGTTCGTAGGTGCATCAGCATATCCATTGCTGAGACGCGGTCGCTTTGATGGTGAGCCATTCGGCAGCTGCTGGTGCATGCGCTTTCGTGATGCTTCCGCATCGCCTGCTTCCGTGCCCGTGCCGCCTTCTAATGTTTCATCCAGCGACTTGAGTGGTCCAAAGATGCCGACCTGCAGCGCCTCCGCCTCAGCATTGGTGGCATCGCCAGGCAGCTGTCGTCATGGTTTCCCCGAGTTAGTCAAAATCTTGCCCTTTCAGCCTCCTTGCCGACTTCAGCAGCAACAACATGTGGCTGAGAAGAAAGGCGCAAGACGAGGGGAGAAGAGAGATGCGAGAACAACAATCGACACACACACAAAAAAGAAGAAGAAAAGACTAATCAGACGCACGACATACCTGCTTGAGTGCAAAATCACGTTCGAGGGCATAGTACAAGAGCCCTCTGTTGACGACCGAAATGAGTGCGCGGCCCTTGACATGAGGCGCGAAGGCAAAATCTCGGTGCGGCTCCCTGACGTGCCACTCCTTCTGGAACTTGGCGGCCGTTTCGCGATAGTCTGCGGGACATGGAAAAAATGAGTACAACTGGGCTAGCCTGACCTTGCAGTAAAAATGAAAGGTGAAACAGAAAGAGTAGCAAATCCTTGAGCGCTTGCATCGTCATGGCAGATAATAAGACGCATGAGGGGAGAAAAGGTTTTTGGTGCCACGTACTCCCTTCCAGTAGATATCTGCGCGACGGATTAGCAAAGCGTGTCCGGCAAACCACTGGGGAGGAAGCGCCGGGGTAGCAGGCTCTCGGCATGAAGGCGGCCAAGACCAAGGCACGCAAAAGAGCACAGCCAGGGCGCAAGAGAGAGGGGAGAAAAGGCCGGTTGGGTGATTGCGTCGGTGGGAGCTACGAACCTCCAAATCAAAAAGTTGACCCTATCCGAGTCGAGAAATTCCTTGACCACCATGACTGCCAGGCCCGCGCCTCAGATGGCGGCTGGATTACGGGTGGCCTGGTGGTGATGGTGAGAGCAAGTCGTGGGCTGGAGAGTTGGCAGACGTGGATGAGGTAGCCGTCGTCGTCGTCGTCGTCGTCGTCGAGGAGGTTGAGGGGGTTGAGGAGGTTGAGGAGCTGAGGAGCAGTCGCCTGGCCGGGAGCGGCACAAATGAAAGAGTGGACGGGGCGGCGATGAAGCAGAAAGTGAGAACCACAAGGTGAGGGAAGTGAGTGAGTGAAGATTCAAGAGCGAGATGAAATCCACATCCACATCCACACTTCCATCTTGCAGGGCCCCGGGGAGCCACAGGGCCACCAGGGTACCGGCAGATACCAATTGGCAGCGCACGATACTTGTCTGTCCATGGGTCAACGTGGGACGTGGGACGTGGGACGTGGGACGTGGGATGGGGGACGGGGCCGGGTACGTACCTCCTCTCGCCGTCGACCACATCCGTTTGGACCTGCTCCTGTTCTTCCTTCCTTGTGCACCCGCACCCACCAGCCAAATTCCTTCGGATTGCTGCCAGCCGCCATACATATGTACTGCCGCCATGACGCATCGAGCGTTTGATGCCAACCTCGCGATGTAGGCGTCCCTACGGAGTAGATGCCCTCGGCCTGTCTGTTGTCTCCTGTCATGCTGTCGGTTCGGTCCCGTCTACGGAGTACGGAGTCTCTCTCTCTCTTCGCGCTGGCTCTTCTCATCCAAGCCTCCCTGACGTTTAAAACTCCTAGCCCTTCCTGGTTCCTACTGTATGTACATTGTACATAGGCTCTACATTGTACATAGGCTCTCTCTGCCTTTTTAGGGTCCACCAGACCAGACCAGCCGAGCGAGGAGCGAGTGCCAGTCAGCAGGCTCGGAGACGAACAGAACATTTAACCTCTAGCCTTTCCTGTCACTCCCGCTGGGGTGCGCCAAGGGTGTGTGTGCTCTTTTATGTGCATGTCGGCATGAAAACAGCATGGGTTTGATGGCCAGATGGCGGAACCGCGGGGGCGTGGGGTCGTGGGGGCGTTGGTGTGTCGGGGCGTGTTCAACTGTTCCATCACTCATCAGCCAGCGTTCGAATCTGCGCTTTTGACTTTGACCAACGGCGCGAGCAAAAGGAGAAAAAAAAAAATAGGGCCACCCAAGTCCAATACTCCGTCGACGTGACCAAGGCATCGTCCGTCGACTTTGGCTGTCTCGGCATCTGGCCTGGCCCTTGCAGGACCCAGGTTGCTCTGTGCTCTGCTCTGTCCCGCCCGTCAGCAGCGCCGCTCCTCGATCGCTAGTCATTTGACGATGGTGTCAATTCCAGCAAAAGGGGGTAGGTTATCCCAGAACGCAGTACCCGCATCTCGCCATCGTCGGCGTATGTAGCACCCCTCCCGTAAGCCTGCACATCTGCTCTTTGCGAATCGACTGAATCCTTCCATCTTCTTCTGGCAGCGAGACCTCCGCCTGCAAACCCATTGGGTTCCAGCTCGATCAACAGTGTGATCAACAGTGTGATTAGCAGTGTGATTAGCAGTGTGTTGGGACGTCCCTTCATGGATGTGCGACAAATCGGCGGAAGGGTGAAAGATTTTGTGGGTTCCTCCAGATGACGGTACATACAGTAACATGCCACATGCCACATGCCTCCGGTCCAAAACTTGAGACAGGCGAAACAAAGCCCGTCGCCACTTCGGGAACAAGATTGTGTGTGGTTCCAGTTTTCGCATCTTCCGGAACGGTCTAATATTATCCCCGTCGCGTCAGAGTCAACAAAGCATCCTTACTATTTTTAGGAAGACTACTTCCAGGATTTGAACGGGACTGAGCCGTCAAGTTCGTCACGTTCGTCACTATTCACCATTCACCAGAGGTCTAGGGCGAGGGCGAGGGCGAGGGCGAGGACTTCTGAGAAATTCGGCGGACGGTCAGGCGTCAGGCGCCGAATTGGATCTCGAACTTGATGAACATTGGCCGAGCGCGGGAAAGGTTGGACGGATGCACCCCGTCTTGGACGACCAGTGGCTTGGCCTTTGCTTCAATGATGAGAGACATGGCTTCATGGGTCGCAGTCCAGGGTGGGATCTGAAAGGAAACATGGCGGGAAACCGAGAGACCCTGGGACGGGGATGGCGTGGCGCCAGATGCAGCAATCAGCCAGCAACTTGATTGAGGTGCATGCACGTCCGTTTGCTGGACGAGAATCTGAGACTGATAAACTATAGTACAAGCGGAATCGGCTCTGTCCTTTTCGATCCAATGACTTGACGAAGAACTATTCTGGGACTGCCAACCCGTTTTTAGGTTTCACTGGCATGCATGTTGGTCATCAAGTCGACCAAAAATGTGTCTGGCATACTCCGTGGATAGGACAACGAAGTCGACCACCGCCGCTGTCCTAGACCGCAAGCCATCCGCTGCAACAGAGGCTGTGCGCAAAGCAGACGTCGGCGACGACAAGTGCTGCAGATATACGCCTCCGCGCGATTCATCGACTTGGCTCTGGGACGGCATCCTGCCCAGGCTCCGATGAGGAATATGATCCATCCTGGCTATTCCACCTCGCCTTCGCCCACGGCAACGAATCATAGTATCCTCCGCACGCAGAGACACCAAGCCACAGCCACAGGGCCAGCTCAGTGGGGTCGCTCATTGACGACAATTTGGGGTATGAGCTGGCTTAGTGATTAATGTGTAATTGTAGCACGACATGAATGGACCAGCATACCTATATGCATAGCTGTCGGCTTGATGAATCGTGAGGGTGTGGACGCGGATGTGGATGTGGATGTGGAGGATCTAATCACGTCCTCGATGCCACTCTCACGCTTCATCTTCAAGTGGTTTATATTTCAGCGATTACCAGACTAGCTGCTCTAAACAACTATCTCGGAAATTTCATTCATCAGCTGCAAACACAATGAGCAGCGGGGTTCATGTCATACATACATTCGTGGCCGTGAAGCCTTCTGGTCCTGCGCCACAGCCACCAGCCCCAGGACGGAGACGTCCCTTTTCAGCCACACCTCCCTCGACTTTGGGACAAGCTCTCGTGGCACGTGCTGCTGGTCTTGACACTTTGTTCGCGACCTCTTCAAGGGTCAAGGTCGCAGAACCCTCCAACGTCGACGATCCAGGCAGCCATCAGGGCCGAGGCTCACTTCTTCATCGTTCGGTACAGCTCCCGACTGTATATCCCGACTGTATATCCCGACCACCACCCTCGTCCCATGAAGTTGTAGCAGCCGTCTCCCAGCATGCCTTCCAGTATAAACATCCCCTCCGTCACCCGCGTGGTCCTAATAGGGCTCGTATTTCAGTCTTTTCTGAGCGCAGCAATTCGGTATCGCCAATGGACTGAACATTCTCACATTGTCATTCCGTATTTGACGCTTGTGCCGCAGCTTTCGCTCGTATACCCCTGGACATTCTTGACATCAGCCTTGGTGGAATGCAACATCTTTACACTGGCGATTTCCGGGCTGACCCTGTACCATGGCGGGCGGTATCTCGAGCGGGCTTGGTCGTCGGCAGACTTTGCCAAGTTTCTGGTGCTGGCAGCATTGGTCCCTAACGTTTTGACGTTTCTCGTCATGATCTTCTTCTTCGCACTTGCTCGGAATGAGAGCTGGACGTATGTGCTTGCGAATATTTCCCATACCAAACCACGCCTAACCGCAATGTGCGCTTGGGCGGAGCATATTTACCCAAAAGCTTACAATCTTCTAGTCTTGCAAGTATATCCGGCGGTGTTTCGATCCAAGTCGCCTTCCTCGTCGCGTTCAGCCAGCTCATTCCGGCTCACACAGTCACTCTATTCCGCGGCGTCCTGTCCCTCAGAGTGCCCCGACTCCCGCTCTTGTTCATCGGCATGGTGACAGTATTGTCGCTGACGCCGCTCCTCTCTCGCGCTGCCATCTGGCAAGCCACGTTTGGTTTCCTCTCCAGTTGGACCTACCTGCGATTCTACAAGACCATCTTCCCCGACTTGGACAGCTCGCAACCCGCGTCGCTCCGAGGCGACGCCAGCGAGACATTCGCTTTTGCCGAATTCTTCCCCGAGCCCGTGAAGCCTTTCGTCGCAGCGCTATCAAATCAGATATTCGATGTCCTCGTCGCCATGCGCCTCTGCACCCCCTTCTCCCACACAGACATGTCCTCTGCACGCGGCGATCGCGCTCTGCAGCGAGGCACGCCTGGTTCCGCTCGCGCGGAAGCAGAGCGCAGGAGAGCCCTCGCCCTCAAGGCCCTTGACCAGAGATTGAATGCTGCTTCGGCCGGTGCGTCAAGCAAAGCACCCGTGCAGCCCAGCGGTCCGACTGTGCAGACCCAACCTCAGCCCAGTACCCATACCGCCATGGCCTCCAAGCCCGGTGACGTGCTAGGAGAAACCAAGTTAGAGCCAGATCACGAGGATGGAAAAAACTAGGGACCCTGGAGATCACTGTCTTCTGGCAGACAACGCACATGGCTTAGGAACCTCCGCGGCGGATGTTCCCTATCAAACTCCAATTGTAATGGGAACACCCCTTTCTTTGTACTTTCCATTGTTAATTTCTCCCCCCCCCCCTCCCTGAGAACGGGGTTAGGATGCAGTACTCCAACAGGCGCACCGCGGGCATGAATCTTGTCCAACGACAGTAATGCATTGCAAGAATAGAGCGAGCCCCTTTACTATTTCATTCGTCCTTCATTTCTTCGTCATCACGACCTGTTCCTACCATGCCTGATTGCCCCCAACACACCAAGACACCCATTATATTGTCGTACTGCCGTACGTGTCGTCAGCCCAGTATTCACCCTTCATCCATCCTTGTTCCAAACCCCCCTTTTCCATCTCGACAATTCTCAGATATAGCCATCCACTCATGAACTCATCACCCATCACTCATTCCTCCAGGGTCATGGTCCCCAACACCTCACCTTCTCAAAACCTGCCACAGCTCCCAGTCCCGTCAACAGACCAAGCGCCACGCCAACAGAGAATCCTGTCAGCGCCACCTGCAGAACCTAGGTCCGTTAGCACATTTCCCTCTCTCCCAGGGGTTGGTTCCCTACATTGATATTCGCCAGGACACGTGCGCGTCGTATTTCCCTCTCTCCCATGGGTATGTTCCGTAGATTGATGTACACCAGGAAACGTACGCGTCGTACGCCCGGCTCACGCCTATCGGCTACAACCCTCCCCCAAATATCCTGTCCTCGCGCCTCTCGAGGGTTGAGTCCGTGGTTGTGGTGTCGGGGGTGGTTGACTGGTGGCATGTTGAAGAAGACGTGGGGGCCTTCCATGGTGACTTGCTATGAGTTTCTTTTCTTGTTGGTGCAGATTTTGTGGAAGATTTTTAGATTGGGGGTTTTGGGCATGGGGGATCGGGGATCGGGGATCGGGGATATATAGATAGACCTGGGGGAGTAGACTTTGGGGCTGCGTGCTGTAACTTTATTTTTATTTTATACTTTGATCAAATTTCCATGCTGATTCTCGTTGTGTTTAAGTTTAAATAGACTGTTGATTGGCAGTTTGTCCCACGAGGGAGTGCTTTATGCTTTTGATCTTGCTACAGGTTGGGCTTGATGTAGGTCGTTGATGAAGAAGCGTGTCGGGCACAGCGCGGGCTTTTCCTTGGGTACAGCGGGTTTGTTTTTGTCTGGGAGACCAATACGTATGTACATATGCCAAAGCTTTGGTTCAGCCATGAGATGAAAACTCAGTTGGATGGAAAGAATGGCACATGTCCACTTGCTCGTCATGAACGAGGCAGCCCAATGTGATTCCCGGGTAAGTGGGTTCGTGCAAGCAATCTGGAATTTCATATCATTAGGCACGGCAACAAGGTTGGGTTGGGTTGGTTGCCTTGAGCTACGCTCGGCCCGGCGGAATAATAAGCATCGGAGTGTGGTGGTCCCGGCAGTTTGAACTAGAAAATCGGCGCTTGTTCCGTTCTTTTTCTTGAGGCTCCATCCATAGCCGAAACACGTCCCGGATTCGGATTCCTGTACTTCGCACAAAGCGGACGAGACGAGACGGTGACCTACTAGACAAGACATGTTAGGGTGTGATCCACGAGAACTCTGCTAAGTTAGCAGGGACGACCCACAGTATAACTTGTATGTGGATCACTATAGGGCGGCTACTTTATACTATCCAAGCTTATATTTTATAGCTTTTTTTCACTGCCCTTATATCTAAAGCCCCTTATAACTAATATTCCCTTTATCTATAGTTAAAAATTAAATCTATATTATAGTTTATTAGTAAACACCTTATAATTTTAATATTAATTAATATTATACCCTAATCCTTATAGTTATAGCTATCCTTTATAAATTAGCTTTGCTAGTTTAATAAAGAGATGCTTTTCCTACTTAACTTACTACTTAAAGCTTAATATAGGTAATAGCTTAATAATAAGAAGCCTAGTATTATAAGAGATCTCTTTAAGGGCTTCCTTCCTACCCTTACCCTTAAATTCCTAAATTATTAATAAAAGGTAAGGCTTATTAAGAATTACTATATATAGCTAAAGAAGGTATAGTAAGTATTTTAAGCTATAGAGTTATAATCTAGTATAACTTATAATAAAGAGACTAGAAAGCTTTAAATAAGTAAGTAAAATATTAAATTTATTAAAGAGGTTTATAAGAGATTTAGTAAGGCTATTATAAGGAAGCCTTTAATTATAAATAAGACTTTTATAGCTATAGAGTAAGTAAAGATCTTTACACTAGACCTTTTAGCTAGTAATAGAATTCTTAAGGCTTAAGATAATAAAGGCTTTACTATAGTAAAGGAGAAAATAGGAAGAGGTAGCTACTCTCTAGAACTAGATAATAAAGAGAAGGATATTAGAGGCTTATAATAAGGTACTAATAATAATATTCCTTATTTTATTTAAGAGATTTAGGATAATAATAATCCCTTTAAAGTTAATAATAATTCTCTTCTTTAACTAGATATATCTAAAATTATAGGAGATAGCTACTCTCCTAGTTATAGTTCTTAAAGGCTAGCCTATAGCTACTTATTAAACCCTTTTACTAGGTCTATACCTAGTAAATTATAGCTAAATAGATTACTAAAGAGCTTATAGAAGTAAAAGGCTATAGTATAGGTAATAGAGCTTTTAAAGGTAATATTAAATATTCTTAGGCCTTATACTATAGGCCCTAGGCAGTATATCTTTTCCCTAAGGTCTATAAATATAGAAGATATTATATAGGTACTTAAGGACTACTAATTATATAGTAAAGAGCTTAGGATAGCTATAGTAATTTAAATTATTATATAGTTAAAGAAGGATTATATAAATACTCTTATTTAGAATATATTATCCTTAAGGGAGGTAAAGAAAGCATAGGTTAAATTAAACTTTAGTGTTAGGCCTAGCTAGGTTATAGAAGTAAGGGTATTAATATCTTCTATAGGTATATGTATCTTTACTTTTCTCTCTATAGCACTATTAGCATAAAAGCTAGGAATTTATTAATAATACTACTAATTTTATTTAATATATAATTCCTTAACCTATTCTATACTCTAATATTATTCCTAAAGCTACTTAGCGATTTATTTATAAATCTATAACCCTATATAGCGTGGATTTACCTTATTAGCTTGCCTAGTAGCTTCTTTAAGAGCTTTACGCTTATCTAGAGGTAACTGCTCTCTCTTATCTACTTTAAAGGTATAGGGTTCCTGTTAGTTACACCAAGGAACGTTGCACTAGTGCAAAGGGGGTTTAATTTAATAAAGTTAATAATAGTTAATATTATCTAAGAGAGAAGAGAAGAGAGAGAAGGAAAGGAATCTAGCTAAGAGAGAAGGTAAGCAAAAAGAGGGAAAAGTAAGTCTTACAGTGCGAAGCCACTGCAAGCAGTGTAGGGTTACCTGCGATATAACTAATCGCATTATATGCATCCCTTTTGTAGACTTACCTTTAGCTATAGCTAGACTAACTATTATCTAAGGGTTTAGAGGAAGCTATACTAGCAGTCTCTCTTTTTCTTTATAGCTAAAGGAGCCTAAAAACATAATAAAAATTAAATTAAAGGAAAGTATATATAAGTAAATCCCTTTATAGGAATCTATAGCTTTAATTAGCTATCGTAGCCTTAGTTAATCTAATTAACCTAGTTACCTTAATTTATACCTACTAACTTATTATCTTAATTCTTCCCTTTACCTAACCTTATAGGTCTTTTAACCTAGCCTTTTATATAAATTATTAATTTATTTAAATTAATTAAATTCAAAAGGGCTAAATTTAGCAATGCCTTTATTATTATATTAGCTAGATTATTACTACTATTAATTTACCTAACCTTATAGATCTCTCTCCTCTTGTATAACTATTAGAGGGCTATAATATTAATTATTAGCTACTTCTCTTTTATTATACCTAGCTTTATTGTGAGGCCCCACTCATAACACCGCGCACCACTAGCACACCCCGCGGGCAGGCCGCACCCTAGGGCTATATCTACGTAACACTAGTAAGCCACTAGCTATAAGCTAGTGACTTATATATATAACACACTTAGACCTAGTAAGCTTTAGTTAATATAATAGATCTCCCTATACCTCTTACCTAGCTACTATTATTCTTATAATTCTAAAGCTTCTCTTACTAGCTACCTAAGAGTAATATAAGGGGGAGAACTACCTAATCCACTAGAGTAATATTAGATAATAACTAGGGCCTATTAAATAAGGGTAGTACTATAGATAAAAATACGCTATATTCTATAAAGGCTATACTTAAAATCAGACTCTTTACCCTTAGCGCTAAAGCTATAGTAATAATAGAGTAAATTACCTAACTTAAATAAATTAAGAAACTATAAGAATAAGAATAGGAGCTTATTACCTTATTATAGCTAAATAAAGGAAAATTATAGGAGAAATAGGGGTAAAGAGCTAGTACCCCCTTAAGCTAAAGTAGTAAAGAGATTAAGGTCTAGAATATTACTAAGCTCTAATATCCTATAAACCTATAGAGGTATAAGATATAGCTTAATAACCTAAACTATACCTTTAATAGGGTAAAGAAGAAGTATTAGTAAGATTACTAAAAGATTCTCTTTATACTTAACTATATATATACTAACTACTAGGTAAGATAGGATAAATACCTTAAAGAATAATAGGCTAATAGCTAGGATAACCTTAAAGATAACTAGGATGCTTCCTAGACCTAGACACTTATGCTACTTAGAGATACTATAAACTATAATACGCAAATAGCTATGTAGCTAGAGAACGCAAAGCAAGTATTTACTTACATTTACTAGAGAAATATTTAGAAAAAGCCTTTAAAAAGTCTTATACTCTTATATTCTTTATAAAACTACTCCCTAACCTATAGAACTATATTAACCTATATTCCTTAATTATAAGATAGACTTAAGAAGAGATTATATAACTTACCTAGTAATTTTAGAAGGTAATGCTAAAAAATAAGCAAAAGCCTAAGTATTTAGAAGATAAGCGCCTATATAAAACCCCTAGATATTAAAGATATAATTCCCTATAAGGTTATAGACCTTATAAGGATTAAAAGAATAAGGACTAGGAAAAGAGTCTAGCTACTTACCTAAATAATAGTAAAGTAGGAGGTAAAAGATAATATTATAACTATAGTAATATAGAATATCTTACCTATAACTATAATAAGCTAAAGAAAGAGCCCTAAGAAAACTAGGGAAATATACTAAGGCAGAAGTAAATACCCTTACCTCTGCCTTAAACACTAAGGTACTAATAGGGTATAGATTCTATACACTAGTTACTATTTATAGGCATAAAGATATTAAAATAGCAGCGGATCTTAATAGCTACGCTAAGATTAATATTATTAGTGCTAAATTCATAAAGAATTATAAGCTTAACTAGGCTAAGGCTATAGTACCTATCCTTAAGGTAGTAGGGGCCCTTATAGTCCTCTAATATAGTGTTTATAAGGTACTTATTATAATTAAGGACTTAAGGGGAGAAGAAAAGAACCTTAAGCTACTATATATAGCTATAGATAGGGACCTAAGAGTAAGGGGAAGCCCTTTCTTAATTAGAATATATATACTTACTAAAGAATATATATATCTTTACTTATACTTATAAGAGTAGTGGTTTAAGAAAAAGAGAATAGCTTTCTTACTTATAACTCCCTATAAGTTTATTACCCTTAAAGATAATAAGGAGGTAAGAGTGTATAAAACTATTAAGGATATCCCTAAGGAACTATATAAGTTTAAAGATATATTTATATTAGATAAGGCAGGAAGCTTACTATTAAGAAAAGAGACTAATTATATAATTAACCTAATACCTAGGGCTATACCCCTATATAGACTAATTTACCCTCTCTCCTAAAGCAAGCTTAAGGAGCTTTGTAAATATATTAATAAAAACCTATAGAAAGGCTAGATAAGACCCTCTAAGAGCCTTATAGGTATACCTATCTTATTTATACTAAAGAAGGATAGAATACTTTAACTATATATAGATTATTAAGGACTTAATAAAGTAATATAAAAGAATTACTACACTCTCCCCCTAATTTTAGAGATCCTAGACTAGTGTTAAGAAGCTTGCTACTTCTTAAAGATTAATATTAAGGATACTTACTATTAAATTTATATTAAAGAGGGTAATAAGTAAAAGACCGTGTTTTATACCTATTATAAATACTATAAATATCTTATAATACCTTTTAGGTTAACTAATACCCTAGCTACCTTTTAAAGCTATATTTATAAAGCGCTTTATAGGTTAGTTAACACTATTTATATAGTGTATCTAGATAATATCCTTATTTTCTTAAAAACATAAGAGAAGCATACTATATATATTAAGGAAGTTTTAGAATATATAAGGTTAGTAAAGCTATATATAAAACCCTTAAAGTGTTTATTTTACTAAGAATTTATAGAATTCCTAGGGTTTATCCTATTAGTTAATAGGATTTTAATAGATATATATAGGGTTAATATAATCTAAGATTAGAAGAAGCCTAAGAGCTTTAAAAATATATAGTCCTTCCTTAAATTCTATAACTTTTACTAATAGTTTATCTATAAATACTCTAGGATTATAATACCCTTATATATACTAATAAAAGGTAGTTAAAATAGTATCTAGACTAGGAAGTTTATATTTAAAGTAAAGGAGTAGCTAGTGTTTAGCTAGCTAAAAGACGCCTTTTAGTAAGCGTCTCTCCTTTATTATTATAACCTAAGTTAGCTAGTGTGTATTAAGATAGATACTTTAGTCTTTATAATAGTAGGAATCCTATCTTAATAGAATAATAAGGAATACTAGTATCTAGTAGCCTTTTAGTTAAGGAAGTTTATAAACACTAAGTATAATTATAGTATAGCTAATTAGGAATTACTTACTATAGTAAAGTTATTTAAACACTAGTAACACTATATTAAAGGTATAGTAACTCTAGTTAAGGTCCTATTAGACTACTATAACCTATAGACCTTTATAAGGTAGTAAAAGTTAAATAGAAGGTAAGCTAGATAGTGTATATTTCTTTGCCCCTTTTACTTTATAATTAGGTATAGGCTAGGGAAGAGTAACCTAGCAAATACACTATTAAGAAAGTCTAATTATAAAGGTAAACCCCTAATAAATAAGGCACTTCTACTAGAGCTTTAAAAGAAAATAGTAGCTACTAAAGAAGTAATAAAAGAAGAGATACTAATATATTAAAGGAGATATAGTAAGATACCTTTAGGGGAGGAAAATACCCTAGTCTTAGATATAAAGAGGCTTAATAAGATATCTTTAGGGGAGGAAAATACCCTAGCCCTTATAGAGAGAGCTTAAGAGGCTAGAGTAGCCTAGTTAAGAGGCTAGTTAGCCACTATAAATCCAGTAAAAGATTAGCTAAATAAGGGTGATTTTTAGGAGAAGGTAGCGTATATCTAAGATATTAGTATAGTATAAGAGATATAGGGAACTATTATATTACTAAATCCTTACTAATCTAGGCTAAATAAACTATTAGTGTAATTACTATAGAAAGCATAGAGTTAAGACTTAGATTTATAAAGGTAGAATAGTAAGATAGATAAATCTCTAGCAAAAGGAGAGAGAAAAGCTAGTCTATAGTTATATAGCATAAGGGGCCTCCTAATATACTAAGACTAGGTAGTTACTCCCTAGGAGCCTATCTTATATAAAAGAAGCTTCTATAGCTACACTATAATAATTTACTAGTAAGTTACTTTAGAACTAAGCATACTCTAAAGCTACTAAAGTATTACTTTTAGTAGCTAGCTATAAGTAAGTCTATTTTAAACTATATTATAAGCTATAGGGTTTGCTAATAGGTAGTAGCTAGAAGGCATTACCTATATAGAAGCCTTAAATCACTACTAATACTAGGGTAACTATAGGTAGAGATTTTAATAGACTTTATTATAGGATTACTTATTATATAAGTAAGTAAGCAAGAAACTAATGTAATCCTAGTAATTATAGACTAATTTACTAAGTATTCTGTCTTCCTACCTATAACTACTATAATTAACACTACTAAATTAGCAAAGCTTTTCTATAAAGAGATTAAACTATGATTTAGGGCCCTAGAGGGCATTATATCTAATAAAGAATCAGTCTTTATAAGCTAATTTTAGTTAAATCTATACTACCTCTTATATATAAAGTAAAGGCTTTCTATAGTATTTTACCCCTAAACTAATAGGTAAATAGAGAGAATAAACTAAGTACTTAAGCATTACCTTTAATATTTTATTACTAAGAACTAGTAAATATAGCTAAACCTACTCCTAATAGTATAATTTATATATAATAATATAGTAAATAGAACTATAGGTTACTCTCTAAATTACTCCCTTATAGGCTATTTACCTAAGTTTTATCTAGCTCTTAGGAATAAGATTAAAGAAAGGAAGGTACTAGAAGCCTATACCTATATTATAAAGCTATATAAAGCTAGAGAATAACTAAAGGAAAACTAGATAAAAGCCACTAAAACCTAGGTAAAATACTATAATAAACGCCACTAGCTATTAACTCTAAAAAAAGGTAACTTAGTACTACTATTAGTAAAGAATATTAGGCTTAAGGATATAAAAAGAAAGCTAACCCCTAGGTTTATTAGGCTATTTTAAGTGCTTAATACTATAGGAAAATAAGCGTACTAACTTACACTACCTAAGAAGTATAGCTAACTATATAATATATTTTATATTAGCTTATTAAAGCTATAGAATTACTATAAAGGCACTAAGGAAGAAAATATACTAATACTAGACCTTAAGAATAAAGAAGATAAGTATAAAGTTAAAGAGGTTAAGGACTATAGGAAGGCCTATAAAGGTAATAAATACCTAGTAAAATAGAAGGGTTAGCCTAGTAAATATAACTAGTAGGTCCTAGTAGAAGATATAGAAGGCGCCTAGTGTATAATTTAGGTATTTCACTAAAATAAGTCTAGTAAGAAAGGTAGTAATATATAAGTAAGTTATAGGTAAAGAGATATAATATTCCTGTAAAAAAGGCCTAGCCTTACTAGCTACTATTACACTCTAAACTAAAAACCTTAGACTACTTACTAAAAAACAAAAGAAAATATACCTATAGAGTAAGGAGACTTAAAGGAAACCCCTTTATTATAGCCTCTATATGCCTAAAAACCTAGCTATTATAAATAAGGTACTTAGCATTATTCTTATCCCCTATAATTATCTCTTACATTACTAGGTAAAAGCAGTGTTTTACTATACCCTAGGGTATAAAACCTAGGTTATAAGACCTTAAATATAAAGTTATTCTTACTTTCTAGGTAGTAAAGAGTTTATAATAGTTTAGCTATAGAAAGGTTAGTAAATAGGCAATAAAAAGGGAGGGAATACTTACTACCCCTAGGATAGGACTTAGAAATATTATAACTAAAAGTTACTAGTAAGAAATAATATACTAATTATATAAAATTAATATATTCTTACCTAAAATATAAGTAAGAAGCTAGTAAATCTAGGGGGAAGAGATAAACCTAGTAAACCTTAGTAGCCCTAGTAAGACTAAATATAATATAGTATACTATATTAGTATAATTAAAACCTATTATTAAATTAAGATAGGCCTTAGTAAAACTATAGTAAGAGTTCTTTAAAAAGGCATAGTCTTTAGGGTTCTTAGGGTTATCTTTACTAAGGGCACCTATAAGGGTTTATACCTAATTTAAGAGTGCTAGAAAGTCTAAGAAATCTCCCTTTATAGTAGCTATAGCCTATATAGAGATATTAGTAATAAGGTACTAAAAGATATAGGAATAGTAGTATACTTATAGTATTATAAGTATTACTATACTTATAACACTAGATATAGTGTTTAGAGTATTTTACTATAATAATAATAGATAATAGCTAAGGAAATTAGTAGTTTATCTAGGGAAGTTTAGGCTTAAAGAGAGGGCTTTTCTTAAACTTAGTATATCCTATATATAAGCAGTGTATATAAGAGCACTCTTTTAAGGGAATATAATCTTATTCTATAGTAAAGATAAGGTAACTAATAAGGGAATTATAATAGTAACTAAAGGTATAATAATATTTTAAAAAGTTTAACTATAAATATAGAAAGGAAGAACCTATAATATAAAGGAGTGTTATAGGAGAATTTATACTTAAACACTACCTAATATTTATTATTATTTTAATATAGCTATTACTTAGTAAATAGCTATAGGATAGCTAGTAAAAGCTATTTAGAAGCCTAGCTATAAGTAAGGGGGTAATTATAAGGCCTTACTTATAATACCGCGCACCACTAGTACACCCCGCGGGCAGGCCACACCCTAGGGCTATATCTATATAACACTAGCAAGCCACTAGCTATAAGCTAGTGACTCACACGCATAACACACTTAGACCTAGCAAGCTTTAGTTAATATACCAGATCCCCCTATACCTCTTGCCTAGCTACCATTGTTCTCACATTTATAAGGTATTTATATAATAAGAAAGAGTTAGTATAAAGAATTATTAGAATTTAGGGTATCTTTAATTAGTCTATGATTATATAAAAAGTTATAGATATTACGTATATAATATTAGTGCCTTAAACCATACTATATTGCTTAGATATAAGTGCGCTATAAGTTACACGCTTGCTTTTTATAAAGCTATATATTATAATATTACCTTTTAAGGTAAAGGTGTTATTATTCTTTCATGCTTTGTTACTAATTATAATTACATACCTGATTTATAAGCTAAGGTCTTTATTATTAGTAAGGGACTTATTTATAAATATAAAGAGCTTTGCTTCTTTAAGAGTTAAGGGGATGTATTATAATCCCTACTACTAATGCTTAATTTGCTACTTAAGGTGTTTATTAAGTTATAAGATATTATTAGTAAAGGGTTCTTAGTATTATATAGTAATTAATAGGTTATAAGATACTTTAGGTTAACAGACTATTGCGATATAACTCCCCTAGGCTCTTTGCTTAATATAATCTTGCTTTGCTATTAGCGATTACAAATTAATTTCCTTAATATTTTAACCTTAGCCCTTTTAGGTTAGGGTTAGCAAGTTATTAGCATTCTAGGTTAGGATATAGCTATTAAAAATAAGGGGATTTATAGTTATTAGGCATTGTTTTTCTTTAGCTATAAACTTTGCCTTCTAAAGCTCTCTTTCTTCTTTCTTAAAGAAGTTATTATTACTAAGGCCTAGGGTGTTATTTATTTGTATTCCTATAATACTAAAGAGATTCTTATTATTCGGGGCTATAATTAATAAGCAGGGATTGTATGTTAAGGTTATCTCTATAGTAATGGAAATACGTTACTTACTAATAGGTTCTAGCCTCTGTAATTCTATAAAGAGGCTTAATTATCTCTATTACTATGCCTTCTAGAAAGAGGTGTGTAATCTGTTTAGGTAATCTTATAATAATTAGCCTATTTAGGGTTATGTAGGATTAAACATAGGCTTATATAATGTCTTATTGATTTTTATAATTTTTTTAGTATCATTGGTTATAGCCAATGCATCTAATTTATTACAACACATAATTATTACTAGCAATACCCAGCCAGTAAAACAATTAACAACCAAATTCTATATAATGTCTTATAACTAAAGGTAGATTCCCTTTTGCTTTAATAATAAAGTAAGGGCTATAATAATCCATTAGCTTAATCGCTGTATTGTTAGTGACTGGGTTAAGATAGCCTCTTTTCCTCTGTTATTATGCCCTTGCATAATAAGGCATAACTTCTTATATAGTGATTTAGTCCCTTTGCCTTTAATCTCTTAAACTATGCGAGAATTAAAGATCCTATAGCCTCTATGCTTAGTAGGATTAAATATTATAAACCTAAACACATTATAAGCTTATAGGGCGTTAATCTTAGCTTAGTTAGATTATTTAAAGGGGCTTCCTAGAGTTATAATCTTTCCTTCTTAGTAGAGTTAAAGGGCTAGTTTCTAGTTAGCCTCTTCTTTTACTGTTAGGAATGCTATATTTAGCACTTTTCCAGTTATAATCTCTTTAAATAATGCCTCCTCTTAGTCTTTATTAATAAACACAAAGGGCTTTATAGGTCTAATAGCTTTATTAGGATTATAAGCCTAGGCCCTAATAGCCTCTGCTTTTATTGCCTTAAGGCTATTAGCTTTATAGCTTCCTATAGGGGTAGCTTTTGCTGCCTTAAGATAAGCTATAGGTTCTTTAACTCTATAGCTTCCCATAGGGGTTGCTTTAATATTACAAGCCTTTTTAAGCCTCTCTGCGACCTTATTAACGCAGAATTAAACTATAAGGGCCTTCCTTAGTCTTCCTTACTTCCTCTTTACTAGCATCTCTTCCTCTTTTTCTTTTACCTTACTACCCTTTACTAGTAGCTTATTTCCTCTAATCTTCTTATAGGAGGTATAAGGGGCCTCTAGGCTTAGGTTATATTTCCTAATACACTAATAGCTTTACTTATTAGCTTCTATATACTATAGGTCTTTATAGTATAGCTTTACTACTATAGAGCAGAACCTAGCTAGGCTATAAGGCATTTTAACTATATAGGTCTCCTTATTAGTAGCTAATAGCTTATAAGGGCTATACTATCTACCTTTTTCTCTTTATATATATACGCTAGCCTACAGTAGTAGCTAATATATTAGTAATATATTAGGGCTATTCTAGGCACTAAGGGTATTATAAACTTGCCTCTTAGCTAGGTAGTAGTGAACTTTATTAGTTACCTTCTAAATTACCTTAGCTTATTAAATAATAAAGATACTTAGTAATAACTTATTTATTATTTATAGGTAAGCTCTAAAGACTAGTAATATAGGCATAAGGCTATCTAGACTTACTAAATTATTAATAGCTTTAATAGCTATTTAGAGTTACTACTTAGAAGTAATCTCTTTACTAATTAAGTCTATAATAATATTATAAGCCTAGTAAAGAGGTCTATAGTATCTTTTAACCTTTCTAATACTATTATAGGCTTTAATAGGTATCTTATTAATCTTAATTAATATTAAGTAAGTATAATACTTAAATTTAGTTAAAGTAAAGTTATTACTAGTATTATAAATAATCTAATCTAGAGGGCCTAGATAGGTATCTATCTAGCACTCTTAGATAGTATCCTAAATATTATAAGCCTTTTGCTTCTTAAGGTTAAGGAAGCGGGTTACTTAGAATAAGGTTACTAAATTAATAATATAAAGGACTAGTTAACTATTAATTTATATAATATTAATAATAATCTTATAGTTAAAGTTATAGTTATCTTTAATTAAGAATTTAAATTAGCTAGGGGCTTTTCTATTTATCTAATAATAATAATAGACTTTTATTAGCTTCTTAATTATATAGCGTTTAACGTTATAACTAGCTTATTAAAGAATCTTTATAAGGCATTAAATTAAAGGATAACTGAATCTTTAGTAAAGTTAATAAATCTCTCCTTCTAATAGATAGAACATAGTGGTCTTCTTTACCTCTAATAGCTACTAAGGATAGCCTTATTTATATATAATAAGTATAGTGTTATTATCTTAGATTAGTATATTAGTAAGGTTATTTATCTTAACCTTTATAAGATTTATATTAGTAAGGGAAAAGAGAAAAGGTATAGTAGTATTAAGAATATAGAAGTTAATTTAACTAAGCTTTATTAGTATATATATTATACTATATATAGTTACTAATCTAGCGCTAAAGTTAATAACTTCTAGGCTATAGGGTTTAATCTTTAATAATAGTATTAATCTTAATAGGGCTTTAACTTATGCTAGGCTAGTAGTTAATTAACCTAAAGCTCCTATATCTAGTATAATTCCTCTAAAGACTTCTTTAGAATAGTATTCCTTAAAGGTATAATAGATTAAATAGTCCTTATTAAAAGCCTCTTTAAGGTATAGCTTTTACTTAAGTAAGGTATATTAAAAGGCCTAATTTTTAAGCATTATAAGAATATTAATATTATTAATTATCTATAGCCTAGAGTAGAAGAATTATATAATACTTAGGTATACCTTTAATAATAGCTTCTCTTTAGTATTATTATTATTATTATTATCTTAGGCCTAAGTATAGGCCTTAAGCTAGGATTCCTAGTTTTTTAGTTTCTCTATTTTAGTATTAGTACTACCTTTAATTAAAGTAAGGAATAATTAAAACTTCTTCTCTAAAGGGGGTAAGTAATAACTCTTACTAGCTTACTATCTCTCTCTCTCTTTCTTTTACTTAGTATTAGAGTAGTTTATTAACTAGTAGCTACTTTTACTATAAATAAAGTATTACTTAGGGCGCTTAAAGCTACTATAATAGTCTTCTCTTTCTCTCTAATTTTATTAACTATATTATTAGTCTATAAATATAGCCTTTAAAGAGTCTTTACCTTATTACTAGTAGTATTAGGTACTTCTTATACTACTCTCTATAATTATAATTAATTTATAAAGATTACTAGTAAGGTTCTTAAAGCCTAGTGTGTATGTATACTTTACTACCTAATATTTAGGAATACTAGAGACTATATTTAAGGTTTACTTATAAAGCTTTATATTTACTATATTAAAGGGGTATAGCCCTTTATAGACTCTCTTTAATATAGTTAATAGGATTTTAAGATATTTAAGCTTACTTTTTTTAGGGTTCTAAATAATAATATTCTTAAGGGTTATATTACTTTACTTATAATAGTAAAACTATTAATTACTTTTTATTTTAAAGCATTAATAGATATTTATAATTATCTCTTTATAAGAGAGGTTCTTACTAGAAAGGTAATTAAGAAAGTATTATTTAGTATCTCCTATTAGTATAATAAGAAACGCTTTACTAAAGTATAATCTAGGGAGGTTAATTTAGTTATATTTACTCTTAAAGAGTGTAAGCTTTAGTATAAGGAAATTATATAGCTTTTTACTATAGTAATTACTATTCTTATATATCTTTATAAGCTTAGAAATCTTCTTTATAGTCTATTTACTAGAAGGAAGGTATTAAGAAGGGAAAGTAAGCTATTAGGGTTTAAACTCTTAGTATAACTAAGATTATTATAAGGGTTCTTATAAAGAATATAGTAATTATTCCTTTTAAGGGTAAGGAATACTAAGGAAGGTCTTTAGGGTAGTAACTTATAGGGGTTATATTTATAGTAGTTTAAAGAATCTTAATCTCTTTTCTAGCTAAAGAGATATTAAGGTTTAATAGAGTACTTCCTTAAGTAATACTAGGATTAGATATCCTAGGCCTTATTTAATAAGAATACTATAATCTTAGAGAGAGTTATATAGCTCTTTAATAATATCCTTATTTACTCTTTTAAAGGTATTCTTAAACTAGCCTTTAAAGTCTTTTTAGAATAATTCCTAGAGGTTATTATTTCTCTAACCTTAACGCTTACTAAGGTTAATAAATCCTATAATATAATTATTAAGCTTAGACTATATAGTAGTTTTAGGGTCTAGCTTAGTAAACTCTTTCTAATCTCTTATAAGCTTACTAGTAAGTGGTTATAGATATAGTAGTAGTTTACTCTTAGAGGGTTTTTTAATAGTAATTATTAAAGCCTTACTATTACTAGCTCTTTCTCTTATTAATAGTCTAGATTTAAATTTCACTATCTTTAATAAAATAATATAATTAACATAATAGAGCCTAGAGTTCTAATTAAATAGAATAAACTAAATAAATAGAACAAACTAAATAGGAGTATAATAATAGGATAGCGTTTTTCCGTTAGGTATAATATAGTAAATAAGGTAAACGGGAAAAACAGGAAAAAGCGGGATAAATAGGGCAAAATAAACAGGATAATTAGGAGAAACGACGAAAACAATAAAAAAAGGGAAGAAGGAAAAACATAGGTAATAAAGATAACGCAGACTTAAAAATAACTTAAGATAGCGTAGACTTAGAAATAACTTAACTATATATAAAACATAGAGAAGTAAAGATAGTTATAGTAGATAATTATAAAGAAGGGAGAAAAGGGGTAGAAAGGTAAGGTTATATAGATTAGCTAGCTTAGCTAAGGGTTGTATTTAATATTAGGTTTAAATAAAATGCCTTATAGCAATAGATTCGGTTATTTAGTTAGTTTTCTTGTAATAAATAATAAGAATAATAATTAACTAAATATCCTAAAGGCCTAAGAGTTAATAGATTAATCCCTTAGAAGTTTAATAAGCTTATTACTAGGATTCTAGTCTATCTTCCTTTAGCACACTTTATAGTTATGCCTCTCTGCCTAAATAGCCTATATATTAGCTTAAGGGGCAAGGGGCTATAGTATCTATAGAAATATCTCTTCTTATAATACCTAACTTATCTATAGTTATAGTTAACTACTAATTAGTATTAGTTATACTAAGGAACGTTACACTAGTGTAAAGGGGGTTTAATTTAATAAAGTTAATAATAGTTAATATTATTTAAGAGAGAAGAGAAAAGAGAGAAGGAAAGGAATCTAGCTAGGAGAGAAGGTAAGCAAAAAGGGGGAAAAGTAAGTCTTATAGTACGGAGCCACTGCGAGCGGTGTGGGGTTGCCTGCGATGCAACCAATCGCATTGCGTGCATCTCTTTTGTGGACCCACCTTTGGCCACGGCCGGACTAACTATTGTCCGAGGGTCCGGAGGAAGCGACAGTTCCCTTCTATATGTTTTAATAAAGTTAAATAAACCTATAATAGCATAGATTATCTTAATCTAAATAAGAAACTTATATTTAGCTACGCTATAGTAAATAATCTTTTACTTTTGCTTATACTACCTAAAGGCTTGCTTAATAAGTATTCTTAATTATAAGTGCTAATAATTAAAAAGCTTTTCTTTATTTATAGGCTATTAATAAGCAAGTACCTAGTCTTATAAATAATACTAAACTCTTAAAAACAGCATAATTAGCCCTTAATATATACTAAACCCTATATCTCTAAGATAAAAGTAACCTTAGAGTATTAAAAATAACTTTAATAAAGCTATTTATATTAAGGTTATATTATTAATAGAACCTTTAGCGCTAGGTAGTATATATTAAAATAATCCCTTAAAGCTAGTGGCTACTAGTATATTTTATAAGATATTATTCTTCCTTAACTAAAACCTCTTTTACTATAAAAGTAAGATATATATAGGGATATATATGTTATTAATAGCGCTAATTACACTATTAAATTAAATAAATCTATTATTTAATTCTATAAAAGGTAAAATATAATCTAGGTTTAGCTAATAAATAAATCTTATATATAATTTCCTTATTAAATTAAGTAACTTATAAAAGATTTATAATACTAATAATTAGCTTAGATAAAACTAATAGCCTATATTTCTTTAAGGCTTATTATAGGTATAAATCTATAAGAATACTATTACTTTCTACTTAACTAATTAATATTATAAGTCTCTAATTAAAGTGTTATTATAAAGTTAGTAATAAAGCTAAAGAAAGGTTTCCTTCAGTATTTAAAAGAGATATATAAAGTTAATACTAAGCTCTTAAAGAATATAATAGTAAAGGTCCTATAATATAGTTAGTAACTATCAAGCGCCTTCTTTAAAAGCTATAAATTTAGTATTATTATAATAGTAATAGTAAATATACTCTTAGAGGTAATAGGGTTAATAAAGCACTCTTTATATTCTTACTATAGTCTTATAGTATATAAGAATTAATACTATAATATAAAGATTATTACTATTATTATTTTCTTTAATAGTAAGGTGCTTAAATAAGAGGTTATAATCCCTAAGAAAGGTTATTATAGTACTTTACTAACTTTATTATAATACTCCCTATAAAGTTTATAAAGTAATTTACTCCCTATAAAAATAAGAGCTAAAAAATAGTAAAATTCCCTTTATTCTTAGTATCTAATCCTATTATAAGTATTTATATAGTCCTTACTAATATAATATATTATAAATAAGGGGAAATATAAAGTAAACTTAATTCTATAACTTTCTATGTAAATTTACTGCTATAAATAGTTAGCGCGTCTGTTATGCATGGTTATGCACTCTGCTAACTTTACAGAGTTTTCGTGGATCACACCCTTAGCTTGCTCCGGCAAGGCGGCAAGCAGCGCAGGGCCAGGGGGGCGGGGCTTGAGTCTTTCTGGATTTTTCAAAGAACCGCTAGCTGTAATCCATGTGTTGGGGTCGACAGCCTGATTCCTGACTGGACGGTCGACATCACGTGACTGGACTGCCAGCCTCCCGGCGCCGGGCTGGGTACCTGGCTGAAGGTCACCGATTCCGAACCTCGCTGTACCTCACGGCATATGCGTTTGTCTCTAATCCTTTAAATGTACTTGATGAAGCTGCGCCCAGCCCACGCATTGCATTAACTGCGCCCCTCTCATCTCCTGCCATCATAAGCGAACCAATAGCGTAAATGCCGATTAACTCAGCCGCCTCGCGACGGGAAGCCGTTGATTCGATTATTCCTCCTAGCTCACAGCGTCAATTGCTCTTGTCGACCCGTTACGACTGATTCCCCATATGACAGCGTAGTTTCCTCATGTTCGCTTTACAGTTAATGCTTCGCGACTCGCCGTCTGCCCACTAGAGACCTCCATCGACACATCGCTTCCAAGCATCCTGCCATTCTGAGAAGCAACGAGCAATGGTCCTTTCGCCTGCTCAGCAGGGGCTTCGTCGCGGAAAGGCAAGTCGGCCTGCCAAGAGAGATACCAGCCGCGCAATCGCCTTGTCAGGCAGCCACTGGGACTTTGTGATCACCTTGGCTCCCACAAGAGGCACAGGAAGCTGGGATTGGGCTGTGGATGATGGTCAGGAGGTGATACTCAAGTGCGGGGCTCGAGCGCTGGTTGGCCGACTTTACCTGACGGTAAATGGTTAGCTAGTATCTTTCGCATGAATGCCACATATAGCGAAAACGCGACCAACGACTGCCGTCGTACAATATCCTTGATTCGCCTCGAACCATGCTCTCAATCCCCTCCCTTCTCAAACCTTCATGGCCCCGTCACAGTAATACAAAAAGACGACAAGAAGGTGACTCGGGTCATCCTCAGTTTCCTCTGGCCAAGCGGGTTAAAACGATAATTGACTTTGAACTTGACGCACGAAAAGATAACTCCTGCAGGAGAGCATGTATTCGGCTGGAATGCGACAATAGGAGGACGCGGTAACCCAGGCAGCTATCACCAAACGCATGGCCGTGATGCGACTAATCTCCCTGATGCCAGCGAACCACGATCTGAGCTCGGAGAAGATGCTTGGTAATTCCGCGTCGTTGATTGCCCACGCGGTCACACGCAGCGGCCAGCTGACACAACGGAAGGGGCAAGGAGCGGACAGTACAACGTCTTGCCGGCTTCTTGCGGGTTTCTTGGCTCGTCGGGACAGGAGAGGTCACCCTGAGGGGGTAGATGGCTGCTTCACCGTCTGATATCGAGCCCAATTATTACCCAGGTCTGTCCCATCGTCGATACTGTCCACGGCCGCCTGCACTTCAAAAGGAGTTCGACCACTGTGACCAGACCCTCTTTTCGTCCGTCCGCTGCTGTGCTAACACTTGGCACTGATATCAGGTGAGCTGGGAGTTGGCCATGGGAGGATACACTGGGCCAGGCAGCTGACACCGGGGTGACAGATAATGGATGGCCGCGATATGATCAATCTCCCTAATGCTTGCGGCCGCAGCCTGGACATGGGAGAGGAGGCTTGATTGGTGAATCTGCCTGGCTGATCGCTCAGACGGTCACACGCGTGGAGTGGCGGTCGGCCAGCAAGATGCCAATACGATTTGGCCCAGGACGACCTGAGAGAGCTGGGTGACGGTTGGTGGGATCGCCTCGAGCTGGAAACTACAAGATCACCCCTTGCAACTACGCGTCAAGGACTCGACAACTTTCTTGCCAGTACCCTCCTTTCTGCGCGTTGACGGCACTCATGTGATGCTACCATGACTGTGGCCGGAAGAGGGGGAAAAGGGGCTGCCGGTGTATGTATAAATACCTGGCCCAGCACCGGCTCGACTGTCGTCCTCTCCATCTTCTCGTCTTCACTTAGCGACTACTACTGGTATTTCCGACCATGACCGTATCAATCCTTCCTTCACAGCCGCCCTGTTCCAATACGCCACAGGCAGCACTGAGATACGCTTCTTGTCAAAGGCGATCAATCCGGATGCCTCAAGACCACCACCATGCAGAGGATGATCCATTCGCCGTAACTAGGCCTTACAGCCTTGACTCCGATCGACACCACTCATTTTTTCGACATGCCACAATCGCTTTTTATTCAAGTTTCAAATTTCATAATGTGGTGCCATCTCCAATTCTCCATACCCCGAACACTGGCCAATGCCTTCACATATCCCAATAATCATACAAGTTCGCGGCATCATATCCACTCAGTTTGCCCATCCTCTCCGACATAGTACTCTCTCCGAGACTGGGAATCAAGATATATCACCAGACCATCCTCCGTGTAGCGATACAAGGTTCCGGTGCCTGGGTCTGCCTCATATCCAGAGGGCACCGCGGCTCGGCCGTTGGCTTTGCTCTTACTGGACGACCCATGCCTTCCAGACGACGTCTGATAATTCGACGATTCACCTTTCCCCTTGGCCTTCCCCTTGCCCTTGTTGCTATCATGGTACCTAGCATGAGAGCCTTCGACTTCTTCTTTCCAATCTTCGACGAAATCAGGATCCAGCCAGCAGGCGTCCTCCCCTAACTCGTGAGGTGCTGCAGGCGTTGTCATCAGAGATGGGAACTCTGATCTAGAAGGTCTCACTGTGCCATCGGGGTACACATGAAGAGATAATCCAGAGCCCTTGAAGTCCTCTTTCTTGCGAAGAGCAACACTCGCGTGGTAGGGGTCACCTGTCGCCGGAGTGGGATGAGGCGATCCACTTGAAGCAAAAGAGATTAACATGAGACACTTAGCGATGGAGATAAACTCACTTCAGCCGCGCATAGCGGAGTTTCTCCAGCTTTTTCGCAAGCGCGGGGTCCCTCTTCTGCAGAGTATCCTGATATTGCTTGACGCTTCTGCCCACCCAGTCTATGGTCTCACCCTTGAAGACAATATCCTTCAACTTGGCCCACGTTGACCTCATCGTTCAGAGAGAAATCCAGTCAAGAATCGGAAAATGAGAATAGTCATGATGACAACCGCAAACCGTGGGCAGCCTTCGTCCTACATATATCTCAATGCGCGGCTATTTAGTGCTCTAGCTGGCCTTTGTACATTTGGCCCAAATACTAAAAGTAGCTAGATGCACTTGGGGGCTAAGTAGCTAGATGCACTTGGGGGCTCAGCGCTTGGCCGTGGTGATGCCTCTTGATCAGCAGGCGAGCGATTGGCCAAGTAGGCGCCCACGGTGTGACAGGGTGGCTCATCGCGACACGATTAAATTCCTGAGGCTGTAAAAACAACCAATTGGGCACCAGGGGTCAGTGCAGGGCTTGTCGGTTTCAAAAGAATAAAAAAGAAACAATGACCATAGGTTGTTGCTCGCCTTGCCTGAAGCGCCGAGAAAAACATGTCGTATTGTCATACAATAGCCCGAGGCGGCAAAATAGAATGGGGACTAGATGATTAAAATAGCCTTAATCGTACGAAGGAAAAGCAATACTGTGCGATGTTTATCAACACGGCACGCAAGCTCCGTTTCGTGAGTCTGCTAACTAATCCAGTGCTACGTAGCCCTGCCCCACAACCATTGAGTTCCACAAAACATGAGGTCAATAGTCACGTGAGTCTCCACGATGGGCGGAACGCGGCTGACGGGAAGACTTTCATCCTCGCAAGCTCACAACCCCAAACCACGAGCCAGCCAGTGCATGCTCACATGATGCCGAAATCATTTAGTTCTGTTCAGCGACGGTTTTTTCTTGGGCAATTGGTCCACTTCGCGATGCCAAAATCGGTGGCTCGACTTTTCTCTCGGCATTCCAGCTCTGTGCCTCGTGCCACGGCCCATGAGATCGAAACACCAATTGATGAGGAGCTAATTGCGGGGGACCGCCTAAAGTACTTCCATCCAACAAAGCCGGGCGACGTTCTAGATGGGAGATTTAAAACAATTGCCAAACTCGGGTTCGGCGGTGGATCTACCGTGTGGCTGGCAGAGAACCTCAAGTCGTGCGACTTCACCCCCTTTCTATTCATATCTTCCTTCTGATAACAAATGCAGGAGAGGATGGATCGGTTCATCTGGCTTGCGCTATGTCAGCATCAAGATTCCAGCCCTTGACACTGACGCACACGGAGAGATCGCCAGGCTCAAACTTATTCAAGACGCGGATCCATCACACGAAGGGCGTTCGTACATTCGCCTGCTTGCAGATCAATTTGATTTATGCGGTCCAGAAGGGACTCATCGCTGTCTCGTCTACGAGCCTATGAGAGAGACCATGGCTCATTATCAATTCAAGATGCCACGGGAGAGGCTGATTCTTCCCATCCTCAAGCTGCACGTCTATGTCCTCCTACAAGCGCTGGACTACCTGCACACTCGGTGTCATTTGATTCATACGGGTAAATTCTGTCGATCTCCCATTTTTGTTCTACTTTCTTACCCTCGGGCTCCAGATATCAAGGACGAGAATATCATGATGACCATTGAGAGTGATAAAGTCCTTCACAATTTTGTCAAGGACCAAGAGCGTCAACCTCAGCCTAGGCATGTCCGCAGTCATGACGGCCGCGAAACATACCTCTCACATGTTGACCTCGGTCCAATTCAAGACTCAATGACTATACCGAAGTTATCCGATTTTAATATTGCCTATCCAGGCTCCGAGAATGATGGCCCTCGTGTCTGGCCGATCCAGTCTCATCGTTATCGTGCCCCGGAGGTAATCTTAGGGTGTCCCTGGTCCTACAGCGTCGATATTTGGAATTTGGGTCTCCTTGTAAGTCACTTGTCTTGATCTATTTCCCTTGCCTTCTTAACAGTCTTTGTGAGTACGGGGAAACTTATTCGTTCTTAGATGTGGGACATGTTAGAAAATACTAGTCTTTTCGGGCGACCTGCCGGTGAGAACGGTGAGTATGATGCGCATGTGCACCTTGCTCAGATGGTTTCCCTTCTTGGGCCTCCGCCTCCGAAGCTTATCATGAGAGAGCGGGTCTACCGCCAAGTTGAAGTTAATAGAGAAGTGTACAACTCCCGAGGACAAGGCTTCAGGAATATGAACAAGTTTTGGGGTGGCCCTTTCTTTGATAAGAATGGTAGGTAGTCCACAAAGCATGGTCCTTTGTAAAAGAACGCTAACACCATATATGGCAGATCAGATACGTCGAACGGATCTGGTTAAAGAAGGGCGCAGACTGCGCGACACTATAACAGAGCTAACCGGTGACGAAAAACAACTCTTTCTCGACTTTGCTCGAAATATGCTGCAGTGGCTGCCAGAGGACAGGAAGACTGCGCGGGAGCTATTGAGCCATCCCTTCTTCGACTCGGTTTATAAAGATCGCGATCGGATTCTCGCAGAGGACGCACAGTGACCGGTACTCTCATACAAGATACTCTTTTTATATATATTAGGTCTATGCGGTTTCTCTACTGACGTGGGACCGTTCGCGTTTATCACGCAGATCAGGTTGCTCATGGACTGCAGCAGGATGCCGTCCTTCTTATCGAGAGCTTCGGGGAAGGCTGTAAGGGCGCATGGCGGAGAGTAGCCATAGTGTTGAGGAAATCCTTGGAAGAGGGCAAGAAAGGATATACGGACTTGGCATCCATATAGCGTAATTGGTCGCCCTCCACACGCCAATACACTCCGGCAGACTCATTCCATATCCACAAGCTCCTAGGAACCTTAACTCCAGCAACCGACGTCTGTCGGACCTCCGAACAAGTATGTGCTGAACTGCTTCCTCATGGCTTGTTAGGTCGAGGCTGTTCCTCTCAACAACCTGGAGAGAGCGCAGGCATCATCTAGGTCGGTGCGCTCTTTTCTGCTTCCTTACCTTTTAAAACCCGTTATGATCTTCTCCCTTAGAAGCCGACGAGCGGCAAAGCTGGAACTTCATACCTGGAGATGGAGACTAGAGTAGCATTGTTGTCTGGGTTGTTTATATTGTATTGAGGTCATTGCGGCCAGGCGTTGATGCCAAATGTTTCGATTTCGACTTGTTTGGCTAGCTGAACCTGACACACCACTCACATTAATGGCCCTCCCAGCTCTGTGAACGAGGTCTCCACACCGTAACTTCCTATATCTCTCCTGCTAATCGCTTGGAGATATGATAGACTGACTAGTCGGCCATCTAATCTTTGATCCGATCGATCACATTTGCGATTTCTCGCATCCTGTGCATTCAGCCCTCCAGCTCGTGACATCTTCCTTGTATTCTCCCTTAAGACTGACACAGAGGTCATGGCATATCTGTGCCATCGCAACATCCTTATCCAAAAGACCCCTTGGTCTATGTGTTGTCCAATGCAGATAAACAAAGTCATACGACTGGTGAAGGTGAGCGTTCAGTGTACCACCGTCAATGGGCTCATACTTACCAGAAAGATTTCAGCATGGTGGTTGTGAATCTTGGAATGAACATGAATAGGAGCCAAAAAATCCTACTAATATCAGTCTTGCAACTGAGAGTCACTTTAGTCAAGACATACTACGGCCTTCGTGTAGTTCGGAAATTTGAAAGTTGCCTCAAGCCCCATATTGGCATCATCAATCTTCCAGCCTTTCGCTAATAAATTTGCTGCATACATTCTCAACTGTTCCGCATTCTGAACGTCCTCAGAAAGTCGTAGCTGCTTTAGATCCGGGGTTGCCATTTTTATCAGTTCGAGCGGTCGAGTGAAGGTAGGCAAAGGATTGTCGAGTGCGGGGAAATTGAGCGGACGAGAAAGAAGGGTCCGGAGGGAGGCACACATTGTACTTGACAACACAATAAGCGTTGACTAATCAAACCCTCGGCTGACTGACGTCATATATCCGACCATCAACCCCCATCACTGGCACCGACCAACCCTTCGACATGCGGAGGTCGTTAGCGATCTGCGAAAGCCATATTGTTGCGACAACGGGTATCCAATAGTCAACCTTCTCGGCCTTGAAGATAGCTAATGCGGCTTTCCATGATTGTTCTCCGTTCCAAAGGTCCCCCATTTGCATATGGGCATGTGCGATAGACAGTTGTATTATCGCCGTCGTAAATCCTAGGCCTTTGAAACTGGAGAGCTGCCGAATGTCTTCAAGTGCGACTTCCCATCGCTGCAGAGCTTCCTTGTACTTTTTCTCGTAATGCGGAATACGAGCATATGCCATGAGCGCCCGCATATGTAAAAGCTCGTCATTGATGTCCTGGATTGCTGCTTCGTTGCGGGTCAAGTCATCGAGCCAGGCTTTTGCAACATTGTACACACCTTTGCCTAGCGCGTACTCGATCGATGCAAGTTTCAAACGTCTCCATGGTCTTCCTCTTTTCCCTGTTTCTTGCAGGTCGTAGATTTCCTGTCCGATCATGTCGAAGTTCCCATAATCCTGTAATTCGCAGGATACATCCGCAAGCCTGCTGATGATCAGAGGCCTGTTCCTTGTATGATCCAGTGACAAGCATTCCTGAAGAGATTCTCGAGCTGTTCGAAATGCTCCGACAGACTGGAAGAACTTGGCAGCACAGAAGAGAATTCTGTGGCTGACGTCTGTTTCTAGATCTGAGCTCGGATAATGAGGTTCCCAGGAGTAAATAATCCCGGTAACTCCCTCATCTTGACGCTGGATCATGTTCTCAAGTTGAGACAGATGAAGCCTGCCGGCTATCGCGTGTTCCCTGCGGCTAGCTGGAGGCGAACTTGACTTCAAGCATTGTCGGATGCTGCGATCCGATCTCTCAAGATTACCTTCCAAGCGATCGACAATGCTGCGAAACAGAGAAACAGATGCCCGAACATATCCGGCGGTTCGCTTGTGTAGAAGAGTTTCAGCTAGCTCAACTGCGGCTCGACTTGGAAGGCCTGAAAACTCGTCAGTTCAAAGCTTCACTTTAGCTACGAGCATCGTACCATCTATTTGAGCTTCTGTATATCGGTGGGCATACAAAGCACACCAGATCCAAGGCTACCTCTGCCCATTTGGTTTCTGTTTCCTGGCGAAGCACAGTCGTGTTATGATATTGAGAGGCTGACCATGAAGTCCAATCACCATCTACAAGTTCCGATTGGGTAGCCCCAGATAAGTTTAGGGCTTGTTCTCTGGCTTGATCATCGGACAAAAGTAAGCAAAGATCCTGCGGAATTTTGGCTTCACCAAGGGTAAGGTCTTGGAGGTGACCATTGTCGTTCCATCGTTTCTGGTGTTTCGCTTCTTTGATAAGGAAGTCCGGAATTCGACCGCCGCCTAAGCCACGTAGGAGCAGACCTATGTGGTCGGAATTGCACAGAAGATCATCGAATTGAAGCGAGATATCAAAGTAGGAACACGGCGGTGGACCATCTAAGCCTCGGTTAGCTTGAACACTTGTAACGTCACCCATGGCCCTGACCTTGGAGTTGACTCTTGATCAGGTCTTTCACAAAGTCATCAAAAGATTCAGATATGTCGGAGATACCGAGATTCTTGAGATGTTTAAACACATCCGCATCATTACACGATAGATATCGCTCATATCTATGTATTGTTAACACTTGGCTACTAATCACTTTGTGAATAACTTACGTAGAAGAAGCAATCTCCAAAGGAAGGCAAAAGATTGTTCCCACGCCCCCTAACTGGCGTGAAATACTGATGAACTTCTTCCCTGCATACTGAAGCTCCTTGACGTTGCCCTCAGATATAAATGATGAAACGCCAGCTGGGACGTGTGATTCTTTGAATAGTTGGTTTCTGAGGTATATCACAACACATGAAAGTCGTCGACCAAGCTCCATCAGCGTCATGTCGTCGGTTTTGTGCCAAAGCTCTTGCGGCCTGTGTCGAAACTTCTGGAAGACCTGCTGCTGTCTATCAGTGTCCAGCACTTGGATAGACAAGATCTTCGATGACCGCTGGTGTTTGTCCCTGACATCATAATGGACACCTCTGGCGAGCGACTTCGATTTGGTGAATAGTGCACGAATCGCTGCCAAATGTTGGTTTAGAGACGCCGCAAGACTTTGAGCTTCTGCATCGTTATACTTGGTCGCAAGCGCCCTGACTTGGCGGCAAAGGCACATTGTTGCTTCACCCGAGGCTGTAGGCTGCTCCCCGAGTAGTGATGATGGGGTGAGGTTTGCTCAGCTATGATGTCGCACCTGACTGCCACAAGAAAGTTGTGGCGTAATCGTGTGGCTCGTTGTTTCCCAAGGCTCGTTTAGATGCATATCAGAGTAGCCATTCGGTCTTCGGAAAAACTGAATTTCCACTCAGCAAGACAATGTGTGTTTCTTGGAACATGTTGCACGGAGTGAACAAAGTCGAACTAAGTTTAGAACAACCCATCCAAGCCCAAAGGCTTGCGGTGAGAGAATGTTCTAAAGTTCAAACCGTGACCAACGTCTATCGTCGCATTGATCTTCTCACTGTGAAAGTATGTAGCTTCGACTAGTCTTGGCGCAGCATTTTCACTGTGAGAAAATGTTCCTCTCACAGTGAAAGCCACAAGGCTCAGCCCCGCTCTTCACTGTGAAAGAGCGGGGTTTGAGTCACTTGAGAAGCATGCACCCTGCAAGGGACACAACTCCCCTTTGGGTCTTTCACTGTGAAAAAATGGCACCCTCTCAAGTCGCCCCACTGCATCGCAGTCCTCTCCATCGCATGTACACACGGCTACTCGGAATGGCTGAGCATGTCCTTGAGGCATTCCTGCTCGCATGAATTCAATCACCGGCTATTGTAGTTGGGATGTCGTTCAGGAATGGCTCGGTGAGAGCGTCAATCATCTCAGCACAAGTGATTACTTCCACTCAGCAATGATGAAGATAAAGATGCAATCGTGTTTTATCTTGATGTCGTTTTCCTGCCATGAGTGCTTGAATCCATATCTAACCTCCGCTAAGTCCCATCTGATTCTTGTGGCACATTTCTTTCTGCAAACATCGCAAGTATGACTTCGCTAACACACTGGGTATGCCATGATGTAAGTCCGTCATACACACAATGCTGTTCTCCAGTCCTAACGTAACCTAATTCTGGTATTATCAGAGAAATCGTAGTGAGTGATACAGCTGTGCAAATGCCAGCACCTTATATTCGACCCATGTACACCGGTTGATAACCGGGGGGAGCCAGCGATGGCGAGCAAGGGGCAAGCACAGATTCAATGCAGGTATAGGATTTATGGGTTGGGTATAATAACTACCTATTGATGATCTAAGGTACCAAGTGAGACGTATAAACTCGATTTAGATGTGAAGTCACTTCGACACCCTATGTACGACAGGAATCAGGTACCATCCATTACCTTTGTTCTTTCACACAAACTTGGCATACGAACCAGCGTAGTGAAATGAACGGAATGTAATAGACATCGACTTGAAATCATCAGCTGGGCGTGTACTGGCACCAACCTGACATGGGCTGAAGCTGTGGCCGCCCTGCAGCGGCCTAGTTCGATTGTCAACAGCGGCTGCGATTTCACTATCATGTAGATGATTATCATGGCGTGCATGATGCTGACGTGTCGATGGCGTTCCGTTGGTTGAATGGAGCGGTCGACTTCGGAAGCCTCGTGTCTCACATATGCAATCCTTGGCTACTCCCTGTTCCCCGAGTTCGAATTAGTATAAGATGGATCATCATCCTCCATAAGAGTTTGCCTGAGTTCATGTACCAAAAACGTAGAAGCCCTACACTTTCTATCCACCTTCTTGTTGAGCGGATCGATCAAGTCGTGGATCAATACCTCTTGTAAGGATTCGATTCTTTACCAAGACCCTCCGTGCGCCTTTACGTTGCTTCACCCACTGTCAACAAAGGCACAATATGCCATCGCAAACAAAGGACTCGCAGCCTGCTCCTGCTCCTCCTCCTCCTCCTCCTCCTCCGCCGCCGCCGCCCACGCCAGTAAGTGCAGACTTGGACGAGGTCAAATATGCACAACTAATAGCATAGCAGCCTTCAACAAGTGAAGAGTCGAAGTTCAGCGATCTCGACGATCTTTTGAAGGGAAGTGGTTCGAAAAATGGGCCAGGGAAGTAGCAGGTGCGCACAAATATTCACCTGGTCTCAGAACAACTATCAGAGGGTTGAATGGTGCTTTCAACTAGTTATTCTCGACCTCTCACAAGTTTGTAGATACTAGAGGGTCGTGATGTGCTTCGTCCTGCTCACCGGTTGTCATGTCAGACTGAGTAGCGGCATTGAGAGAAGAATAGACTCTGTCATATGAATCCTCACGCTTCGAAATGCGACCTACAGTTGAGCGTAGAATCCACTTCCAACCTCTCACCGCATCGTGTTTGAGCACCTGGATCACCAGATGTTAGATTGATAAGATCCTCAAGCAACTTGCGCATTAGTCAGCGGTGTCACGTGCCCGTTTGGCTTGACGTCCCCGCTCAGAGGACAGGTGCTGGCCCACACACCACCAAGGCTTTCACGATCGCCCATCAGTGCCGAAAGGGCAGCTTCCTTGTCTCGGCACACAATGAGAGCTCGCTCATTTTTTACTGCCCAACCCTTCCTACGAAGTTGCCTACAAATAGCGATCATGCAGCTCTTTCCCTTCTCACAAGGGCTTTCCTTCTACCTCACATGCTCATCCTTGCACCTCTGCCAGCTGACTGGCAAGCGAACGCCGAAGACGAAGACCTCACCATGGATAGGGAGCCAGACAAGGTCAAATCTCTTGAGTCAATACGGAACTCAGCTCAGCAGGTCATTTGTTACCGCGAGGACATGATTTTTGCTCCTGGGCGGTCAAACCTGATGATGAGGCAGCCAATTCCAGAGTCAGCAAGGGACCTCTCCAATCTGGTTCACAACAGTGAGATCACGGTGCGTTTTCCACTTGCGTTTCATAGCAGTGCTCTAACACATTGTAAAGCGCGATACCGTCTCCGAGTTGGCTGAAGAAAAAGGCTACATGATTGACTATGATAAGGTAGAATCAGGCCTCCTCTGGCTCCAAGGAGGTGGCATTTCCACGAAGCCGAATCGGATTTCTGTCTTCACATTTGTTCGACGCCCCATGGAAAGAAGCAATACAGCCGCTCCCCTTGTGCCAGATGCGCTGCCTAAGGAACCACCTTTCAAAGGGATAGTTGAACAGCCTGTCGCAGATGGGCACTATGTTCAATCTTTATTTATATGTCAGCTTGGTGAGGAGCTGGTCCTTGAAGGCGGTGAAAGGCTTCGAGTTCGCAAGCCGGGAGATACTGAGCACCGTGATCTCTGTATGGTCGTCAATAAGTATCCCACGACACCACAAGAAACCCGAAGCTAGTATCATGAGAATGCAGAAATGATTTGTCTATTCGTTGCTTGTCCAGTTCAGGAGCTGATCGAGGTCGCTGAACTGTCCGTCAGTATCCTCTGCACTATTCCAAAACGTGCTGTTCGCGTAGTCTGCCAATCCTGTGATCTCACCGCCATCTTCCGAAAGGCAAGGCGGCGCCATGGTGTCAACATCCCAGCCCGTGGCATTTGCCGTGCTTCCTGTCTCCCGCTCTGTTGCTTCGGCGTCCTGTTGAGCAAAACCTGCTGACACCTCAGACTGGCAGCGGTTTACTCCAGGTGTTGAAGCCTCGTCACGTGTTGCTGGAAGTTGCGCCTGGTCTAGATCGTAAGGTTCGACACTTGTTTGTCGCGGGTTTTCCTCACGGGGCAGCTGATCAGTCCTCCGAATTTTGCGACCTTTGTCACTATCTGACGTTGTTCTCTGTCGCTTGCTCGGCTTGTCTGCTGGGTTCAGTATGGTTGTCTCGCGCACTTCCACCTTCTGGTGGATAATCGATTGGTACCAGATTTCATACTGCTTCACAGGGAAGAGGGTCGATTGGAAGACTTGTCCAAGCTGAGGATAACAATCCATACCCAATCTTCGACGGAAATTGACCCAAATGCAGAATAAGGGATCAAAAGGCAACGCCGCTTGGATTTCCGCCTTAAGTAGGTCCACATCTGGTAGGTTCTCTCCAACCCCCAGAAGCCTATCCACGAGCTCCTCCTTTCGACTGGAACGCGAGAGCCTGTCGTATGCGGTGATCATAGTCGGTGCTGCAGTACTGGTGAGAATCGATGCTATTTGATGGGTAGGCTTCACGTACCATGAAGAAAGAGCTCAAAGGCCCTGTGGTAGTAGACCTCATACAGCTTATACATCTGCTCCACTGCCCAAACAGCCATGCGCCGATACTTCCGCAAAGTTTCGTGCTCAGCCGTGCATTCAAATGATCGTAGCTTGCTCAGGAATACCCTCGTAGACTCGTTGACTGCTTCTGTGCTCGCTCCGAGCTCCAACGCGACGAGGCATTCCCCCAAAAACACCAAGCCTCCGAACATAGCATAGGAAACGGCGCGCGCTGCCCTGGATACTGCTTCGCCAGCCTCAATGGCGCGAGAGCCGAGATAATCAGAAAATTTGTCCGGCACTGACAAGGAGCTCCGAGGCCGGATGGCTTTCTCCGTTACTGGCGAGCAACTCTGCGGACGGACGATAGCGTCGTCCTGGGGTAGCAGCATGCCATTGAAAGCTTGCAAGACGCCTTCGGCAGAATCTAGTCCAATAGACTCCCGCTTTTGCTGCCATTGCTCTTCGATAGTTGGAATGTGATCGAGGAAGTTGTTAACCGTAAAAGAGTTGAAATCATGCGCTTTCCCACTAGCTTGAGGATTGCGCGCTGTTTGCTGGCTGGAGTGACTTTCCGGAGTCCACTCAACGATCGTGAGTGGTGGTGTTGGAGGACAAGGCAGACAGTCATCGGTGGATGGAATGTTGCTGATCCGCTCGTAATGGCGAAGGCGGTTCTCGAGCTCCAAGATATATTCGCGGCAGGCGGGATTCCCACACCGCTCTGAAGTTTGTACACTCATGATCGCGCAACATGTTGCTCATGTTCATGAAGTGAGAAGGGCCAGGTTCGCTTGTTCCGAGAATGGTCGGGAAGAACTTTGATCACATGGGGACATGGGGAGGGGGCACCTGCCCCCCTCCCAGGTGCCCCCTCCCCATGTGGTCTAGTGTGGAATCATTTACTTCTGCTGCCGGGGCGCGCAGGGATGCTGCAACGCCACGAAGTTGCTCCTTGAACATCTCAGTCACAGGTAATTGATGATGGATCTACTCACGTCGATGTCACGTTATCCTGGCCTTATGCAGAAAGGCCTGAAAGATACAAATACCCCGGCAGCTGCGCGTCAGATCTGCACTTTCCTCCTGCCTCTCATCCACGTTTGCTTCACCATTCATGTGCACTTTCTTGTCATTGGTCATTCCTGCATATTCCGAACTTACTCGACACACCGACACAGCATTTCTGCCTAGAAGGAGTATAAGCCATGCTTTCTCCTTCCGTACAAAGTTTGTGTGAAGCAGCTTCTTGTCTCGCACTTGCGGTACCAGTTCAAAGCGCTTTTTGCGCCTTGCGATGTGTAGCAGACGCCAAGCGAAAAGATCAAGCAGAAGCCGAAGGACGAGCTGACAAAATTAAGGTCCTGGCACACAAATTGGCCGAATCGCGCCTTCGGCTTCAGATCATTGCTTTCTGCGCCATCATTTGCCACTCCATCGGCATTATACTCTTGCTTATCGGCGTCTTCTCTCACCTGTCGGGACTTACCAAACTCGCAGACGTGATGGGGCTGTGCTGCATGGGCATGGTTTTATTATCGACCTGGACCTTTGAGGTAAAGTGAGGACTGTGACATTCCATAGTGCTTTGCTGACTCGATCGCAGTCCATTGAAGTCTTACTTCCCTTTCGATATACAACAGATTGGGGCGAAAGGATAATCCTCATTGGGTTGTTCCCTTCATGTGTCTATGTTGGCGTTGGCATCGGGCTGATGATCGTCAACCGGCTTGACATCCTGTGGGCAGCAGCTGAGATAACTCGCATTATTATCGCTGGAATGATGATCCACTCCGTCACAAAACAACAACCATTGGATACGGAGGAATTGAGACCAGAGGAATTGCAAGAAAAGACGCAACGTCGCCGACGACTTCAACTTTGGGCTGCGCTTGCGGTCTTTGCATCCATCCTTGGCCTTGCACTCTGCTGCCTTTCTGCCGTTGATCTATTCCCAGCTGGTCATGGGCCTTCTCAGTGCATTATTGATGACATTTATCTTCTACCAAAAGCATATCTGCTGTGGAAAATTTGCAAACAGGTCAGGGATTTGCCTTTAATTCATAATACAGGCCACTGAAAGCCTCAACAGGATGTCAAGCAAACCCAGCCCCGAGACTCTCGTATCCAGAGAAGCAATCGCAGATCGTCAGCCGATTCAAGATGCGGCTCTTCCACCGACGCACTAATTGCCGAAAAGGACGAGTCGACGTCAGATGTTGAGCGCGAGCTGTGCCCTCCTGAAGCTGCTCCTGAGCATGTCGACGCCTGCAAAGTCGGCCTTCCTTTGTCAACTTTAGCCCCAGCACGTTCCTTGTCCATCTCTGTTCCTCTCGACCGATCCGACTCTGGAGTCGACTTACCTTCAGCCACACCAAGGATGCCGTCGAACACAAGCAGCTCCTCATCGACGACGACAACCACATCGGAGGTGTGCCATCAATACGAAATAGGGGCGATGCGCTTTCCAGCTAAACCTTTCAGCATGTAAGTCTAACTTACAAGTTGATTCGTCATATGAGGCTCATGGATGTCTAGTTTCCGTGTGGACGACGATGCGGAAAAAGCCTATGCAACCATGTAAGTTGACGCGAACTTCATGACACCAGCGCTGACCAGGGGCCAGGCATGCCTTCGGTAGGGGCATTAATAAGGGTGCGTGTGTTCCGAAGGCGGTTGGCCAGCCGAAAGCTGTGCTGGATGTTGGCGCAGGTACAGCGGATTGGGCATGGTAAGTCACCTTCATGGTATCAGGTCCATTGACTTATTCATGCCAGGGATGTACAATCCGCCTGTCCCGAGGCACAGGTCTTGTGCACTGAGTTGTATCCTGTTCCGTCCCTCCTTCGCACCTCTAGCGTGACCACCTACGTCGAGGATGCAAACGCTGCCGACTGGGGATGGGGCGAACGGTTTGACTGGATTCGTTTCGGCAATATTGATGGTGGCATCAAAGACGGGGGGCAAGCGTTCAAGAGTGCATACGCCTGCCAGAGAGCCGAAGGATTTCTCAGCCTTGAGCAACTCATCTTCTACCAACCTCCCGGAAATCTAGCTCCTGATAGTATATGGCATGCTTGGCAGAGAGCTCTTGATTACATTAAAGGGTATTCTGGACTATCCTTTGCTCTTCACGACACGCAACGAATTGTGGACGAATTACAGAACGCCAAATACAATATTATTTCGACTAACAAGCGGTTCGTTCAAACACACCGTGGGAAGCATCCGATCGGTGATTACGACCTATCCTGGGCGATTATGGAGCTGATGAAAGGCATTTTTGCACGGGCTTGGGAGATTCAGCCTACTACAGCTGACAAGCAACAACTTCTGTCTCTTCTGGAAGAAGAATGCAACAGAGAGTTGAATCTGAAAATGTAAGTGCTCCTCCTTGTCATGAGGCCCGATGCCATGATGCTGACGGACGTTCAGCATCACAATCATTGCGCAAAAGCCTGCAGACATTTCATAAGTTGCCGGTGACAGTAGTACAATCCTTGCTACTCTCAGGTGAGAAGTACGATCGAGAGTGTTGGATTGGGTTATGTGGGTTTCGTCATACTTCCTGGCTTGTCCCTTTTCCAGCTTTGCACACATGAGATAGTATGTTGTCTCTTTCATTTCCCTTTGTATTTTATACTTGTACATTAATCCGAATGGGGCGTTATCCAATACCTAGGAAGGTTTCCCCAGCGAGATTCAGATTGACCTATTGACATAGCCCCTCTGCTTGCTCTAATTCGCACCGCACCGCCAATGATTTTCGAGAGCAGGTTTCTCACATGAACAGAGTCTTCCTGATTTAGCAGGAATTGCTCTGACGAGTACGAGGTGTACCGTGATTTTGAGGATAGGGGCGAGTTTGATGTTCATTCCTTTGTGCGTCTCCTGACTCACAAGTGCTAGGTGGTTGTGCTAGGGTCCTTGCCTTCCAGGATGGTCGGCGGTCAGTATTAGTGATGGACCTATACACCAGTCAGTTCAGTGGCAACATTGTGTCGAGAGCGGTAGAGGAGCTCGATCCGCCGAGATATCAAACTCAATGAGGTGTGACTACCGGAGACTCGGTGTTGCCGGGGCCGACTGTGGCTTCGCTGACCCAAGGGATGAGCACGGCATGGACCCTTTTGGGAAGAAGAAGCATCCAGGCCGACCGCAATTCGAACGGAAGACCTTTGGTCCTTGCTGCCCCTCCCCTTGTCCGCAAAGGCGTCTCATGCACTTCTCTGTAAGCCTCATCACACCGAGGTTTGGAGACCCAATTATACGATCACACGAGCGATAGTGACGTTCCGTCCAGGGGTCCAGGCGTACTGGAATCTCAGGGATCAGCCTGACTTGGCTTGGGGACCTATGAGCAGAATCCAGAGACATGCAGGAACATGCCACATGGCTGCATTGACCGGGTGGCAGCATTGCCTAGGAGCGGCAACACGAGGGAGGCGGTGTGAATGCAGCCGACCGAAGAGCGAGCTTGCGCTACCAACCGTCAAGAACTGTTGAGAACGCATTGGACGAGGATTTGAAGCCGCACGTCTATTTAAGCACGAGTACGTGACGTTCGGCGCGACCGTTCTCACAAAGTCTCCGCCCACATCTACGCAATACCGAAAGACTTGTCTCTGTGAACAGCTCTCTACCCAGATCAGCGAGTATGGCCCGATCTTCAGTCAGCCAGAAAGCGCTCGGTGAGTGGTTCGTTGAGGCAATTCGGGACCCTCTTTCTTCGGTCACCCTCCAAATCACCCTGAAGCTTCTCGACCCTCTCCGTCAGACACCAAAGTTAGAGCTGCAGCGCATGGGTCTACTCCCTCGCTGGCGGCGGCTTTGCGTGCCCGTTCTACGGCTTCATGTTGCGAAGCTCGACATGATATTCTATCTGTTCTCTACCCTACTGCTCCCGGTCTCATTCGTTGTATTTTGCCCTTCAAGCCCACCTCGATCAGCGACTGAGAATCAGCACAGGTCAGTCAAAGCTATCTCTCATTTGCAATCAAACATTAACACAGAGCGCAGACTCGCCCTCCTGTTGATGGAAACATCGCACAGTGATACCAACGACGACAACGCAGTTTTCAAACGTTCCCGAAGGCCCTTGTCTATTCATTGAACTTCCTCTTCGGTTCCTCTGTGGCTCCCATCTGTTGAGTAGCGACAGTGTTCGAGTTCAATAGTCGGCAAAACGAGCACATGTTTCGACGAGAGCAGGTGATCATAGGAGCTTGATCTGCCGACATACCAATCTCAATACCTTCATAGTCCACGAAAAGCTATCGATCCTCTCCTTGAGCCGTCGGAACGAAACAAGCCCGGACCCTTTTGCCTGGAGTTGGGGTAAGATTGAATTTTATACATGGAAGCTTCTTTTTCGTAAATCTCGGCTAAGTCTGCTGCTCCATGCTTTATCAAAGCCTATCGGAGGGTTACGAGCTGTCGGGCGGTTGGATGATTCACTGCAGTTGTTAGCCGGTGGGACGCCCTTTGCCCGTCGAATGCCGATAATATTTTGTCTTATTGTTTACAGAGAGCTCATACGTGTGGACTGGTGCAGTCGCATCAGTCAAATTGGCGCTTCCGCGCGGTGCTGAACTGTGTATGCCGCCCCTCTGTCACATTTCCAACTAAGGTAACAGGCAAAGTTAGGGGGCATCATTCGTACGTATATTTTCTCTCGTAATTCTAATGCTATCATTGTTTCAGACGCATGGAACCCGGATTACAAGGCAGGGTGCTATTGCTGATGTTCATCATCTTGCATCAGTCTCAGATGTACTCCGAGCTTGGCGCTCTCTGGGCTGAGGAAATGCATATAATATTAACCTTCGCACTTGATTTACGGACTGTCCACACATCGCTTTGTTTCATTACCTTCCCCGTTCCGATCTCTTGTCCTTCGATGTCCCTCAACGGGTCAGTGATAAGGCTGCCACCATGGAAACATCTCAGGGTAGCGCAACAAAACTTGTGCTTCGGACGAGCGACCAGCAATTCGAGGGCGTTGATCCTCAGAAGCCGGATGCTCTAAAATCTCCGACGAAAGACTTCATCGCACGCTCCGAAGGGGAGAAGGGCAAAGGTAGTATCGTCCAAATGGATCGTCAGGATGCGACAACATGGTGCCAGATAGGCCGGAAAGTGGCGGAGGGCTCATTTGGCGTTGTGTTCGCTGGGACTTGGTTATCCGACCAGAAAGAGGTGGCGATCAAGTTTGTAAGTATCTCATACACAGAGCACGATCCAAGCACTAATTTCCATTGTGATACAGGAACCTCGCAAATGCGACAGTCCACAAATTCGTGACGAGTACCGCGCATACAAGGCTCTTGCTGGCTGTGGTAAGCCCCCTCGCCCCTTTCCCCCACAGGGAACCATAGCCTAATGAAGTTGAAGATGGTGTCCCGAGCGTATACTTCTTTGGTCAGTTGCATCTACACAATGTCCTGGTTATAGATCTCCTGGGACCATCTTTGGAGGACCTGTTTGATGGATGTGGGCGCAAGTTCACGTTCAAGACCATTGCAATGATCGCCACCCAGTTGGTTCGTGTGGTTCGCGTCTTCTCTTTACTGGACTGACATTGACATACTCTGCAGTTGAAAACATTCCAGCAGGTACATGAAAAAGGTTGGATCTACCGTGATGTCAAGCCTGACAACTTCCTGGTTGGAAGGCCTGGCTCCAGCTCAGCCAACACGGTTCACGTTATTGATCTTGGTATGGCGAAGCTCTACCGAGATCCGACAACCCTGCAACACGTTCCACACCGAAATGGCAGATCTCTTGCCGGAACACTTCGTTACATGAGTCTGAAAGCTCATCAGGGACACGAACAATCAAGACGAGACGACCTTGAAGCCCTCGGAAATGTGTTTATCTACTTTCTACGTGGTCAATTACCTTGGCAAAATATTAAAGCGGCAACAAAGGAGGAGAAGTCTGCTAAAATCAGAGAGAAGAAGCAGACAACCTCGATCACTGAGCTTTGCGAGGGATTTCCCTTAGTCGAGGAGTACTTCAACTATGTTCGCAAGCTCGACTTTGAGGACACGCCAGATTATGAGTACCTGCGAGGTCATTTCTCATCGGCTCTGCGAGATATGGACGACGCGAATGACGGAACGTACGACTGGAACATGCCCACGGCACCAGAACGTTAGAGACAAAGATAAGTGATTCTAGGCAATTCGAATTCGCCCCAACTGACAATTGCGAAAGCTCTTCAGTTAATTCGGAAAAGCCACCTGTCAATGCAATAGCTCAGAAGATTCTATCAGCGATCCCAGCACCCCCAAGCCGTTGCTCCTTTCCCTGAGCCGTCGTGACCAAATGATCCAGGACCTCTATGCCGTGGAGTTGGGGTAAGGTTGAATTTTATACATAGATGTTTCTTTTTCGTAAAGTCCGACTAAGCCGGCCGCTCCATGCTTTATCAAAGACTGTCGGAAGGTTGCAAGTTGTCGGGCCGTAGGATGATTCACTGCAATTGTTAGACTGTTCAGACCAGCAAAGACTCGAAGCATGATGCATACCGTGATTTTCGCCCTCGAAAAGTTCGTGGATTATGAACCTACACTCCTCCGCGGCTGCCAAGGCAGCATTGAGCTGAGTATCACCACTGGGAGTGGCCATTCTTGCTGCAGTTGTGGCAGGATATGCGCAGGTTGAGATCGCCTGAGGAGCCAAAATAGCTGGATCTGAGATAAGGACAGTTTCTCCTTAAAGGCACATGAGAAGGACAGTCCCCGCCTCCTATAGCTCCCATGCGCTCATTCTTCTTCCTCACTCAAACGCAGTACTCTTTGAGACGCAAGACTCACAGCCTGCCACCACGGAGCGATTAGCTCCTTGAAGGTTTATCTTATTCGCGTACCACCGCTTTCCATGAGCAATACACTTAAATCTTCCATTGCTGCGAGTTCCACTAGAACGAAGATCTCCTGGCTCACTGACGATAATACAACCACATTCTGCGGTATGTACAAATAGGAGACCCAGGAACAATTCTTATATAAGCCTGACTTTCAAAACTTTGGGTACTAGCTGCATTATTTCCGGACTCTACTCGCTGCAAGGCTCACGATCGCCTCCCAAGAAGACAGCAATCGTCCACATGTCGCACCGACATCGAAGTCCGGGCACCACAAGCCGAGATAGGTTGAAGAAACGGCCGCAGACACCTTTGGACTTCTCAAGAGTCGCTCAATACCAGCTCGCGCCGAGTGTCGACAAGCCTCGTCACCATTCACATAGTACGTCGATGAAACTAAAGTCAGAGGAAGAGTCTCATGGGAGAGCGGAAAACCCAGGAACACAGAAACGGTCGCTCAGTGTGAGCCCTCGCACAACCTTGTTGTCGAAGACATTGGGCCAGAAACGAGAAGGTGACATGGCCTTGTGGGACTGGCCTGCCGTCCGGCGGAGCGAAACGCCTCGAGTTCTGGACATTGGAGGAAGCAGCTTGGACGAAACGCTGTTCGAACAAGTAAAGGCTGCCTTCCAACGGCAGCGGCCGTACCTTCCAAAGGAGATCGGTTACCGACTCGCAATGAAGTTCTGGATGGAAGTCGCCAAAAGCTCATATCAGACCAAGGAAGAAATGGATATTGTTCGTCAAATTGCCGCTGAGGTCATGGCACATTTCAAGGGAATCGACTCTGAGATCACAATCGTGGATCTTGGTGCAGCAGGGTCATTCAAGTTCCAGCCCTTCGTCGATGCCGGCCTTCAACTTGGACTTAAGATGGTGTATATGCCACTGGACATAGATTACGAATCTCTACAGAGGCATGTGAGCGATGTGGCAGGTAAGTATCCTGCCATCCCTATCATTGGCCTTTGGGGAAGCTTCGAGCAAGGAGACGCGTACTTGGAAAAGAAAAGTGCTGAGATGGGTCCACGCCTCCTTCTCTCTTGCAGAAGTATTTTCTACAATGCTCCTGGTGATATTCGAAGAGATCGCATCGAGGCGCTTTCCACTTTTATGACAAGAGACGATCGCATGGTCATCGGTCAGGATGCACCGCCACAGACGGATGAGGAGGTGAAGAAGGTTCACGATCACTACAATAGCGTCGAGAACAGCGACTTCATGAAAAGGATCATGAGGGAACTAGATCACCTTGGCCGAAAGGCAGATGGGCCGAATGAGGTCGATGACCTGTGGGCCTGCAACCCAATTATGAGCGAGGATCGCACATGCTACTACTACAAAGTGACGGCGAAAAAGGACACTGAGCTATTCAACCAGGTCATTCAAAAGGGGGAGTCCTTCAAATTGTTTAAGTCATGGAAGCCCAGGTTTGAGACTATCCAGGACGATCACAAGCGCTGCACTGACAAGACGGGAATTCCGATCACCGTCAAGCAGCTTCGCACAGCGCAACAGGCTGGTCACGCCAGCGGAGGCACTATGGTACAGTTCATTGTCCAAAGGAGGGAGTTACCCGCCAAGAAAGGGCCTCAGAGCATGTACTAAGCCCGCCGTTATGACAACGTACACCCATAGTCTCTTGCAGTCGAGAAAGCCTTTCATTTGGAAACCCGACTGCTTGATAAGAACATATCCATGGGACAGTGCGCTCTCCCCTACTCGAGCAGAATGTTGTCCAGAAGTAATGTCAGCCGGCATCCTGCCCTACCCAGAGAGGATTCCGCTGCGGGCTCTCATGCTATTATGAGTTTCCCATCTTCTTGTAGGATGGGCTCAGACTCACCCCGCTCACGCAGGTGAGCCTTGTGAGAGAGTCCCTACTTAGCTATATATTCCACAATAGTGGCAGGCCGTTTACATCCACACTTTCTTTCCCACAAGCCTCCTCTGGCGGTAACCATAATGGCGGCTAGTTGCCCCCATATCTACAGCCTCATCAAATCGGACAACACCCTCGTCCAGTGGTATTGCCAACTCTGCCATCGCGGACCTCTGTGGAATGATGCAGACGGAGGCAAAGAGAGAGCAGAAGAGAAGATGTCGAATTACTATCTAGGAATTCGGAATCTAATAGAGAAAAAAGGGGAAGCTTATAAGCTTTAAATCTATAAGCAATAAATCTAGGTCTTTAAATAAAGCCTTTAATAAAGCGCAATAACAGGCACAATGCATTATTAAATAAAGAGAGGAGATAATAAGAGTAATGCCTAATATCTAAGGCTATAATATAAGGCTGTAAATATCCTTAACACTACCCCTAGCAGTATATCTAGCTAATAATATAAGGAAGAAAGGAAAGATATAAAAGGATAAGGCTATTTATAAGGCCTCTAAAACATTTCCCTTTATAAAGTCCTTAGCCTTTATTATACAAAGAAGGTAAATAAAATTACTATATTTAACACATTCTAGACCTTTTATAAATCCGTTAGTAATTATTTATTTAGTGCTAATTTATTAAGGATAAAATTCCCCTTAATAAGCTTTCTATATAATCTATTTGTATTATAAATTAATGTAATAAGTATATCCCTGTTATGGCTTGAGCGTAGGGTTAAATAAACAAAGTAATAGCTAAGATTCTTGCAGTTACTACTAGGAAGATACTAGCTAGGGGCGGGTGCGTAAAGGTTTTAATCTCTAACCTAGTACTAATAATATGCGTAGTCTTTAAGGAATACCTTGCTTTATAAGCATATAGCTATCTCATAGCTAGCTAGCCTCTTTGTTATTCACGTGGCCTAAAGGTCCTCCGAAGATTCGCTCTGATAAACGTCCTGTCTCTAACCTCTGCGCTCCTGACAATCCCTTATGCTTCTTATTAAGCACATTAGCTTTTGCGTTCTAGCTATCTATAAATAATAATAGTGAATATAATTACTTAATACTAAAATTATTAAGAAGCTTAGTAACCTAAAGTATTAAAAGACTAGTTAGTATAAGGTTAATAAATTTAGCTTTTATAGAACTAAGAGCTATAAGAGTTTGTTTCTTTAACTACTAAAGGATATATCCTCTAGCAAGGGTTATAATATACCTTATAATTAAACGCCTAGTATCTAGATTATTAGCAAGTAAGGCATTGCTAAATCCCTTTACCTAAAGCATTAACTTAGGGTTTAAAGGGCTATATTCTCTAAGAATAATTCCTAAATTATCTACTCCTATAAGGTATTACTAAAGGTATTTCTTAAGATTCACATACACCTACTTTAGCGCAGAATTTGCACTATAAAGTCAGTTTACTATAAATGTAATATCAGGTTATATAGATACTAAAAGCTAGTTAAAGCTTCTAGTGCATTTTGCATTATGCCGTTTCTATAAGGGTTTAACTAGCATATTTAATAAGGCCTTAATAAGTAAGGATATATAGAGCACTAGTCTAAAGGATAATTCCCTCTTTCTAATAGAATAGTTTAAACTTCTTACTAAGGAATTTAGTTACATTATCTATATAGAAGTATTTAATAGTAAATCCGCTGCTTGTATTTTTAATAGCAGTCTTCTAAGCCTAAATTACTTTAACTACGTTAGCTCTATTAATAGTTAGGATTACCTAGTAGAAGCGTGTATAGGCGTTAATTATATATAATATATGCTTCTTCCCCCTAAAGCCTTTAGGCTTATATTTAATAAAGTCCTAGAACACATAAGAGAGAAAGGTTATTATATTATTAGATTCCTCTTAATAAATTATCTAAGGGGCTTTTAATAGAAGGTAAGCTAAGCACTAAAAATTAATTAATAAGGCAGGGTTAATCGTAATTCCTACCTCTTCACAGGCTAGTATAATGCGTTCTTTCCTTACGTGACTAAGTCTCTTATATAATAAACCAAATTCTACCTTCTTAGTAATAGATTTACTTAATAAGGCTATAAAATTAAATTAGGGTTCCTTTTCTTAGAGAATTAGTATAGAAACATTAGACTTTTACTTATAGGAAGCAATAACACTACCTATAGACTTAATGTCAGAACCCGAAGGTGTGCGGGTAAGCCACTAGACTAAAAGATCCATTAATGCTAGCTCTCGCTTGCATTACACCTTACAATTAATTATTAGGCCCACCCGCGTACGCACGCACCTAATAATTATCCCTTCCCTTGTAAGGCTTGCCCTAAGCTAAGGGCCTCACACAGGCCAGCGGCTAGCAATGCAACCTTAGCTTGGATTAGGCCTAGTTATCCGTGGCCTCTAAGATAATTAACTAATTATGAACCCCTAAGGCCTAGTACGCATAATAGCTAGGCCTATATATCACCTAGTGCACATAACCCTATAGTTACATCGTAACTATATAGGCGTAACTATACCTGCCCTATAAGCCTAATATAAGCTGCCTAGCCTAGTAATTTAAACCTAGACCTGTTAGGTTAATCTAATTACAGGAATTAAACCTAGGACCTAGCGCATGCCCTACTCACAAGGATTCGAACCTAGGACTAGCACACACTAGAAGACCTGTGAGAGCTAGTATTAATATTAGAACCTAAAGGTATGTAGGTAAGCCACTAGACTAAAAAATCCATTAATGCTAGCTCTTGCTTGCATTGCACCTTACAATTAATTATTAGGCCCGCCCGCGTACGCGCGCACCTGACACTTAGCAATTAATTAATTATTAAATCTATTTATAATGACTCCTTCTTGCTTAAGAAAACCTAGTAAAATTATATTAACTTTAGCCTTTAGTGCCTATTAAGCGTTAGAGAGTTCTAAATAGCCTTTACTAATAGGGAGCTTAATATTACTAATACCTTTAACCTTAAGTTATTCTCTATTACTTACTATTATTAGTTTAGTATTTATATTAGTGTTTAAATAGGTAAACTATTTAGTTACATTAAATATATAGGTATTATATCTAGAGTTAAGAATATAGTTATCTTTTATAAGGTAATTTATAATTATTTAAAAGGAATAGTCCTAGTTAATTACTATTAGAGAGAGATTGCTTCCTATAGCAATAATATTAGGAGAGGTAGTTATAGTAGTAGTTATAGTTAAATTACCTTTTTTCTTTATTAAGTTAGGCTTCTTCTCTAGATAAAGCTTCTAGTAATTATCCTTTAAATAAATAAGTTATCCTAGAGAGATTAAATAACTATAATCTAGCTTAATAGTCTTAGAGGTTTTGTTCTTCTTTAATAAACCTTTATCTTTGCCTTTTGCATTAGTATTAGTATTATCTTTATTATTCTTTTATTAAGTATTAAAGTTAACCTTTTAGTCCTTCTAAGGCTTATTAGCTTTATATATTAAATAAGTAAGTATACCTTCTTTTATAAGCTCTAATTTAGAGAATCCCTTAATCTTCTAAGTATTATAGATATTAGGCATTAAACCTTTAATAGCTTTAATTATCTATAACACCTAAATAATATTAAGGATCTTTTTAATCTTATAGATTTAGTTCTAAAGGTTTTAGTAATAGTCTAGCTAAGCTTATATTATAGAGAAATTAGCCCTCTTAGACTAAGAGAACTACTACAGTAGCTTAATAATAGCTAAGTTAGCCTTAAAGCTATAATTACTTTTAATTAATTATATTATTTTAGTAACTAGTATAGTGTTAGTCTATCCTATATATATTAAATTCTTTTAGACTTATAAAGAGAGGCTTTACTATATAATAGAAAAGAGAATTACATAATACTTATTAGTCTCTTAAGACTATAGAGTTACTCTAGTTAAATATAGTGTAAGCTATATAATATAGACTTATATTTAGATTAAGATCTTGTTACGTGCAGGTTTGGCACGATAAGAGGCGAATCCGTTAGAGGGGCTAATGGATTTGCAGTCGTAAAGTTATACAAGGTTCACTTGTATAAGCTACTATTAGGGATATAGTAAGATATTAGAAGTAAGTTAATTCTCTACTTATAAAGTCCGAATCTAGCCTTATATTAGCCACCCTTATATTCCGCTATATAATAAGTGCTAGGTGCGCTAAAAAGATAACTATCCTAGTTATTATCCCTTAAGCTATAACTAGATTTAGCCTCTATCTAGCTAAGCTTATTAAAAATTATCTATAAAAATTACATAAAGGAAAAAACAGACTTAGCATATCCCTTGCTATATTTGTAATTCCTCTTGCATAGGCCTACCTAACTCTATGGTAATTTCTTAGTAACTTTTATCCCTGATTTGCACTTATAGAATTATTATATTAAATAATATATTCTCCCTATCTAATATTAAATACTTAATCTTTACTGTATTTTATTGTTTCCTTTTAGTAAAATATTAAATTCCTTTGTTTCTCTGTTTATTCTAATTTTATACTTAGTCTAAATCCTAGCTTATTTCCTTACTATATACTATATTCTAACTCTATGCCTTAATATCTAAATTTGTTTCTTTAATCTAGTAATCTAGCAAATTTATTCTCCTTAATTCATAGCTTAATTATATTAGTGGTTAGCGTGCATATAATTAGGGATACTATCTATTTTAATATCCTTATTATCTATTTTCCTAATAATACTAGTAATATCTCCCTTAGTTCCTATTTTATAGGCATATCTAGTGTTATTTATTAAATATCTATCTAAGCTGCCTTTAGACTAGGCTTTCCTAGTAATTTAGGCTTTTTACTTAGTATTACTAGAGGTCCTATCCTACTATATAGTTACTTATTACCTATTTTTAGTGTTTCCTAATGTAATTTGCCTTAATACTTATTAGCTTTACCTAAAGCTAGTGTCTCTAGAGTTAGTGTTACCTAGTTTTATATCTCTAGAGTTCTAATTATTAGAATTAGCCTTACTAAAGCTATTTTTATTTTCTCTATATTCTCTCTAAACCTTTTCTACTTATTTATAAGATTCTTAATTTTTACCTCCTAAGCTTCTATTTTATCTATTTTATCTATTATCTTTATTATTATAATTACTAATTCCCCTATCTTTCTTTTAAATTTAATTCTCTTAACTATATCCTATTTTAAAACATTAAGTTATTTATTAATATTAATAGATATTCTACCTAACTTAAGGTTTATAATCTTCTCTTTTTAGGCTATTAATATATTAGTAATTTATTTAAACTTTTTCCTAAAACTTTCTAACTCCTTTTCTATTAATTTTATTAATTTATAGATATCCTTTAATAAGTCTTTAGTAACTATATATACTATTTCTACTTGCTCTTTAACTATATTAAAATCCTTTTCTACTCTATTAACTTAATTAACTAGGTTATTAATCTTGCTTTTTTTATATTATTTACTTCTCTCTTTATCTTACTTAGATTTAGATAATCTTTACACTAACTCCTTTTCTATACTAATATAGATAAATCCGCTTATCTAATACTAGCTAATATACTTATAATTATAGCATTTACTACACTATATTTATCCGTAAAATAAAGAGCTAAAAGATTAGCTTATAGTAGTAAAGATAATATACTATTATAAGTAGCTATTTACTATCTATATTTAACTATTATACTACTATAGAAAGCTACTACTACTGTTTTTGCCTAGTTCTTTACTCTTCTAGTTACTTTATACTTTATTAGATTAATAGTAATCTAGAGTATAGTCTTTCCTACCTATTTTACTACTACTTACTTTATAATTAATATAGCCTTTTATTCCTTAAATATAGTAAAAATTTATATTACTATGTTTTACTATAATATAAAATATATATCCTTTAAGTTAACTTCTAAACTATTAAATACTATTATAGCCCCTTTAAGGGCAAATTTATATATATAAGCTTATATTATATATTTAATATCCTAATTACTGTTTTTGTAGCTTACTTTAGTATATTTAAATTTACTAAAGTTAACTCCTTTAATGCTTTTTCCTTTATATTTAGCATTAAATTCCTCTATTACTCTTTTACACGCTACTATGCTAATATTAGGTATTAGTATTTAAGTATTAGTCCTAGATCCTAGCTTCCTAAATCTAAGAAATAATAGCTTAAAGTTAAGCTTTACTATTTACATATAAACCTATAATAGCCTAATAAGGAATTCTATAGGTATCTTACTAATATCCTTATTATTTTTACTTTTAAAACCACTATCCTTATTAATTTTAGGTTTTAATTCTAGTTTAGGGGATTCTAATTCTAGTTTAAAAGATTCTACCCCTAACTATATTAGATTAACTCTTACTACCTTAATATCTTCTCTATTTAGTATACTAATAGATTTATTATCTTTTAACTTTACTTCTGCTTAATTTAACTACTCTCTTTTTATAGCCCTTATATAATTATCTTTAATTAACTCTTCTATTACTTATCTATACTTTTACTATTCCTTATCTAGATCTATTGCTATACTTATGTAATTATTATTATTACCTTATTCCTTAGTCTTAACTATCTTTTAAATAACTTTAGCTACTTACTTAGTATTTTTATTATATCCCTTTACTAATTATAATAGTATATCTACTTTATCTTATCTTATTCTTAGTTAGTCTAAATACTACTACTGCTATAATTATATAATTTATTACATAGGATATAAGTATTTTTATAGCTAATTATATTATTTTACCTAACTTAAATAGCATTTAAAAAACTTTACCTCTTTATAATAAGTTACTATTCCTAATTCTACTAAGAGCTTATTAACTTAGTAAATATATTTAACTCTTTCCCTATTAGTTATGGATTATTACTATGCTAAGGTAGTAACTATAAGCTTCCCTAATATTTAATTTTATTCTATTATAGCTAGTACCTAAATATATAGATATGCTGCTTATATTTGCTTATAAAGTATTTAGTTATATATATATACCTTATTATTAAAAAGAATAAAATCTAGTATAGCTCCTTAATTATAGTATAGAGTTATATATTATCTATAATACTTATATTTAACTTCTAGTATAATGGTTTTATTTTTTACTTAGTATTTCTTATAATTATTATAATTCTAAATTTCTTATAGCTAGTTTAGTTTTATATGCTATAGTTTTTAAAAGTCCCTATTATTTATAATATTATCCTTAGAATTAGGTGCTATAAAGCAAAAATAGGGTTAAAAATAAATTTAACTACGCTCCTGCTAGATTTAACTATGTTACGCTTATAGTAGTTTTAGGGATAATATAAGGATTAAGTAAGAGGGCCCTTTTCTAGTTAGTATAAGAGAGTAATATACACAAAAGGGTCTAGTAGCTTTAATCTAGCCTATTAAATCTAACCACTTACTATTACCTCTCTTCCTTTGCTATTACTATTTTATAGGTAAATTAAGGCCTTTCCTTATATATTCCTTTTGCTAATTAATTAGGTTCTTCTTAAGATATTCTTCCACTATCTTAGCTATATTAATTTGCATTTCCCTTTTACTTATCTATTAGTTATCTTTAGCTATAAATCCTTTCTATTTAATAAGGAATTCTACTCTTACAGTCTTATTTTGTTTAAAAATCTTAATATAATAACTATAGATTTATTTAATTTCCTAATAATCCGCTTCCTCTAGATTATTAAATATAATCAGCAGTAAAGCTAGTTCTTCCCTACTAAATAGGTTTTTTCCTTAAGCTAGCTTCTATATTTACGCTATAGAAACCACTAGATAGACTTATAAATCTAGGGGGAAATCTAATTAATATACTAATAGGTTTACCTTTTCTAATACCTTATATAGCCCTACCTTCTATAGTAACTATTTCTTCTTAGGCTTCCTAGGTAATTTATACCCCTTATATAATTATAGGTAAACTATATCTCCTATATTAATATTAACTAGTTTATAGCAATTATTATACTAAATCTTAGTAAGAGCGGCTGCTATTATAATAGCTAATTAAGCCTTATGCTAGTATAGCTTTTGTAGCACTACTATATTATTTACGCTAGCTCTAGTGTTAATTATATTATTTAGAGAGAGAAGGTTAATAACGCTTAGAGAATAGAACCTATATAGCAGCTTATTAGGAGCCTGCCCTATACTTATAGCTATAGTATTATTTAGTTAATATTATAGCGCTAGAAGTATTAATATCTATGCTATATCTAGATTTATTACTATATAGTACTATATAGTACTATATTATAATTATTACTATTTAGTTTTTCCTCTCTGCTATTCTGTCTGTTTAAGGGTGATACGCTATGTGTCACGGCTTGTTCGTAGGGTTGAATGAACGAAGTGATAGCTAAGATTCTCGCAGTCACTACTAGATAGATACTAGCTAGAGGTAGGTGTATAAAGGTTTTAATCTCTAACCTAGCACTAATAATATATATAGTCTTTAATAAATACCCTGCTTTATAAGTATATAACTATCTTATAGCTAGCTAGCCTCTTTATTATTTATATAGCCTAAAGGTTCTCTAAAGATTTACTTTAATAAATATCCTATCTCTAACCTTTATGCTCCTAATATAATACTCCCTTAATATATAATTAACCTTAATTATAAAATAAGCTGTTTACTTAGGGTATAGTTATTATAATAAAGCTTATAAAGAAAAATAAGATAAGGTACCTTATAACTAAATATATAGGTAAATAAAATAATAATAATAATACTACTAATTATAAATAACCTCCCTTATTATAAGTAGTAGTGTTTAAATAGTAGCTTATATATAGCTTTAATATAGCAAAATAAATATTATTACCTATTATATAGCTAGACTAAAAAAATAAATAACTTATATTAATTTTTATAATTAGTTTAAATAAATAAGGTACTTAATACTATAGTTCTAAATAGTCTAACTAAAGGGCTTATATTATAGTTACTATAAGTTTATAGCTATTAAGTATGCGTGTAAGTAGTAAAGCTAATAGTTATTATTATAATTTATAGATTACTTATATATAGTGTATTAGATTACTTAAGGGGTCTATAGTTAATATAAAAGAGACTAATTTTTCCCCCCTTTTATACACTTCTTTTTTCCTATAATAATCCTTAACCTTATAAGTTACCCTTACTAGCTAAGTAGTAACTTTCTTACTACTATTATACTATAGTTACTAACTTTCTTTAGTCTCTAAATATTATTATTATCTATTACTATTTATCTTAGTCTTTTATCTTATTCTTAGTTATTAGTTTATTTATTTCTAGTTATAATTTATATCTAGTCTATTATAGCTAACTTATAGCTAGTTTACTATATCTAATACTTATATAGGAACTCCTTCTTTATTAATAGCTTCTAAAGGTTAAGCTATTAAAAAATCTTCTTTAAAGTCTTCTAAGAAGTTATTCCCTTAGAAGTAAATTACTTTTAAAATTTTAATATAAGTTTATTATATCTTTATAGTATATTTATTACTAACTTACTACTAGTAATATAATAAGTAAGAAAATTCTATATATATAGTGCTCTTAGTAAGTAGTAATATAAAATATCTTACTAAAAAATAATACTTATAATATTCTAGGATATCTTATTAATAATAAGACCTTCCCTATAGAATATAAAGAATCTATAAGTATAACTTCTTTACTTACTTACTACTTCTTTATTACTAATATTCTAATAAGCTACTTAATAAAATATACTTATTACTTCTAAAATAATAAAAACTATCTTATAGTATATCTTTTTTATCTAGAATTTGCTTACTTATTACTAATATACTACTAGTACCTAGCTTAAATTATATAGCTTTATAATAGGCTATTTAAACTTATTAAAGCTACTCTAAAAGGTAGTTACTACTATTAGGATAAAGTAAGTATAATTTTACTACCTAGATACTAGATTACTACTAACTTACTAGTAGTTTATTATAAAAGTAAAGAAAAAGCTATAGAATACTATCCTATTCTATAAAAATTCTAATAAGTATAGATATATTTACTATACTTAAATAACTATTAATACTACTTATAAAGTAAAGAGTAATAAGTATATTATAATAGCGCTACTAAGTAATACTATAAACCTTAAGATATAGATTAATATTTTAAATAGTCTTTACTTTATAGCCTAGAATATCCTAATAGTAAGCTTTCTTAATATATATAGCTAATACCTAACTAACTTACTAGTAGTTTATACCTTATATTACTAACTTACTTAATTATATTAGTCCTATTAAGCTCCCTAGTAAACTTTAAGTTTATATATATAAAGAGAGGGATTCTAATAATAAAGATACTTCTAAGGCCTTTACCTTTATAGTTACTATAGCTATTACTACTACTAAGAAACTAGTAATTCTAGTAACTAACTCTATTATAAAGAGGTAAGTGCTTAGTAGCTATATAATAGATTATTTAAGTTATTTAAGTAAATTAACTTTATTTTCTAATATCTTACTATATTAACTTATAAATTATAACTATCTTATATTAACTTTATTACTTAATTATTACTTATAGTTATTAATAATTTCTTTAGTGCTAAAATCCCTTTTTAATACCTAAGAATTCTCTAAAGTATTATAGCCTTTCTATTTAACTAGATATTTATAATGCCTTTTATTATAGTAGTGTAAAATAATTCTCTTAACTTTAAACTCTTATTTATTATCTTTAATATTATTCTATAGTAAGGATATATCTTTTATATTAGTTAGGTCCCCTTTTAAAGGCTTAAGACTAGTAATATTAAATATATTATATAATTAAGTCCTAGGTAATAACTTTAATTAATATACTAATCTATAATTCCTAATTACCTTTTTAATCTTATAGGGGCTTAAATACTTTATAGCTAGCTTCCTACTAGATTATTTTAAATTAATATTCTTTATTAATAGTAAAATATAATTACTAACTTTAAACCTTATTAGAGTTCTTTTCTAGTTATAATATTTCTTATACTAAGTTTATAAGTTACTTAAAAGCTATTTAATTATAGTGTGTTTCTCTCTTAGTACTAAGACTTTACTTTTAGCTTAATTATTTACTAAAGGGATATTTATAATTACTTATTATAAACCTCTAGGATTATAACCTTATAATGCCTTTACTAGTGTGTAGCTATACATTATATAATTGCTTATATTATACATAAAGTACACTAATAATAGGTTATTTACCTAATTAGTCTATTTAGTATAAGTAAAAGCCCTTAAATAATATTCTAGGACCTAGTTTAAATATTCTATTTAGCTATCTATCTAAGGGTAAAAAGTAGTACTAAGTAGCTACTTAGTTATAAGAAAATAATAAAAAGTTATCTAGAAACCACTAGTAAATATAGAACCTTAGTCTATTATAATACCTTCTAAAGCTTTATAATCTCTAAAAATATATTTTAAGAATATAGTTACTAGCCTATTACTAGTTAGTTATATTAATATAGGAATATAAATACTATATTTTATAAATTAGTTAATAATAACTAGAATTATATTATAAGTCTAGTTTAAATCTTTTACTAGTAAAAGTTTAGTAATAAAATCTATTAATAATTCTTAAAAAGGGTAATTAAGCACTAGTAATATAGCTAGCTTACTATATAGTTTATAATACCTTAGTTTTAAGGTTTAATAACTTATATAAGTGCTAATATATATCTTTATATCTTTCTTTATTATTAGCTAATAATATTAGTTTATAATCTAATAAAGAGTTTTACTTACTCCCTAATACCTAGTAGTAAGGTTATTATAAGTTAGTAATAAAATTTCTTTTCTTATTCCTAAAGGGATAAAAATATAATTCTTAAATATTAATAGCTTAGAGAGTCTAATAAACTATATCTAGAATACTACTAAATTACTACTTTTAAGTAACTTTAATTAACCTATAGTAAAGTTATTCCCTTACTATACTTTATATAATAAGACTTAAATTAGGGGTTTTAATTCTAAGCTCTTTTCTAGAAAGTTAGAGATAAACTTAGAAGAGGTTCTTTAAATAGATTAGATTCTAGCTATAATATCTCTATAAGTAATTAGTTTAATAAATACTTCTAGTCTTATAGGTATATAGATAAGTAATGTTTTTAAGGGGTACCCTTACTACTTACTAGTAATAACCTATACTAGTTTACCCCTAATAGTAGTGGCTAGTCTAATAGGAAAATTAAAATAACTAAGTAATAAACTAAATATACACTAGGTACTAGTAGTACTACTATAGCTAGCTTATTACTTATTAATAAAAGAATTAAAAGTATTAAATAACCTTACTAATATAACTCTTCTAAGATTATCTAGATTATTAGGTTCTTTAGGAATATAGTTAAGTTATAATTTTTTAAAACCCTAGATATTAGTAGTATTATTATAGTATTATTATAACTAACTATTAGTTATACTAAGTAATGTTTTTATAGAACCTATAGTACTAATAGTATTACTAGGGTATTTCTATTACTTAGTATTTATAAATTTAGATAAAAAGGTAAGAAGTTATATAGTTACTACTTTTACTTTCCTTGCCTTACTTATAAAATCTAGTCTTCTTAAAAGTAAGTTAGTAGGATTTAATTTCCCTATATAATATATAATCTTAAAGTTAAAAGAATAAAGCTTATTAAGTATAGTTACTTACCTGCTAGTAAGCTTAGGCTTTATAGCTAGGTACTTATAGTTTAAATAGTCTATAATAACCTTAATTATATAAGCTAAATAAGCAAGGTAGTGTCTTTATATATAAAAAGCCTCTTAAATAGCTAATAATTTACTATTAGGTATTAAATAGCGTAATTTAGTATTAGTTATTTTCCTTAATATAAATATAACTAGGTGCTAGTAACCTAGTATATATATTATAAGTATAGCCCTAATTATATATCTATATATATCTATCTTTACTCTAAGATATATAAGTAAGTTAAAATACACTAAAATTAGCGCTTCTTAAAATTTCTATTAAAGTTCTTTAAACACTACTAACTTATAAGGTTCTAGGTTAAATATTACTAGTTACTATCCTCTAAGGTAATCTATTAATAGAATAATAACTTTACTATACTATTTAATAAAATAGTAGTAAAATCTAGTAAAACTAAGGAATAACTAAATATTAAAGACACTATATAGTATTAGCTAGGTTATAATTACCTTAACTCTTACTAGGTCTATTATAATACCTTTTACTAATATCTTAAAGCCTAAGAATTTAACTTCCTTAACTAAAAATTAACACTTCTTAAGGTTAATAAAAAGACTTATATCCCTAAGCCTATATAGAATTTATTTAATATATTCTATATACTTCTTAACTACACTACTATATATTAGTATATTATCTAGGTAAATAATATAGGTCTTATTAATAAGTCTTTTAAGAGTATTATTAATATACTCCTAAAAGATTACTAATATATTAACTAGTCTAAATAGTATTATAAGATATTTAAAGTAGTTATAGTAATAATAGAAGGCTATCTTTTACTTATTACCTAAGTAAATATATAGCTAGTAGTATATATCTTTTAGATTAAGGACTATAAAAATAACTATACTTACTAATTAATTAAGGATTTTAGTAATAAGGGGCAAAGAGGCCTTATTCTTAATTATAATCTTATTTAAGCCCTTATAATCTATATAAAGCCTTAATTTCCCTCCTTTCTTTAGAATAAATAAAATTAGGGCTTTAGCTAGGCTAACTAATTTTCTAATTTACCCTTTAAGCTATATACTTATAAGGTACTCTTTAAGAACTAATAGCTCCTTTTTAGCTAAATTATATATAGGCTCCTAAGGTAGTGTTTTCCTTTCTTCTAATTTAATTATATAAGTATAGCCCCCTAGTTTAGAAAGCTTACTTACTAGCTCTTTAGAAAAAATATCTATAAACTCTATATATTCCTTTAGAATTATTAGTATAGGGTATTAGGTACTTATACCTTAATTTAATATAGCTTATTTACTACTTATACTTTCTAAAATTAGTATAACTATAATACCTTTGCTTTTTTATTACTAGTAAGTGTATTCTAGTAACTATATAGCTACTTTACTATTTAATTATACTTTTATTACTACTAGGTTCTCTAATTAGTCCTTACCCTTTTCTTTCTAATTTTTATTTTTTAAAACACTTAGGCTAATCTTTATTACCTTAAATAGTAATAAAACCACTGCTTATTTTTTTTATATATATTTACTACTTACTATAAATAAAGAAAAGGTATTCTATAGTTACTAAATATCTCTAAAATCCCTAATCCTAATATATAATTAGAGGTAAATATTCTTTAGTCTAATCTATACCTAGTATTATCCCTTTACCTATATTAGTAATATAGTAGCTAACTTAATAAACTTTTATAAATCCTATACTATCTTTTACTTTTATTAATATTTTTAAGATCCCTTAATATAGAATCTCTTTTTAGCTTATACTCTCTAGTACCTAGTCTAATTAGATTATATTCTCCTAATCCTTTTTTAATAATAATTTAGAATAAATTATTAAGAACTATATACCTATATTAAATAGCGCTTTTATAGCTAATTACTAGTTATCTTATTATAAAGATACCTATATTCTTATTCTATTATCTATAAGGTATTCTATAGTAAGATTATATTCCTAGGTCTATACTATTTAAACTAGTATTATATTAGGTAATATAGCTTTATTACTACTTTTACTATATCTCTTAGTTATATACTTATTACTTTTATAAGTAAAATAGTCTAGTGCCTAATAAGCTAGTATAGTATATCTAGGCTTTTTATATTTATAGTATACTAGAAATAGCTTTTTTACTTAATCTCTGCTTTATTACTATACCTTATTTATAGGTAATATAAAGTATTACCTCTTTCTTTTAAAGTCTTAACTTTTTTTATTACTTTAGCCTAAACTTATTATAATCTTTACTTTCTTACCCTAGCCTTATAACTAGCTTTAAGTTATTAGAATCTCTTAGCTAATTATTTACTTTCTTATAGTATTATTTAAGCTATTTAGAAAAATAGTAATTTATAAATATATTAGGATTACTTTAGGTAACTTAGCTTTTACCTTAGTCTATGCTTTTATAAAGGCTTAAAATAATTAGTTACTCTTTTACCTAAGATTTAGTAGTATTCTTATTACTTCTAAGTATCTTATACCCTTATTTATTATTTTAGTTTTTAGCTATTCTAGAAAACCTACCTATATAAATAATAAGTAATTTATATACCTATCTATAGCTATATAATATATCTATTATTACTTTATATTATTAGCTAGGTAGCTGCCTATATATACTACCTTAGTAGTATTATCCTTAAAGGTATAGTAATCTAATTTAAATAATATATCTAAATTTACTAGGAAATTCTATAGGTTCTTATATATATTCCCTTTATATATAGGTATTTTTATCTATATCTTAATAAGACTATTTTACTATATAATTACTACTAAGTTACTATAGACTACTAGTAAAACTATAGCTAAAGTTTAAGGGGTAATTATAAGTCCTAGAGAAAGTCTAGCTAATCCTAGATTTACCTTAAGCTCTCTAATCTATGCCTTTATTTATAGAATCTCCTATGTTTTCTAAAGGTAATATAGCTTAGCTTATATAACCTTATAGTATCTTTATAATACTCTACCTAGGTTATTTATATTATTTATACCTTTACCTAGATTAGGATTAGGTAGTGTTTACTATACCTTATTATTATCTATAGTTTTAAATTATAGGGATTCTTTACCTTCCTAATTATCTATAGCTTTATTATTATAAGGTACTAGCGTGTTTTATATAGATCTTTAGAGCATTAGCTATATAATAATCTAGCTAATAGTTTATATCCCTAAAAGGGTTTTAAAGAGATTAATTTATTATAGCTTATTTATAAGGTTAAATAAATAAAGTAATAGCTAAGATTCTTATAGTTACTACTAGATAAATACTAGCTAGGGGTAGGTATATAAAGGTTTTAATCTCTAACCTAGCACTAATAATATATATAGTCTTTAATAAATACCCTGCTTTATAAGTATATAGCTATCTTATAGCTAGCTAGCCTTTTTATTATCCACGCGGCCTAAAGGTCCTCTGAAGATTCGCTCTGATAAACGTCCTGTCTCTGACCTCTGCGCTCCTAACACTATGCTTATAAGCAGTTTAACTCCTATGCGCCTAAATATCTCTCTCTATATGTTAGATATAAACTTTAGGTCTCTATTACTAATAATTTGTCTTAGTAACCCCTAGTTTATAATATATAAAGCGCGAAGGAGTAATTCTACCTAGATTTCCGCTAGATATATTATATGTCCTAGTATTAGAAAAGTCCTTTTGCTAAAAAGGTAATTTACTAGATATAATAAGTTATATATTACATATCCTTCTATTTACTATATTATATTAGCCGCTAAAACTTCTAGTATATCTATAATAAAATTAAGTGAAATTATATAAAAAGGTATTAGTTTTAACTATAAGGGTTATAGTTCTCCTAGTAGCTTAGAATAATTAATTATATTCTCTTAATACACTATATAATAGGCTATATAGTTATAAATCTATTAACTTATACGTAGAAAATAAACTAATTAGAGCTCTGCTACTATCCTAGCGATTCTAAAATACTATTGCTTATTATAAACTAATTATAGTATAGATTTAACCTTTATTATTAGGATATAGAGATAGAAAAACCTATCCTTACTATAGTAATATAGTAGACTATCCTTGCGCAGATCCTATCTACATAATGGAATTTTTGGTCTAATCCTAGCGTTTTTTAAAGCTTGCCTTTCTTAATATATTCTTATAGCAGTAATAATTTAGCTGAATTTTTAATTAAACTAATATCCTTATATAATTCTAGCTTTAAGGTTATTATCTATAATTATAGTAATAATATATTCTTTAGTAATAAAGTATATACTTATATTTAATTTATTATAATAGCTATTCTATGCTGCTTCCTTATAAGTTACCTTTATAGGTAGCCTTAAAAGTATATCTAGTATAATATTTAGCACTCCTAGTATATACATTACCTTTAAATTAAATTATAACAAATAATTCGTAACTTTAGCTAGTTTTAGATTAGCTTTATCTAGATTTATTATAGATAGTAATATATATTTAATAATTCCTTTTGCTAGAGAATAGTTAGTTAATATATTAACTACTGTGTTATTAGATTATACTATCTTCCGTAGCTTTTGAATACTTTACGTAATTATAGCTACTTTAGCCTTTATTAAACTGTATTATTTTTTAACGCTTAATGTTGCCCTTAAAAGAAATAAGATTAGCTATATTTAGTTATTCTTAATATCTTTTCTAGGGATACTTTAACTATTCTATTCTTTCTATAATTAGAAAATATATAAGCTAAATCCCTCCTTATATGTATTAATTTTAAGGAAAAGTGGCTTACTTAGGTTATAATACTATAAGGTTTGTTTCTTACTTAAAAAAGCCTTAATATCTTTAAAAGCCTTTTTCTCCTCCTTAGTTAGTAAAAATATCCTTTACTATATCTTTCTCTTCTATATTAGCTTTAAGATCCTAGTAATTTTGTTATCCTTTTTACAAAATTCCTTTAATAACACTGTTTTTTGTGCCTATAATAGTTAGATTTGTATATTAAACTATAGGATTCTATTATAGAGAAATCTAGCTATGCTAATAAAGGTTTTAAGACTTAATAGATTAGTTAGGAAGATTATTTTTTAAAAGGCTTTTAGTCTATTATTTATATTAATAATTCTATTACTATTAATAACAAAACTAAGCAATTAAATAGTAGGGTAACTAATAAAAGACTTTTTAGCTATAATTATTATCCTATTTTCCTTAAGAATCTTAAGTATAATATTAAGGTACTCTAAATGCTCCTTAATACTATCTAAAAACATGATAATATTATTAATATAAACACAAATAAAGTGCTTATACTTCTAAAAGAGTTAATCTATAAATTATTAAGTAAAAGCAAGAGAATTCTTAAATCCTATTAGTACTATATTTAATACTTTAAGACCCTAATTTAATATAACTACTATATAAGCTTAGTAGTCTCTTCTAATTAGTAGCTAGTGGAAAAATCCTATTCTATTAAAAAGTAAAAAAACCTTCTTACTACGTGTATTATCTATAATTTTACTCTAATCTAGCAGGGGGTAAATATCTAGTATAGCTATATTATTAAGCAGTCTTATATTAACTATAACTCTCCCTTTCCTTTCCTAGCTAGTTTCTTACTAAACTATAAACACTAGACACGCTATAGCCACTAGCTTGTCTAGATATAATATTTTCCCTTTAAGATAAAGTTTATTATATACTTTATTAAGTTTATTCGTATCCTACCCTCCTAGTCTATATAGTTAAATTAGCCTTGTTTAATATTGCTATCCCTTAACTAAATTAATCTGTATTTTTTAATCTTTAGGCATAGGGATAATACCTTTATTATAATAGATATTATATTTATCTATAAGCTAGATAAATTTGCTTGTAGCGTTATAATTAATATTAGTAATTTATACTCTAAATTTGTTTGTAATATATAGAATTTCCTCTAGATATAAAATCCTATATAATAGCACTCCTATATTAACCTTCTTTAGATTAAGCTTATCCTTCTCCTTATTAGATTTACTACTATCCTTATCTATATCTCCTATTCTTTCTATAATATCCTTACTAAAATAAGCATAATACTCTAAAGGATTATTAACTAGATAGTTAGCATTAACTTTACTAGCTACTATTAATTATATAACTTTTTTATGCTTATAGATAGTAATAGTTTTATTAGTTAGATTATAAGTAATTATCTAACCTTAGCTAGATCTATTAAATAAAGCATTAGGAAAATATTCTAAGTATAACTATATATAGTACACACTTATTTCCTAATTCTCCTATACTACCTTCTAAGTAACTAGTATATATATAACTCCTTTTAGTGGAATTATTACTATATATATAGTAACTACCCTTTAATAGGGTACTTTATTAGCTAGCTAAAAAATCTCTGCTAGTACTATTATGCTATAGACTAACCTAAAAACCACCTTAGAGTTAATGAAATTAATCTTTACTCTATATTTATAAAGGAAATTTATCCTAAGTAATAACTTTAGTCCTAGGTTTAGTATTATATTTGCTATAACCATAAAATATCCGGCGATTTTGGTTCTGTATACTATTCCTAGAATATAAAAATTAAAAGTAGCTAATTTGTTAGTTACACTAAGGAACGTTGCACTAGTGCAGAGGGGGTTTAATTTAATAAAGTTAATAATAGTTAATGTTATCTAAGAGAGAAGAGAAAAGAGAGAAGGAGAGGAATCTAGCTAGGATAGAAGGTAAGCAAAAAGGGGGAAAAGTGAGTCTTGCAGTACAAAGCCACTATAAGCAGTGCGGGGTTACTTATAATATAACTAATCGCATTACGTGCATCCCTTTTATAAACCTACCTTTAGCTATAGCTAGACTAACTATTATCTAAGGGTCCGGAGGAAGCTACACTAGCAGTCTCTCTTTTTCTTTATAGCTAAAGGAGCCTAAAAACGTAATAAAAATCAAATTAAAGGAAAGTACATATAAGTAAATCCCTTTATAGGAATCCATAGCTTTAATTAGCTATTATAGCCTTAGTTAATCTAATTAACCTAGTTGCCTTAATCTATACCTACTAACCTATTATCTTAATCCTCCCCTTTACCTAACCTTATAGGTCTTTTAACCTAGCCTTCTATATAAATTATTAATTTATTTAAACTAATTAAATTTAAAAGGGCTAAATTTAGCAATACCTTTATTATTACATTAGCTAGATTATCACTACTATTAATCCACCTAACCTTATAAATCTCTCTCCTCTTATATAACTATTAGAGAGCTATAATATTAATTATTAGCCACTTCTCTTTTATTATACCTAGCTTTACAAGGCATTTATATAATAAGAAAGAGTTAGTACAAAGAATTATTAGAATTTAGGGTATCTTTAATTAGTCTATAATTATATAAAGAGTTATAGATATTGCGTACGCGATATTAGCGCCTTAAACTATACTATATAGCTTAGATATAAGTGCGCTATAAGTCACATACTTACTTTTTATAGAGCTATATATTATAATATTACCTTTTAAGGTAAAGGTGTTATTATCCTTTAATGCTTTATTACTAATTATAATTATATACTTAATTTATAAGCTAAGGTCTTTATTATTAGTAAGGGACCTATTTATAAATATAAAGAGCTTTGCTTCTTTAAGAGTTAAGGGAATATACTATAATCCCTACTACTAATGCTTAATTTGCTACTTAAGGCGTTTATTAAGTTATAAGATATTATTAGCAAAGGGTTCTTAGTGTTATATAGCAATTAATAGGTTATAAGATGCTTTAGGTTAATAGACTATTATAATATAACTCCCCTAGGCTCTTTGCTTAATATAATCTTGCTTCTTTATTAGTAATTATAGATTAATTTCCTTAATCTTCTAACCTTAGCCCTTTTAGGTTAGGGTTAGTAAGTTATTAGCGTTCTAGGTTAGGATATAGCTATTAAAGATAAGGGGATTTGTAGTTATTAGGTGTTATTTTTCTTTAGCTATAAACTTTACCTTCTAGAGCTCTCTTTCTTCTTTCTTAAAGAAGTTATTATTACTAAGGCCTAGGGTATTATCTATTTACATTCCTATAATACTAAAGAGGTTTTTGTTATTCAGGGCTATGATTAATAAGCAGGGATTGTATATTAAGGTTATTATGTTAAGGTTATCTCTATAGTAATAGAAATACATTGCCTACTAATAGGTTCTAGCCTCTATAATTCTGTAAAGAGGCTTAATTACCTCTATGACTATGCCTTTTGGAAAGAGGTATATAATCTGTTTAGGTAACCTTATAATAATTAGCCTATTCAGGGTTATGTAGGATTAAACATAGGCTTACGTGATGTCTTGTAACTAAAGGTAAATTCCCTTTTGCTTTAATAATAGAGTAAGGGCTATAATAATCCATTAGCTTAATCACTGTATTATTAGTAATTAGGTTAAGATAGCTTCTTTTCCTCTATTATTATGCCCTTACATAATAAGGCATGACTTCTTATATAGTAATTTAGTCCCTTTGCCTTTAATCTCTTAAACTATATAAGAATTAAAGATCCTATAGCCTCTATGCTTAGTAGGATTAAATATTATAAACCTAAATATATTATAAGCTTATAGGGCGTTAATCTTAGCTTAGTTAGATTATTTAAAGGGGCTTCCTAGAGTTATAATCTTTCCTTCTTAGTAAAGTTAAAGGGCTAGTCTCTAGTTAGTCTCTTCTTTTGCTATAAGGAATCCTATATTTAGCACTTTTCTAGCTATAATCTCTTTAAATAATGCCTTCTCTTAGTCTTTATTAATAAACATAAAGGGCTCTATAGGTCTAATAGCTTTATTAGGATTATAAGCCTAGGCCCTAATAGCCTTTGCTTTTATTACCTTAAGGCTATTAGCTTTATAGCTTCCTATAGAGGTTACTTTAGTATTATAAGCCTCTTTAAGCTTCTTTATAACCTTATTAATATAGAATTAGACTATAAGGGCCTTCCTTAGCCTTCCTTACTTCCTTTTTACTAGTATTTCTTTCTTTTCTTCCCTTACCTTACTACCCTTTACTAGTAGCTTATCTTCTCTAGTCTCCTTATAGGAGGTATAAGGGGCCTCTAGGCTTAGGTTATATTCCCTAATATACTAAAGGCTTTGCTTATTAGCTTCTAAGTACTATAGGTCTTTATAGTATAGATTTACTACTATAGAGCAAAACCTAGCTAGGCTATAGGGTATTTTAACTATATAGGTCTCCCTATTAGTAGCTAATAGCTTATAAGGGCTATGCTATTTACCTTTTTCTCTCTATATATATACATTAGCCTATAGTAGTAGCTAATATATTAGTAATATATTAGGGCTATTCTAGGCGCTAAGGGCATTATAAACTTATCTTTTAGCTAGGTAGTAGCAAACTTTATTAGTTACCTTTTAAATTACCTTAGCCTATTAAATAATAAAGACACTTAGTAGTAACTTATTTATTATCTATAAGTAAGCTCTAAAGACTAGTAGTATAGGCATAAGGCTATCTAGACTTACTAAGTTATTAATAGCTTTAATAGCTATTTAGAGTTACTACTTAGAAGTAATCTCTCTTCTAATTAAGTCTATAATAATATTATAAGCCTAGCAAAAAGGTCTATAGTATCTTTTAACCTTTCTAATGCTATTATAGGCTTTAATAAGTATCTTATTAATCTTAATTAATATTAAGTAAGTATAGTGCTTAAATTTAGTTAAAGTAAAGTTATTACTAGTATTATAAATAATCTAATCTAGAGGGCCTAGATAGGTATTTATCTAGTACTCTTAGATAGCATCCTAAATATTATAAGCCTTTTGCTTCTTAGGGTTAAGAAAGCAGGCTGCTTAGAATAAGGTTGCTAAGTTAATAACATAAAGGACTAGTTAACTATTAATTTGTATAATATTAACGATAATCTTATAGTTAAAGTTATGGTTATCTTTAATTAAGAATTTAAATTAGCTAGGGGCTTTTCTATTTATCTGTTATGGACTGGCCCCTAGGCGACTGCGATAGAGTGTTAATATAATATTAAGAAACTTAAGGAGGGAAGAAGGAAAGGTAGAAAACCTATTCCTACTAGTGCCCCTTATACCCCCTAACTACCTTATATTAGCCCCCTTTTTATATCCTTACTAGCTTAGAACTATCCCTACTTATATATACTATAGGAAATGCTTAGGTAAAGCCTAAGCCCTTTATATATACCCTTACTTCTCCTTCTCCTAATAAACCTTAACTATAGTCTTTATATAAACATATAAGGTATATCTAGCTTAGTAATATATTATTACCCCTCTATAGCTATTATTTAATTAAGTTACGCGTAGAATGTTACCCCCTTAATATATAATAAGTACTACTAATTAGTAGCTAGTATTTAATAATATATATAAATATATTCCCCTAACCTTACCTTATTATTATAATAACCCCTAACCCTACCTCTTACTTATTTATAACTTAACTACCCTAGGTAAAATTCCTTACCTAGAATCTTTTATTTATTTTCCTTATATAACCTTACCTTCCTTATATAACCCCTTTTATTAACTATTATAATCCTATTACTCTCTCTTACCTTAGTATCTTAAATACTCTTTATTCCCTTATTAAACCCTTACTAAATATAGCTTAGCATAGCTTCTCTAGTTATATCCTACTCTATATTATAGTAGCCCTTACTATACTAACTATATAAGCTATTAGTAAGTTCCTTATAGAAATAAACTTAGATAATAAGAAGTATACTACTCCTAAGTTAGTGTTTAAACCTTATAGCCTATATATTAAGAGGTGCCTTATTATAGGTATTTTAGATTATTATACCCCTAAGAGTAAAGAGTCTTACCCTTTATATTAGTAAAACTATATAACCTATATCTAGCTAACTAGGTTCCTATTTACTAACCCTTAACTTTAATATTATCTAAAGGATATTAAAGCTATAATTACTTTAGGTATATATATTATTACCCCTAGCGTTACTAAGACTATAATAATAAAAAAGAAAATACTAGTGCTCTCCTAGAGTTTCTATGCCCTTATTAGCTAATAGACTACTCTTCTAAACTAAGCCTAGTTTAATCTAGCACTAGTTTATTTAGCCCTTAGGCTACCCTTATTTACTAACTCCCTTACTATAAATATAACTAAACTTAATATTATCCCCTATACTAGTAGTAGTCCCTTAGGTAAGTATAGTATAGGAAACTTTATATAGTAAGTTATTAGTATTCTATTCTAATAGAACTAGTAGCTTATAGGTAGTATAAATACTATATATTAAGAATATTATAACTAGTTTATACTTATTCTTAAGGCACTCTTACCTTACTACTATAGTAGTAACTAAAGCTATATATACTATATTAAATCTAGTAATAAATTACCTTCCTATTACTACTAGAAACGCTCTTAACTTAGGATTAAATCTAGCCCTATTAACTATTACACTAACTATACCCTAAGTAGTTATTCCTAAGCTATTACTAATACTTAGCCTCCCCCCCTTATAGGCAGATATACCCTAGCTACTAGTTATACCCTAGCTATATTTACTATTTAGCTTCCCTTACTTACTAGTAAATATTCTAGGAGTATAGCTCCCTTACTATATACTTATTTTAAACCCCTTAACCACTAGTTTACTTATACTATCTAGAACTAAGGTAGCTACCTAGTTTATTATAATATAGTTACTACTCCTATTAAATATAAGGTAATACTAATTCCTATCCTATCTAATAATAGTGCTAAGTTAACTAATAATATAAGTAACTTCTATAATATAGTAAATAAGGGAGTGTAAGTTTATATTATTAGTAAATAAGGGAGTGTAAGTTTATATTATTAGTAAATAAGAAGAAATAGGTTATAAAATAGGTATACCTTATATACTAGCTAAAGTCTTTATAGGTAAATAAGTAGCTTATAATTAATTTAGTTTATTATTATAGTATATATCTCCTTATTCTACTTTAAACTTATTAAGGGCTTATATTTATACTATACTCTCTAGTAGTTCCTATATTAGTTATATATAACTTACTTACTTAACTAGTATATTATATCTTTTACCTTAGCCTAGGGTATTATAGGCTACTAAGATCTATTTTACTTTATATTCCTTAATAAGTTTAATATTATTCTTTAAGGGAACCTATTCTAGCCCTAGGTAGGAGTCCTAGAGTTCCTAACTAAGAAAGGGGTTCTTTATAGCTTATTTAATAAGGTTTATATAGAAAACTAGGTAAATACCTCTTAGGATATTAAGTTATACTATAAGTAGTATAGGTACTTTAATAACTATATATTTTACTATAACCTAATTAAGTTTCTATAATAAATAGTTTATCTTAATATTCCTAAGTAAAAGCTATACCTTATTACTAATATAGAACCACTCTACTAGCTATCTAGAGGCTAATATAGTGTCCTACTGCTTTTATTATATATAAGCTATTATAGCCTACGCTAGAAAAGTCCCCTCTTATAAATACTTAAGGAATTATATAGCTTACCCCTTAGGTATAGTTATTAATAAAGACTAGTCTAGTTATAACTAGATAGGCTCTAAGTTATAGCTATAAAGTAACTTATTTAGGCTAACCCTTATTACTAAAGAAAATCTATTATTAATTATAAGTTAGTAAGTAGCTAGATATTCTAGCTAATTAAACTATAAGAAGGAGACTATTACCTATAATATTACTTATATCTCTTAATTTACTTACTCTATATTACTATTAGTCTATAGGTAATAAGAAGTGGAAAGTAACTAATTAATCCTAACTAAGGAATATAATATTATCTAAAATATTCCTAGCTAGTCTAACCCTTAATCTATAATAATAAATTAGGGAAATCCTTAAAACCTTTACTACACTATTTTAAACTATTTTATACACTCCTTAGCCCTAATAAAGGTTATAGCTTCTAACTATATAAACTTTAATAGCCTATCTATTATAACTATAAGGTATTATAACCTCTCTAGGGATAATGCTAGTAAGTTTATTATAAAGTTAATAGAGATTTAAGACTAAAATTAATTAGGAATAGGTAAAGGTTTTAGTAAGCCCTAGCGCTATTAATAACTCTTATAGCTACTAAAGTAATAGCAGTTATAAACAAACTAAGTAATATCCTATAATATCCTATCCTAATAAAACTACTATTATAGAATTTAGAATATAGTATTATGCCCTAGGTATCCTATTACTAGTAAATTATAGTATTATTAGATAAGGGTTATTATAAGGGGTTCCTAGGTTAGAATCTAAGTATAGCCCCTAAACTAGAGTGCCTTATGTGCGCTTATAGAATAATTTATAACCTATTCCCTTATTAGTGCCTTAGGGGGAAACTTCTAAGCCCCTTCCTAAATAGCCCTTAGTTAGATACTATATATAAGGTCTAATATAATAGCTTAGTCCTATAAGGTCTAGAGGTACTTAGTAGTAAAAAGGGCCTTCCCTTTTAGTAGTAGTAACGTATATATAAGGCATAAATCTAGGTTAAAGCTATCCCCTTATATATCTAAAGATAGGGAAAATATTATAATAGTAATAGGCTATAATATATATCCTATTCTTAAGGCTAACTTATTCTAGTTCTATTCCCTTTAGGAAAGAGTATCTAGCTATTAAGCTTATATACTAGGCCTATAATAAAGGTAGAAGTTAAATAGCATAAGTATATCCGCTTACCTAGCCTATTGCTTTAATATTAACTAAGGAGATATAAAGTACTCTAAGTTCTTATAGTCTATATAAATTATAAATAGGTAAGGCACCCCTTAGAGCTCCGCTAACCATGCCTTAAGATAGGAGATAATAGCTAGTAGCTCTTTATTATAAATTATATAATTTTTCTATAAGGATATAAGGCTAGCGAAATAGTAAGTAACTAGATATAGGATACTATTAGGACCTTATTATAAGAGGCATTTGCTAAGGGCTATGCCTAAATAATTAGCCTTTACCACTATAGGATAATCTAAGTCCTATTATACTAAGACTAGATATATAATAAAGGTATCTTTTAACCTTTTAAAGGTATTATTCTCCTTAGGTCCTTATTAGAAAGGAATATTCTTCTTAGTAAGTTACATTAATAAGGTAGCTAACTTAGAGAAGTTTTTAATAAAGTTATAATAAAAATTCGTAAATCCTAGGAAGCTATAAACCCCTTATAGCTTTATAGGTACTGCTTACTCCCTAATAGCTATAACCTTTATAGAATCTAGGTAGATTAAATGCCTTACTATAATAATATATCTAAGGTACTAAACCTCCTTTATAGTAAATATAGACTTATTAAGGTTAAGGTATAAACCTATAGCCCTTAAGTAACCTAGAACTAGCTAGACCTTAGCTAAGTAATCTTTCCTTAACCCCCCTAAGTAAACTAAGATATTATTAAGGTAAGCTATAATAAAGTCCCCTAATATATCCCCTAAGGACTTATTAATATAACGCTAAAAGGTTACTAGTGCGCTTACTAAGCTAAAGGGGTAAACTAGCTACTTAAATAAACTAAACCTTATATAAAACATTATAAGGTGCTCCTTACCCTTAGTAATTTATAGTTTATAAAACACTATATAAATATTTACTTTTATAAACTAGTGTACCTAGGATAAGGAGCGTAGTAGTCTATATAAAAACGCTATCCCTTATTAGCCTTTTTAATAAGAAAAATAGAAGCTATAGCTAATAAGAAGCTAGTATAGATCTAACCCCCTATTTATTAAGTCTATAATCTAGTATTAAACCTCTAGAAGCTAATCCTATAGTATATTATATAATAGTCCCTATAGAAGTATTAGTTTAGACTTATCTAGGTTCTTATATATATATATATAGTGGTTAAGAGAACCCCTATAAGGGGGTAAACTATTAGCTTTAGCTTTATTAAAGAGGTTTATAAAGTCTACTAACTCCTTAGGCAATATTAATATATTAGGAGCTAATAGCTCTGACTTAGGCACTGTAATTTATAATACTATTATTATCTCTTTTAGGCTTATAGTAATAAACCTTATAGTAGTGTCCTTACTCTATTATACCCTATAAGCTTTAGTAGTGTAAAGGGATTTAATAATTCCCTATACTAGTACTTCTAACCCCCTAGTAAAGGCCTTAGAGATATAAAGGCCCTTTACTACTCTAATAACTAGTTATTGCTTTGCTATGTAAATTACTATATTACACTATTCTAACTAGGGTATTCTAAATATTATATCCTAGGTAAGACCTAGGATAATATATAGATATATAAATAACTCCTAGCTATCTATATTAATTCTAGTGTATACTATATAGGTTATAGAAAAGGTATCTTCCTTAACTTACTTCCCTCTCCTTTCTATTTCTACTATAGTATAAATATACCTTTATTTTAGTAACTATATAAGCTCTAGGCTAAGTTACTTTACCGCTAATTTACTTATAGTACTATAGTAATTATAACTATAATTAATCTAGATATTAATATAATAATATATATTAAAGAGTATAGGAATTAAGAATAGTAGTTAGTCTATATATTATACTATATCCTGCTTTATCTCTATATAGCTATAATAGTTATTCTATAGTATAGTAATTAACTAGCCTATCTACCCCTATATAAAACTTTACTTAAGGGCTACTTATTTTCTATAAGGGGAATATTTACCTCCTTATTTACACTTTCCTTATCTACCCTATATAAGTTAATACTAACCTATAGATAGTAAGGTAGGAGAAAAGTATACTCCTAGATATAGTAGTCCTTAGATCTATATTATAGATAGTATCCTTTCTAATAGTATCTAGCTAACTTTGCTTCTAATACCTATTTAGCCTATTATATATTTATAGTAAGCTTTAGCCCTTTCTCCCTCTTAGCTAGCTTATTTTACCTTCCTAGCTAAGTGCTAGCTATATAAACCCTAGTTATTAGTATATTACCCTTATAGTTAGTCTAGGGTATAGGTTTAGCTTACTAGGGTTTATATTAAGACTAATACTTATCCTTTATAGTAAGGGCCTTAATATTAACTATAATTTTATAATACTATATAATAGCTATATGCTAGTTACTCTAGCTAATACCCTAGCTTACACTAATCTCCCGTAAACGCTTATTAAGCGTGTATTAAAGCTTTACTAGCTTTATATTATTCCCCTAATATTCCTCTCCTACTAGTAATAGCTTCTTTATAAAGTAAATAAAGAATATAGAAAATAGCTCCCCTAGGCCTTATTCTAGCTAGTTAAGCTCTATAAGAGCTATCTCCTACCTATATAGGTTAGAAAATACTAACCTAAGGTATTCTAGGAAGTTAGCGGGGTTAAAACTAATAGCACTACCTTACTTAAAGTAAGTAGCTACCTAGAACTAAACTCTAAAGAATAGGTTCTAGTAAATAAATACCTATCTATCCTTATTAGTACTAATAAAGTCCTTATTTACCTATAACTTATACTCTATTAGGAATCTCTATATAGTAAATAAGGCTTTATTACTATTATATAGGTTACCTATAGGGATTAGTTTTTATTTTACTTTAAGTATAGGTAAGACTAGGTTAGAGGTAGGAGGTAGTATAGGGTTAGCCTCTAGGGCACTAGGCTAGGCTATAGGGGGTAGTTAGGTTAAAGGTTCTATACTATTTACTATTACCTATTATTAAAGATATATAAGCTTTGCTATTTGCTTATTTAGTATAAGTTAGAGTGTTTTAAATTAAGCCTATTAAGCTACTAGTAGTGCTATAGCGTTAAATAGGAAGGTTAATATCCCTTAGCTATATTAATCTTAGGGTTAAAGCGTGCCTATTATATCTATTAGTATATCTATTAGTATATCTATTATATCTTTTAGTAGCTATTATAAGGACTAAAGGAAGTTTCTTAATTATTATAGACTAGCCCCTAGGTAACTATAATAAAGCGTTAATATAATATTAAGAAACTTAAGGAGGGAAGAAGGAAAGGTAAAAGACCTATTCCTGCTAATGCCCCTTATACCCCTTAACTACCTTATATTAGCCCCCTTTTTGTATCCTTGCTAGCTTAGAACTATCCCTACTTGTATGCGCCATAGGAAATGCTTAGGCAAAGCCCAAGCCCTTTACATTATCTAATAATAATAATAGACTTTTGTTAGCTTCTTAATTACATAGCGTTTAATATTATAACTAGCTTATTAAAGGATCTTTATAAGGCGTTAAATTAAAAGATAACCAAATCTTTAGTAAAGTTAATAAATCTCTCCTTCTAATAGATAGAATGCGGTAGTCTCCTTTGCCTCTAATAGCCACTAAGGATAGCCCTATTTATATATAATAAGTACAGTGTTGTTATCTTAGATTAGCATATTAGCAAGGTTATTTATCTTAACCTTTATAAGATCTATGTTAGTAAGGGAAAAGAGAAAAGGTATAGTAGTATTAAGGATATAGAAGTTAATTTAACTAAGCTTTATTAGCATATGTATTATACTATGTATAGTTACTAATCTAGCGCTAAAGTTAATAACTTCTAGGCTATAGGGTTTAATCTTTAATAATAGTATTAATCTTAATAGGGCTTTAACTTATGCTAGGCTAGTAGTTAATTAACCTAAAGCCCTTATATCTAGTATAATTCCTCTAAAGACTTCTTTAGAATAACGTTCCTTAGAGGTATAATAGATTAAATAATCCTTATTAGAAGCCTCTTTAAGGTATAGCTCTTGCTTAAGTAAGGCATATTAAAAGGCCTGATTTTTAAGCGTTATAAGAATATTAATATTATTAATTATCTATAGCCTAGAGTAGAAGAATTATATAATACTTAGGTATACCTTTAATAATAGCTTCTCTTTAGTATTATTATTATTATTATTATCTTAGGCCTAAGTATAGGCTTTAAGCTAGGATTCCTAGTCTTCTAGTTTCTCTATTTTAGTATTAGCACTACCTTTAATTAAAGTAAGGAATAATTAGAATTTCTTCTCTAAAGGGGGTGAATAATAACTCTTACTAGCTTCCTATCTCTCTTTCTTTTTCTTTTTCTTAGTATTAGAGTGGTTTATTAACTAGTAGCTACTTTTACTATAAATAAAGCATTACTTAGGGCACTTAGAGCTACTATAATAGCCTTCTCTTTCTCTCTAATTTTATTAACTATATTATTAGTCTATAAATATAGCCTCTAAAGGGTCTTTACCTTATTACTAGTAGTATTAGGTACTACTTATACTACTCTTTATAATTATAATTAATTTATAGAGATTACTAGTAAGGTTCTTAAAGCCTAGCGTATGTATATACTCTACTACCTAATATTCTAGAATACTAGAGACTACGTTTAAGGTTTACTTATAGAGCTTTATATTTACTATATTAGAGAGGTATAGCCCTTTATAAACTCTCTTTAATATAATTAATAGGATCTTAAGATATTTAAGCTTACTCTTTTTAGGGTTCTAAATAATAATATTCTTAAGGGTTATACTACTTTACTTATAATAGTAAAACTATTAATTACTTTCTATTTTAAAGCATTAATAAATATTTATAATTATCTCTTTATAAGAGAGGTTCTTACTAGAAAGGTAGTTAAGGAAGTATTATTTAGTATCTTCTATTAGTATAATAGGAAATACTTTACTAAAGTGTAATCTAGGGAGGTTAATTTAGTTATATTTACTCTTAAAGAGTGTAAGCTTTAGTGTAAGGAAGTTATATAGCTTTCTACTATAGTAATTACTATCCTTATATATCTTTAAAGCTTAGAAATCTTCTTTATAGTCTATTTACTAGAAGAAAGGTATTAAGGAGGGAAAGTAAGCTATTAGGTTTTAAACTCTTAGTATAACTAAGATTATTATAAGGATTCTTATAAAGAATATAGTAATTATTCCCTTTAAGGGTAAGGAATACTAAGGAAAGTCTTTAGGGTAGTAACTTATAAGGATTATATTTAAGGTAGTTTAGAGAATCTTAATCTCTCTTCTAGCTAAAGAGGTATTAAGGTTTAATAAAGTACTTCCTTAAGTAATACTAAGATTAGATATCCTAGGCCTTATTTAATAGGAATACTATAATCTTAGAGAGAGTTATATAGCTCTCTAATAATATCCTTATTTACTCTTTTAAAGGTATCCTTAGACTAGCCTTTAAAGTCTTTTTAGAATAATTCCTAGAGGTTATTATCTCTCTAACCTTAACGCTTACTAAGGTTAATAAATCCTATAATATAATTATTAAGCTTAGACTATATAGTAGTTTTAGAGTCTAGCTTAGTAAACTCTTTCTAATCTCTTATAAGCTTACTAGCAAGTGGTTATAAATATAGTAGTAGTTTACTCTTAAAGGGTCTTTTAATAGTAATTATTAGAGCCTTACTATTACTAGCTCTTTCTCTTATTAATAGTCTAGATTCGAATTCCACTATCTTTAATAAAATAACATAATTAATATAGTAAAGCCTAGAGTTCTAATTAAATAGAATAAACTAAACAGGTGTATAATAATAGGATAGCGTTTTTCCATTAGGTATAATATAGTAAATAAGGTAAATAGGAAAAACAGGAAAAACAGGATAAACAGGGTAAAATAAATAAGATAAATAGAACAGGATAAACAGGGTAAATAGAATAAACAGGATAATTAGAAGAAATAATAAAAAACAATAAAAAGAGGAAAGAAGGGAAGATATAGGTAATAAAGATAATGTAGACTTAAAAATAACTTAACTATATGTAAAACATAGAGGAGCAAAGATAGTTATAGTAAATAATTATAAAGAGAGAAGAAGAGGGGTAAAAAGGTAAGGTTATATAGATTAGCTAGCTTAGCTAAGGGTTATGTTTAATATTAGGTTTAAATAAAATGCCTTATAGCGATAGATTCGGTTATTTAGTTAGTTTTCTTGTAATAGATAATAAGAATAATAATTAACTAAATATCCTAAAGGCCTAAGAGTTAATAGATTAATCCCTTAGAAGTCTAATAAGCCTATTGCTAGGATTCTAGTCTATCTTCCCTTAGCACACTCTATAGTTATGCCTCTCTGCCTAAATAGCCTATATATTAGTTTAAGGGGTAAGGGGCTATAGTATCTATAGAAATATCTCTTCTTATAATACCTAACTTATTTATAGTTATAGTTAACTACTAATTAGTATTAGTTACACTAAGGAACGTTACACTAGTGTAAAGGGGGTTTAATTTAATAAAGTTAATAATAGTTAATATTATTTAAGAGAGAAGAGAAAAGAGAGAAGGAGAGGAATCTAGCTAGGATAGAAGGTAGGCAAAAAGGGGGAAAAGTAGGTCTTGTAGTGCAGAGCCACTATAAGCAGTGTAGGGTTGCCTGCAATGCAACCAATCGCATCGCGTGCATCCCTTTTGTGGACCCACCTTTAGCCACGGCCGGACTAACTATCGTCCGAGGGTCCGGAGGAAGCCACATAATTCTATAATGTAAAAGGCAGACTTAACTCTAGATATAGGCTTAGGCTTCTATGTTCCTTATTTTATATTTAACCTATTTTGTTCTAGCTATACTTTATCCGCTAGAATTAATAATATTCCTAAATTAAGGCAAATCTAATAACTCTTACCTTTATTATTAAATTTAAGAGGGATCTTTAAGTATATATTTACTTATTTTCTATTATACTTAACTTCCTATAATCTTACTATAGCTTTAATTACTTATCCTAGAATAAGCTATTTTAGCTTAGTTAGATCTATCTTTATAGTAGTTTTATCTATCTCCTTTACTATATTTTCTATAAAATAAGTTTTAATAAAATTAGATTTCTATCCTAGGGTTTCCTTACTATCTTTATCTATAACCTCCCTTTCTTTAGCTATATAGTAACCACACTCCTAAAGATATATTTCCTACTATTATATATTAGAATTATTATTATATACTATAATATTTATATATTCCTTCTCCTTAGTAAGTAGTTTCTCCTAATATTAAAATTGCCTAGGCTACTATAACTAGCCTATTCTCTCTAATAGTCTAAAGTTCTAAGGTTATTATTTATTCTAATAGTCTTAGAGGTTATCCTATTAATCCTAACTAAACTCTATACCCCCTTTTCTATCTTCTTAAGATTTACTTTACTATAGTTATTAATTTTATCCTTTAATTTATATATTTTACTAATATAGCCTTAGTTAGAAGAATCCTAGAGATCTTTAGATATTTTAATTATCCTATCTATAATATTAATTTCCTAACTAAAATTATACATTTAATAGTCTATTCTAATTTACTTAAGCGCTATCCTTATTATTCTCTAAGTTACTACTAGATATATTTATATTAAAGTAGACTTTAAGTTTTCCTTTATTTTTCCTAGATATAAAATAACCTTAACTATATAAATAATTATATAGATCTTATCTTTTATTATTTACTATTATAATATAAGCTAATCTTATATTAGTTATAGTTAGAACTAGATATATTTAGCGTAATCCTAGATAAAGTTTAAGGCATAGATATACTAGAAGCTAATAATCTATTATTTTACTATTTACTCTAGTATACTAGAAAATTTTTAATATAAATTTATAAAAGGATACCTTATTTATAATATTCTCTTTAGTATATTTTGCTTTATTAAGCTATGCTATTATATCTTATACTTAAATGCTAAATTCCTTCTAAACTACCTTAAAAACTAATAATATATTACTAAATATAGTATTCCACTCCCTAGAGTTAAGGTATTAGCGGTACTATACTATTGCATCCCCTTAAAATAATATCTAGATCTTTTTCTAAATAATATCCTATTAGCTAGGATTAGTATAGTATAAGTGGTTTTTAATAGCTTAGACCTATAATTTAATATTATAGAAAATAGTCTGCTTTCTATTATATATAATAAGATCTTTGCTAGCCTTCTCTAGTTTATTATAAGGCTTAAAGTATCTAATATCTATAAGTTTCTATATTAAATCTGTATTTTATTCTATATTCTCTGCCTATTAGTTATTCTAAACTTAATTAAGCGCTAGATCCACCCTTTTCTTTAGCCTAGGATTACTATACTATTCCTAATCTAGCAAATATAAGGTTTACTACTATATCTAGTATAGATTCGCTTACTATTATGTAAATGCTTATAGGTACTATAGTTACTAGTACTGTGGTTACTAGTACTACGGTTACTAGTACTGTAGTTACTAGTACTGTGATTACTAGTACTATAACTGCTAGTGCTGTAAATATATTAGTTATACTAATAGTCTTGCTCTAATATCTAGATAGTTATTATACTAACCCTAGTTATTTAGTAAATATAATATTCCCTAGGTAGTGTTTTGCACTAAAGGTATTAAACCTGCTAAGGTACTTACACTCTATAAGCTTCTAATTTTAGTTATTAACCTTATTACTAGTTAGTCTATTCCTAACACTACTTTATCTATTATAGCTTACTATATAGCTTCCTACTATTCTATTACCTCCTAGAATATCCTAGTAGTATTAGATTTACTAGCCTTAGTGTAAATCTCCCCTAAAGCTAGTAGGTTCTCTAAAGGTCCTAACTAGGGTTTATAAAGTTCCCCTAAATCTAGTAAATTCCCTAAAGGTCCTAGTTATAGGTTTTCTAGATATAACTCTATTAGCTATTTAGGGGGTTTAGTACGCTAAATAGTAGTGTTATTTTTAGGATAGTTTTTAATCCCCTTTTCTTTATTACTTTTATCCTTCCCTATACTATTCTTAGTTCTAGTAGTTAAGGTACTATAAGCTAGGCTAGTAATTCCTTTAGATTATCTTTCTAATACCTTACTACTTTCTAATCTATTAAATCTATTAAGAAATCCTTTAGATTTAGCTTTATAAATATATAATTTAACTTCCCTTTAAGTAAGGTATATAGCTTATAAATTAATAGGGTTCTAATAAATAAGCGGTTCTTAATATATTAGATTCTTATATCTTTTAAGTACTCTATTATTAAATTTATATCTTGCGAGTTTAATTAAATCTTCCTATTCTTTAATTTTAATAAGTAGTTATTTTTAATACTTAAAAGTTAGATTTACTTTATTAAAAGCTTAAAACTAGTAAATAAGTTATAGTTTGTTTTTAGTAATTAGAAACATAGGCTAAAGATCTATAAAATATTATTATAAATAGTTAAGTTTAGATATAGGGTTTTTTATTTCTAGGTTTCAGAAGGGTATAATAAAAGAATCTCTAATTACTACTAAATATTACATATAGGTTTGGCATAATAAGGGGCAAATCCGTTAGAGAGGCTAACGGATTTATAGTTATAAAGTTATATAAGGTTTACTTATATAAGCTACTATTAGGGATATAGTAAGATATTAGAAGTAAGTTGATTCTCTACTCGTAAAGTCCGAATCTAGCCTTATGTCGGCCACCCTTGTGTTCCGCCACGTAATAGATCTCCTATTCCTTAAAGTTCTTAGCTCCCTTAAGAGGTATAATAACTATAGTTCTTATATACTATACCTTAGTAACATTATTAAGTTTATTTAAGTTAGGTTAGGTAGCTAGGATTATACTAGAAGCACCTATATTATTATCTATATTAGAAGGAAGGGAAGGGTAGGGTTATATATTAGAATTCGTATACTCCTATTACTATATAAGCTTAATACTAATTATTATTAATTTAGTTAAGTAGGAGTTATAGTAATAGCTCTCCCTTAGTTAAATTATTATATAGCTACTAACATATAGAGATATAAAGTTAAGAGTAAAAGGTATTCTTAGATACCTTTATAATATTTTACCTTAGCCTAGTTAGAGGGTAATACTTCACTAAGAATTTACTATACCTACTTTACCTGCTTTATTATATACTACTTTACCCTAGATAATAATAGATCTAAATTATTAGTTTTAGGTACCTAAGGCAGTTTTATAAGGAATATCTTATCCTAGCCTACTATCTACTAAGATCTACCTAGAAGGGATTAACTTTTTAAGGTTATTACTAAATCTTAATATATAATACTTTATGCTAATAATAATATAAATACCACGCTTATAACTTATTAATTAATACTATAAAGGTTATATATTTAATTCCTAGTTATATAAAATTTTATAGCTTTTAGGTATAGAAGCTAAATTATAATTAATTTAATCTTAGCCTTTATAGTATTATTAGTGTTTTAGGTAAGGAAAAAGAAGTCTTTATGCCGCCCCGCAAGTTAAGTAATTTACTTTAATAAGATATTAGGAAAAGGTATGTAATTATACATAAGACTATAATAGTTAGATAAAAGGGAAAAAAAAATGAAAAAAGGAAGGAAGGGCGTGATTATAAGCGCCGGGCTTATAACCTATAGAATAATGCAGATAGAGGCAAAGAGAGAGCAGAAGAGAAGATATTAAATTACTATCTAGGAATTTAGAATCTAATAAAGAGAAAAGGGGAAGCTTATAAGCTTTAAATCTATAAGTAATAAATCTAGGTCTTTAAACAAAGCCTTTAATAAAGCGCGATAATAGGCGCGATGCATTGTTAAACAAAGAGGGGAGATAACAAGAGTGATGCCTGATATCTGAGGCTACGATGTGAGGCTGTGAATATCCTCAACAACCTCAATGGGCCATTTACGAGTGCACGTACTGCAAAGCCCATCATTGCAGGGACTGCACTAACGTATCGAAAAACACTATCTAGCAGCCGTAAGTTTCTCAGGCTTCTGATCTTATGTATGGTACCCTGAGCCCGAGCGGTGCGGATACCTGTGTTCAAGTCACGCACGTCGAGCGGTTAGATGCCCTCCCAAAATTGTCAGTAAGCAGTATTGGTAAGCGCTTCGAACTCCGGCTAATATGTACTGTACTAATTATTCATAGGGGTGATGATATTTGTGGTACGTTTCCAGGAGAGAAAATGTGGAGCCAAGGCTGACCAAAGGAGCTTCCTGTCGCGAGAAACAACTCCCAAACAATCACCCATACGCAGCGCTAGTCGAAGAGGCAAAACGGAAAAGGGACGAGATCAAGAAATGAGGAAAGAAGGACAGATATACGATGTTTTGCTCACGCGAGTGGTCATCACGAGAGCCCAGGGTCCATAGCAGGAACTGACAGATGTGTCTTTGTCTCTACGAAGCTCATCGGTCCACAAAGTCACAAATAATTGAGCAGTGTGAACGAGATCGAGCCTTCATGAGAATGAGCAGATGATCGACCCAAGTACATTAGATACAATCATGCCAAGCACCAATTGCCGGGCTGAACATCTGTGGAATCTCTTCCCGCTACTTCCTACTGTGGCTGGCAAGGGCAGCTCATCACGGATGCACCACCTAAGACCTAAGCGATCGAGCAGGCTTTGCCCCACCACCTTCTCGCTGATCATAGCAGTCAGCGATGGCGCTACTGGGTCCTCGAGTCTGGACAGACCATCTTTTCCCATCAGATCCACGAAGTCACGAACATTGGCACTCGAGGGGCATATCTTGCACCGGTCCAGCCTTGCTCAATGGATAGACATTCTGAGTGAGCAGCTTGACTACCCAGACAGCACGAATGAGGACTGGGCCGTGTATGTGGTAATGAGGAGGGCGAAGAGGACTCCTAGGCCACATCGAAAACTAGAGCCAAGCCTTCGTTCCCCCGGAGATTGCTTCTTGAGGTTGGATTTGGCAGCGGGAGAGGCTATGAAGAAGCAGCCGGAGTTGACTACATGATAGGCTTAGGGACGGATCTTGTCTAAAAGAGAGACTATGGGTGGCTAAGTGTAGGAATCACCCGAAAGGATTTTAGACGATTCGAGGTGGGACAGAGCTGGGGAATAGATATGATGATGTAGAGACGTGAATGAGATCTTTTCGAAGAGAAGGGGAACGAATGTGTTATGCATTATCACAGCGACAGTATCCCCTACTTCATCTTGTGTGGTGTTCGGTCCCCAGATCTCACAGTCCACTGGCATGAATCAGAAATTTCTACACTTGCCCTACCTTGAGGCCGTCGAGGACAGCAAGGCAATATCGGTCTGGATATGGATATCTCTGAAACACCCCTTCAACTTAAAAGTCGGCACCTATAAATAGCTTTGAAGCATAGTGGCCTCAAGGTGAAGCAAGGGCGCGTAGAGTGATGCGACCCGCCCTCCCGTGTTACTACCACCCACTAGGATGTCTGGTCCGGAGCCGCATCGCCCTCGTGCCGTTTGTAACTTTTGAGAAATTCGTCATCGTAGAGATGGTAAGCCGACTTGCGGTCTTCCGGCAGCCAGCACAAGACCTTTCGCACAAAGGCCAGGAGCTGCTGCTTTTCTTCGCCCTCCAATCTCGTCTCGCGGCTCTCAAGGGACTGGTCCGGAATGGGGGTCGAGGCAATCCAGTTTCCTGGGAGGAGCCATTATTAGCATGTGTATCTCTTCCGACTCAAGGTGACAGCCTCTGAGTGGAACCCACCCTCAGAGTCCCAATACTGCCGGGACTTTACATGCTTCTCAAGAAACTTCTTGGGTGGCGAACCTAACAATGACACCATCTCTGCGAGATGAAGCTCATCATCCAGGTTGTTAGCGCTGACAGCGCGGAAGAGTGGACCACCCTCAAAGAGATCCCAGACCTGATATAGTTTTAGCTGTCTCTACCTCACATGGTGTGATTCCAATGGTGCGCCAGAGGTCCAACTCACCATGACTCCGAGAGACCACATGTCGATTTTGGAATCCCAGTCCGCTCCCATGATGACCTCTGGTGCCCGGTAGGTGCCTGGCATAACATCCCCCGAATGTTTCTCGTGAGTCACCGGATCTCCGAGGCGAGCAGCACCGTAGTCTGTAATGACTGCCGGGCCATGGGTAGTACCAAGCTCGTACGAGAGGTAGATGAAGCGGTCTGGTAATACTTTGCGAGGCGTCGGATTTGCTAGTTCGAGGTCTTCGATCTGCTTGAACACGCGCTCCTCCCCAGGATTGAAGCTGACAAGAATGTTGTTCGGAGACAGGTCTGCATCAAGAAATGTTAGCCACGATGGTATTAAGTTGGGGTGGTCCAATGGTACCAGTGTGAATCACGCCGGCTTGGTGGAGGAAGTCTAGACCCATGATGACCCAGAGTAAGGTAAATCGCAATCCGTCCGGGTCGAGCGCATTTCCCGGGAAACCCCTTCGAAATTTAGTCAAGGGCTGACCAAGCGGAGCAAATACAAGGCAACGGTGACGGCTGGCGTTCAATCCCTCGATCTCAAAATTGTCCAGGACCACACGAAGTCGCTGTTTGCCGGGATGATCCGGCGCGTCGATGGTCTTGATATGATTGGAAATGGCCACCTCCTGTAGGGCGTCTTTAGTGCCACGTTCGCCGGTGGTGCAGATCTTGATGGTCAATAGCCTGTCTTCCCTGGAGAAACCGGTAGGTTAGTTCAATAGCTTCGAAAGGGTTCCGGGCTATTGGTACATACGTACTTGAGGTCGCGACATGCCCAGACGGTCGATCCTCCACCGAAGCCTAGTTTGCCCACGATCTGATACCTGTCTTGCAGGACTTGACCAATACGAACAGCGTAGTACCGCTCAGCCTTGTAGTTAGGCAAATTTTCTTCTTCTATCGGCTTATCTGTTGGGAGGGTCTCGAACCCGACCGTCCGAAAGACCTTGGGCTGGGTTGACATTGTCCGCGCGTAAATGGGCGGGTCCAATCGCTGAAGAACAGTCCGAGGACCGAGGATGGATCTAGTTTGGGTTATCGCAGCGAGAGAAGGAAGAGGGCACTTTTGTACCGCAACGACCTGTCGACGCAGGGCTGCGGTGTAGCTCATGGCAAGGTGATGCTTCACTGCATATTGAGGTGTTGACGTTGGCCAATCGTCACCCTGTGCTGGGGAGTGGCATGTTCAGTACCTTAGTTCAATACCCGAATTATGCAATACCCCGGAGCGCGGAAGATTGAAGTTGCGGGATTGAAGGCAGCCATACCCCACATCTTTGTGGCGGGTGGGGCTATCAAAGTGTTACCGTTACCTGCCACACCTGAAACCTGGGACACTGGATATATCACGACTGGGCGATCACTGGCAGACTTCTTGTACAAGTTCAAGTGTGAGAATCCATTGTAATTATTCTGCAAGCCAAACCCTGAGCCAGGCCATGGTCACCAAGTACCAGCGTGTAGCTATGAACCTCTTCCCAACCACAGAGGCTCACTTTCCCTTGTTGGCATTGCGAGAGGGGAACAACGTGTATGTGTCGTCGTCGTGTAGGTGGACCGACGCGACTCGAGTACCAGACTCAGTATGGTAGCTAACGGTGATGACTTCTTTCTCGTCGTTAGGGTCCTTGGAAGATTTGTGAGGCCGAGTGCCCCTAGTGTAGCAGTGTTAGTTCCGCCCCGGATCTCGGCTGCTTTTATTGAGGATGGTCGACGCCACGGAACTTACTGGATCTGAGCGGATGTGGCCTTCGGATACTAGAAAACAATTAGGCAAGGGTATGCTGAGTAGAGGCTGAGACAGGACTTACTTGGGTCTCCATGGATTTCTCTACAGTTTGGGCTGTTGTTCTATATCCGGTTGGGAGAGCTTCGACAGCCACTCCAACATACTTTATAGCGAGGCGGGATGCGGTCCTTTGCATTATGGGTGATGTAGGTGAACAGGACAGATTTGGGTTGTACAGTGGAAAGACGGAAGACTAGGAGGCCGAGAAGCTGAGTAGATTGGAAAGAAGATGGTTTGAGTGTCCTAGAGATCTGACGAAAGACCATACAGCGCATCTTTGGTCTCATATTTATTTGCGAATCGTACAAGTCGAGGGTAACCGCGCGCAAAGTGTGACCAATAGGAATCGGGCCATCGAGCGTTGTCGCCCATGTTGGTCTCAGGCCCGAATTTTGTACATTGTGGATTTTATGTGGCGTGCTAGGCCAATTAGATGTGACCATTCATCACAATTCTGGACCAACACAATAACATGTCTCTGTTAGGTTGTCGTGCGACAAAGCCATGACAAGGGGATCCCGAGTCCGTAGCCAGCACCAAACCGCCCAGCCAACGTCACCCAACGGCGTCGAAGTCATCAGCGTGATTGTGCTCAGCAACGGGCCGGGGGAGCGCGGTGCATAAGTGGGTCCTTCACATTATTCTCTATAATTGGTCGGTGCGCCCACTCCACTTCTGTACATACTAAGCGGCTAATCGCTGGTTGGAGCATTCCCATTTATCCCTCCATCAGACGCCACGGACCCTTAGCGTCAGAACTCCATCTGCCATGTGCCCACCATCCTACGGCGCCAAAGACCGATGGAATGTCGCCCAGGTACCACATCACGCAGGTCGATGCCAGGGCAATGACTGGGAACCGCGACGGTTTCGTTCGAGGGGCTATGGCTTTCCAGAACGGGAGATTTAGCGAAGCAGCATCGCGACATCTTCATCCAGACCGCGAACAGCAGAACGTCCAGCAATAGACCAGGATGAGGTCGAGGATGGGGACGAAAGCACAGACGTGTTCGTTGATTGTGGGGGAGCCTGGTCCCCGTACGCGCAGCGAAGTCTTCCTTGAAGTAACAGACCTTGACGATCACAATCGGGCTTCCTTGCTGCCTGATCCCGGTGACACTGTGACGAGTTTCATAACCAGGTTTACGTCAGAACTTACCGTAAGTATGCTAAGCTGGTAATCAGACGATTCAGAGAGAACCCTGTGTAATTGATAGAGATAGCAGTTGCAAGAGGCACTCATAGCAGTAGGCTATGCCGTAGTTCTTATTCATAATGCGATTTGAAAGGGGTCGTAATTAGTCTGGTCTCAGTCCGTTCTTGCTGAAGATCTTAAGATTTATTCTTCGCAGATTGCCTTGTACTCGAGTGCAGTACAAGTGGGTATCTGGGAGTGAAGACGTTATAAACGCCGGTGATGCAGTCGGAATAACCCCGCTGGTCTCGGCCAGAACTTGCAATGAACGCTTAAGTACGTCTGCAGGCTACGTATTCCACTCATACCCACTGCATATCCTGATCCTTTTTCCTGGACTTTGCTTCTTGCCCTAGCGATACAGGTTGTCTGGCTCTAGATCTCGCGTTCACTTGGATCAGAACCATACGGCGCGTCACTCTTTAAGCGAGCTCGCAAGTCAGTCGATGTTCCTCTACATTAAAATCGCCTAGCTCTTATCTCCATAGGTCGGCATACGCTGCTGTCGAATGACAAGCTGTCTCTTGCTCAGCGTACGTTGATCAACATGTGTGATACCCTGCCCCCGCATTTACGTTGGGCGCTAAACAACAGCCCCTTCCATACTCCCAGGTAACAAGAATACAGTAACCGATGTGTTGCGCGGGGAACATTGGCATCTATGCATGGGGCTACATTTTGTGTCACCCCAAGTTTGCAGAGCATGTAGACAGATGTACTTGTTGGCCTGCACAGTCAGGCAGCAATGATTTGAAGTCTACTATTGAAAAGAATAATGTCCCCACGGTAGTGTACCACGGATACTCATGGGCATTAGCAGGAAGGTGCCACTGGGCATCCCGACGAAGCAGAAGTCACTCGTCGCCTTCGTAGATCTTGAGATGGCACACAAAAGCCGCACTCACGATCTGATTGGCTCAGTAATCTTTATCTATCAAATCCAAATAGTCACATGCTCGAATCCCATGTCCAAATTCGCTCCTCAAGGCTCCCTCTCACGTGCTGTTCGCCTAGACCCATAACACGCGGATCTGGTCCAAACGCACCCTGTCCAAACCCTTGGGCCTAACCCGAACCCGACTCTGGGAATCCGCTCTGGATTGGCAGTGAATCCACAGATCAGTACGCAGCGCACTTCTAGTTAGCAAGGGCTTTGGGGAGGGGACGCGCCCGGCGCCGACCTCTCGCGCACCATGTTGAAACACACGCAACAAGCTGTCATTGACGGAGCTTCGACTAATTGCCTTTTCTAGATCCACACCTACCCCTCGGCAGAGTCTGCTGCGCAAGCCGCCCAGTCGAGGAAGCGGAAACGCATCAAGGGTCCCGTCGCGCAAACTCAGAACACGTTCCTTCACCAGGAGGCCATTTGCCCATTGGAAGGGAAGTTCAAGAATGGACAGGATTTGGATATGCACTATACCATCTCTCCAGCGCAGCAATGGGCCGACGCACAACGTTACAAGAGCTTTCGACTGAACGACACTAGCTACATGAGCGGCGAATTTGTCTATGTAGCAAATCCCGACACCGTCAAGAATCAACGGAACTTGGGCGTGCGCGTTCCGACCGATGAATGGGTTGCCAAAATTCTCGAGATCCGAGCCGTCAACGAGCAAAATGTCTTCGCGAGGGTAGCGTGGATGTACTGGCCACAAGAATTGCCAACACAGACCTTGTATCGTGGAAAATTCGTCCAAGGCCGGCAGCCTTACCACGGAAAGCACGAGCTCATTGCTTCAAACCACATGGACATCATTCATGCTATGAGCATGACGGGGCATGCCAAAGTCGAGCATTGAGTTGAGAGCGAGCAGGATAGTCTCCTTGCTGCGCTGTATTGGCGGCAAGGTTTCGACATCCGGACAATGGAACTGTCTACTGTTTCTTTGACGTGCCGATGCCAGACGCCTCCGAACCCCGATGATCTCCTGGTAGGATGTACCAACACGCAATGCGGGCAATGGCTCCACAAGGAATGTCTTATAGATGATATCCTGACAAGTACGTGGGAGAGAAAAGGCCTCGAGACTACCACAGCGGTGGTCAAAGAAGAAGAAGGCAACAATGGCTATATCAAGATGGAACATAGCGCAACGCCTGAAAAGGTCCACAACGGCGTTAAGGAGCGAAGCTCTGCGCGATCAACTCCTCGTCGCGGAGCCTCTTCCAATCCTGTCCCGGCGGGATCTCTCGGGGGAGCTGGCTTAGTGAGGGCGAGGGGGAAGAACGCAAAACCGTACACTGGCAAATATGAGGCCACTTTGAGAGCTGATGATGGGCCCCCGAGGTTTGAGCTAAAAGATCTGCGAGAAGGCGCACCAGATGCTGAGAGGTCGTGGACCGAGAGCGTACGCTGTCCCCTCTGCGATCACATCCTTGAGTAACATGCAATTCGGAGCAAGACCATTTTCTATTTCATTTTCAGTTCTTCTTGCAAAATACTTGGATCACCCATCAGCAGACGCGGGCAATCAAGGGACGCGACGCAGCAGAGACGGAGGTTCAAGCGTTGGCCTCAGGAGCTCTACGGCGTGGTGCAACGCCCACAGTCCGGCAGAGGTGTTCGAGCGGCGGGGGCAAGGATTCCGACGGGAACTTAGTTGCTCTCGCTCGTAGATGAAGAGCAGGCCGTGAAGCTCGGGCACCGGTCCGCCATATGTGGTTGAAGTCTATGGCCATTTCACTTGCTTTTAGATCTGTTATGAGCCTATCAGAAGGATAGGACTCAACATCTTTTGCATCCAGTCCTCAACTCGTTCGTTCTGCGAATACCTCTTGCGCTTATGTCGGCCGGATTCGTTGTCGCTATCGAAATTGGCACCGCGCTTTCGGCTTTGCGACGGAGTGCGATTCATCGTGAGCGCGCGTCCCGGCTCAAGGCAGTTTTGAGCTCGATTTTCGCCAAGGTGGTGGTCCTGTTGGCCTCATCTTCTGGCCTGCAATGTGAATCGTAGAATGAAATCTCCGCTTGATCCCTGGAGAAGTTGAAGCAGAGTCAGGTCAAGTTTGGCGGCCGAGACGAGGAGTGTGTGTCTGAAGTGCGGGTGGTGTCCACCATTGATTCGCTCACCGTTGGTATGAGGGATATGGGCGCCAAACCTCCTTGCCCCCATCCAATCAAACCCACGTGGATCTGATGCTCAGTCCAGCGTTGAACACCCCGTCGCGTTAAAGTCCAGGTATTTCTTTACACTGCGCCTTTAAACGAAGTACCTCTCTCGATTGAATGGACCATTGCTGAAACGAAGGACTACGCGCAGGTTGTCACGGCCGGTCAGGTGCAGACTGTTAGTGGGAGTTCATCCAAGCAGACCCATCTGGAATCATTCCGCTTAGGCCTACCCTGCAACCAAACCTCCCACAGGCGAGGGCGCGTGCCGGGTCCTCGGCTTACTGGTCCAACCAGCGTGCCATTCAGGGCGATCCGCATCACCTGTTCGACCCAGGAGTGGGCAACAGCATTGCCAACAAGGGCGAGAATCACAATCATTGACTGCATTTTGATCAAATTCGGTGCTCAGTTGACTTGAATCTAGGAAATTGATGTGTATTTAACCCACAGCCATCCCCAGTGTCGGCGCCAGTGACCAGGAGCCTGGCATCAGCGGCTACAGGCCCTGGTATGGGCTATCTAGCAGCACGTAAAGTCTAGGTGCGGATACCCTGCATCCCGTGGCTAATGTACATGCAATCAAGTCCATGACGGAATTTAGTAGGGTCCAGCCCTGTTATATCCTATAATTATTATCCTTTTCTAACCCAAAAAAAAGTCGAGATCTAGAAGATCGATATCAGCGCAGTCTTTGGGTTTGTTTGCTGGAGAAGCATGACGGGACTAACACGAATAAGTACAGTTTGGCTCTCGGCGAGTCAAGCTTGCAACTTTCGGGTTTCATCGCTAGCAAGGTACAGGACACCCAACCTCGGGCATATCCGAGAAATAAAGGCTCTATTGATTGACTGAGCCAACGAGAGTTTAGCTACCGGCGCTGGAAAGATGCCGCACCTGCAATCTGATGGGATGAGAGACCGAATTTGGGTAGAGGAGGAAACAACCCCAACCGCAACCCCTACTCCTCCCCACAACAGTCCGGTTAAAGCCCGGATTCCGCCATTAAGATAAGGTCTTTCCTTCTGTCTCTCGCTCACCTTGGCTAGCCTACGAGATTGCACGCAACGAAGCAACATAACCGAAAATAAAATTTTGTTGAACCATTTGCTCTTCCCTTTGGAAGCCGTTCTGATACCGTTACCTTGCGACGGAAGCCTCAACCAGACGACAGCGACGACGTAATTTCGACTATCGATATCGATATTCAATATCCCGACCGGTTCGCCGAGCCACCCTAACGTAGAGAGGGCATTACGTTTCTATCGAAAGACGAAATGCGTGACGTCCTATTTATGCACAAGCCAAGGGAGCTTGAAAATCTTCTTACACATGCCCATGTGTGCTTCCTCTCAGAACCATCGAAGTTTGAGGTAGACCTGTCCAGGAGCAGATTCATCGCCGCCAGGCTTAGAGGATCGGCCTTGGATTGGTTGACCAAAAAAATAGCAGAAGATGATACACTTCTCAATGACTGGCCAAAGTTTGAGCAGCAGCTCAGGGCCACATTCCTGCCAGCAAAAGAAGTCCGTATGCGCCAGGCAGAACAGGAGGTCCGGAAGTTACGACAAAAGGGCTCGGCACGAGCATATGCCATATACTTTGACGGACTTATGGCTGTCCTCAAATACAAGGACAAACCGAAACAGGACGCATTTATTGCTGGCCTCAAGTACGAGCTGAAAAAGCAGCTAATCGGCCACAACCCCAAGGACTACGACGAACTGAAAGCTAAGGCGATAGAATATGACGACTACCTCTACATCCTCGAAAAAGTGCCGCGCAGGCAACAGGGCCGCCGCAGAATTTAGTCATCAGAGGAAGCCTCGGATTGCCCATTGAAGCCAGAGGTAAAGGTTCTCCGTCTCAAAGTTACACGAAGGTATCAGAGAGTCAAGGGCATTGGGGGCACTGGAAAATGAGGATTGGCAGAATAGATCGTACTTCCCGACACCATAATGGAGCTTGTCTTGGCGAATCGTGGGAAAGCTGCTGACCCCTAAATTGTAAATATCCCCATCTGATAGATTCCCACGCAGATCTGTGAGAGAATGAAGCATCATTGACTGCATTTTGATCAAGCTAAAAATAAAGTTTTTGGTGCTTGGAATCTCGGCAATTGCCATGTATTTAATCCACAGTGATCCCCAGTTTCAACGCAGGAGCCTGGCATCAGCGGCTATAGGCCCTAGTATGGGCTATCTAGCAGCACGTAAAGTCTAGGTGCGGAATACCCTGCATTCCATGGCCAAAGTACGTGCAATCAAGTCCATAACACAATTTAATAGGGTCCAGCCCTGTTACATCGCATGCTTATTGTCCTTTTCCAATCCAAAAAAGTCGAGATCCAGAAGATCGATATCCACGCAATCTTGGATCCTGTGTGCTGGAGACGAGGTCCATGTGGCCGTTGTTGACGAAGATTCATCCTCCAAGGGAAAGCAGGTGACATCAGTCGACGATGAGAGAGTATCGCTATCTGGCTCACTTGGAACAGAGGATCCGTCTCTGGCGAATCGAGGTGAGTTGCGATTAGAGCCGAAGGGCGTCGCGGACTCGGCCGAGGAGACGGAGCTGGAGCACGAAGAAGACCGCGCTCTCAGTCCATCCCGAGGCTCATGCGCGATGCCCAGCTGAGGCAAGACGCCGGCTTCGTCGTAACAAAACATCTTGCCGTTGTGAATGCCAACGACTGCAGTCTTCGCGTCCGTGAATTGGTGCATTTCTTTGACTTTTCGAATCATACCCTGGGTTCGGGTAAGGAAAGCTCGCTTGCGCTTCTGCGCTGGCGATCGTACTCTTGCCGCCATTATGCAGGATTGTGGTGCTAGTGGGATAACCGCCTGGCCTGGCTCTCGGCTGCTGAACCAATGCACAGCGCTTATTTCTTAGGCGGCTGATAGTGCAAGATATACCAGGGTCCGCCCCCATTCCTTATTGTCAGGGAGAGCGCCCTTGAAGCCTAGGATGTATGAGGGCAACGCGCACTGACTAGGATAAAACCCTTGATAAGATAATAGGTGGAGACAATATATCAGAAGTACCTCCGTAGACTAGTTATTACTATAGCGCACTATATACCTTTTAGGTATAAAAGTTAGGTACTATCTGCACCTTTAATTAATTAAAAATTAAACGTTTTCTATTATTTATATTTACCCCTACCTTAATAGTTATAAGCCTAGGAGGTTTCTATTGCCCTTATTATTAATTATTATTAAAGATATAAGCTCTATTAGATATTATTAATTAATGTTTACCTATATCTAGAGATAATCGCCCTTTATTATATTAAATAGTTATCCTATATACTAATTAACTAATATATTCCCCTTTATAATATCTAAAGAAACTTTAAATATAGTGTTATTATTAAAGAAGGATTAGATTAAATAGTATACCTAAGTTAAAAATTATATAGAGTTCTATAGGGTTTAGTAATATATTAACCTAAATAAGGTTAAATTACTTAAAGAACTTATAATACCTATATACCTATAAAGGGGTCTAAGACTAAAGCTTATATAAAATAACCCTAATACTCTTAAAGATTAGAAGCTTACTTATAAAGATATAAAGGACTAATTTAATTTTAAATATAAAGAACTTTAATTTAATCTTATAAAGTATATAACCCTATTAAAGTAAATACTAAAGATTAGGGAATATATTTATAAGACTCTTTTAAAGAATATATAAGACTCTCTTAACTTTAATACTAAGGTGGAAGAAAAGAAGTCTATTTAATATTATACTTATAGAATACTTAAGCTTCTTTATAACTAGTATAAGCTAAATACTAAGAAAATACTTATCCTTATAGAAAATCACCTTAATAATTATTTATAAGTTAAAGGTACCTATAATTAGTATAAGTAAGCTATAATAACTAAGGTACTATAAAGGAATTATCTAGATCTTAAGACTTAATAGACTAAGGAGATAATACTATATAAGTTTATTATTCCCCTTTAAAGTAAATTTAAGGTATTCTAGAAGAAATAAAATAACTTACTTAATAAAGAAAAAGATTATAGCTTCCTTAAGACTATTAGTAAGTTTAAAAGAGATTATAAAGCTCCTTAGAGCACACTAAAGTTAGCTAATACGCTTACTACTAATAGATTAAGTGGTTAGAATAAATCAGAGCAAAAGAAGTGCCCTAGTGTTAGGAGCGCAGAGGTCAGAGACAGGACGTTTATTAGAGCGAATCTTCGGAGGACCTTTAGGCCACGTGAATAATAAAGAGGCTAGCTAGCTATAAGATAGCTATATACTTATAAAGCAAGGTATTCCTTAAAGACTATATATATTATTAGTACTAGGTTAGAGATTAAAACCTTTATATACCTATCCCTAGCTAGTATTTTCCTAGTAGTAACTATAAGAATCTTAGCTATTACTTTATTTATTTAACCTTATACTTAAGCTATAATAAATTAATCTCTTTAAAACCCTTTTAAGGATATAAACTATTAGCTAGATTATTATATAGCTAACACTCTAAAGATTTATATAAAATATACTAGTACCTTATAATAATAAAGCTATAGATAATTAGGAAGGTAAAGAACCCTTATAATCTAGAACTATAAATAATAATAAGGTATAGTAAATACTACCAAATCCTAATCTAGGTAAAGGTATAGATAATATAAATAACCTAGATAAAGTATTATAAAGATACTATAAGGTTATATAAGCTAAGCTATATTACCTTTAGAAAATATAGGAGATTCTATAAATAAAGGTATAAATTAAAGAGCTTAAGTAAATCTAGGATTAGCTAGACTTTCTCTAAAACCTATAATTACCCCTTAAACTTTAGCTATAGTTTTACTAGTAATTTATAGTAACTTAGTAGTAATTATATAGTAAAATAGTCTTATTAAGATATAGATAAAAATACCTATATATAAAGGGGATATATATAAAAACCTATAGAATTTCCTAGTAAATTTAAATATATTATTTAAATTAAATTACTATACCTTTAAGAATAATACTACTAAGGTAGTATATATAGGTAACTACCTAGCTAATAATATAAAGTAATAATAAATATATTATATAGCTATAAATAAGTATATAAATTACTTATTATTTATATAGGTAGGTTTTCTAGAATAGCTAAAAACCAGAATAATAAATAAGGGTATAAGATACTTAGAAGTAATAAAAATACTACTAAATCTTAGGTAAAAGAGTAACTAATTATTTTAAGCCTTTATAAAAGCTTAGACTAAGGTAAAAGCTAAGTTACTTAAAGTAATCCTAATATATCTATAAATTACTATTTTTCTAAATAGCTTAAATAATACTATAAGAAAGTAAATAATTAGCTAAGAGATTTTAATAACTTAAAGCTAGTTATAAGGCTAGGGTAAGAAAGTAAAGGTTATAATAAGTTTAGGCTAAAGTAATAAAAAAAGTTAAGACCTTAAAAGAAAAAGGTAATACTTTATATTACCTATAAATAAGGTATAGTAAAAAAGCAGAGATTAAGTAAAAAAGCTATTTCTAGTATATTATAAATATAGAAAGCCTAGATATACTATACTAGCTTATTAGGCACTAGACTATTTTACTTATAAAAGTAATAGGTATATAACTAAGAGATATAGTAAAAGTAGTAATAAAGCTATATTACCTAATATAATACTAGTTTAAATAGTATAGACCTAGGAATATAATCTTACTATAGAATACCCTATAAATAATAGAATAAGAATATAGGTATCTCTATAATAAAATAACTAGTAATTAGCTATAAAAGCGCTATTTAATATAGGTATATAGTTCTTAATAATTTATTCTAAATTATTATTAAAAAAGGATTAGAAAAATATAATCTAATTAAACTAAGTACTAGAGAGTATAAGCTAAAAAGAGATTCTATATTAAGGGATCTTAAAAACATTAATAAAAGTAAAAGATAGTATAGGATTTATAAAAGTCTATTAAGTTAGCTACTATATTACTAATATAGGTAAAGGGATAATACTAAGTATAGATTAGACTAAAGAATATTTACCTATAATTATATATTAGGATTAAGGATTTTAGAGATATTTAATAACTATAGAATACCTTTTCTTTATTTATAGTAAGTAGTAAATATATAAAGAGAAAAAATAAGCAGTGGTTTTATTACTATTTAGGGTAATAAAGATTAGGCTAAGTATTCTAAAAAATAAAAATTAGAAAGAAAAGGGTAAGGACTAATTAAAGAACCTAGTAGTAATAGAAGTATAATTAAATAGTAAAGTAGCTATATAGTTACTAAAATACACTTACTAGTAGTAAAAAAGTAAAGGTATTATAGTTATACTAATTTTAGAAAGCATAAGTAGTAAATAAGCTATATTAAATTAAGGCATAAGCACCTAATGCCCTATACTAATAATTCTAAAGGAATACGCAGAGTTTATAGATATTTTTTCTAAAGAGCTAGCGGGTAAGCTTCCTAAACTAGGGGGCTATACTTGTAAAGGGCTTGGGCTTTGCCTAAGCATTTCCTATGGCGCACACAAGTAGGGATAGTTCTAAGTTAGCAAGGATATAAAAAGGGGGCTAACATAAGGTAGTCAGGGGGTATAAGGGGCACTAGTAAGAATAAGTCTTTTACCTTTTCTTCTTCCCTCCTTAAGTTTCTTAATATTATATTAACACTCTATTATAGTTACCTAAGGGCTAGTCTATAATAATTAAGAAACTTCCTTTAGTCCTTATAATAGCTACTAAAAGATATAATAGATATACTAATAGATATACTAATAAATATAATAGGCACGCTTTAACCCTAAGATTAATATAGCTAGGGGATATTAACCCCCTTATCTAACGCTATAGCATTACTAGTAGCTTAATAGGCTTAATTTAAAATACTCTAACTTATACTAAATAAGCAAATAGTAAAGCTTATATATCTCTAATAATAGGTAATAGTAAATAGTATAGGACCTTTAACCTAACTACTCCCTATAGCCTAGCCTAGTGCCCTAGAAGCTAACCCTATATTACCTTCTACCTCTAACCTAGTCTTACTTATACCTAAAGTAAAATAAAAACTAATCCCTATAGGTAACCTATATAATAGTAATAAAGCCTTATTTACTATATAAAGGTTTCTAATAAAGTATAAGTTATAGGTAGATAAGGACTTTATTAGTACTAATAAGGATAAATAAGTATTTATTTACTAGAACCTATTCTCTAGAGTTTAGTTCTAGGTAGCTACTTACTTTAAGTAAGGTAGCACTATTAGTTTTAATCTTACTAACTTCCTAGAATACCTTAGGTTAGTATTCTCTAACCTATATAAGTAAGAGATAGCTCTTATAAGGCTTAACTAGCTAGAATAAGGCTTAGGGGAGCTATTTTTTATATTCTTTATTTACTTTATAAAGAAGCTATTACTAGTAGGAGAGGAATATTAGGGGGATAATATAAAGCTAGTAAAGCTTTAATACACGCTTAATAAGTATTTAAAAGAGATTAGTATAGGCTAGGGTATTAGCTAGAGTAACTAGTATATAGCTATTATATAGTATTATAAAATTATAGTTAATATTAAGGCCCTTACTATAGAGAATAAGTATTAGTTCTAATATAAACCCTAGTAAGCTAAACCTATACCCTAGACTAACTATAAGGGTAATATACTAATAACTAGGGTTTATATAGCTAGTACTTAGCTAGAAAGGTAAAATAAGCTAGCTAAGAAAGAGAAAGGGCTAAAGCTTACTATAAATATATAATAGGCTAAATAAGTATTAGAAGTAAAGTTAGCTAGATACTATTAGAAGGGATATTACTTATAATATAAATCTAAGGATTACTATATTTAGGAGTGTACTTTTCTCCTACCTTACTATCTATAGGTTAGTATTAACTTATATGGGGTAAATAAGGAAAGTATAGATAAGGAGGTAAATATTCCCCTTATAGAAAATAAGTAGCCCTTAAGTAAAGTCTTATATAGGGGTAAATAAGCTAGTTAACTACTATACTATAGAATAACTATTATAGCTATATAGAGATAAAGTAGGATATAGTATAATATATAGACTAATTACTATTCTTAATTCCTATACTCTTTAATATATATTATTATATTAATATCTAGATTAATTATAGTTATAATTACTATAGTGTTATAAGTAAATTAGTAGTAAGGTAACTTAGCCTAGAGCTTATATAGTTACTAAAATAAAGGTATATTTATACTATAGTAAAAATAGAAAGAAAAGGGAAGTAGGTTAAGAAAGATACCTCTTTTATAACCTATATAGTATACACTAGAATTAATATAGATAGCTAGGAGTTATTTATATATCTAAATATTATCCTAGGTCTTACCTAGGATATAATATTTAGAATACCCTAGTTAGAATAGTATAATATAGTAATTTATATAGTAAAGTAATAACTAGTTATTAAAGTAATAAAGGGCCTTTATATCTCTAAGGCCTTTACTAGGGGGTTAGAAGTACTAGTATAGGGAATTATTAGATCCCTTTATATTACTAAAGCTTATAGGGTATAATAGAGTAAGAATACTACTATAAGGTTTATTACTATAAGCCTAAAGAAGATAATAATAGTATTATAGATTATAGTGCCTAAGTTAGAGCTATTAGCTCCTAATATATTAATATTACCTAAGGAGTTAGCAGACTTTATAGACCTCTTTAATAAAGCTAAAGCTAATGGTTTACCCCCTTATAAGGGTTCTCTTAACTACTATATATATATATATAAGAACCTAGATAGGTCTAAACTAATACTTCTATAGGGACTATTATATAATATACTATAGGATTAGCTCCTAGAGGTTTAGCACTAGATTATAGACTTAATAAATAAGGGTTAAATCTATACTAGCTTCTTATTAGCTATAGCTCCTATCTTTCTTATTAAAAAGGCTAATAAGGGATAGCGTTTTTATATAGACTACTATGCTTTTAATAAGATAATAGTATAGAACTATTACTCTCTCTTATTAATTAAAGAGATACTACACTCCTTATCCTAAGTATACTAGTTTATAAAAGTAAATATTTATATAGTGTTTTATAAACTATAGATTACTAAGGGTAAGGAGCACTTTATAGCGTTTTATATAAGGTTTAGTTTATTTAAGTAGCTAGTCTATCCCTTTAGCTTAGTAAGCGCGCTAGTAACCTTTTAGTATTATATTAATAAGTTCTTAAGAAATATATTAGGGGACTTTATTATAGCTTATCTTAATAATATCTTAGTTTACTGAGGGGGGTTAAGGAAAGATTACTTAGCTAAGGTCTAGCTAGTTTTAAGTTACTTAAGAGCTATAGGTTTATACCTTAACCTTAATAAGTCTATATTTACTATAAAGGAGGTTTAGTACTTTAGATATATTATTATAGTAAGGTATTTAATTTACCTAGATTCTATAAAGGTTATAGCTATTAGGGAGTAAGTAGCACTTATAAAGCTATAAGGGGTTTATAGCTTCCTAGGATTTATAAATTTTTATTATAACTTTATTAAAAACTTCTCTAAGTTAGCTACCTTACTAATATAACTTACTAAGAAGAATATTCCTTTCTAATAAGGACCTAAGGAGAATAATACCTTTAAAAGGTTAAAAGATACCTTTATTATATATCTAGTCTTAGTATAATAGGACCTAGATTATCCTATAGTAGTAAAGGCTAATTATTTAGGTATAGCCCTTAGTAAATACCTCTTATAATAAGGTTTTAATAGTATCCTATATCTAGTTACTTACTATTTTACTAGCCTTATATCCTTATAGAAGAATTATATAATTTATAATAAAGAGCTACTAGCTATTATCTCCTATCTTAAGGTATAGTTAGTAAAGCTCTAGGGGGTGCCTTACCTATTTATAATTTATATAGACTATAAGAACTTAGAGTACTTTATATCTCCTTAGTTAATATTAAAGTAATAGGCTAGGTAGGTAAATATACTTATGCTATTTAACTTCTACCTTTATTATAGGCCTAGTATATAAGCTTAATAGCTAGATACTCTTTCCTAAAGGGAATAAGACTAGAATAAGTTAGCCTTAAGAATAGGATATATTTTATAGCCTATTACTATTATAATATTCTCCTTATCTTTAGATATATAAGGGAATAGCTTTAACCTAGATTTATACCTTATATATATATTGCTATTACTAGAGAGGGAGGCTCTCTTTACTACTAAGCACCTCTAGACCTTATGGGACTAAGCTATAGTATTAGACCTTATATATAGTATCTAACTAAGGGCTATTTAGGAAGGGGCTTAGAAGTTTCTCCCTAAGGCACTAATAAGGGAATAGGTTATAGATTATTCTATAAGTATATATAAGGTACTCTAGTTTAAGGGCTATACTTAGATTCTAACCTAGGAACCCCTTATAATAACCCTTATTTAATAATACTATAACTTACTAGTAATAAGATACCTAGGGTATAACACTATATTCTAAATTCTATAATAGCAGTTTTATTAGAATAGGATATTATAGGATATTACTTAGTTTATTTATAACTATTATTACTTTAGTAGCTATAAGAGTTATTAATAGCATTAGGGCTTACTAAAACCTTTACCTATCCCTAATTAATTTTAGTCTTAAATCTCTATTAACTTTATAATAAACTTACTAGTATTATCCCTAGAGAGGCTATAATACCTTATAGTTATAATAAATAAGCTATTAAAGTTTATATAGTTAAAAGCTATAACCTTTATTAGGGCTACGAAGTGTGCAAAATAGTTTAAAATAGTATAATAAAGGTTTTAAGGATTTCCCTAATCTATTATTATAGATTAAGGGTTAGACTAGCTAGGAATATTTTAGATAATATTATATTCCCTAGTTAGGATTAATTAGTTACTTTCTACTTCTTATTACCTATAGACTAATAGTAGTATAGAGTAAGTGAATTAAAAGGTATAAGTAATATTATAAGTAATAGTCTCCTTCTTATAGTTTAATTAGCTAGAATATTTAGCTACTTACTAACTTATAATTAATAATAAGTCTTCTTTAGTAATAAGGGTTAGCCTAAATAAGTTACTTTATAGCTATAACTTAAAGCCTATCTAGTTATAACTAGACTAGTCTTTATTAATAACTATACCTAAGAGGCAAGCTATATAATTCCTTAAGTATTTATAAGAGAGGACTCTTCTAGTGTAAGCTATAATAGCTTATATATAATAAAAGTAGTAGAATACTATATTAGCCTTTAGATAGCTAGTAAAGCGGTTCTATATTAGTAATAAGGTATAGCTTTTACTTAGGAATATTAAGATAAACTATCTATTATAGAAACTTAATTAGGTTATAGTAAAATATATAGTTATTAAAGTACTTATACTACTTATAGTATAACTTAATATCCTAAGAGATATCTACCTGGTTTTCTATATAAACCTTATTAAATAAGCTATAGAGAACCCCTTTCCTAGTTAGAAACTCTAGGACTTCTATCTAGGGCTAGAATAAGTCCCCTTAGAGAATAATATTAAACTTATTAAGGAATATAAAGTAGAATAAATCTTAGCAGCCTATAATACCCTAGGCTAAGGTAAAAGATATAATATACTAGTTAAGTAAGTAAGTTATATATAACTAATATAAGAACTACTAAAGAGTATAGTATAAATATAAGCCCTTAATAAGTTTAAAGCAGAATAGGGAGATATATACTATAATAATAAACTAAATTAATTATAAGTTACTTATTTACCTATAAAGACTTTAGCTAGTATATAAGGTATACCTATTTTATAACCTATTTTTTCTTATTTACTAATAATATAAACTTATGCTCCCTTATTTACTATATTATAGAAGTTACTTATATTATTAGTTAACTTAGCATTATTATTAGATAGGATAGGAATTAGTATTACCTTATATCTAATAGAAGTAGTAACTATATTATAATAAACTAGGTAGCTACCTTAGTTTTAGATAGTATAAGTAAACTAGTAGTTAAGGGGTTTAAAATAAGTATATAGTAAGGGAGCTATACTCCTAGAATATTTACTAATAAGTAAGGGAAGCTAAATAGTAAATATAGCTAGGGTATAACTAGTAGCTAGGGTATATTTACCTATAAGAGAGGGAGGCTAAGTATTAGTAATAGCTTAGAAATAACTACCTAAGGTATAGTTAGTATAATAGTTAATAAGGCTAGATTTAGTCCTAAGTTAAGAGTGTTTCTAGTAGTAATAGGAAGGTAATTTATTACTAGATTTAATATAGTATATATAGCTTTAGTTATTACTATAGTAGTAAGGTAAGAGTGCCTTAAGGATAAGTATAGACTAGTTATAATATTCTTAATATAAAGTATTTATACTACCTATAAGCTACTAGTTCTATTAGAATAAAATACTAGTAACTTACTATATAGAGTTTCCTATACTATACTTACCTAAGGAATTATTACTAGTATAAGGGATAATATTAAGTCTAGTTATATTTATAGTAAGGGAGTTAGTAAATAAAGGTAGCCTAAGGGCTAAATAAACTAGTGCTAGATTAAACTAGGCTTAGTTTAGAAAAGTAGTTTATTAGCTAATAAGGGCATAGAAACTCTAGGAGAGTATTAGTATTTTCTTCTTTATTATTATAGTCTTAGTAATACTAGGGGTAATAATATATATACCTAAAGTAATTATAGCTTTAATATCCTTTAGATAATATTAGAGTTAAGGGTTAGTAAATAGGAACCTAGTTAGCTAGATATAGGTTATATAGTTTTACTAATATAAGGGGTAAGACTCTTTGCTCTTAGGGGTATAATAATCTAAAATACCTATAGTAAGGTACCTCTTAATACATAGGCTATAAAGTCTAAATACTAACTTAGAAGTAGTATACTCCTTATTATCTAAGTTTCTTTCTATAAGGAACTTACTAATAGCTTATATAGTTAGTATAATAAGGGCTACTATAATATAGGGTAGGATATAACTAAAGGAGCTATACTAAGCTATATTTAGTAAGGGTCTAATAAGGGAATAAAGAGTATTTAAGATACTAAGGTAAGAGAGAGTAATAGGATTATAATAGTTAATAAAAAGGGTTATATAAGGAAAGTAAGGTTATATAAGAAAAATAAATAAAAGATTCTAAGTAAGGGATTTTACCTAGGGTAGTTAAGTTATAAATAAGTAAGGGATAGGGTTAGGGGTTACTATAATAATAAGGTAGGGTTAGGGGAATGCGTCTATATATATTATTAAATACTAGCTACTAATTAGCAATACTTATTATATATTAAGGGGGTAATATTCTACGCGTAACTTAATTAGATAATAGCTATAAGGGGGTAATAATATACTACTAAGCTAGATATACCTTATATATTTATATAAAGACTATAGTTAAGGTTTATTAGAAGAAGGAGAAGTAAGGGTATATATAAAGGGCTTAGGCTTTGCCTAAGTATTTCCTATAGTGTATATAAGTAAGGATAGTTTTAAGTTAGTAAGGATATAAAAAGGGGGCTAATATAAGGTAGTTAGGGGGTATAAGGGGCACTAGTAGGAATAGGTCTTTTACCTTTCCTTCTTCCCTCCTTAAGTTTCTTAATATTATATTAACGCTCTATTGCAGTCGCCTAGGGGCTAGTCCATAATAATACTTATATAATTAAATTAGAAGAAGGGAAAACACTACCTTAGGGGCCTATATATAATTTAGCTAAAAAGGAGCTATTAGTTCTTAGAGAGTACCTTATAAGTATATAGCTTAAAGGGTAGATTAGAAAATTAGTTAGCCTAGCTAAAGCCCTAATTTTATTTATTCTAAAGAAAGGAGGGAAATTAAGGCTTTATATAAATTATAGGGGCTTAAATAAGATTATAATTAAGGATAAGGCCCCTTTGCCCCTTATTACTAAAATCCTTAATTAATTAGTAAGTATAGTTATTTTTATAGTTCTTAATCTAAAAGATATATACTACTAGCTATATATCCGCTTAGGTAATAAGTAAAAGATAGCCTTTTATTATTACTATAGCTACTTTAAATATCTTATAATACTATTTAGACTAGTTAATATACTAGTAACCTTTTAGGAGTATATTAATAATACTCTTAAAGGACTTATTAATAAGACCTATATTATTTACCTAGATAATATACTAATATATAGTAGTATAGTTAAGAAGTATATAAAATATATTAAATAAATTCTATATAGGCTTAGGGATATAAGTCTTTTTATTAACCTTAAGAAGTATTAATTTTTAGTTAAGAAAGTTAAATTCTTAGGCTTTAAGATATTAGTAAAAGGTATTATAATAGACCTAGTAAGAGTTAAGGTAATTATAACCTAGCTAATACTATATAGTATCTTTAATATTTAGTTATTCCTTAGTTTTACTAGATTTTACTATTATTTTATTAAATAGTATAGTAAAGTTATTATTTTATTAATAAATTACCTTAGAGAATAGTAACTAGTAATATTTAACCTAGAACCTTATAAGTTAGTAGTATTTAAAGAACTTTAATAGAAATTTTAAGAAGCGCTAATTTTAGTATATTTTAACTTACTTATATATCTTAGAGTAAAGATAGATATATTTAGATATATAATTAGGGCTATACTTATAATATATATACTAGGTTACTAGTACCTAGTTATATTTATATTAAGGAAGATAACTAATACTAAATTATGCTATTTAATACCTAATAGTAAATTATTAGCTATCTAAAAGGCTTTTTATATATAAAAACACTACCTTACTTATTTAGCTTATATAATTAAGGTTATTATAGACTATTTAAACTATAAGTACTTAGCTATAAAGCCTAAGCTTACTAGTAAGTAAGTAACTATACTTAATAAGCTTTATTCTTTTAACTTTAAAATTATATATTATATAAGGAAATTAAATCCTACTAACTTACTTTTAAGAAGACTAGATTTTATAAGTAAGGTAAGGAAAGTAAAAGTAGTAACTATATAACTTCCTATCTTTTTATCTAAATTTATAAATACTAAGTAATAGGAATACCTTAGTAATACTATTAGTACTATAGGTTCTATAAAAACATTACTTAGTATAACTAATAGTTAGTTATAATAACACTATAATAATAGTACTAATATCTAGGGTTTTAAAAAATTATAACTTAACTATATTCCTAAAGAACCTAATAATCTAGATAATCTTAGAAAAGTTATATTAGTAAGGTTATTTAATACTTTTAATTCTTTTATTAATAAGTAATAAGCTAGCTATAGTAATACTACTAGTACCTAGTGTATATTTAGTTTATTACTTAGTTATTTTAATTTTCCTATTAGACTAGCTACTACTATTAGGGGTAAACTAGTATAGGTTATTACTAGTAAGTAATAAGGGTACCCCTTAAAAACATTACTTATTTATATACCTATAAGACTAGAAGTATTTATTAAACTAATTACTTATAGAGATATTATAGCTAGGATTTAATCTATTTAAAGAACCTCTTTTAAGTTTATCTCTAACTTTCTAAAAAAAAGCTTAGAATTAAAACCCTTAATTTAAGTCTTATTATATAAAGTATAGTAAGGGAATAACTTTATTATAGGTTAATATTTAATAAAATATACTTACTACTTTTAAAATAATAAAAACTACCTTATAGTATATCTTTCTTATCTAGAATTTACTTACTTATTACTAATATACTACTAGTATTTAGCTTAAATTATATAGCTTTATAATAAGCTATTTAAACTTATTAAAGCTACTTTAAAAAATAGCTATTATTATTAGGATAAAGTAAGTATAATTTTACTACCTAAATACTAAATTACTACTAACTTACTAGTAATTTATTATAAAAGTAAAGAAAAAGCTATAAAATACTATTCTATTCTATAAAAATTCTAATAAGTATAAATATATTTACTATACTTAAATAACTACTAATATTACTTATAAAGTAAAGAGTAATAAGTATATTATAGTAGTATTACTAAGTAATACTATAAACCTTAAAATATAGATTAATATTTTAAATAGTCTTTACTTTATAGCCTAGAATATCCTAATAGTAAGCTTTCTTAATATATATAGCTAATACTTAACTAACTTACTAGTAGTTTATACTTTATACTACTAACTTACTTAATTATATTAGTCCTATTAAGCTTCTTAGTAAACTTTAGGTTTATATATATAAAGAGAGGGATTCTAATAATAAAGATACTCCTAAGGCCTTTATCTTTATAGTTATTATAGCTACTATTACTACTAAGAAACTAGTAGTTCTAGTAACTAACTTTATTATAAAGGGGTAAGTACTTAGTAGCTATATAATAGATTATTTAAGTTATTTAAGTAAATTAACTTTGTTTTCTAATATCTTACTATATTAACTTATAAATTATAACTATTTTATATTAACTTTATTACTTAACTATTACTTATAGTTATTAATAATTTCTTTAGTGCTAAAATCCCTTTTTAATACCTAAGAATTCTTTAAAGTATTATAGCCTTTCTATTTAACTAGATATTTATAATACCTTCTATTATAGTAATATAAAATAATTCTCTTAACTTTAAACTCTTATTTATTATCTTTAATATTATCCTATAGTAAGGATATATTTTCTATATTAGTTAGGTTCTCTTTAAAAGGCTTAAAACTAGTAATATTAAATATATTATATAATTAAGTCCTAGGTAGTAACTTTAATTAATATACTAATCTATAACTCCTAATTACCTTTTTAATCTTATAGGGGCCTAGATACTTTATAGCTAGCTTCTTACTAGGTTATCTTAAATTAATATTCTTTATTAATAGTAAAATATAATTACTAATTTTAAACCTTATTAGAGTTCTTTTCTAGTTATAATATTTCTTATACTAAGTTTATAAGTTACTTAAAAGCTATTTAATTATAGTATATTTCTCTCTTAGTGCTAAGACTTTACTTTTAGCTTAATTATTTACTAAAGGGATATTTATAATTACTTATTATAAACCTCTAGGATTATAACCTTATAATACCTTTACTAGTGTGTAGCTATATGTTATATAATTGCTTATATTATATATAAACTATGCTAATAATAGGTTATTTACCTAATTAGTTTATTTAGTATAAGTAAAAGCCCTTAAATAATATTCTAGGACCTAGTTTAAATATTCTATCTAGCTATCTATTTAGGGATAAAAAGCAATACTAAGTAGTTACTTAGTTATAAGAAGATAATAAAAAGTTATCTAGAAACCACTAGTAAATATAAAACCTTAGTCTATTATAATACCTTCTAGAGCTCTATAATCTCTAAAAATATATTTTAAGAATATAGTTACTAGCCTATTACTAGTTAGTTATATTAATATAGGAATATAAATACTATATTTTATAAATTAGTTAATAATAACTAGAATTATATTATAAGTCTAGTTTAAATCTTTTATTAGTAAAAGTCTAGTAATAAAATCTATTAATAATTCTTAAAAAGGGTAATTAAGTATTAGTAGTATAGCTAGCTTACTATATAGTTTATAATGCCTTAGTTTTAAAGTTTAATAACTTATATAAGTACTAATATATACCTTTATATCTTTCTTTATTATTAGCTAATAATATTAGTTTATAATCTAATAAAGAGTTTTACTTACTCCCTAATACCTAGTAGTAAGGTTATTATAAGTTAGTAATAAAATTTCTTTTCTTATTCCTAGAGAGATAAAAATATAATTCTTAAATATTAATAGCTTAGAAGGTTTAATAGACTATATCTAGGATACTACTAAATTACTACTTTTAAGTAACTTTAATTAACCTATAATAAAGTTATTCCCTTACTATACTTTATATAATAAGACTTAAATTAAGGGTTTTAATTCTAAGCTTTTTTCTAGAAAGTTAGAGATAAACTTAAAAGAGGTTCTTTAAATAAATTAAATCCTAGCTATAATATCTCTATAAGTAATTAGTTTAATAAATACTTCTAGTCTTATAGGTATATAAATAAGTAATGTTTTTAAGGGGTATCCTTACTACTTACTAGTAATAACCTATGCTAGTCTACCCCTAATAGTAGTAGCTAGTCTAATAGGAAAATTAAAATAACTAAGTAATAAACTAAATATATGCTAGGTGCTAGTAGTATTACTATAGCTAGCTTATTACTTATTAATAAAAGAATTAAAAGTATTAAATAACCTTACTAATATAACTCTTCTAAGATTATTTAGATTATTAGGTTCTTTAGGAATATAGTTAAGTTATAATTTTTTAAAACCCTAGATATTAGTAGTATTATTATAGTGTTATTATAACTAACTATTAGTTACACTAAGTAATGTTTTTATAAAACCTATAGTACTAATAGTATTACTAGGGTATTCCTATTACTTAGTATTTATAAATTTAGATAAAAAGGTAGGAAGTTATTTAATTACTACTTTTACTTTCCTTACCTTACTTATAAAATCTAGTTTTCTTAAAAGTAAGTTAGTAGGATTTAATTTCCCTATATAATATATAATCTTAAAGTTAAAAGAATAAAGCTTATTAAGTATAGTTACTTACCTGCTAGTAAGCTTAGGCTTTATAGCTAGGTACTTATAGTTTAAATAGTCTATAATAACCTTAATTATATAAGCTAAATAAGCAAGGTAGTGTCTTTATATATAAAAAGCCTCTTAGATAGCTAATAATTTACTATTAGGTATTAAATAGCATAATTTAGTATTAGTTATTTTCCTTAATATAAATATAACTAGGTGCTAGTAACCTAGTATATATTATAAGTATAGCCCTAATTATATATCTAAATATATCTATCTTCACTCTAAGATATATAAGTAAGTTAAAATATACTAAAATTAGCGCTTCTTAAAATTTCTATTAAAGTTCTCTAAATACTACTAACTTATAGGGTTCTAGGTTAAATATTACTAGTTACTATTCTCTAAGGTAATTTATTAATAAAATAATAACTTTACTATACTATTTAATAAAATAGCGGTAAAATCTAGTAAAACTAAGGAATAACTAAATATTAAAGACACTATATAGTATTAGCTAGGTTATAATTACCTTAACTCTTACTAAGTCTATTATAATACCTTTTACTAATATCTTAAAGCCTAAGAATTTAACTTTCTTAACTAAAAATTAATACTTCTTAAGGTTAATAAAAAGACTTATATCCCTAAGCCTATATAGGATTTATTTAATATATTCTATATACTCCTTAACTATACTACTATATATTAGTATATTATCTAGGTAAATAATATAAGTCTTATTAATAAGTCCTTTAAGAGTATTATTAATATACTTCTAAAAGGTTACTAGTATATTAACTAGTCTAAATAGTATTATAAGATATTTAAAGTAGTTATAGTAATAATAAAAGGCTATCTTTTACTTATTACCTAAGCAAATATATAGCTAGTAATATATATCTTTTAGATTAAAAACTATAAAAATAACTATACTTACTAATTAATTAAGGATTTTAGTAATAAGGGATAAAGGGGCCTTATCCTTAATTATAATCTTATTTAAGCCCTTATAATCTATATAAAGCCTTAATTTCCCTCCTTTCTTTAGAATAAATAAAATTAGGGCTTTAGCTAGGCTAACTAATCTTCTAATTTACCCTTTAAGCTATATACTTATAAGGTACTCTCTAAGAACTAATAGCTTCTTTTTAGCTAAATTATATATAGGCCCCTAAGGTAGTGTTTTCCTTTTTTCTAATTTAATTATATAAGTATAGCCCCCTAGTTTAGGAAGCTTACTTACTAGCTCTTTAGAAAAAATATCTATAAACTCTATATATTCCTTTAGAATTATTAGTATAAGGCATTAGGTACTTATACCTTAATTTAATATAGCTTATTTACTACTTATGCTTTCTAAAATTAGTATAACTATAATACCTTTACTTTTTTACTACTAGTAAGTATATTCTAGTAACTATATAGCTACTTTACTATTTAATTATACTTCTATTACTACTAGGTTCTTTAATTAGTTCTTATCTTTTTCTTTCTAATTTTTATCTTTTAAAATACTTAGCCTAATCTTTATTACCCTAAATAGTAATAAAACTATTACTTATTTTTTCTCTTTATATATTTACTACTTACTATAAATAAAGAAGAGGTATTCTATAGTTACTAGATATCTCTAAAATCCCTAATCCTAATATATAATTATAGGTAAATATTCTTTAGTCTAATCTATACTTAGTATTATCCCTTTACCTATATTAGTAATATAGTAGCTAACTTAATAGACTTTTATAAATCCTATACTATTTTTTACTTTTATTAATATTTTTAAGATTCCTTAATATAGAATCTCTTTTTAGCTTATACTCTCTAGTACTTAGTCTAATTAGATTATATTCTCCTAATCCTTTTTTAATAATAATTTAGAATAAATTATTAAGAACTATATACCTATATTAAATAGCGCTTTTATAGCTAATTACTAGTTATCTTATTATAAAGATACCTATATTCTTATTTTATTATTTATAGGGTATTCTATAGTAAGATTATATTCCTAGGTTTATACTATTTAAACTAGTATTATATTAGGTAATATAGCTTTATTACTACTTTTACTATATCTTTTAGTTATATACCTATTACTTTTATAAGTAAAATAGTCTAGTACCTAATAAGCTAGTATAGTATATCTAGGCTTTCTATATTTATAGTATACTAGAAATAGCTTTTTTACTTAATCTTTACTTTATTACTATATCTTATCTATAAGTAATATAAAGTATTACCTCTTTCTTTTAGGGTCTTAACTTTTTTTATTACTTTAGCCTAAACTTATTATAACCTTTGCTTTCTTATCTTAGCCTTATAACTAGCTTTAAGTTATTAAAATCTCTTAGCTAATTATTTACTTTCTTATAGTATTATTTAAGCTATTTAGAAAAATAGTAATTTATAGATATATTAAGATTACTTTAGGTAACTTAGCTTTTACCTTAGTCTAAGCTTTTATAAAGGCTTAAAATAATTAGTTACTCTTTTACCTAAGATTTAGTAGTATTCTTATTACTTCTAAGTATTTTATACCCTTATTTATTATTCTAGTTTTTAGCTATTCTAGAAAACCTACCTATATAAATAATAAGTAATCTATATACTTATCTATAGCTATATAATCTATCTATTATTACTTTATATTATTAGCTAGGTAGCTACCTATATATATTACCTTAGTAGTATTATCCTTAAAGGTATAGTAGTCTAATTTAAATAATATATCTATATTTACTAGGAAATTCTATAGATTCTTATATATATCCCCTTTATATATAGGTATTTTTATCTATATCTTAATAAGACTATTTTACTATATAATTACTACTAAGTTACTATAGATTATTAGTAAAACTATAGCTAAAGTTTAAGGGGTAATTATAAGTTCTAGAGAAAGTCTAGCTAATTCTAGATTTACCTTAAGCTCTCTAATCTATGCCTTTATTTATAGAATTTCCTATATCTTTTAAAGGTAATATAGCTTAGCTTATATAACCTTATAGTGTCTTTATAACGCTCTATCTAGGTTATTTATATTATCTATACCTTTACCTAGATTAGGATTAGGTAGCGTTTACTATACCTTATTATTATTTATAGTTCTAGATTATAGGGGTTCTTTACCTTCCTAATTATCTATAGCTTTATTATTATAGGGTATTAGTGTGTTTTATATAGATCTTTAGAGCATTAGCTATATAATAATCTAGCTAATAGTTTATATCCCTAAAAGGGTTTTAAAGATTAATTTATTATAGCTTAAGTATAAGGTTAAATAAATAAAGTAATAGCTAAGATTCTTATAGTTACTACTAGGAAGATACTAGCTAGGGGTAGGTATATAAAGGTTTTAATCTCTAACCTAGCACTAATAATATATATAGTCTTTAAGGAATACCTTGCTTTATAAGTATATAGCTATCTTATAGCTAGCTAGCCTTTTTGTTATTTACGCAGCCTAAAGGTCCTTTGAAGATTCGCTCTAATGAACGTCCTGTCTCTGACCTCTGCGCTCCTGACAGATATACCTAATAAATTATTTAATCTAGACCTCTATAAAGAGATTATTCACCTTAGATAGGTTTTTAAGTATAAAACTAATAAAAAAGGGCTAGTTATAGAGTTTAAGGCTTAAATAGTTATGCGAGGAAACTAGTAACTAAAAGATAACCTTAATAACTATACTATAACGCTTGCTTCTTAATCTCTACGCATGCTACTTGCTGTCTACTATGCTAATAATCTTAATACGTGTTAATACGATGTTTAGAATGCCTTCCTATACATAGAACTTAAAAATCCTATCTTCTATAAGCTATTAGAGGGTATAAATGCATAAGGCTATCTCTAGAAAATAACTAGAGTATTATATAGGCTATAGGAAGCTCCTTAATAATAGTTTCTCTATCTAATAAGATTCCTACTAAATCTAGGCTTTATCTAAGGAAAGGAAGACCTATATATCTTTATAAAGGGCAGATTTATCCTATTCTTCTATATAAATAATATTATAGTACTGTATTTAAACGGATTTAAAGCAGAATTTAAAGAGCTATATAAGTAGTTAATAAATAGTCTAGATATAAAGAACCAAGGCGATTTAAAGTGATTCCTAGGTATTAAGATTATTAGGAATTATAATACTAAAGAGATATAGTTATTACAGGAATTATATATTTAAAAGATTACTTAGAAATTTATTCTTAACGCTATAAATAATAATTAGAAGAGCTTAATTATAATACCTCTTATAATAGCTATAATACTCCTAAATAATAGATAGACTACTAATAAAGAGATTAATTACTATAGAGTAGTTATTAGCTCTTTAGTCTATCTTTATATTATTAGAAGACTAGATATAGCTTTTATAGTATCTAAGCTTACCTTCTTTATAATAAACCTGTTAATAAAGCATATAAAGCTTATAAAAGGAGCTTTAATATATACTTAGAATATAAGGAAGCTATGTATCTAATACTTAGGAGTAAATAGCTTTAATATATTATTCTCTAGCACTAATGCTTCTCTTAGTAATAACCCTAATACTTAGAAGTTAATGTAAGGCTATGTCTTTATTATACATAGAGCTATAATTAATTAGAAGTCTAGAAGATAGTATTATATAATAACTTTAAGTATAGAAGCAAAGCTCTTTATATTAAATTACAAAGCAAAAGAGCGTATATCTCTGGGGAGACTGCTTTATAATATTAGTATATAGGTTCCTTTGCTATTAATTATCTAGTATAATAATAAGCAAACAATTTGTATTATAAAGTATAAGGAAGGAAGGCTTTAAACTAGCCTTAAGCATCTTAATATAAATTAAATATAGATTTATAAGCAATATACCCTAGGTAATATTAAGGTAAATTAGTTAAAAACCTCTAAGATACTTACTAATAGCTTTATAAAGCCTTTATTAAGCTAAATATATAGGGATTTCTATTACTAGGTTAGCTTATAAAAGGTTCCTATATAAACTATAACACTAGGAATCTATTATAATCTCTTCCTACGCTTATAAACTCTAGCTTTAATAGATATCTTAGCTAGGGGGGGTGTGTTAGGGAGAGCGCCCTTAAAGCCTAGGATATATAAGGGTAACGCGCACTAACTAGGATAAAACCTTTAGTAAGATAATAGGTAAAGATAATGTATTAGAAGTACCTCTATAGACTAGTTATTACTATAGCGTACTGTGTACCTTTTAGGTACAAAAGTCAGGTGCCGTCTGCACCTCTGATTGATCAAAACTTAAACGTTTTCTATCATCTACATTCACCCCTACCTTGACAAGAGGGCAACGAAGCCGCGAGGGGTACCAGCCCCCTGCTGCACGGGTAGCTCTCGAGACTGGTAGTCATACGCGGGCCAAGTGAGCGAGACCAGTACCGCGAGGGGTGCTGATGTCGCATGTCGGCTCATGACTGGTAGTAAACACAGGCAGCGAGACCAGTAGCACATACACCGCGGGTGATGCACTTACCACTCCCGGGCCGCGGACTGGGCTCACCACCAAGCTTGTCACATTGCTACTATTCTCCATATCTCACCAAGAAATGGCTACTGGTCATGCTCCGTTGTTGCAAGCCGAGCATGGCGCTGAAAGTTCTCCATCGCTGGCGAAAGGCCTAGGGTAGCTAATGATTGCAGTTGGTAACAATGGATCATGTCCTATCTCGAATCAGCCCGGCTCTCAGAATTAATGGGCTTCTATGAGCAATAGCGACACCGCCACTCTTTGACAATCAGCAAGACCAGTAGCCGCGCCACAGGAAACTTGGCATTACCAGCCAACGGGCTGTCGGTTGCGGTCAAAGCATGGGCTGTTTGGAGGCTTTACATGGGCGCAACAAATGGGCGCTAGGCGCTAGGGACTAGCTTCCATATCCCATGGCCGCGCCACAATCTAGAGCAACCAGGTCAGTGGCCATTGCCTAAGACTGGTAGATGGTGACAATACCTCATGCCGAGCTCGGATTGACACCTATAGTTTACAGGAGGCTACCAGGCCTACCTCAGGTCCTTAGAATTCGGAGAGCAGTAGGATGTTGGCCGAGGGCCAGAGCTGATCAGTACCCTGCTCTGCAGTCAAGCAGCACCTTGGCGCTACTGAGCGGGAGGCCTCGACCTTGTATTTATAGCCGTACGCTGCATAGCTACTGGTAAAGGTGTGTGGCTAGGACAGTCTATGAATTAATCAATCAATCAATCATTGGCGCTACTGGGCTCGTACTCTGCAGTGATACTGGGACCGAGCCATCCTTTCACCACCACGCCGGCTAATGCTAGCCTCTAGCCGCCCGCTCCTCGCTGGCTACCAGGCTCAAAGCATGCTGTCCTTGGCCAGAGGCTGGTCCCGCTTGTCAAGGGGCCTGACACACTGGCGATGAATCCTTTATAGCATAGGATTTTATATCGATTGACAAGACTGATACGATTGAGCACCCTCATTTCATTCAAAAGCCAGCGTCAAAGTCAGGTTGTGATGGCCAAACTTAAAACAAGCAAACTAGCAGATAAAGAAAGCACTAAGAATAAAGAGGGATCAATAGACGAGTTTTTAATCGACCTTTGTGTTTAGTCCTTTCAGCTATACATTCCGCTTTCCATACTTCACGCATGCCTCATGCTCTCTCCATGCGTCGATAAGCCAATTGTATTTGCCAAGGCCATCGACAGAGCGTCGTCCATCCCACTCAAGGAAACACCAAGTCCTGCCTAAAGGGCTTAAGATATCGATTCGGCCTCTGTGGCGGCCAGCCAAACACTAGCTATACAGTCGAGGAATTGCTGCTCCTCAGTCATTACAGTGTCAGCTTCCCAGTGCTCAGCCATCCAGACATCCCATACGTCAAATTTCAGAGATCCGCAGTGATTCAGCAGAACATAAGTCTTCATAGGGTTTAAGTTACCGGTCAGGAGTGTTAAGTAAAGGTTCGTGACTGCTGTGGCATCGTCCTGTTTTGCCCATGACCAGATATTGACGACAATATTTGCGTGACTCAACCTCGCCTCACAGGTTTCTTCGTTATACACATGAGGGACGAGCGCAGCACGCAGATCGGCCAGGCTATACTGAGATTGTAGGTCGCCTTCCCATTCTAGGCACACCAATGCAAGATAAATAGTGTCGCTCGCGCAATCCTGTACACTGCAAACGGATTGCAAGTGAGGGCCAAGAAGCATCCATATATCTGGAAGTGGTGTCTGGATGATCTGGGACCAGACGAGGTTGTGCTTCTCTTTCTGTTGATCCACAGCCCCCAAGGTCGATGGATAGCCGGGCATTATTTCGACAGCAGCGTAGAGGCAAATTGAATTTTGCAATGCTGACGTGGTAGATGAATGTTATACCGGGCTGGGCGTCAGTCTACGAGCATATTCAGTGTCATGGGTAAGTCACTTAAATGTTTTACCTGGCAATCAAGATCCTACGCATGGGAGCCAAGTGTACATGGTTCAGCTTGCGATAGCCACCTAATAAGTCCAACCACATCTGGGTGGCCCGCACCCAGGTCCCTAGCATAGACCGGCAGTCAGGCATCGCTGCCTGACTAAAGCGACCATTACCTCTTTTCTCCAATCGTAGGCGGATCGAGCTTCACGGTAAGCTAGTGGTGGCTGAGTCTTCTGCCATTCCCGAAGTTCCTGATCTTCCAGCTTTCGTTTCTGCATACAGCTTCTTACAGCGGGAAGCTGGCAATCAGAGATATGGTTCGCTCTCGTATCCAGCGGCCACGAATGCCTCCGACTGGAAGGCTGGGCTCGGAATAACAATGTATTCTCCAGGTCATGGGTGCGGGAGGTACTCGCAAGCCGAGAGCCAGGCTTGTACATACCCTTAGCCTGGTTACTGGCGTCACAGGTTTACTAAGAAAGCCAGCACGCAGGTACCAACTTAACTCCCGTCGCCAACGGCTTGGAGCTGCACAGAATCGGGACAGGGCACTATTTAGTCCATCCAATCCACTTATTCCAGCCAAATAATGTTGGAAACATGATTTACATGTTAGTCAACGGTAATTGACGACCAAGTACAGCGCTATGTCAGACATCGCCCGAGCTCTCTGTCCACGAACACGCGCAGAACGTGAAAGACGGAAAGGCTACAGGAGACGCAGAACCGCCATAAAGAAGCTGCATGAGCTGGAGAGCTTTTGTGGGTACGAAGTATGGACGCTTATGAAAAAAGACAATAAAGTCTTCATCTATCATTCTGCCAGCCGATCACCAGAGCCACCCTCTTATACGGAGATTGTAAGCTTGCATCCCTTTAAAGGAAACATGAAATACTAACAGTCTATACTTAGCTTGAAACATATCCCTTGCCTGTTATATACACCTCTGGCAATGCGGAAGATCAAACAGATAGCCTAAGTCGAGTGGCTGAGGAGGAGCGGAGTCCCGGTAGTAACGAAGCGATGCAGTAGTAATACATAACATTTAGAACTTAAGCACAGGTTTTAATGTTTATCTAAGATCCATCCTAAGTATATGGTTTATACACCCAAATGTGTGCTCCTAGCCATCTTGGCTAGCCCTTGTAAGGTTTTTGCGAAACGAATAGACAGTCGAACAGAGTCTATTGTGCAAAAGCATGCTATCAGGCCTGGTGACTCCTAGTAGTGAAGACGTGAACCAACGAGGACAGGCATGCTCATAGTGCTCAGATGTCATCTTTCACTGCCATCATCCGGCCATACCTGGCCTCGCAAATGTCGCGGACCTAGTGGAGAATCTCCCGGTGTAAGCCCTCCGCGGGGGTCTAGATCAACCCCGTAGGCAGGACTCGGTAGCCAGTCCATGGGCGGCTCCTATGACGGCCGCCAATTCTGCTCTTGATCACTGGGAACCTGGCCGCTGGTGCCTAGGGATCGGGCAATCGATTCCTCAACATCGCGAAGTAAGGCATAGAGTAGGCCAGGGGCTATTCACGTAGACAAGGGTCGAGGACGAAGCTTTTCATTGTGATGCCAATAACTATTCCTGTGTAACTACCTAGTGTGTATCAACCCTTGTGGTGTTCTTCAAACCAAATCGTATCTGTTAGCGCTGTAAGACCTCATACAGTTTCTCTCTTGTTTAGACTGCGGGATACAAGAACGATCCTTCGGCGCGGCGGACACGGCCGACTCTCTCTTGATGTGATGAGATGCACCCTGCGTTTCAGAGGTGCATTCGTGCAGCAGTCCGAATCCAGGTTCTGGCGCTTCGAGGTGACAATCTTTATTCTCCGGAATATGGAGCCATGCAGGCGAGCAGCATGAGCCTTGAATTTGGTGACGTCCTCCAACACCACTCCCTTTGACTGACATTCCGGCCGAGGGCAGTGTATTGGAGCCCCGCGGGCGTGCGCCAGGTGCTTCTCTATATAGTCCCAAAGTTTTGCCTGGCGCGCGTAGCGCTTGCCACAAAATAGGCACGCGGCTGTCTTGCCAGGCGGTGCGAGCTCTTCATCTTTAATCTGAGCAGCATTGTTCTTAATGGTTTGCAGGGGACCATGATCACCGCCGGGCTGAGACGGGTCTGGCAAGCCGCATCCCCCATTCCCTAACTGCACAGTTCCAGGGGGCTTCGGGAGGAGAGGAAGAATTAGCTATTGAACGAAATCTGCCAGGGAGGAAACTGGAAGTTTGAATGGCACAGCCTGCACTTTGGCTGACTCACGAGGTAATGAAGCATCCTGCAGAGCTGGGTCCGATTTGTTCATGGCAACGGCCGACTGCGTGTTTCTCGGCCTTTTCTTCGGCTGGTTGCGCTGGACCGGCTCGCACACAAACGCGTAAGCAACCCAGGCATTAATCGCGTCGACTTTTCGCTGCACAATATCGTCCTCAGATAGCGCGTCGTCCATATCGCTGAGGATGTCCGCCACTCGAGCGCGCTGTGGCACGGTATGCTGGATATCTCGCTTAAACTCAGGTTCACGGATCCCCTGTAGCTGCTTCTGCAGTTCTTCTTCGTCCTTTGCGTGGAAATAGTCTTTGTAAATCATCTTGAATACCTTTCTGCGGTGTTTCTGTCTTGCTGTCCGTAGCTCACCACGCTTGTGCGTGTATATTGCTTGCTCTTCCGCCGGCGCTGCCGATACACGGCCGTACTTCTCCTTGAGGCTGGTTTTAATGCTCTCTACCTCTCCTTCAAGACGCCGTACGTCTCTGTTAGGGCCGATGGCACTCATCAAATCGTCCGAGACCACCTTCGGTGCCCTCTCATCTCGACGCAGGCCCATGTGGTTGAAGATGGCAAGGTAGGGAGTCCTTGTTCCTCAACCGAGGAAGGCGTCCTGGATGATAGCATTGCAATTGGCGTTGTGGTAAGCCTCCTGGTAGATGGTGCTGTTTGGGCGGTGGCGTAGGCCTTGGTCTCGAACGGATTGACGATAGTTCTCTAGCGCCGCATTAGAAGGGGCCGCGTCGTGGGTACGAATGATTATGGAGCTTACCGTCAACACAATTAGCGAAACCTCGCCGGTATGCATACTCTGTCAGGTTTTCCTCCAAACCCAGAGCGACCCCAAGACAGTTTAAGCGACTATCGAATATCGCAGCAGTCAACGGTTCATCAGACTTCGTGCCCAGGTTATCGTGAGTTTTCCGGAAGACTGGACGATGCAGCCACTCTCGCTTCCATCTGATTTTGATCGAGGGCTGGTTGAGTTTGGTGCTAAAGAACGGCTCCGGCCGCGTCTGGTAACCTGGCGCGTCAATGACGCCTTCGGCCAGCGCCTTGGCAAGGATGTGAGACACAGGGCAAAGAGCAGGAATAGGCTCTTTAATGAAGGTAAACCATGTCGGCACGATGTGCTTATTTTCGCCTTTGTGCCAACGAAGCAAGATCTGCATAGCCAACCAATCACGGCCGCCATTTCCCTCGGGATCGCGAATGATCCAGAAATCGATGTCCTCCCAACAGAGCACTTTGAGCTTGGGATTATCCCAACGCTCATCGACTCCACCACACACCCAGCACTCCTTCGGGCGTCGCCGCACGCAGTCGTCCTCGTCTTTTTCCACATCAGTGTACGCATCTGTGTCTTCTGCGGCCGCCTTCAAAAGTCTATCAAGATTCGGAGGTTTGGCGTACACCAGCTCATGTTTTCGGCAGCCTGTATACATGGCGATGTGGCGGACAGTAGCGTCATCGAGTCGGTCGAGTCCGATGTGGAAATGGGAAGTATCATGAACCCAAAGGTAATAGATATAATAGATGAAGAAATCAGGACCCATGGTCGGCTTGGCTTTTGGCTCTCGTCTTAACTTCCATTTTAGCGTAATAAAGATTTTAGCATATTGACAAAGATGGTCCCTAAGGTTGTTATCCCACGGCTAAGCAGTGTACTTTTTGTAGAGCCCTCCAAGTGTCCTCGTGTACACTCGAATTAAGTTCTCTGAGTTAATTGTGCCCTTGCTCCAACGAAGGTCAGAGTCTCGCATAAGATATCGTATGAAAGACTCGCCAAGGCCTTTGTTGTCAAATGTCAGAGTCTTTAGTATGGCTTTCCACTCCCCCCGCCTGCCCATCTTGTCGCAGAAGCCTTGCCATCGTTGTTGCAAGCGAAAGAGGCTAATCTTGTGGTTGTCCGAGTGGTTAGGGGGCAATGGTCGTCGAGCGTTTCCGCGCGCCCAGCGGTTTTCGAGTTCCTAGGGTTGCCACGGCTCAGGCTCTGGGGTCTCGTCGTCGCGAAGTTGGCGCTGGTACTGTTCAATCCTAGCTTAATCAAACTCCATAGTATCTTTCCACAGTGCGTGTTTGGGAAAATACTGTGGTACGCTACGCGATCAAAGTGAATGGTTAAGTAAGGAACACAACTTGGGTTTTTTTTAATTCAATCGGCATGACAGCACTCTGCTGGTATGCCTGACTTTAAATGCTGCGGTCAGCCCATTCTTAGCTGTATTTGCTGGTGACCCGGGTTTCTGGCTATCATAATGCAGTAGCCTAGGCGCGGGCGCAGCATGAGGTTGTCCTCAAGTCCATAGTACTGTGCGAAGTACAAATGGTCTCCAGTGTAGGTACCTCCAACGGGGGTTCTGCGGGTCTGAAAACGGGGCCGACCTAGACCCGAAAAGGGGTCTGCCAACCCCAACACATGGATTAATGCTGTAATATGAGTTGTGCACTTGTTGCCAGGCAGGATACGGCGGCGTTTCATCATGGCAAGTGGCCTCGGGCGCTCGAGGGCACCATTTCCACAACGCAGGCCAGCCCCTAAAAAAAATAAAAAATAATATACGGATTAGTGTTCATGATTACATGATTCGCGTGCGGGGTTTTCGTCGTACCGAGAAACAAGAACTCCGTGAACATTGATTTACCGCGAGGTGGCTGTATTGCATGCATGCATCGGACTGGTTGTGCTCGAGGGCAGGGGAGGAAGTGGACCCAGCACTTTTTCCCTTTTCCACCAGTTCTTCCAGTGCGCCTTCTAAAAGTTGTGGACTCCGTTGTACATAGGCGAGGAGGATCAAACACCCTAAGGAACCTAACCAGACCCAGTATATTATTGAAATGCAAAGTAAAAAAGAAAAGTAAGGTGAAATTATCATAATCGCTGGTGTTCATGGTAGAATTGATACTATTTTATGAAACTTTTGCATCTTTGTAGCTATTTATGTATATTTTAGGGTAATCTCTGTTCATGAGTATGGAGGAGTACTACGGAGTACTCCGTAGGACGGAGTAAATAGCCACATACTCCGTAGGAGGCTATCTAGTTGTCTGCCCCAGCCATCCCATCGAAGTGTCAAATGGCCCCACTCACACCAGTTGACGGCGGGCCGAGATACGGGCAGGGCATTGTAATGCAGCAGCAGCCCACCGACGGCCTGATGGCCTGCACCCATGACTTGCGTGGCACAAGAACATGTGCCCGTACGTACTACAGTTCCTTGATGGACGCTAATAAACTTCCACCGGGCGGCTCGCTGGGTCCGGGGATTGGCCGCAGGATGAGGTAGCGAATCGAGCGGTCACCGCTCCAATGACTCACCGGGACTAAACCGAGAATAGAGCCGCCTCAACAAGTTTGAAAGGATAGAGTTTTGCCAGACAGACAACTTCTCGCATAAAAACAACACGTACGTACATGTATGTTGCAGTAGACGCTCCAGCATCCGTATCATGTGACATGGTGTCGCCGTGGAAGACGCACGTCACAGCTCGCAATTGGCGGCTGAAAACTCCGTGCTCCGTAGATTTGTCTTCAGTATGTAGAACTTCGGGCAACAAGCGGGCGACAAGCAGCGGACGCGACTTGCTCTATGCTGCTGCATGAAGGCGAGTATGAAATGAAGAGCTGGCGGAGACAAATCTCGACGTTTTCTCTTCCGGCAAAAAAACGATCATCACCGCACGCCTCTTTTGTAGAGCCGGTATGACCAAAATTCGATCCGCCAACGTATTATCGGGTGGCTCCAGTACAGCAAAAGTACCAGACAGACGTTTCAATGTTTTTTTTTTATCTTAGTCCAGTCTGCACTCTTGACGTCACACCTGAGCATTGTGAGCAGCTCGGTGCCTCCTTCATTGCTGCTCAAACAGGCGGACCCCCCCCCCTAAAAAAAAAAAAAAAAAAGCTGCTCGGTTCTCATTATTCCATTTTGCGCTTGATGGCAAAGCTTCTGATGGTCACTTCTTCGCTTATTTTAGGCCCTACCTTAAATTGTTTCGTCCTGGTGACCTTCTTTTCACACTGGCTGCGATCCCAAAGGGTGTGATCCACGAGCCGGTGCAAACTTTGCACGAGTGCAAAATGCATCTAACCGGACGCGCTAGCTATTTTTATTAGCTAAGATCTATAGAAATTTATAGAACTTTATCTAAATTATATAAATACTATATCTACCCCTATTTATAATATATCTTTTTTAACTAGGGCTGTGTAAATACCTATAATAGGCTTAGATTCCTTAATTTTACTAACTTTACCCTTATTTTAGGTGCAAACTTTACACTTTGCGTTATCCCTGCGTAAAGTTTACACTAGTATAAAAAAGATAGTATAAAATAGCCGCCCTATATAACTCCACATATAATTTGTATCATGCAATGTCGGTGCAAAGTCTGCACCGGCTCGTGGATCACACCCAAAGCCATTATCCTATCTAGTCCACTCTGATCGTTTAAAGTTTCAGCCCCAGCGATCCGCGAACGGGGCAAGTTTCGACATCGCGCAAATGAGCCGAGTGCAGATCCTGGAATGTACCGAGTAGCTCCACGAGCGATAATGCTTCATTCTTGTTTCCTGCACCAACGCGGTCGTCTGATGTCGTGTGTTGAGACAGGTTTTTATTTTTTATTTTTTTTTATTTTTTAGGTCAGTCAATAATAACGAGCACAATGTAGACAGACAGAAGAGGTATTCTTTCGCCCGTTGTTGGGCTGTGGCTGGAAAGGCAGAGGCATCAAACCATCGCATCACCACCACCCGCCATTCGTTCGTGCGTTAAGTTATTATGTGAGGACAAATTGTGCAACAGACCGACACCCTGGACTGAGGCCAGAAGCTGGATGACCAGAACGGGGCTAGGGTGGACGAACAAAGCCGCCAGGCCAAGGCCAGACAAAACACGAAGGTCAGCACTGGCTTCCCAGCTACTCCGTACGTTTCCTTACGTATGTATTATTGCTGCAATCCTCCGTCGGCACGCCGAAGTCGATGTACATACATATGTACATACATGTAGCAGGAAAGCCCCCGACAGCCAACAGGGCCCACAGGGCCCATAGAGCCCACAGAGCCCACAGAGCCCACAGAGCCCACAGAGCCCACAGAATCTCAGGGGTGTTTAAGAACGTCAAGGGTGGGGGGCGCGAGGCGTGTATGGTGGATGACGGGGCGATGCGTGCGATGTGTGCGATGCGTGCAAAATGCGTCTGATTCGAACTTGGTGTGAGGAGCACGACGTGCGGCTTGCAGCCGCTGGTGAGGTGATACTATGTACATATTCTTCGAACGTGCATTGCAGGGTGCGGCCTGCCTGCCTGCCTGCCCGCCCGCCCGCCTGCCTGCCAATAGTGCCACACGGACGAGGAACCAGGTCAGAACTCGTGCTGTTCATGTTCTCCCATGTGCCAGATCGTATTACCGACGTACACCAGACACATTGATTGGCACAGCACACCAAACAGTGCACGGCAACCAGACACGACAGCTTTTGGAACGAAGCACGCATCCCGGCCGGCGAGAGCCAGAACCTGCCAAGTACCAGTGCCAGTGCCAGTGCCAAAGCCACACGCATGCAGCGCAGCATGCAGACATTTGGCATGGGATGGGGCATGGGATGGGGCATGGGTGGCCCCGCTCGCTTCGCAATGCCACCCTGGGGTGGATCTAGAGCGAGTGCGCCCGTTCCCTCCCATTCTCATGGGTAAGGTGAGTTTGGCCGCCAGCTGTGCAGGTCCTTCCTCCACCAACAGCCTCTCCCCAATTGCCCGTTTTCCTTCCTCCTCCCTCTCCCCAAGTTGTCGTCAATCCGGATACGGCTGCGCGGGATCAGCACGAATTCGAGTTCATCTCGCCATCTCCGGCCTCACGGTTTCTGACATCTAGAATCCTTTTCCCTTCCGTCCCCATCGCCTCGGCCTTCTTGCCATCGTTCCATTTGTCCTGAGATTCGCCTTTGGGTGGCTTCTGACCAAGAGACGTCGGGTTTGACCCCAGCCCATGCGCTTGGCCCCTCATTGCTTCTCGGGCTCTGCTCCTGAATCATCTTGACACTCAACCTTTTCAACGCCGCCGACAAGTTCCTTTGCGCAACGAGCTCCCTGGTAACCTGGCCGAGTGCGCATCGTCTGTCTTCGTCGATACAGCGCCTTGCTCTCTTTGTGTGTTTTCTCGTCATCGCTAGGCTCATTGTCGCCGCAACAGCACCAAGGTTGCGCGGCCGTCCATAAAACTTGCGTGCATCATGGCGAATCATCATCCTTCACCAACCATGATGCAGATACAGCAGCAGCAACAGCAGCAGCAGCAGCAGCAGCAGCAGCAGCAACAGCAACAGCAACAGCAACAGCAACAACAGCAGCAGCAGCAAGCTGCGGTGGCTCCTCAGAATGTCCAGCAAAGCCACTTCCCATCATCGCACCAGATATCGGCGATGAATGAGGCTGTCTGGTTGCAAATCGGTATGAACCCTTCGCCTTTGGCGTGCCGCATCCCCTTGCTATCACTTTTCAGTAGCACTGACACTTTTCTAAAGGAAGTTTTTCTGAGCTCCTGCGCGTTCCAGACGAGGCGATGCATGCCTACGAGCGGGCTCTGCAAGCGAACCAAAACTCAACGGCCGCAATGAATGCTATTGGCATGCTCCTCAAGGGCCGCGAAGCTTTCGACAAAGCTCTCGAGTTCTTCCGCGCTATTGTCCAGCTCGAGCAGAACAACGGCGAAGCCTGGGGAAATCTTGGTAGGTCGCCCAGTTGCCACATCACCCCTCCGCCGAAGCTGACCATCATGCCGCAGGCCACTGCTACCTCATGACCGAGGCTCTCCAGAAGGCATATGACGCTTATCAACAAGCCCTGGTGAACCTGCGAGACCCCAAGGTGAGTGTCTATGCCGCGTCTGAGCCGACGGGTGGCATTTTGCTAACCGTGTCTCGATAGGATCCCATGCTGTGGTATGGAATTGGTATCTTGTACGATCGCTACGGCAGCTACGATTATGCCGAAGAAGCTTTTTCCCAAGTGATGCAGATCCAGCCCGACTTTGAGAAGGCCAATGAAATCTACTTTCGTCTGGGAATAATATACAAGCAACAGTCGAAATTCAACCAAAGTCTTGATGTAGGTCGTGGGCTCTTTTTGCAAATGATGACCACATCATACTAATCTATCGAAAAAAAAGTGCTTCAAATACATCGTCAACTCTCCCCCTGGGCCATTGACCCAAGAGGATATCTGGTTCCAGGTTGGCCACGTTCACGAACAGCAGAAAGATGTATGTCTCAACTCTCAATTTGTTCCACGCACGCACGCCATGACTCACCTACCTGCCTTTGTAGTTTGACAGCGCCAAAGCCGCGTACCAACGGGTCCTCGATCACTCCCCCAACCATGCCAAGGTGTTGCAGCAGTTGGGTTGGTTGCACCATCAACAGAGCAACTCGTACGAGACTCAAGATCGTGCTATCCAATACCTGGAGAAGTCTGTTTCAGCTGGTAAGGCGCGACAAGAGGGGAAAGCATGACGCGGACCTAACACAAACAACTAACACTCATATTGTAGATAACCAAGATGCCCAGAGCTGGTATCTCCTCGGCCGATGCTACATGGCCCAGCAGAAGTACCCAAAAGCGTACGAAGCATACCAGCAAGCCGTGTATCGTGATGGCAAGAACCCCACGTTCTGGTGCTCAATTGGTGTGCTGTACTACCAGATCAACCAATATCGTGATGCCCTGGATGCCTACTCTCGTGCCATTCGCCTCAACCCTTACATCTCCGAAGTGTGGTACGATCTCGGCACTCTGGTAAGTTAATACCATTCTTTTCATTGCTTTTCTTTGCGAATGAAAAACCTGACCAGACACATAGTACGAATCCTGCAATAATCAAATCGCCGACGCCCTCGATGCATATCAAAGAGCAGCAGAGCTCGACCCTGGCAACCCTCACATCAAGGCTCGTCTCCAACTTCTCCGTTCTGGCGGCAGTAGCAGTGGCGGCCCTCAAGGCGCACCGCAACCTGCAGATGTTCATCCACAAGCCTACCAAGCCGCCGGTCCTACAGGACCTGTTGGGCCGCCATGGGGTAGTTCTGCGCATCAGCCTCCCGCAGGCGGTCCTCCGCCCGGCACTGCAGGAGCTGGCGATAACTGGGTTGGCAGACTTTCCAACGTCAACCCACCACCTCAGCCTCCCAACCCATACGACAACCGCAGCGACCATTTCCGAGGACCTCCACCTCCCCCTCAACGCCAGCCGAGCCCTCAACAGGAGCAGCAGATGCGTCCTGGGTACTCTGAACCCCGTGGCCCTGCTCCTCAAGCCCCCTCGAGACGTGGCCCTTCACCAGCTTCTGCCAGCCACCAATACGGACAACCTCCACCTCCATCGCAAGGTCTGACTCCGACTGACCGAAGAGTTGCCAACCCCAACTGGGGAGGTGCACCCCCGTCGGCATCAGCTCCTCCCTCCAACAACCCAAATGGTAGCAGTGGCCCTTCGAATGGCGCAGCGCATTTCCGGCCGACCAGCAGCCCCCGGGGCGAGGTCAGACCCCACGACAACCGCATGCCTTCTCCAAAATCCGCTTATCCTCAACACCAGCCTCCCTCGGGCTACGGTCACCACCAAGAGGGGCCTCCCCCACCTCCTCCTGGTGCCTCTGACAACGGACCTGTTGCCCCGCCTGCGGGTCCTTCTGACCCTGCTGCTCAGCGTCCTGATAGCCGTCCTCCATCTGGCGGCCCAAAGCGCATGCGCGAGTGGGAGGATGAGTCAGCCGCCAAGAAGCAAGCGAATGAGGAGAATCGTGCTCTTCTAGACGACAGGAGGCACCGCCGGCCTTCGACACCTCCCCGTGACGCTTATCGTCGCAACTCTGGCGAACCCCGTCGCGCGGATGAACAGCGACGTCCCGACGAGCCCAAGAAGGAGGAGTCTCGTCCTCAAAATGACAATTACCATCCTTCCGAGGCCGCTCATCATCCCCAGAGTCACTCTGTGGGCGGCTCGAACCAGCTCCCTCCCATGCAGTCCGCCAACGCTCCGTCAAGCGACAAGGCGCAGACTGGCCCGACGCCCAAGGAAGAACGACCCGCTTCTGAACAAGTTTCGGTAGCTGCAGCAGCCCCGGCAGCCTCAGAACCTGAGCGTGCTGCTAGGCAAATGGATGTCGATGAGGATTATGATGACAGTCCCGAGGATGAGAAGAAGCCCGCGGCTGTTGCCAATGGATCATTTCCGACATCAGGACCAGGCGACATCAAGATGACTTCGCCTGCGAGCGTTGGAGTGAATGGTTCATCCAGCGCCGCTACTAAAACCGAGTAAGAACTTGACTGAGCGATGACGCTGTGGTCAAGAGAATTCATGAGCTCCCTGAAAGTTATGCAGTAAAACTGTTGATGCCTTGTGCTTCATCTCTTCTTTGATTTTCTTCTCTAATTTACGTGTATATCACCGGGATTTATGGTTCCGGTTAATCTCATTTGTCGGGGGGGATGGAAGCTCAGAATGCTTGGGGTTTGAAATGCAACGGCGTGTGCAATGGGTCATGTGTGTGTGTGTCTTGATGTGATTTTTCAATTTTCATTTCAATAATTTTTTTTTTTTTTTTGGCTACATAAGTCACTAGCAATCGATATCCCTACTGTAATCAGCTTCCTCAGTACAACAAATAGGTAGTGTTTGTACTCAGAAAATGGAATTGACGGCTGAGTTCAATCATGCTTGAAACCTTCAGAAGCAAACCTATGTCCAGTTGTTCCACCAACAGAAAGTCACGTGAGCAATCGGACAAAGTCTTGGGACAAAATGGGTTGCCAAGACCTCCTCGGCTGATACCGTGAAGTAGCAAGAAAAAAAGAAAAACCAGACAACCATAATTGGACTAGCGCGTCTCACGCGCAGACCAGGCGGCTCTCGACGAGGTAGGCAAAAAATGCCCACAAAAGACTGGCCTCGCTTAAAATTTCGTCCACAACTTGTGCGTGTCAAAACCCTATCAGAGCGAGTGTGAGAAAGTGAAAGTGTTGATTTGTGGGTTTGCCTACTTGACTTTTTCCCGTTCAGCACGCAGGGCTTCGTCAACTTCTTCATTACCCCCCCTCCCAAACTCACCCACTCCGCCAAAATGAGTGTAAGCAAATTGCGACCGATCCTTGGAATAACAACGACAATGTGTTTGATCGTTTTTGATCACGCTGATGGAACGACTGAAGGCTAATTGGGATTTCTGGTTGAACAGCACCGCAAGTTCGAGGCTCCCCGTCACGGCTCCCTGGCTTTCTTGCCCAGGAAGCGCGCCGCCCGCCACCGTGGCAAGGTCAAGTCGTAAGTTTTTATTTATCCTCTATTGCAATTGCTGCTGGCTTACAGGGCTATCTGCATATTATACAAACTATTTTGTCTTGGAGGGGGAAGCACAAGTTGACTAAACCACTTTCTCCAAAATCTAGTTTCCCCAAGGATGACCCCAAGAAGCCCGTCCACCTGACGGCCGCGATGGGCTACAAGGCCGGTATGACCACGATCGTTCGTGACCTCGAGCGACCTGGCGCCAAGGCCAACAAGAAGGAAGTTGTGGAGGCCGTTACGGTCGTCGATACACCACCTGTACGAACAACCCAGCCCGCTTGGCTTCACGCCTTCCGCGCGGCCCGTGTCTCTGCGATGAAGTTGCAGGCACAGGCGCAGACGTCGGAAGAAGGTTGCTTATGGCTAACATCCATTTTTTAGATGATTGTTGTTGGTCTTGTCGGTTACATCGAGACTCCCCGTGGTCTCCGATCCCTCACCACCGTGTGGGCCGAGCACTTGTCCGACGAGATCAAGCGCCGCTTCTACAAGAACTGGTACAAGAGCAAGAAGAAGGCCTTTACCAAGTATGCCAAGCAGCACTCAGAGAACAAGGGCGCCAGCATCACCCGCGAGCTCGAGCGCATCAAGAAGTACTGCACCGTCGTGCGTGTCCTCGCCCACACCCAGATCCGCAAGACACCTCTCAAGCAGAAGAAGGCGCACTTGATGGAGATTCAGATCAACGGCGGCTCCATCGCCGACAAGGTCTCTTTCGGACAGGACCTGTTCGAGAAGCCCGTCTCCGTCGACTCCATCTTCGAGCAGGACGAGATGATTGACGTCATTGCCGTCACCAAGGGTCACGGATACAACGGTGTCACTGCTCGTTGGGGCACCAAGAAGCTTCCTCGTAAGACGCACAAGGGTCTGCGAAAGGTCGCCTGTATCGGTGCCTGGCATCCTTCCCATGTCCAGTGGACTGTTGCCCGTGCCGGTCAGATGGGTTACCACCATCGTACCTCGGTCAACCACAAGGTTTACCGTATCGGCAAGGCTGATGCTGACGACAACGCTTCCACCGAGATTGATATTACCAAGAAGAAGATTACCCCGTATGTTTTCCCCCGCGCTGTCCACGAACCCCCTTACCCCCCCGCCTTCGTTCTGTTCAAAGATGAAGCAACCATTTAACATTCCACTTTTTAGCATGGGTGGCTTCGTCCGCTACGGTGAGGTCAACAACGACTTCGTCATGCTCAAGGGTTCCATTCCTGGTGTCAAGAAGCGTGTCATGACCCTCCGCAAATCCATGTTCACTCACACCTCCCGCCGTGCTCTTGAGAAGATCAACCTCAAATGGATCGATACCTCGTCAGAGTTCGGTCACGGTGCTTTCCAAACAGCCGCCGAGAAGAAGCAGTACCAGGGTACCCTCAAGAAGGATCTGGCTTCCGAGTAATATACAAGAAGCCTTTTTTTTTTCTCGAATCTTTTCTTGCTGTGTATGTCTTGGCCTCCAATTTTTTTTATTGCATCCGGTGTCCCGAGGGTTGGTTTGTGAAAAACACAAAGCCTTGCTTGCTGTTCAGTGGCTGGCTTAGTCGGCTTCTTCATGGGATGAGATTCCATAAAGAAAAGCCCAGCTTTAGATGGACGTATGAAGAATCGAAACGAGATTCCTAATGACGAAAAGACGAAATTACTTCTACACTGCTTCCTTGGCTTGATTTTCTTTCTTGGCTTCATATCGAAAATGTGGGGCCACTATGTGACTATGTAATTGCAAGCTATCCATCCCAACTTCGCAACTCCGTAATACCATACACAATATGGCGAACAAAAAAACAATACACCCCTAGAATAACCACGATGATATATCTTGTACATGTTGTGGATAATGCCGCCCTTGCGTGCCGGCTTGACATCAATCACAGCCCCCCGCCGCCGCCCCATGTCCAAGCACTATAAGGATCATTGGGAACCAAATTGAACAGCACTGCAAATATCTTCGCTTTAGAGACTGATGATATTGCTTCTTGTAGTCGGAGAAGTATGCTTGTACTTCTGGTGCCAGGAGATGTTGACTTACTTTGTCCAAACGTGCCAATGACTTCATCCAATTGCGAGTCGACCTGTTTACTTTGCTCAAAATAGAAGTCACCCGTAGCAGGTGCTTTAAGATCAGACGAGGATGGAAAATAGTCATCATTGAACATAGTCGTTGTGGATGCTGCCATTGAATTGATGTCTTCAATATCCTCCTCTCTACCATGGTGCAGCATGGCTGCACTTGACTGATCAGCAGGGGCTGGCGCTGAGCGCTCGGACGAGATTGGAAAATGTGTCTGAAGCCCTCTTGTTAAACCATGGACCGAGTTGAATCGATGTGCTTCTTTGTTGCCTATTTCGTTTTCGTATGACCCGGAGAATTGAGATGAGGCTGATCTTTGTGGCAATGTCTGCTGTTCATAGGAAGACGGGAGAATATTGCGCCGAGACTCCTTCATGGCCGTCTCTTCCTGTTGTAGTTCCTGCTGCAGCCCGTTGTCGACTTCTTTCTGTAGACTTTGCTTCAAAAGCCCTGTTAACAGTTGCTCGGTGTGAGCCGCAATTGGGGTGACGTGTTTCATGGCCCGGCTTGCACGAATGATGCGCAACGTGCCAGTCTTGGCCTCGTGTGCAATAGGACTCAATGGCCAGGTGATTGGTGGAATGCAGAGAATGACACCGGCAGTGAAGAAGTTCATCAACACGAATGACATGCTAAAATGATTCTCCAGTTTAGAGACGGGCACGCGAGACATCTGAAGAGCGGCGTTAACAGAGAGACGTAGTGATTCGGCCACCGCTTCGAGCGTCTGACGCGGCACCTCTTGCCGCGAACTAGCTGGTACTCGATACTCTAACAGAGGACGGTGGACAAATATCATTGCGCTTGTGTATGTTATACGAAGACTCAGAATTTGAAGCGACAAGTGTTGCCGATCTCTTTGCTCCCGAGCAGACATATTCTCAATCATGGATAACTCGTGCAAGGCCGCGTCTTGGGCATCTGGGTCGCAATCGAACACTGTAGGCAAGTCTTGACGCCAAGTATCCAACATGGACCGTACGTCTTGCACAGTCTGCACGAGGGATTTGAGATCGTCTGGCGAGATGGGACTTTGCAATCGCAGCACGCGAAGTCGGTTGAGTGCCTGGCGGATGATTTCGTAGAGACGATACTTGAGAACGTGAAATGTTTGTAAAGTTACAACTTGAGACGAGGAGCCTGTTGAGTTGGGATCTAGAAGAGGGTGTTTGGACAATATAGGCCCGAACCGCAAGTCATCCAGATCCTCCAGTGGGTGCACGCGGGCGAAAGCGGCGTCAAGCGATGACGGTCGTCCGTAGATCATGGCGGCAAAGGTGTCCGATATAGTAATGTGGTTCCAATTTCGTTTCCGGACTTGAGCCATGATTGGGTGGTAGTCTTGTCCACCTTCATGGTCATTGTCGGTGTCACAATGCAGGGAGAGGGCGTAAGCGGTGCGAACTGCCAAGCCAAGAATGCTCCACGCAAGAGTCGGAGAGGCATGGAACATGTAGTGTGCACCAAGCAAGCTGCAAACTTGAACCGTTTCGATGCAACAGTCATCGAGCAGATCCAAAAGATGAAAGCGGACCTCTGCAATCAAGGAAGCGAGAAGCGAATCCGCCTGTAGCCCTGCTTGGGCGAGCACTGCTTGACCCGGCCATGCCGGATCGCGAGCGGCGCCTTGCAACCCAGCCGCAGATGCCATTAGCAGCGCGAGGACAGCCCCCAGCTCGCCTTGTTCCCACGATTTTCTCGAGATAATATGTTGAGCCGTGCGCCTGAACTGTGGTTCATGAAAAATGACGCTGAACCAGTGCATCCTGTCGAAATAAGTATCAACAAGCGCGTCCAGAACTGCCGGTGGAGGACAATCCATTGTCACCAGTGACCACGGCCGGCCAGAATTGACGCCGATTGAGAAGCGCTTTGATCTGCCGGCTTGGCCGGGAATGCTCGTGATATCGTTCGAGTGGGAGGCTGCCGAGTCGCCAAAGATACGAGCAGCAAATCCTACAGCAGAGCTGTTTGCACCAAAGTGTTGTCGATCTGTCGCACTGCCATGTGAAACTTGAGATTTGGCCGGTGAAGGGAAGTTGTCGAGGGGCGAACGAGACTGAGCGGTTGGACTTGGTTGCTTTGGGACATGCCATTGATGGTGAGCTTTAGCAGCTTCAACGACAGATGCAGACACAGAACTGGCTTGTCTTTTCGACGCCCGCTTCCTGGTAGCTGTCTTCCCGCTCAAGTTATTACTGGGCTCGCGAGGCTCGCATCGCATGCCCGAACGGCGGCAGAGAGTACATGGCCGCACAGCATCGCACTGCCATTGGTAAGCATGATGGTAACTGGCACGACCAGGAGATCAAGAAGTCTTTCAGTCTTTGTCCGTCAACGGTGGTGAAGCGGAGCCTACCTTTAACTTTTGTTTTCTACACCTCACACACGCAGTGACCACCCGACTTGGCTGTTGCACTTGCGCTTGTTGGGGGGGGGTCTCCGTCGGAGGCATGATGAGCAGTGAGAATGGCAAAAGGGGGCAGGAAGAAAGATGGAGAGTCTCCCCGTGGAAGGCGTTTGGATGGGCGTAGAAGTAAGTACATGCATCGGAATTGAAGGCAGCACGAGGACTGGAGAATTTCGAGAGCTGGGACGGAGAGTTGGATTTGCAAGGTCAAGTGAAAATGGTGGTGGTGAGAATTCAGTACAATTCAGACTGCCACCGGGGGTTGGAGAGGCGAGGGCCCGTCGTTTATTCGGGACGGGAAGGAGCAGGACTACACTTATTGATAAGAGGCTCTAATAATAATAATCCGATCTTTTTGCGGGGTTGACGAAAGCTGGGGAAGCTGCCATGTGCTGCGTGCCTGCCTCATAAATACATCTGATGGTCATTGGTGGCATCCGAGATACGGTGAAAGACCCAAGACCGAATGCCGGCTGACCTTTGTGTGTTTTGTGGACAATGACGTCCATGAAGACGCCTGTATCATTCATATTGAATGCAAATCAATGCGGAATGTCGCATTGACCATGGTGCATAAGAACGAGACATACTGTGTGACCCAGCCCAGCCGAGGCAGAATCTGAAAGCAAGGCCAGTTGCTGGGTGGTTGCAGATACTCGACTTGGGCTGACGTCACCCCACTTTCGTCGCGCATCGTCAATTTTCAAAGACTCTCGCGCCAGGTTGAATAAGAAAATTCAAACAACCAACGTCCAACGTCGAACCACCAACTCTGGGCTCTCCACTAACAAAATTCATGTTCATATTTCCACAGCTCACTGGCATCCATCGTGTTCGAAACTGCTCGCCACTCGCCGCAACCGTATTCCCATTGGCAATCCATTTGCCAGCTTCCCATCTGACCCCTCACCTCTCCCATCCTCTCCATCCTCTCCATCTCTCGCACCACCCACGAGCTCATCCGTGCCGCAGGCTCGCCAGCGACCAGGACCCCCTAAGTAGAATGGCCAGTGACGAGGACTACATGTCGTTTCTGGGCAAGACCAATCAAGACCTGAGCGACGGCCAGGCACTTGCGAAGAGGCAGGAGGCGCAGAGCAACGCTGTCTTTAAAACCACGGACGCAGGGATGCAAGTTCCCAAAGTGATCAAGGAGGCATGCGAGGATGCTATTTATGTCACGGATGCAGATGAGCCCTTCGAGGAGGTCGCTTTGAAATGGAATGGGAGCGGACTACCGGACGAAAGTACGAGATCAACGTCGAATCCCCCACCATTCTCTCCAACTCCTGCAGGATTGTTGTGCTATTCTAACGATTATTTCCTTGTCTATAGCCGAATTTGCCAAGCTCATCGAGCACTGGGACGCCGAGTCCGCCGACATCAGCATCATGGACCCCGTGGAGTGGGACTCACAAGGCCAGTACACACAGGTCATTGAGGCTGTGAGAGAGGCCACCAAGGGCAATGACGTGAGGATATATCGTGTTGTGAGAGACGAGACTAGGTGCGAATATTGGGTTGTGTCGAGGGAACAAGGCCGTATAGTTGGTGTCAAGGCTCTTGGCGTGGAAAGCTGAGCTTCTGTTTTACCCATACTACACGGCATTAATACTGCATACCTGAGATTCTTTGAGTGGACAACGAGTCACACGAAAACATCGTCGGGCCATGTTTGGGCCAATGGCTACAGACGAATCGTTTGCACCATACTATATGCGCACATCAGGTTTCGTTCTAGTCATCTGTCGTGCGAACCTCTGCTTGTGATATAGACAGTGAAACATCAACTTGGCACCTTAGGAGTACCACGTAAGGTCCAAAACTATCACTGTCGGACCTGGGCATTCGAGAGCACAAACAAATCATGCTCGCTGGGGTTGTGATTCACGAAACGCAACGAACTTAGCCTTCACGCCACCACCCCTAGCTATTAGCTTCATAGCAGCGACTACGAATCATAATCTTCACTCTGTTCACGAACTTGTATCTCTGCTAAACTTAGAAAGATCTATCATTAGCCTGCTGCCCCTACCTAATGTAAAATATGTAGTCCGCATACTCCGTACCCATCTACACATTCCGGACATTCCGGACATTCCGGTACCGGACCCTCCCGCCCCTCCACCGATAAGGCGATAACGATTTATTTTCTGTACATATGTAAAATACCGCATCGTCACTCACCGCACCCTCGCAACGCTTCGTCAAACGCCCCGAGCACGAAGCAGCATTTACACAATGGCGGGCTCGGTAAGTCATGCCCTTGTTCATGGCCTTTGGCATGGGAGAGCAGCCTGAGAGGAAAAGCCAGACTGACGCAACCCGCAATAACAACAGCAGGCCATCGTTCCCACGCTCGACACCGTACGGTCCGTCATTGCCAAACCCCACGCCAGCTCTGGCAAGAAACCAACCCTCGTCCCCGTCTACCGACAAATATCCTCCGATCTCATCACCCCATCCGCCGCCTATCTCAAGATCTCGGCCTCCTCCTCATCCGAGTACTCATTCCTCTTCGAGTCAGCCGCCACAGAACAAGTCGGTCGGTACAGCTTCGTCGGCGCCGGCCCGCGCAAGATCCTCGCCACGGGACCCGGGTACGGCCCCGAGACAGATCCCCTTCCTGCGCTGGAAAAGGAGTTGGCAGAACATGTTGTCGCACACGTGCCTTGCTTGCAGTTGCCGCCGTTGACGGGCGGCGCCATCGGCTACGTGGGCTATGACTGCGTGCGGTATTTCGAGCCCAAGACGGCGCGGCCGATGAAGGACGTGCTACAGATTCCCGAGTCGCTGTTCATGCTGTTTGATACCATTGTAGCGTTCGACAGGTTCTACGGCATCATCAAAGTCATCAGCTACGTGGCCGTGCCGCCGGATGACGGCACGACCAGCCTGGAAGAGGCCTACGAGAAGGCCAAGACGACAATCGATCAGCTCGTCGACGTCCTCAACTCGACCGAAATCAAACTGCCCGAGCAAGGGCCCATCCAGCTCGGTCAAGAAGCCACGTCTAACATTGGACAAAGGGGCTACGAGGCCCACGTCACGAAAATAAAGGAACACATCGTCAAGGGCGACATCTTCCAATGCGTCCCGTCGCAACGATTCGCCCGACCGACCAGCCTCCACCCTTTCAACATCTACAGACACCTCCGGACAGTCAATCCCTCACCGTACCTCTTCTACGTCAACTGCAAGGATTTCCAGATCGTCGGTGCCTCGCCCGAGCTGCTCGTCAAATCCGAAGCCGGCCGCATCATCACCCACCCCATTGCCGGCACCGTCAAGCGAGGCAAAACACCCGAGGAAGACCAGCGCCTCGCCGACGAACTGAGCAGTTCTCTCAAAGACCGCGCTGAGCACGTCATGCTCGTCGACCTCGCCCGCAACGACATCAATCGCGTCGGCGACCCCTTTACCGTCCGCGTCGATCGCCTCATGGTCGTCGAGAAGTTCAGCCACGTCCAGCACCTGGTCTCGCAAGTTTCCGGCGTCCTGAGACCCGACAAGACCCGCTTCGACGCCTTTCGATCCGTCTTCCCCGCCGGCACCGTCTCTGGCGCACCGAAAGTGCGTGCCATGGAACTCATCGCTGAGCTGGAGCAGGAGAAGAGAGGCATATACGCCGGCGCAGTGGGGTATTTCGGTTACGGAAGCCAAGATGAAAAGGGGCAGGCCATTGAAGGCGCCATGGACACCTGCATTGCCTTGCGAACAATGATGGTCAAGGACGGGGTGGCTTATCTGCAGGCAGGTTCGTACCTGAAACATGTCTTCTCATCACAGAACTCATGCCCCGGTTACTTTGCTAACATTCCATTTTCCTCCCCCCCCCCCCAAACAGGAGGAGGCATTGTATTCGATTCAGACGAGTACGACGAGTGGATGGAAACGATGAACAAACTTGGTGGCAATATGTCGTGCATTCAATCAGCAGAGGAGATATATTATCAGCAGCAACAGGGTGGGAAAGCGAAATAGTTTTTTTTCCAAACTGCACATGGGCAAGAATACAAGGGAGTCTTATTTTTCTTGCTTTGAGAATTAAGAAAAGGTCGCGAAACCCTGACGTGACCAGGAACAAGAGAAATATCTTGGGTCGTGCACAACGTACGTTTGTAGCTGTGGGAATGGGTGGAAGCAATTCAGCAAGTCATGTCATTGCGGAGCGAGCACGGCAACCAGTTGGTGAGTCATGGCATTGTAGTTCATGTAAATAGCCATCGGGCTGACATAAAAGTACCGTTCCTGGCAACGCCAATAATTCAATGATGTGCCCTGACACCTCCCATGCAACCCCGTCATAAACTTCATGTGAGTATGATGTCTGATAGTCGTGTGGGAAAAAAAAAAAAAAACAACAAAGTCGCTGTCCATGCTAGAGACCCTTTGATAGAAAACAACGACAGCATTTTCATTCCGTCCTTGAAAAATGCCCAAAAAAAGGGGGGGGTGGGGAGGGGAGGGAATCCTCCTATGCGCACGTTGGAGCTGTCCGTGGAGGATCTGGGTCGTCGCCCCTCTCAGCTAAATCCGGGATAGGCGTATCTTTCTTGCGTTGCTCGCCATGTACCCCCTTGTTGGGAGCAGTGGGAGTCTTGGCCCCGGTCTCTGTGTCTAAAGGCACGGAGAGGCATCGTCCCGGATGGTCGTCGGAGGATACGATGCTGCATGAGTCGGACATTTCCACCTCTGATAAGTCGGTGAACGAGCTTGAACTCTCTATGCTGGGCGTGGGCAGGTCCTCGCAATCCACTGCACTGGGCATCGTGGTCTCAATGACTAGAGCATGCTGCCGCCGTGGTGTCTTTACTTTGTCGGCCGCCTGGACGCGGATGGCGGCAATGGCGTCGTCGCCGCCCACATGCTCGTCGTCCTCTTCCTGTCCGATTGTCCAGACCCATTGCCGTTTCTTCTCGGTTCGTTTCCGCTTGCGATTGGCGGATGCACTTGCATTTGGTGAGATGGGTGACGCATCTCCCAGTCCCGCCATTCCGCGTCTCATGCCTTCAAAGGGGCCTGGTGTTTGGCCACCATCCTGTTTTTCGCGGGCTGTAAATTCCAACAAAGCCTTGTCCAAGATTGTTTCGGGCTCAGTGACGGAGAGTGAATTAGCAGGGGACAGTGGCGAGTCGTCTTCGGCTAGGAGTTCGATGTGGGACCTTGTGTATTTGAATGTTGTGATTTCTTCCTCCAGGGGGCTATCGTACTCTACCCTCTTTGCCGCCTTTTCTCGAAGGCGAAGGGACTGACGTTCTGGTGAGGGAGGGGGGATGGCTGTTCTGGGAGGCAATGAAGAATTGCGGAGAATGCTGTGAAGACTTCGAGGATGAGAATAGGGCATATACCCGAGCAGTCCCGAGGATGGGAAAGCGGCCCTACGACGACGCGGTGTACGGTCATCTGATGGCGAGTTGACTGACCGACAACTCCGCCGACAACTTCGAAGCGAGGATGTCTCGGCCGATGAAAATGTGAACACTTGAGACGGTTTCTCAACGGCCCCTGCAGATAATGGGGGCGTGGCAGTCATTGTGCTTGGATACACCAAATCCATCCTTTGCTGTGGTGAGATGGGTTGGGCTGTCAAAGGCGTCTCTGGGTAGTTTGGCACGAAGGGCGTTACAACTCTAGGCCTCAAGTCGGCTTTCTCAACGGGTGATTGTAGACTGAAATCTTGCAGAGTATTGATGGCAGTGATAGGCTCGGATTGTGAAGCTGAAGAGCGTTCGATGGCGGTGACATAAATATTGGACATGATGTTGAAAGTTGTTGGATCACTCGGATTGACAGGCTGGCCCCTCAAGCCCTTTGACGGGGGATTGCATGCCGTCTGTATTTGCAGAGAAAGTCGCGGTCTCTTGGACATATTTGGGATACGTGACGAAGCCATGACCGGCGACAAGGTGCGGAAGAGAGAAGGTGTGCGGACAAGACTGTATCCCCGATGCTTCGAGTGGCGAGGAAGAGCACGCTATTATTATGTTGCTTTGCGCACGTCAACGGGCCGTGGCATGGATATATTGTAACGCTGCCATGGGGATGGTCGTTGTTCAATAATCCAGGGCTGAAACTCCACGTCCCACCAAGCGCTTGGGAGACGTGCTTGGGAGACGTGCTTGGGAGACGTGCTTGGCTTGATGCTGTTGTGGTTGGTCATGGATGGACTCATGATGCTGACTGAGGCAGTGTGTAAGCGCCCAACCCCTGCCGAGGCGTGGATTGGAGTCGTTGGACATTGACATTGGTGGCTGCTTACTATGGCTCGCCAATCACACGTGATGGCGTTGTCGCCGGTTTCCACACAAGGCGTCTATTTTATGCAACAACGTCTCCCGATATCACCTTCTTGCAGGCGGGATAATCCGTGAGAAGATGCCGGTTCATCATCAGCTTGCGTATCCTGGGTATCCTGGGTATCCTGAGTATCCTGGTGCTGCCCATGCTCCATGAGTTTGTGAGGGAAATTGCAGCCATCATGCGGCGGCATATTACGGACAGAAGTTAAGAAGTTGGCTTCTCCACTGACGTCATTTGTCAGCCGTCCCGGCCCGTCCAGGACTCGAGCTTTTTCAAGCGCATATTCACGCATTCACGCATCCACGCATCCACGCATTCACGCATTCACGCCACCCTGTCCATCTGGATGTCCATCTGGATTCTGGATGGTCCCCTCTTGATGAATTGTCACGACCACGTTTTTCATGACATGAACGCTGATCCCATGGACAATCAAGCGAGACCCGCGCCGAAACAGAAACATGAAGCCGTTGTCCTGCATTTTGTGTGTGTCTCTCTCTAGCCTCATGGTCGCGCTCCATGTCGGATGTCTGTGAGTCCTGACTGATTGATATTCGCCCAGGACTATGACTGCTTCTATGCGCAAGTTTTCGAAAATAAAGACCCCACTCTCAAGTCTAAGCCGCTCGGCGTAAGACAGAAGAATATTCTCGCCACATGTAATTACAATGCCCGTAAGCTTGGCGCAAAGAAGCTCATGCTCGTTTCAGAGGCACGCAAATTATGCAAGGATCTGGTGCTTGTCGACGGCGAAGACTTGACCCCGTTTCGCGACATGAGCAAAGTTCTCTTTGACTTTCTTCGCTCATACTCGTGGAATAACAAGGTTGAACGACTAGGTTTCGATGAAGTCTTCATGGGTAAGATGTCATGGTCTCTGAATATAAAGGCTTGCATCCATCACTCTAATACGGAGTCCAGACGTGACAGATATCATTGACTACAACATCGAGTGCTTGAGTATCAGTTGTCTGTCGCAGTCGTTCTTTTCCCTTTCCAAAACAAATCCAGAAGCGGGGTTTCAGTGTGATCTGACGGATTTCGCCGGTCGGGTTGAAGGCACCATCCCAGACGAGGCGCCTCTAGACAACAAACTCTACTTGAGATTGCTGCTGGGGTCGCATCTCGCAAATCATCTGCGCTCAAAGATGGAGACAGAGCTCGGATACACATCTACCTGTGGTATATCAACCAACAAGCTGTTGAGTAAGCTCGCTGGCACAAGAAACAAGCCCCGAGACCAGACCACGCTTTTGGCCTTTAGTGATGACCATGTTTACGCGTTTGTGGATGCACACAAGACGAGACAGGTACCTGGAATAGGTTCCAAGACCGCCATGCAATTGGAGTCTCATGTCCTCGGTGACCAAGTCGAGCTGGAGTCCCAGTTCACTTCAGTCTTGTTCGTGAAAGAAGTCCGCCTGCATCCCTCCATGTCACCCGGGTTCTTGGAAACACTTCTAGCAGGGCCAGGGGCTGAAAAGGGAGTTGGTGCGAGGGTATGGGGCCTCCTGCATGGCATCGATCCCACAGGAGTTAAAGTTTCAAGCAATTTCCCATCCCAGATAAGCATAGAAGACACATTCAAGGGACTCGAAACCGTATCTCAGATCACAGAAGAGTTACATAAACTGTCGTGCTCGCTGATACGGCGGATGAGAATCGACCTTCTGACAGTCGATCAACACGCGGATATTTCGGGAGCACAAAGATGGATTGCTCGGCCAAAAACTTTGCGGCTGGCATCAGATCCTGGCCAATCCGTCAAGGCACTACGCCGTCCCAAAATTTCAGCCGCGTATCTCGATCCGGACCGTTGCCAAGCTTTGTATTCGACACTCAGAGTGACATAGATGAGTTGGCACAAAAGTTGGTTGCAGAATCGCTGTTGCCTCTTCTTCGGCGACTACAAGGAGATGGGGGAAGCAGATGGAATCTGCAGCTGATGAACATTTGTGTAGCAAACATGAGGGCCGGCGCGGCTGACGATCGAGACGGCGCTGGGCGGGACATCTCTGCCATGTTCAAGAATCAGGACGAGGTGCTAAGGCCCTTCAGGATTGACCCTATCCCAGAAAGCGGTAAAATCGACCCGATAGACAGTACTTCGACCGATGGGTCAGAAAAGAACATAGATTGGGATGATGATGCCGACCGTCCGGCCTGCCCAAGGTGTGGTCATTCGCTCCCACTCTTTGCCATGTCAGCTCATATGCGGTTTCATGAAATTGAAGGATAGTGTTCATGATGATATTGTGGCAATATAATTGATTTTGTTCATGATCGAGTATCATGGGAGTTGTTATTCGTTCACCAGCTTGCAGGTTCTCGGGTAGTACGAGGCTGTTCGAGTCACCCCCCCCCCCCCTTTTTGCGAGGTCGGGGATGCAAGTTTTCTTCCACATCCGCCGCGCCCACAATGAAGCCACATGATCCAGTTGGCTATCAAAAGCACCATGAATCAGAAGCCTTGTAGGGCCGAGAGGTGGCTGCGCCAATTGCAATGCTGCAATGCTCCATTGGTCCTGAGTTGCAACACACGCCCATACAAACATCAGCAAACACTCGCGAATGCGACAGACTCCTGTTCTTGTCATCAAACGAATTGCCGAGACAGCAGAAGAGCTCAGAGATGTCTGTGTGACAACGAAAATAGGACATTTACTCCATCTTGGACAACAGCCGGATGCGGGTATCTCCCAGCATCCTCTTTTCCAGTCACGCCTATGAATCGGCGCGTGTTGAATCACGGTGCCATGCCACGGAAATCTCGTTTCCGTCAGATTCTTCCCGGGTGCACTGTTGGACCTAGCGCAAGAATGAACTTACTTGGTCAGGGCCACCGACTTGCGGAGAGCATGGCAAGAACTATTTGCTGGCCTTCTTGTCTGTTTTGATGTTTTGATGTTTTAATGTTCTGATGTTCCAGTTATCTGGCTTTGTGGTGGCGGCCTACTGCTCGAATGGACGACATTTAAATTGGGTTGTGCTTTGTGCCCCTTGGGAGCAAGAAATGGCTGGCACACGCGGACGGCTAGAAGTATCCCGGCGCATGATGAGAACTTTCGGGGCCGTCTGGTGGGCAAGAAACAGAGAGCTGTTCTGCACTCTGCCCTTTCGCCTTTCACTGATGTGTACTCGAATCACCATGTCGTCACTTTCCCTGCTGGTCGTTGAAAGCAAGGAATTGTATGCGGCTCACTTGGTCAACTCTCGAACAGTTGAGCAGTCGAGTGGCACCGGCCCTGGTGACTGACTGCCTGCCTGCCTGTCTGCCTCCCTGCCCATGTGCTTGACACCTGTACTTGTTGGTTTGCCAGCTGGCAGCTGCCATGGTGGCATTGGCAATGGGAGCCGGTGGTTCTTTCTTGATGTGGAGTCTGAATGTGAGCCGACACTGAACAAAAAGGTAGGAGTCCAAGTTTCGACAAGCGAATCTTTTTTACGTCGTTTCGCCTGCAGCTTCGGTATGTCTTGTTTACTGCCTTTTCGTCCAAGTCAAATGTCACCTAGTCCGTCTTTCTCCCATGCCAAGTCAGACGCCTTCCGGGACAGAGTCAATAAGTAGGTCTGACGACTTGAGGTTTGGTGTTTGCGGCATTGACAGAATATTCGCTTCATGAGACCCCATCGTCTCGACAAACACAGCTTCCAAATCGACGATCACTCTATCCTACATACAACATGGGCAGAGGATCTAGGGGGAACGGGCACCAAACAGCCCGCCGGCCTGTTGACTTGACGGGCATAATATCTCTTGCTGAAAAGAACGATTTCGTCACACTTGTGAATGCAATCACAGAAAATATGCACAGAGATGTGAGCAACATGTTTGATTCGCCGCCCGTTCGTCCGATTCGTGGACAGGCAGAGCAACATCATTGGCTCTCTCTTCCCCTTCTTCACCGGAGGGAAAGTAACAAAGAGAATGAATCGACCCTGAAAACATTTCGCGGGAACGGTCAGGGGCCATCTTCCACAACGTACGAAAAGACGCATCAGATCATCGAAAGAGAAGAAAATGAAGCCATGACTCCACAGCTAAGAGAGCTGAAGAAGGAAGCTCTTGCGTACTTCAGGAAGTGGCAGGGCAATGTGCTCCAGCGTCTCCGGGAAATGGATGTCAACGATTCCATGTTGTGTGTTTCTGGGTCTCGGGCGCGAGGCCGCGGTGCTCGTGGAGGGTATCGTGCTGGGAGAAGTGGTCGAGGCGGCCGAGGCGGCCGAGGAGGTGCCGTTGCCTCGACTCTTGCCACAGGTGAGATTCATTGTGCCTTGGTTTCGTTGATGACTATGCCCAAGTGCCGGGGGACTCGATTCCTCAAGTTTTTTTTATTGAGCTGACCAAAGGCGGACAAAAAAAAATCCAGGACCCCCTCGAGCGCCGACAAATCATGTTGACCCTGAACTGGCTGCGCGATATCCACCTATACCAAATTCATTATGGACTCTGCAGTTGGAAAAACGAAAGCTCATCCTGCATATCGCCCTATTGGTCCTCGTATCGCTGCAAGAATACAATGCGAACTCACGAACGCTGCTAGTTTGCATCGCGTCATCGCTAAACCTTCCTTACAAGGTTTACCAAATGGATGAAAACCGTTTGGCTCAGGGGCTGGCCAAAGCAGCGCTCGAAATGCCGCCAGGAGAAGACGGAACAGCCAAGCAGGTAGACGTGAAATCATCAAGGAAATGGAAGCTTGGCCTCGGTAGTGGCTCCGGATCGTCTACTTCCATCAGTCTTGCTACACCACTCAGAAATGTTGGCATTGGAACATCTAAAGGTGGCCTCGGATTAACTACTACGGCAGCTGCAGGATTGTTAGGTATCATGGCTGAGAACGGCTTCTTAATGGGATCCCTGTTCGGCATGAATCCAACGAGGCCCCTGGGCAAGATTATAGAGACGTTTTTGAGAGAGGTTCAAGATTTTGCTTTTATCCGGCTCTGCAACAGCATTCATTATGAGTATACTGATCCCAGAGAGTCGCCGGTGGAAGATCGTAGGCTTCGTGTCGTTGTAGCTGTTAGCGGATGTCTCCTAGATCCAGACGATATCATCAAGCCGTGGCATTCGCTCAACAGCCAAGCAGAGGTATATGCAATTCGTTGGGAAACAGCCGCACTGATGAATCTCGGAAGCGCGCTGGAAACAGTCATCAAAAGCACAGCCTGGAGGAGCGCTAGGCGAGACATTGAAGCTAAAACAAGTAAGTGGAAGCACTATCCCGTACACATATGGTAGCGTCCGACTAATAACGGCAAAATATCTGCAGTCTTCCAAAGCCTCATTGACTCAACATGGCCGGAACCACTTCTGAGAATAAGCAAGATTATTGATAACCCTTGGAGTGTAGGCATGGTACGCGCAGAAAAAGTTGGTGCAGTTCTTGCCGACTCGCTTATGAGACAAAGATTCCAAGGGGACCGCCCGGTGTCACTGATAGGATTTAGCCTCGCAGCTCGAGCCATCTATGCTTGCCTCATGGTTCTAGCAGAGCGTCGTCAGTTTGGGGTGGTAGATTCGGTCATTATGCTCGGAACCCCAGCTCCGTCTGAGAGCCGCGTGTGGCTGACGCTGAAGAGTGTCGTGACTGGTCGACTAGTAAACGTCTATTCTGAAAGTGACTACATATTGGGTTTTCTTTATCGGACATCCAACATACAATTTGGCATCGCTGGTTTACAAGAGATTCAGGGTGCGGATGGGGTGGAGAACCATTGCATCAAGACATTGCCTAGGGGGCATTTGAGCTACCCGTCTATGATGGGGAACATCCTGAGGGATATTGGCTGGGAAGATCTTGATATCAAAGCTGTCCGAGCCGAAACTGTGCTGCCGTTGTCCCGGAGCGGCAAAAAGAGGGCGTAGATGTGCGGAAGCGCAACAACCATGAGACCTCGCTCGGTGCTTGGAGTGAATGAGGATGTTGCTTTCTAGTCTGTGCATATATATATATGTGTGTATATATATACATGCGTATTTCTGTGGAGGCGAAGGGGGGGGTGGACATTACTAGTTATGGAGATGGCTACATGCTATAACGAGTTCGCTGTATAACATTGAAAATTAGCGCAGAACATTGACTGGTTTTTGTTACGGACAAATTTTTATTCATGGCCAAGTATATTCGGACGGCACAGATGGCCATCCACTCATGTCTTTACTCGCATGCATGAGGAAAATCAATTGATGTACAGAAACAGGATGGTGATGTGACTGACGAGTAGTGGCGATTCCGACTTCGCATACATACATACTATGCGTATGTTCACATGCACGTACCATTCAACGGACTTGTACTAGATTCCAGCAGACTGCTGAGCATGCCTGGCCAAGCGGGGCATGGCACGACGCGACGTGACGTGACGTGACAACAAAGCCACATTGCAAAAATTCAGATGAAGAGTCAACTGTAATATTCCATCCATCCATGAGACTCGCCTATTTCCACATTGTTTACTTGTTGACCTGACCTGACCGACCGACCGACCGCATCCATTCAGAAAAAAAAACCAAGTATCCCCTCCTCCATGTCTGATGAGCCCAGTTTTACTCATTTCTTCCTATCAATTCCCATACAGTACAACTTCTTTTGTGCTTGTTCAAAAGCCCGATATAGTACAGTTTTTTTTTGTAAACGATCTACGACAGCAGCATCATGTGTTGATACATGTGAAATAGGTGTCCTCCTCATGGAGGAGGAGTGGTCCCCAGCATACTGGGAACCTGTTTCCTCATAAAGGCCCTCGTGCCGCGCTGTTCCATCCTGGGAACACCCTGGATGGCACGTGGTTCGCGCATAAGCGAACCATCCAGGCGAGAGGGGATGCGTGTGATGACGGTGCGGTACTCGCCGGGAAAATTGCCCTTTGGTAAGGGGACCGAGGCGGTGCGCCAGATGTGGTCGGATGTGTCGGTGAGGTAGGTGGGTTTAATATTCGAGGAGAGATTGCGAGAGGGGGGCGCCATGAAGGAAGAGGCGCCGTGGCTTTGGCGGATGGTGGAGAGGCGGGAAAGGCCGGAACTGAGGCCGGGGCGGCCACGGGCTTTCTTGGCCATGAGGACTTCGTCAAAGAGACGGATGGATGGGTCGCTGGCGGGTAGTGTTTCTCGGTCATGAATAAATTCATTGAAGGCTAGGCGGTGTTAGACATGATGGAGAGAGAGGGAGAGAGGGAGAGAGGGAGAAAGATGAACTAGATGAACTAGATGGATTGTAGAGACAACAATAACGACAAGGACAGTAGGAGCTTGAGCTTACCTTGGGTATCACGCATCATGGTGGCGTATTCCTGTTGGTCGTATGGGAGGCTCTTGATGAAGCCTTCCATGTCAAAAGCGTACAGTTGTCCATTGCTTTTCTGCTGCTTGTTCGGCCGGCCGAGATGCTTGCGATAGGTGTAGAGGAGACTGGCGAGACAGCGGACAAAAGCGGCCCGTACTCTGTCGGCGTGGAAGGCCTCGGGGCAAACAATGGATACTTGTCCCAGGCATCGACCGTGGGCCACCGTCTTACACGAGGTGCATTCATAGAAACCATCGCCCTCAGACCTGTCATCGCAGATGGTGCAAATGGACAGGGTGTCCTTGGCGTCGAGGCTGAAGCAATGTCCTTCTACCCATACCGTGGTTTCCGTGTTGCGGACCGGCTGGATCTGCATGTTGGGCATGATTGTGGACGCGGCGAGGGTGGACTGAGCGTATGTGGAGGGCGCGTAGCCCCCCCCACCAAAGGATGATTGAGACACGACAGAGAAGCCTGAAATAGATGAGTTCTGCTGATGCCCGTTCAGGAATGGCAGGCTCGATTTGGGCATTGTCTGGAACTTATCCAGTCCAAACGACGAGCTTCGTCGGCCCTTGTCCTCGCCAAAGTGTCCTGATCGCTTCTCTCGCAATGTCGCCGTGAGGGCGAAGCCCGAGTCGCTCCGGGAAAGTGGCGTTGTGGGCATGGGAGGCAAAGTGACGGATGCGGGAGACACCGACGACTGTGGGCTGGTTTTGGACGACGATTTGCTCGTCCCAGGACGGTCTGATTTACCGCTTTCCACTGAGGAAACGGTGAATGCGTTGAAAACTGGCGGGTGAGTCTCTTCGGGCGGGCTCCGATCTGCAAAACTAGATGAGTTCTGTGATGCCCATTTACCCAGCGTAGCGTTTGAAGCAACGGGCGTGAAGACCGACCCATTCTCGGACGAGAAAGAGTCATAGGGGAAGGACTCGATTGCGTAGGGCGGAGGTCCAGTTGCAACGCCATATCGCAACGTATGGGGTGCGGCGACCTGGAGCAGGGACATCAATTTTCGCCGATGCTGTCTCGGTAGTCGATGAGGCTGTGATGTGGCGTCGATGGTATCCTTGTCCAAGTCAACCAGGACGTAATCGTCATCCGGCAGGTCAATCCGCTCGTATCGGCGCTCAACGCCGACAATGTAGGGACAGGGAGCCTCGAGGGCGGAGATTAGTCTTGCGGGAAGAATGGGGATGAATATGCTCGCCCATTTCAAAGGATAAAGAAGGTTTGCGAGAGCGTGGCAGGCCAAGTGTAGCATGCTCGTATGAGAGGAAAGGAAGATGATGCGGGACTCAGACATGGCATATTCGAAGAGCGCAACGACGTTCTCGAGTGACAGACACCGGAACAAGGCGTACAAATCGATGGTTCTGGAACCAGGAAGCTCATTCGCACCCTCCTTGCGCGCGTAGAGACGCAACTCCCGAACGCCAAGCTCAACCTGGGTTTTGGACCCCAACGGACTGAAGGCCTCCGTGCAGAGATTGACCACGTAACGCTCCAGGGGCTGCCATCGACCAACCCTGGGTGAACTAGGAGGGATTCGGAGAACGCCCCCGTCCGTCATGGGGACAATGATTGACCTGAGCCATTCTTTCCAGAAGCCCATACATGCCGCGTCCCTGCCCAAGACGCCGTATGCTCGCGGGACCCATAATCCGCTCTCGCCAGCTGTTAAGCCCTCTATCTTGGACGCTGCGCCATGCCGCAGTGGCCGTAGCATATCAGTCATCAGGGCAATCTTCTCCTCTACTGTGCTGATCTCGTCTTCGAGTCGATCTCGGGCACATGAGCCTGACGGTATGGTGGGAAGCCTGGACAAAAGCTGCGAAAGGTGCGATCTTTCGCCGGCTAGCCGGACTCCCAAGCTGGCCGCCAACTCTCTCTCCTCGTTCGACATGTGGTCCTGTCGCCATTTTTCGCATCTTATTTCTACCTCTTCGGCTCGCTGTGCCGTCAGAGCTGTCCAGATAATGATGGTAATGCCATAGAGCTTGGCATTGTCTTCTCCTGTCATGGTGAAGCCATGCCATGTCGATCGCGGTCGGTCGTCCGAGGACACAATCTGTATGTCATTTGGGAAGGCAAACATGGGCACATAATCGGGAAATTTCCCTCGCTTGGCCAGTTCGTCTGTTGCATCCTTTGGGGGGTATCGATCTAGGAGAACCGGCTCAAATCGTCTCTTCAAGGGATGCATGTCTGGGTCGGTGTTCAGAGGTTCTGGTGGAGGTATCACGGAGTTATAGTTGCTTAGCCGTTTGGTGGTGCGGACAGAAGCTGCCATGCCTGAATTAGTGTCTGGAAGATGACGGGTTGCTGGACTTGAGGTGTCGGCTCGTGAAAGACGTGGTGACAAACCTGCTCTGCTTGACGCGCCTTGCCTAGATATCGATGGACCCTTGCGCACGCTGTTCATTTCTCTAAAACTGATTTTGCGCCGGATGCTTCCTTTGAGGCTCTTCAAAGGGCTCATCCTACCGCTCGGTACACCTTCATCGGCACGAATTCTCTCCGCTCGGGGGTTCACCATTGGTGGTCGGGATTGAAGTTTGGCCCCTGCTGTGAAGGATAGATCTTCGAGAAAGTTTTCCCGCTCAGCGGCGAATTTCAGGAGCGCTTTGTCAAAGTCAAAATCGGGCATGCCCATCAAGCCAAAGCCTTGCCCCGGAATCGGCCCTTCAGGAGCGGGCGGGCCTGCAGAAGCACCGTTGTTGGAAGCACTACCATTGGCGCTCGTGGGCTTGGCAGCTTTGATCGTAGCACTGCTCCTATTGCTCCGAGTGTTGCCGTCAAGCTCATCAAGAGTACTGTTTATAGAGAATCGGCCATCGAATGAGATTTTGGAGAGGCGGTTCGCTGAATTTTGGCGGGAATGACGAGCGGTTGCCGGTTTGTAGCCGTTGAAAGTATCATCGTCGGGCTCTCCGTCTTCAGTAATGGTCGATTCCACGGGTAGATTGCTCGTCGTGGGCATCGGATCGTCGTAGGAGATGGACTCTACACCGGCAATCCAGAAGTAGTCTGCCAGGGGAGTCGAGGAGCTCTCCATGACATGCCAATTCTGCTCGCAGCGGAGCACTGTTGTCACGGTTGGCGAGAGGATTTCAAAGCTTCTTTTTTTTCCCCCTCCTGACAGTGAGGTTGTGCTGCTTTCGGGGCGGACGTCAGTCCCGCCAGATGGTTTGAAGTCCCCCTCTCGACTTTCTCGACTTGGGGATCAACTAGCTGTTGATCTGTCAACCTTGGTAGCCGTTCGTTCACACGAATATGAATATCTTGTCGGAATCTTTGGTTATTCGTTTCCCCCCTTTTCTGCGTGCGGAGGATCAAGCCAGCAATAGTTCTGGAACATGAGTTAATAGAGAAGTTGCCTGGCCTGCCTGGTCTTTGTCCCAATAAAAGGTGGCAGCCCATGTCGCGCGGCAAGTGGTAAGGATTGGGGCGGTTTCCAGGTTCGCTAAGCACGTACCAGCTGCAGGTCAAAATCTCTGCTGCAATGCCTAGCCAGGCCCTATTTTCCCCTGGATTTTGTTGCAGCAACCCGCTCGCTTGTAATCCGTAGACGGTCCGAAGGGTGGCGGTAGCAAGGCCAGCTGCGAGGACCTTTGGTGCCGGCGGTGGTATGGGGTATGGACAATGAAGTCAAGGTCGGAAAGTCAGATCATGGGGGTGAGCGTGTTTCGTCTCGGCGGAGGGGACCCTCTTGCGATCCGTCGGGGCCGAGCTGGCTGGCTGCTTGCAGCTTGCAAAGTGTCTGTCTGGTATTAATACAGATTCTGGTTGGTGTCGTTGGTATCCACAGGACCACAGCAGTCCACATTTTTTACCCGTTTGGGTTTGGGTGGACGGAGGAGCCGACTTCACAGCGGCCTCTGGGGGGGCAAGAGAGCAAAGAAGGGGGCAAGGCGGCAAGGCGGCAAGGCGGCAAGGCGGCAGGGGGTGTGAATTTGTATTTGAGAACAAACACACTTCCGCTCGCTCGTGGTGTGCAGCGCAGCGCAGTCTCGTGAAGCGAAGAAGAAGCACTTTTTTGTCGCTTCGTCTAAAAATGGGAGCGCCACACGCAACACGCAACACACAACGTCACCAACGCAGCCAGGATCCTAACTGGCACAGAGGAAAGCAACGAACGGACAAGCAAAACAAAGTCAGACCAGCGACAAAATGAATGTCATTCTATTACTCCGTACATCAACACTACGGAATACTGCAAACCAGTATCCCGTCCATCATCCAACAAGGCAACGAAAAGGGGATCAAGTTGCATTCTGACTTCTTGCTAACCAAAAATACCAAGTACGCAAACGCGCAGCAACGGATTGTTGAATATGCAGCAGTAGCTAGGCCTAAAACGGGAGAGGCTCCTTCCTTCACATGCCTTTTTATAATCCCGTACGGACGTACGGAGTATAATTAGATGCATTCCCGGTTTCACACGTGCATGCATCGCGTTGCCTCGTAATGTTATGTATTGCGTTGGCCTTGTGCGTTGGCCTTGGGATCTTTGCGATAGCATCACTACGGAGCTGAGCAGAGGAGAGCTGAGCTGAGCCAGCAATATTAAAAGCGCATTCGACATCAGCCGTCTTCTCGAGCTTCCCGGTGCGCTAACGACATGGCTCACGACATGGCTCATGATCCATCTGATGACACCCGCAACACGGACCACGGACCACGGACCACGACGTTCTGTGCAAACGCCGCTAATTACCCTGCCAGACAGACAGTAAACGCTGATGACTCTTGCTATTACTGTTGCGGCACGTGGGATTCGCGGCCGCACATCTGAAAGGAATGCCCATATCAGCAGGGTTAGCTTCCTGCTTGGGGGGCGCGGCAAGTTTGTTGTTTTTGAACGAAACTCTTGGTCCCTCCATCCAGGCTGTCAAACTTGTGCAGCCTGCAAAGGACGTCATCAACAAGTCTCAAGTTATCAAGATCCGCATGCTGGCATCTTTGTGCGCGTCTCACGCTGAGCAGCCGCCAACCAGGGGCGTCGCAAAGCTGGCGCGATGGCCACGACTTTGCTCGCTTCTTTCTTACATTCTTACATTCTTACAACTCATTCTCATGCTTGTTTTGATTTCGCGTTTCACTGTCCCAGAACGCCGGCCCTGTTGCAGACAGAACGGTCCACGACTTCAACGAACTCCGTACGTTATTATTACTTGCCAGGCATTATGAATATTCGGTAGAATGTTTTTCTCTTGATCAACAAATTAGACGGGCTGACCAGAAACGGCAATCGAGACCACTGCGTCACTTTCTTGTTTCGTCCCTCACGACATGGTCACATAATAATACGACAAACAACAAGTGACCAGAAGCTCGTGCACCTCAACGTTTTGCCAATCACAAGCACAACGCCACGTTGACGATGACTGTATGCACATGTATGTATGTACTCCAGACGGCCCCGGGCCCCCTGCTAATATTGGGCAACTTTTCGTGCTGACGGGCTGGCGGGCTGGCGGGTTACCCGCTGCTACATCGATCAGGGGCATGCCTGCATGTCTGCATGCATGTGCAGAGAAAGACGAAGAAGAAGAAAACATCAGCGGGAATTTCAGTCAGTGGTGTACATACTCCGTAATCCGTGATGCTTGCTTGCTCACGAGCGAGCGTTAGACGACGCCGCAGCCGGCCCGCAACTACATACTCCGTAGAGCCGGTGTCGAAATACAAAGAGATTCATGGAAAAAAAAAAAAAAAAAACCTGATTGGATTCCATGGAGCATTCCCTGCACCCCTGGCCTCGTTCGTGACACTGTCGTTGCCCTACTAGTAGTACGGAGTACATACGGAGTATTTGGGCTGCACAATGCGTGATGCAGCAGAGGACCGAAGATGTACACACGACGGCAGGACAAAGTGTTGCATCCGGCATCATCCGAAGAGTTGTGCCTGATGAGGCTGGATAATAGTAGCAGATGTTCAAGTACAGCTATCGTATCATCGTCTGGATTCCGTGTCTGAGGACTGCGCCCTTTGCCGGTCGTAAAAGGGAAGCTGGTCACTCGTAGGAATATGGACTAACGAGACCAGGGTCAAGGTGGATTAACGGGTTACTTCTTAGTGTATGTACTCCGTACGGAGCAGATGACACCATAATACATGGAAGTCGCAGAGAGATCTGTATATGTATACATGTAATAGGGAAGTGCTTTACGTCCGTACTAAGTCTGGGTTATCTGCTAGATTCAGGTCAACCTTACTATTGCCTAGAGGAGAATAGGTCTTCTACCTGCTTGCTACGGCTGCCAAAGGCGTGGGACGGGAACGAGTTCTTGTACATATCATCATGGCACTCTGAAGTATGTAACAAGTCTGCGTTATCCCTACTGCATTTACACTAACTAATCCATGAAAGCACGTACGGAGTACGGAGTATTATAGCAGCGCCATGCACTCCAAGACACACCCATCTAGAAAACACCTCACGCCCAAACCACAAAATTCCGTCCAAAAAAGGGCCACGAAGGCGGGAAAAAGAAAAAAAAAATTTTAATGCGACACAGTGAGAAAAGAAACCGCCAAAAATCAATAAGGTAATCAATGATGTCGTAGGTGATTTATTTTTCTTAGATCCTCCTACTATTACTATACTAAACTACCTTATTTTATGGCCCTATAAAGTAGTGAAGAGCTCTCTAAGCCCTAGGGGCATAAAAGTTTTCATAATTTACTAGAGAACAGAATAAGTCTTCAGGCATCAGCTAACCACCATGCGTGTCCTTATATCTAGCTTATTTGGGATGGGGATTGAAGGGCTTGCCATTAAGCATGACTTCAGATGCATCAAACTCAAGGAATCTGAAATTAGTTGTCTCCGTTGAGGCCGTGAAGGGTGAGTCTACTTTGACCTCGAGCAGTCCATATGGAGGATTTTTAAGGTATCCCGTAAAACGGAACGTAGCAGTCCCTTGGACAGAGGTATGATCCGATTCGTAAACTTCAAGATGCGGAATTGACAAATGCCCTTGCGTTAATTCATCATTGGTTTGAACCGGTCCTTGAGCCATTACGTTCGCTGAACCCTTAAAAACGTGAACCCACACGTCAACTACCCAAAACGCCAACTGATCGTTGGCATCAATTGGAGTAGTATAGTTTACCATCTGGTGAGCAGTGTCAAAGTTATAATAAGTTGGGACTTTAAGTTGGGACTTTGCGACCGCGGGTCTTGAATTTTGCTTTGTCAGACGTAATCAACGCAGAGGTATCTACAGCCAAAGAAGAGGATGTAGAGCCAGGTTTAACCACGTCAGAGGCTTCGAAGTCAACAGGCTAACCGGAAGCCGTAAGTCCCATGCTAAGGAGGCTAAGGCTGATAAGGGCAAGGTTCAATGTCTTGAATGTCTTGAATGTCAGTCATATTGGCAGTTGTTGTTCGCGGGCAGCTGAAATTTTGTTCGCGGGCGGCTGAAATTATACCAATAGGTCAGAGTATTAATGTTGAAGTGTGCTGCCTGAAGCAATTGGTTTGACTTAACTAAGCTGGTAGAATAATAATAATTACATAGACGGGAGGAGAAGGGTGCTTCTAGATTACCATTAAGCCCTCGCACTGCATATAAGGTAGTGACATTATTCAGGATCTGCTAGCTCTCATAGAGTATTATATGCCAATCATTAGTCCGTAGAGTCACTAGTTAAGGCTAAAAACCTACATAGCACTAGTGTCGCTGTTAAAGCGGCTAAAAGCAATAACACCATAGAACTTCCGCAGAAGTCGTTCCGGGAAGTGAAGGCTCTGTCGATCGTGTTACATAAATAAGCCGCCAATATCTCGTAAGAGGTCATTTAGCCTTATTTCCTTGGACTTGGTCCACCTTGTGGGTCGGTGAGGGCCCCACAGGCCCCCTGCCACAAGGTCAGTGACCGCGCAAGCACGCGAAAGTGTGGTGCAGTAATTTGTATAGGGAAAATTAGCGGTATTATTAGCCTGTTTACAGTTCGTATACTCCGTACAAGCAAATATACCTCTAATCCACTACTATCCGATTGGATACAGACCCGAGTTGACGTGACTTCACAAGGTAGACTGAGTCCAAGGAGATACTCCGTAGAGTCACGTTAACTAGGACCTGCATCCAATTAGATAAAAATAGATAAGAGGTTCATTTGCTTATGTGTAAACAGGCTGATAATAAATTTTCTAGTGATTCTTGTTACGATATGGAATGTAATATGTAATGAATGTGAAGGTTGTCTGATTCAACTAGCTAGAGGTCAGAGCTATCATCTAATATAGGGGTTCTAGGTCACGTGCAGGCCACATCCTCGGCACGGCAGGCCACATCCTAAGGTGACAGCCTAATTGTCAATTCTAGCACGTAACAATAACCCTTTAAACCCTCTAACCATTAGCTTAACCTTTATAATAGTTATTATCCCATGTCAGGAGCGCAGAGGTCAGAGACAGGACGTTTATAACAATAGAGCTTTAGAGAAACTTTAGGCTATTTAGATAACAAAGAGGCTAGCTAGCTACAAGACAGCCATGTGTTCGCGGGGCGGGGTATTTAGCAAAGACCGCCCACATTGTATGTATGTGGCAGGTCAGATTTCGAGACCTTCACGCACCCGCCCCTACTGTAGCTAGCATCTTTCTATGTATTAGTATGTAGTCCGTAGCGACTGCGAATCTCAAGCCTTCACTCTGTTGTTCATCAACCCTACGACCCCAGTCGTGACATCCCACTCGTCCCCAACTGACCCGTCGACAGAAACCCCCTATTCCCCATGCCGCCCCTCCACCCGATCCCCAAAACACCAAACGTAATCTTCCCATCTGCCGCAGAAGCGGAAGCAGACGCAGACGCAGATGCAGATGCAGCAGCCCCCTCCTCCGTCTCGCGCACCACGAAGCAAACCTGCTCTACCTCCCCCGGATGCAGAACCGGCTTCCGGCCCCCTCCCACCTCCCAGTTGCAGTCCTCATACGCCAGCCCGTCAAGCACCTCCATGACCACCCTGTCCAGCTGCATCACGTCCTCGCTGCAATTCTCCAGCTGTGCTTCCAGGACCCATCTTCTTCTGCCCCCCTCGCCTTCTTCTTCTTCCGTCGAGCTGCCCTTCAGCGCCCCCACTTTTGTGCGCACAATCAAGCTCGCCTTGCAGATGAACTGGTATAGTTTTCGAAACGTCCTCGTCCGACCACTCGTGTCCGTGGCCTCGTAGTAGCTCACCGTCACGGCGAGCACGTGGTTGCCTTCCTCTTTTAGATCAAAGTTGACGAGGCGCTGGAGCGTGGCTCCCGGCGCGAGGTCTGTGCCCTCGTTGCCGCTGCCGAGATCGAGCTTGTGCGCGGCTCCCAGGCCGGGCGTCTTCATTTCGGCGTCGATGCGTACATCGCGGATGGACTTGGACTTGGACGACTTGGTGGAGTCGGGCGCGACGTCGTTGTTTGCGCAGAGCGTGCACGAAAAGGTCTCGCCGACGTAGGCGGAGCCGAAGGAGACGGGGAGGTTGAGGATGGGACTGAGGAGGAAGGGATCTGGGTTGGATGCGTGCGGGGTTTGGTACGAGAGACTGGCGGGGAGGGGGCCTGTTGAGAGAGGGCTGGCGGTCGGGTATTGGGGTACGAGGGATGCTCGAGATAATCTTGCTAGGTTGGTTAGTTGCCTCGTAGAACGAGGGGAGGGGAGCGGAGGGGAGCGGAGCGGAGGAGAGGACTTTGTTCACCGGAGGACTTTGACCGACACGGAATGTGGTTCTTTGATAGGGTCGTGCGATGGGCACCGTTGGTGACTCATTCTCGAGACCGGTTAATCGTGCGTGGAAGGCAGATGGACGTTGGCGTTGCGGGACAGTGTCTTTAGTCAAGCTCGTGGTGTTTGAGGCGGCACGTTGGAAGTGGGACGGGGAGCTTCTTATCGATAAACACGGAGACGTCATGCCATGATTTTTTGGATAGTCGTTAGATATATTTTCACTGACAACTACGGACTAGGTTCTGTGACAAAGGCTTCTTTGGGCGATGAGCCTAAAGGCATTAGGCCGAAATAGTAGGCCGAAATAGTAGGCCTGTTCCGGTCTTTTCGCGCTGCTCACGCTCCATTGCAGCATTCATTCTCCTCCGACGTCCAGCTTCTACTGAAAAGGAGTCAACAATTAAGCGTTCGTTCAATCAGATTTCACCCACAGATTAGTTCAAACTCGGAACTTGGCAAAGCGCGCTCCCAGGAGAGGGGAGGGCGTAGCGTGGCTACAATATTGGCCTAAGCAAACTTAATCAGTGATTAACAAAGGAAAGCATTCCTCCTACGAAATCTTGTCTACTGTCTCCACATCAGCAGTGCTATCCATCTGTACCATGTTATCCTTACGTCCATTGCCGATGCTAGAGCCCTGGGGGAGGGGGAACCTAAGATCCAACATGTTAACATTGTATTACAGCGAGTGAACGGTTTGGAGTTAGACATACAGCGCTATAACTACCACCTGGAGGTGATCCTGAGGGCGGCGGAGGTGGCGGCGCAGCGCTGGGTGGTGGAGGAGGGGCTGCTTCACTTGGGGGAGGCGGGGGAGGCGACGCAGATGCCGGTGCTGCGGCTTGTCCCTGAGCCTGTGCATAGTACTGCTGGTACATGGCGACGTAGCTGGAAGGTAGTTAGCATGGCTGGCTTGCCATATGAAAGACGGTTTGGCTCGAGACAACATACTTGGCGTATCCGCCGTACGCGGCATAGGGATCACTTCCACCATAGTACTGGGCATATGCGGCTTGGTAGTCAGCAAAGTTCTGTCCAGTACTGTCTGTGCCCTGAGCAGGACTGTTGGTGGCGGCATTTTGCTCAGAACTGTGACCACCATATGAAGAGTGGTTGCCTCGGTCATGGTGCCTGTCATGGCCTCCGCGATAACGATCGCCGCCATGATGACCGCCTCGGTCGTTGTATCGAGGTGGCCGAGCCTTGAACTCCTCGTACTGCTCTTTCACGTTGGCAATCAAATCCTCGCACAGTTCTTTGGCCTTTTCGACATTGGCAGCATCGGGTCCCCTGACGAGCATTAGCAATTGAGCATCATGAATAGCCAGTCTGCTTTTGTCTATCAGTCACTCACGCGACGTGAAGGTACATGTCCTCGTCGCTTTCGCGATTGGTTGCACCCTCAAGATATCCGGATCCGCGACCTTTGATTTGGACGCGACAACCGGTTTCTTGCTGAATGTGTTTGACATAAGACCCGCCATGGCCAACAATTTGGGCACGAAGGTTAAATCCTTGAATGGGTTCCAGATCAATCGAAATTCTCTCCTCGGGCCATTTCCGCTGGATCGAGTGTTAGTATGGAAAACGTTCTCGGAGCCATGCGTGCAAAGACATGGGTAGTTAGGCAAGTCTTACTCGTCCTCCGTGCTCACGATCACGCTCTCCACGCTCTCCACGTTCTCCACGCTCTCCACGCTCCCTTTCGGGTTCTGGCTGCTCCTGGTCTCTCCGTCGGAAGCGTCGTTCGTCGACCAACTGGGGTAACTCCTGATCAATAAGCTCATTGATTTTGGCGACGGCTGCTTCCAGGCCTTCTTTCGAGGTGGCGGTGATGTGGAGATAAAGAGGGGGTTTCTTGCGCGGAGATCAGCACATCTCATCAGACAAAGACAGAACGAAGCAAACTCACAGCAGCAGTGGCCATGGCCTTGTTAGGCAAGTAACTGCCGCGCGTAGTAATATCTTGTAAAGAGTCAATCTATGTCCTATAATGAAAGGTTTAGTTGGGGGTGAGAGGTAATGCGTACCAGCTCCGGTTTCGTCGTTAATCTAAATGTCAAGTGAGTGTCAGTAGGAGCAGAGAAGCGGGGATTTTGCAGCCGAGCTATCGTGCCGTGTGTAAGCATGATATCTCGTGTGCCAAATTGGGGTCCCAGCCAAGAATAGGGACGCCAACAGTCGGCAAATCTGGAGAATCAGTGGAATGCAATTGTGTATTTACCATCTTTTGTGTGGAGCTTTTAGTGAGCAAGTAGCGGTTTCTCAAGTCATTGACCTCGATGTCTTGCATGTAGTCACCGTCCGCGACGTACATTTCCTTGCCGATGGAGTGTGCCTTTGCTTCTCCCGATTGCCCCCCAGGAGAGCTGCTCTGGGCCGCCGGTGCGTCGAAGTGTTGAGTGCCCTTTCGAGCTTGCATGGCAGCATTGATCCGGGCGGCGGCGGCAGCTGGCTTGCGTTAGTATCTAGACTGACTGACTTCGCGCCGGTCCCCCAGGACGTGGATTGAGTAGCCTTTAGGATCCAGCGACAATGATTTCACGACGTACCAGCTGCTGCTGCGGCATCTACAGGAGACTTTCTTGCTTCTGCTCCATCTTCGCCCAGAGGACTACGATCCCTGCCCTCAGATCGACGGGCTGAGGGTGACCGCGAGCGACGGTCGAACCTGGAAGCTCGCTTTGGCTCGGGTTCGGTCTGGTCGAAGCGAGATCGCTTCGTGGTTCGCCTTTCTGAGTCATCCATTTTGTCCAGTCCAAGTTTTAAAAAGGATAAAAGTGTGTTCTGCAATGCGCTCGTCGGGCTTGTGCGGGCGAGGCGAATATATCGATGCGGGAAATCCGCTGAGGGTCGTGCGGCTTCTCGAGGACAAAAATAATGAATCGTGATTGGTTTTGGGCTGATGCGACGGCACCGTGATGGAGGCAAGCAATGCGCAAGCCTGTTGGACAAATGAATATGGTTCTCAACTACCGAGATGGGCAGAGGAATTAATGTTGGCGAGAAGCAGAAAATTGCCAGGCACGTCCACACCACAAGTGGTCCACCACTGACAGGGTTCTCCAGTTCAAAAAGTCTGGTTGTCTTCTGATTCGCCGCATTACCTAATAAGGCCGCGCCTCACAAAGCGCTCAAGGCCGGAAGCTCTGTGCCCCAGCCATTCACAATGTGTCCTTACATCCTGCCTACCCCATACCAACACAACCAACAAAACAATGCAATGCGAGTTGAAATTCATAATATTACGAAGTCAGCTTACTGTTGAAATTAGCTTGAAGCGTTTCGGCCTTTTCTCTCGTATTATAATGTTTCCAAGTTCCTAAGCTCGTAATGATAGGCTAGCGATCAAGATGGATTGAATTCGTGATATCGATGGTTGGCTGTGGGTTCAACCTCTAGACCAAGTTGCCAAGGATATGAAAGTGGTCTTTACATCATCTTCCTCCGAAAGATAAAGTTGCCATAAGCTGCTAATATCTTCTTCTCAAAATCAAGAGTGCTATTACCACAACTATGGAAATTGATATTTAAATCCTTAAACTTTGCCACGACAAAACGGTGAATACCACATCATGAACAGCAGGCGAAGAATGCTGCGACATTGCTATACGAGCATGGTGCAGCCAGAACTGCCTTTTTTTCGCAAATAGAAAAGGAAAAAGAAAAACAGAACCCACTATGCAGTGTCCGAAATCCGAGAACTGGATTGAAAGCACTTACTCCGTACTCCGTACATGTCATCTATTTGCTAATCTCTGAGCCCGGTCGCTGCTCGGCGCGTGCCAGCTTCACCCTCTTCGCATTGTCCCGTCCAATGGCTCTGCCGGGAGATATAATCTTTACAGCTCGCCCTTATTAACGACAAACCCTTCTAGCGCAGCTTTTCAACGATTAGCGCTTGTATGTGTAATGTCGATGGGGGAAACACGTCGCGCCACTTACCAACAGCGGCCCACAGTCGGTTCTCCGCCTCAGGAAAGACTAGAGACCTCGGACTGTAGAACACCTCGTCCGTAACCTCCTCGGGGTGTCGAGGCAAGCAGTGCATGAACTTCCACCCTTGCTTGGCCCCTGACCTTTTTGCCAGATCATTTGTAATTTGGTACCCTTCGAAAGCCTTTAGCCTCTTTTGCTTCTCGGTCTCCTGGCCCATGGAAATCCATGTATCCGTGACCAAGATATCAGCGTCCCTGATGGCCTCCTCAGGGACCATGGTCTCACTCAGTTTCCCCGGCGAATCAACACCCTTTCCTGCGGAGGTGATGAGCTTCTTCATTCTGTCGGGGATGCCGTAACCCTTGGGAGACGCAACGGAGATGTCGACGCCCGTCTTGACGGACCCGATTGCAAGGTCAAACAGCACATTGTTAGAGTCTCCGACCCAAGCAATTTTCAGGCCATTGAGACCCAAGCCGGTCTTGGACGATGACGGGAATGCTTCGTGGATGGTCAGAAAGTCGGCGATTGTCTGGAGGGGGTGGAAGTCGTCGGATAAGGCGTTGATGACGGGCACGCTGGAGTGCTTGGCGAGGTTGGCGACGTCGGCGTGAGGGCCGACACGGGCGACCATGCAGGATGTCATGGATGAGATGACCACTGAAGTATCGTACAGAGACTCATTGACCTATACAATGGAGAAAATTATAGTTAGTACTCGACAGGAACGAGGATGAGGTCACGGCCGCAAGAAGGACTCAAAGGCGCACATACACCAAGTTGAATGTCATCTTTGCCCAAAAACATAGGATGTCCACCTAGGATCTTGACGGCCGCCTCGGTAGACACTCGTGTCCTCGTACTCCTCTTGCTGAACATCATGGCAATGGTCTGGCCGGACAAGGACGTACTCAGCGATGTCGGCGTCTGGCCGGCCCTGACGCTCTGCTTGCGAGCGGCAGCATTTTGAACGAGAGAGGTGAATTCGGTGGGGGTCAGGTCGGCTATGGACATGAGATGTCGGGGCGCGGAAGTGGAGGACGGCGAGTAGGCTCTTTTCTGGAGGCCATTCACGGCGAGGCGGGCTGTGTGAAGTGAAGGTTTCATGGTGAGGAAGCTTTCCAACGAGAATGGAAGAGCTCGCTTGCAATTGGGGAGGCACTGAGAAAGGAGGGGTTGGTTGGTGCTCGCGATATTAATTGAAGTCGGACGGAGATTTCAAAGCAGATTAAATAGACGAATGTTCTGCTTCGGTATCGCCAGCAATTATCATGTTTCTCATAACTTAGATGCATTGGCCACAACCAATGAGGCCCCCCCCCCAAAAAAAATATAAAAATCAATATCAATCGCCTTCAAATTGCGGGCCCACCTGCTCGGGCCGACCGCAGCCGCGATTGCAGCTACGGTAAGCCTAAGCAGGTGGGACCGCAGATTAATATTATGCTTAATCCGTACTCCGTACTCCGTACATATTCTAACATGAAGAGACTTATTTGTTTCCTTGAGTTTTAACCTCTGTGAGCTAAATTTCCTATGCATACATAAATTGCTAGAAAAGGCTCAACTATATCTGACAGATATTTGACTATCCTAACTGTGGAATGATGCAGATGGAGGCAAAGAGAGAGCAGAAGAGAAGATGTAGAATTACTATCTAGGAATTCGGAATCTAATAGAGAGAAAAGGGAAGCTTATAAGCTTTAAATCTATAAGTAATGAATCTAGGTCTTTAAACAAAGCCTTTAATAAAGCGTAATAATAAGCGTAATGCATTATTAAACAAAGAGAGAAGATAATAAGAGTGATGCCTAGTATCTAAGGCTATAATATAAGGCTGTGAATATCCTTAACACTACCCCTAGTAGTATATCTAGCTAATAATATAAGGAAGAAAGGAAAGATAGAAGAAATATAAGGCTATTTATAAGGCCTCTAAAACATTTCCCTTTATAAAGTCCTTAGCCTTTATTATATAAAGAAGATAGATAAAATCACTATGTTTAATGTGTTCTAAACCTTTTATTAATCCATTAGTAATTATTTGTTTAGTGCTAATTTATTAAAGATAAAATTCCCCTTAATAAGCTTTCTATATAATCTATTTATATTATAAATTAATATAATAAGTATATCCCGTATGCTTCTTATTAAGCATATTAGCTTTCGCGTTCTAGCTATCTATAAATAATAATAATAAACGCAATTACTTAATGCTAAAATCGTTAAGAAGCTTAGTAACCTAGAGCATTAAAAGACTAGTTAGTGTAAGGTTAATAAATTTAGCTTCTATAAAACTAAGAGCTATAAGAGTTTATTTCTTTAACTACTAAAGAATATATTCTCTAGTAAGGGTTATAATATGCCCTATAGTTAAACGCCTAGTATCTAAATTATTAGTAAGTAAGGTATTACTAAATCCCTTTACTTAAAGCATTAACTTAGGGTCTAAAGGGCTATATTCTCTAAGAATAATTCCTAAATTATCTACTCCTATAAGGTATTACTAAAGGTATTTCTTAAGATCTATATACACCTGCTTTAGCGTAGAATTTGCACTATAAAGTTAGTTTACTATAAACATAATATTAGGTTATATAAATACTAAAAGCTAGTTAAAGCTTCTAGTGTGTTTTGCCTATTTAGAGATATTATAGACTATATTAAATTCCTTCTAATTAGCTAGAATAATAGTCTTTAAAAGCTATAAAACGTTTATTATATTAAGGTTCTTAATATTAAATTTCTTTATAATACTCTATATATAGAGCTTTTAATAAAGAAGCATAGTGCAATTAGTGTGGTTATAGATAAACTTAATGCTAAGGAAAAGCTTAATATTGCCTAGATACTTTAGTTTATAGTATTTCTATAGTTCTTTAATAATACTTATAATAATTATAAGGGTCTTTCCTATAATAATTATATTATCTATATATAGAAGAAGTATAACATTATTACATTAAAAAATGCAAAGTTCGCTTAATAGTTACTTAAATCCCTGCTTTTTAAGTTCCTTAGTAATATTATCTAACTACTAGAGAGGGGAAATAGGTAGTCTATAGAGAGCTCTATTAAGCTTACAGACCCTAGTTATGCCGTTGGAATAGCTATAAGGTTATTTAATATAGATATCTCCTTATGCTTTAGTATTAAGGAAGGCATTTATAATATTATATTACTACTATTTATAGTTAAAAGATACAATAAGTGTATAGAATACTTATAAGGAAACTAAGTATGCTACTACTATATAAAGGTTCTTATTATAAAAAACCTCTAGGTTCTAGTCTCCCCTTATAACCTATCTTGCTTTTAGATAAGGCTCCTAATTAATTAGATACTTAACTATTAAATATCTTTATATCTTTAGGAGTAAAGACTAGGTCCTAGCACTTCTTTTTGTAGATTTTAAGGAGTTCCTTCTTCTTAGTAAGTCTCTAGAAGTTATAATAGTTATCCATAACTTTAGCCTTATACTAATTAGATAGGATATTAATCTTTATGTTAGCTATATTAGCTACTTTAAGCATCACAAAGGCATATAAGGTAGTGATTTCTTCTACTTTATTATTATATAAGTTATTATTATAATACCGAATCACAAGGTTTAATTAGCAAGCACCTAGAGGAAGCGCCTTCTTCTTTCTAGATATTATAATATTATTAGGAGCGCAGAGGTCAGAGACAGGACGTTTATTAGAGCGAATCTTTAGAGGACCTTTAGGCTATATAAATAATAAAGAGGCTAGCTAGCTATAAGATAGCTATATGCTTATAAAGTAAGGTATTCCTTAAAGACTATATATATTATTAGTACTAGGTTAGAGATTAAAACCTTTATATACTTACCCCTAGCTAGTATTTTCCTAGTAGTAACTATAAGAATCTTAGCTATTACTTTATTTATTTAACCCTATACTTAAGCTATAATAAATTAATCTCTTTAAAACCCTTTTAGGGATATAAACTATTAGCTAGATTATTATATAGCTAATACTCTAAAGATTTATATAAAATACACTAGTACCTTATAATAATAAAGCTATAGATAATTAGGAAGGTAAAGAACCCTTATAATTTAGAACTATAAATAATAATAAGGTATAGTAAACACTACCTAATCCTAATTTAGGTAAAAGTATAGATAATATAAATAACCTAGATAGAGTGTTATAGAGATGCTATAAGGTTATATAAGCTAAGTTATATTACCTTTAGAAAACATAGGAGATTCTATAAATAAAGGTATAGATTAAAGAGCTTAAGGTAAATCTAGGATTAGCTAGACTTTCTCTAGGACTTATAATTACCTCTTAAACTTTAGCTATAGTTTTACTAGTAATCTATAGTAACTTAGTAGTAATTATATAGTAAAATAGTCTTATTAAGATATAGATAAAAATACCTATATATAAAGAGAATATATATAAGAACCTATAGAATTTCCTAGTAAATTTAAATATATTATTTAAATTAGATTACTATACCTTTAAGGATAACACTACTAAGGTAGTATATATAAGTAGCTACCTAGCTAATAATATAAAGTAATAATAAATATATTATATAGCTATAGATAGGTATATAAATTACTTATTATTTATATAGGTAGGTTTTCTAGAATAGCTAAAAACTAGAATAATAGATAAGGGTATAAGATACTTAGAAGTAATAAGAACACTACTAAATCTTAGGTAAAAAAGTAACTAATTATTTTAAGCCTTTATAAAAGCTTAGACTAAGGTAAAAGCTAAGTTACCTAAAGTAATCCTAATATATTTATAAATTACTATTTTTCTAAATAGCTTAAATAATACTATAAAAAAGTAGATAATTAGCTAAGAGATTCTAATAACTTAAAGCTAGTTATAAGGCTAGGGTAAGAAAGCAAAGGTTATAATAAGTTTAGGCTAAAGTAATAAAAAAAGTTAAGACCCTAAAAAAAAGAGATAATACTCTATATTACTTAATATAATACTAGTTTAAATATTATAAACCTAGGAATATAATCTTACTATAAAATACCCTATAGATAATAGAATAAGAATATAAGTATCTTTATAATAAGATAACTAGTAGTTAGCTATAAAAGTACTATTTAATATAGGTATATAGTTCTTAATAATTTATTCTAAATTATTATTAAAAAAGGATTAGAAGAATATAATCTAATTAAACTAAGTACTAGAGAGTATAAGCTAAAAAGAGATTCTATATTAAGGGATTTTAAAAATATTAATAAAAGTAAAAAATAGTATAGGATTTATAAAAGTCTATTAAGTTAGCTACTATATTACTAATATAGGTAAAGGGATAATACTAGGTATAGATTAGACTAAAGAATATTTACTTATAATTATATATTAGGATTAGGGATTTTAGAGATATCTAGTAACTATAAAATACCTCTTCTTTATTTATAGTAAGTAGTAAATATATAAAGAGAAAAAATAAGTAGTGGTTTTATTATTATTTAAGGTAATAAAGATTAGGCTCAGTATTCTAAAAAATAAAAATTAGAAAAAAAAGGGTAAGGACTAATTAGAGAACCTAGTAGTAATAAAAGTATAATTAAATAGTAAAGTAGCTATATAGTTACTAGAATATACTTACTAGTAATAAAAAAGTAAAGGTATTATAGTTATACTAATTTTAGAAAGCATAAGTAGTAAATAAGCTATATTAAATTAAGGCATAAGTACCTAATGCTTTATACTAATAATTCTAAAGGAATATATAGAGTTTATAAATATTTTTTCTAAAGAGCTAGCAGGTAAGCTTCCTAAACTAGGGGGCTATACTTATATAATTAAATTAGAAAAAGGGAAAATACTACCTTAGGGGCTTATATATAATTTAGCTAAAAAGAAGCTATTAGTTCTTAAAGAGTACCTTATAAGTATATAGCTTAAAGGGTAGATTAAAAGATTAGTTAGCCTAGCTAAAGCCTTAATTTTATTTATTCTAAAGAAAGAAGGGAAATTAAGGCTTTATATAGATTATAAAGGCTTAAATAAGATTATAATTAAGGATAAGGTCTCTTTACCCCTTATTACTAAAATCCTTAATTAATTAGTAAGTAGAGTTATTTTTATAGTTCTTAATCTAAAAGATATATATTACTAGCTATATATTTACTTAGGTAATAAGTAGAAGATAGCCTTTTATTATTACTATAGCTACTTTAAATATCTTATAATACTATTTAGACTAGTTAATATATTAGTAATCTTTTAGAAGTATATTAATAATACTCTTAAAGGACTTATTAATAAGACTTATATTATTTACCTAAATAATATACTAATATATAGTAGTATAATTAAGAAGTATATAGAATATATTAAATAAATTCTATATAGGCTTAGGGATATAAGTCTTTTTATTAACCTTAAGAAGTGTTAATTTTTAGTTAAGAAAGTTAAATTCTTAGGCTTTAAGATATTAGCAAAAGGTATTATAATAAACCTAGTAAGAGTTAAGGTAATTATAACCTAGCTAATACTATATAGTGTCTTTAATATTTAGTTATTCCTTAGTTTTACTAGATTTTACTACTATTTTATTAAATAGTATAGTAAAGTTATTATTTTATTAATAGATTACCTTAAAGAGTAATAACTAGTAATATTTAACCTAGAACCCTATAAGTTAGTAGTATTTAGAGAACTTTAATAGAAATTTTAAGAAGCGCTAATTTTAGTGTATTTTAACTTACTTATATATCTTAGAGTAAAGATAGATATATCTAGATATATAATTAAGGCTATACTTATAATATATATACTAGGTTACTAGCACCTAGTTATGTTTATATTAAGGAAGATAACTAATACTAAATTACGCTATTTAATACCTAATAGTGAATTATTAGCTATCTAAGAGGCTTTTTATATATAGAGATACTACCTTGCTTATTTAGCTTATATAATTAAGGTTATTATAGACTATTTAAACTATAAGTACCTAGCTATAAAGCCTAAGCTTACTAGTAAGTAAGTAACTATACTTAATAAGCTTTATTCTTTTAACTTTAAGATTATATATTATATAAGGAAATTAAATCTTACTAACTTACTTTTAAGAAAACTAGATTTTATAAGTAAGGTAAGGAAAGTAAAAGTAATAACTATATAACTTCTTACCTTTTTATCTAAATTTATAAATACTAAGTAATAGGAATAGCTTAGTAATACTATTAGTACTATAAGTTCTATAAAAATATTACTTAGTGTAACTAATAGTTAGTTATAATAATACTATAATAATACTACTAATATCTAGGGTTTTAAAAAATCATAACTTAACTATATTCCTAAAGAACCTAATAATCTAGATAATCTTAGAAGAGTTATATTAGTAAGGTTATTTAATACTTTTAATTCTTTTATTAATAAGTAATAAGCTAGCTATAGTAGTACTACTAGTACCTAGTGTATATTTAGTTTATTACTTAGTTATTTTAATTTTCCTATTAGACTAGCTATTACTATTAGGGGTAAACTAGTATAGGTTATTACTAGTAAGTAGTAAGGGTACCCCTTAAAAATATTACTTATTTATATACTTATAAGACTAGAAGTATTTATTAAACTAATTACTTATAGAGATATTATAGCTAGGATCTAATCTATTTAAAGAACCTCTTCTAAGTTTATCTCTAACTTTCTAGAAAAGAGCTTAGAATTAAAACCCCTAATTTAAGTCTTATTATATAAAGCATAGTAAGGGAATAACTTTACTATAAGTTAATTAAAGTTACTTAAAAGTAGTAATTTAGTAGTATCCTAGATATAGTTTATTAGACTCTCTAAGCTATTAATGTTTAAGAATTATATTTTTATCCCTTTAGGAATAAGAAAAGAAATTTTATTACTAACTTATAATAACCCTATTACTAGGTATTAGGGAGTAAGTAAAACTCTTTATTAGATTATAAACTAATATTATTAGCTAATAATAAAGAAAGATATAAAGGTATATATTAGCACTTATATAAGTTATTAAACTTTAAAACTAAGGTATTATAAACTATATAGTAAGCTAGCTATGCTACTAGTGCTTAATTACTCTTTTTAAGAATTATTAATAGATTTTATTACTAGACTTTTACTAGTAAAAGATTTAAACTAGACCTATAATATAATTCTAGTTATTATTAACTAATTTATAAAATATAGTATTTATATTCCTATATAACATAACTAACTAGCAATAGGCTAGTAACTATATTCTTAGAATATATTTTTAGAGATTATAGAGCTTTAGAAAGTATTATAATAGACTAAGGTTCTATATTTACTAGTAGTTTCTAGATAACTTTTTATTATCTTCTTATAACTAAGTAGCTACTTAGTATTACTTTTTATCCCTAGATAGATAGCTAGATAAAATATTTAAACTAAGTCCTAGAATATTATTTAAGGGCTTTTACTTATACTAAATAAACTAATTAGGTAAATAACCTATTATTAGTGTAGTTTATATATAATATAAGTAATTATATAATACATAGCTATATACTAGTAAAGGCATTATAAGGTTATAATCCTAGAGATTTATAATAAGTAATTATAAATATCCCTTTAGTAAATAATTAAGCTAAAAGTAAAGTCTTAGCACTAAGAGAGAAATACACTATAATTAAATAGCTTTTAAGTAACTTATAGACTTAGTATAAGAAATATTATAACTAGAAAAGAACTCTAATAAGGTTTAAGGTTAGTAATTATATTTTACTATTAATAAAGAATATTAATTTAAGATAACCTAGTAGGAAGCTAGCTATAAAGTATCTAGGCCCCTATAAGATTAAAAAGGTAATTAGGAGTTATAGATTAGTATATTAATTAAAGTTACTACCTAGGACTTAATTATATAATATATTTAATATTACTAGTCTTAAGCCTTTTAAAGGGGACCTAACTAATATAGAAGATATATCCTTACTATAGGATAATATTAAAGATAATAAATAAGAGTTTAAAGTTAAGAGAATTATTTTATACTATTATAATAAAAGGTATTATAAATATCTAGTTAAATAGAAAGGCTATAATACTTTAGAGAATTCTTAGGTATTAAAAAGGGATTTTAACACTAGAGAAATTATTAATAACTATAAGTAATAGTTAAGTAATAAAGTTAATATAAGATAGTTATAATTTATAAGTTAATATAGTAAGATATTAGAAAATAAAGTTAATTTACTTAATTTACTTAAATAACTTAAATAATCTATTATATAGCTACTAAGCACTTATCTCTTTATAATAAAGTTAGTCACTAGGACTGCTAGTTCCTTAGTAGTAGTAGCTATAGTAACTATAAAGGCAGAGGCCTTAGGAGTATCTTTATTATTAGAATCCATCTCTCTATATATATAGACCTAAAGTTTACTAAGAAGCTTAATAGGACTAATATAATTAGGTAGGTTAGTAATATAAAGTATAAACTACTAGTAAGTTAGTTAGGCATTAGTAGTATATATTAAGAAAGCTTACTATTAGGATATTCTAGGCTATAAAGCAAAGACTATTTAAAATATTAATCTATATCTTAAGGTTTATAGTATTACTTAGTAGCGCTATTATAATATGCTTATTACTCTTTACTTAATAAGTAGTATTAGTAGTTATTTAAGTGTAGTAAATATATCTATACTTATTAGAATTTTTATAGGATAGGATAGTTGTGGCTTCCTCCGGACCCTCGGACGATAGTTAGTCCGGCCGTGGCCAAAGGTAAGTTCACAAAAGGAATGCATACAATGCGATTAGTTATATTACAGGCATCCCCGCACCGCTTACAGTGGCTTCGCACTATAAGACTTACTTTTTCTCCCTTTTCGCTTACTTTCTCTCCTAGCTAGATTTCTCTCCTTCTCTTTTTTCTCTTCTCTCTTAGCTATTATTAACTTTATTAAATTAAACTCTTTTTATACTAGTATAATATTCCTTAGTATAACTAATACTAATTAGTAGTTAACTATAACTATAGATAAGTTAGGTATTATAAAAAAAGATATTTTTATAAACACTATAGCCCCTTACCCCTTAAGCTAATATATAGGCTATTTAAGTAAAGAGATATAACTATAAAGTATACTAAAGGAAAATAAACTAGAATCCTAGTAATAGGCTTATTAAACTTCTAAGGGATTAATCTATTAACTCTTAGGCCTTTAGGATATTTAGTTAATTATTATTCTTATTATTTATTATAAGAAAACTAATTAAATAACTAAATCTATTACTATAAGGTATTTTATTTAAACCTAATATTAAACATAACCCTTAGCTAAGCTAGCTAATTTATATAACCTTACCTTTTTACCCCTTTTCTTCTTTCTTTATAATTATTTACTATAACTATCTTTACTTCTTTATATTTTATATATAGTTAAGTTATTTCTAAGTCTATGCTATCTTAAGTTATTTTTAAGTTTATATTATCTTTATTACCTAAATTTTTTTTTCTTCCCTTTTTTTATTATTTTTATTATTTCTTTTAATTATCTTATTTATTCTATTTACCTTATTTATCCTATTTTCCTTGTTTTTTTATTTACCTTATTTATTATATTATACCTAATATAAAAACGCTATTTTATTATTATACTCCTATTTAGTTTATTTTATTTAATTAAAACTCTAGGCTTTATTATATTAATTATTTTATTTTATTAAAAATAGTAAAATTTAAATCTAGACTTTTAATAAGAGAAAAAGCTAGTAATAGTAAGGCTTTAATAATTACTATTAAAAGACTCTCTAAGAGTAAACTACTACTATATTTATAACTACTTACTAGTAAGCTTATAAGAGATTAGAAAGAGTTTACTAAGCTAGACCCTAAAACTACTATATAGTCTAAGCTTAATAATTATATTATAGGATTTATTAACCTTAGTAAGTATTAAGGTTAGAGAGATAATAACCTCTAGGAATTATTCTAGGAAGACTTTAAAGGCTAGTTTAAGAATACCTTTAAAAGAGTAAATAAGAATATTATTAAAGAGCTATATAACTCTCTCTAAGACTATAGTATTCCTATTAAATAAAGCCTAGGATATTTAATCCTAGTATTACTTAAGGAAGTACTTTATTAAAAATTAATACCTCTTTAGCTAGAAAAGAGATTAAGATTCTTTAAACTACCTTAAATATAACCCCTATAAGTTACTACCCTAAAAACCTTCCCTAGTATTTCTTACCCTTAAAGGGAATAATTATTATATTCTTTATAAGAACCCTTATAATAATCTTAGTTATACTAAGAGTTTAAACCCTAATAGCTTACTTTCCTTCCTTAATACCTTTCTTCTAGTAAATAAACTATAAAGAAGATTTCTAAGCTTATAAAGATATATAAGAATAGTAATTACTATAGTAAAAAGCTATATAACTTCCTTATACTAAAGCTTATACTCTTTAAGAGTAAATATAACTAAATTAATCTCCCTAGATTATACTTTAGTAAAGTATTTCTTATTATACTAATAGGAGATACTAAATAATACTTCCTTAACTACTTTTTTAGTAAGAATCTCTTTTATAAAGAGATAATTATAAATATCTATTAATACTTTAAAATAAAAAGTAATTAATAGTTTTATTATTATAAATAAAGTAATATAACCCTTAAAAATATTATTATTTAAAACCCTAAAAAAAGTAAGCTTAAATATTTTAAGATTCTATTAACTATATTAAAGAGAGTCTATAAAGAGCTATACCTTTTTAATATAGTAAATATAAAGCTTTATAAGTAAACCTTAAATATAGTCTTTAGTATTCCTAAATATTAGGTAGTAAAGTATATATATATACTAGGCTTTAAGAACCTTACTAGTAATCTCTATAAATTAATTATAATTATAGAGAGTAATATAAGAAGTACCTAATATTACTAGTAATAAGGTAAAGACCCTTTAAAGGCTATATTTATAGACTAATAATATAGTTAATAAAATTAGAGAGAAAAAGGAGATTATTATAGTAGCTTTAAGCGCTCTAAGTAATACTTTATTTATAGTAAAAGTAGTTACTAGTTAATAAACTACTCTAATACTAAGCAAAAAAAAGAGAGAGAGAGATAGTAAGCTAGTAAGAGTTATTACTTACTCTCTTTAGAAAAGAAGTTTTAATTATTCCTTACTTTAATTAAAGGTAGTACTAATACTAAAATAAAGAAACTAAAAGACTAGGAATCCTAGCTTAAGGCTTATACTTAGGCCTAAGATAATAATAATAATAATAATACTAAAGAGAAGCTATTATTAAAGGTATACCTAAGTATTATATAATTCTTTTACTCTAGGCTATAGATAATTAATAATATTAATATTCTTATAATACTTAAAAATTAGGCCTTTTAATATACCTTACTTAAGTAAGAGCTATACCTTAAAGAGGCTTTTAATAAGGACTATTTAATTTATTATACCTTTAAGGAATACTATTCTAAAGAAGTTTTTAGAGGAATTATACTAGATATAGGAGCTTTAGGTTAATTAACTACTAGCCTAGTATAAGTTAAAGCCTTATTAAGATTAATACTATTATTAAAGATTAAACCCTATAGCCTAGAAGTTATTAACTTTAGCGCTAGATTAGTAACTATATATAGTATAATATATATACTAATAAAGCTTAGTTAAATTAACTTCTATATCCTTAATATTACTATACCTTTTCTCTTTTCCCTTACTAATATAAATCTTATAAAGGTTAAGATAAATAACCTTACTAATATACTAATCTAAGATAATAATACTATACTTATTATATATAAATAGGGCTATCCTTAGTAGCTATTAGAGGCAAAGGAGACTATAGTATTCTATCTATTAGAAAGAGAGATTTATTAACTTTACTAAAGATTTAGTTATTCTTTAATTTAATGCCTTATAAAGATCCTTTAATAAGCTAGTTATAATATTAAACGCTATATAATTAAAAAGCTAATAAAAGTCTATTATTATTATTAGATAAATAGAAAAGCCCCTAGCTAATTTAAATTCTTAATTAAAGATAACTATAACTTTAACTATAAGATTATTATTAATATTATATAAATTAATAGCTAACTAGTCCTTTATATTATTAATTTAGTAACCTTATTCTAAGTAGCTTATTTCCTTAACCCTAAGAAGCAGAAAGCTTAGGATATTTAGAATATAATTAGAGAGTGCTAGATAGATATATATCTAGGCCCCCTAGATTAGATTATCTATAATGCTAGTAATAACTTTACTTTAGCTAAATTTAAGCACTATACTTACTTAATATTAATTAAGATTAATAAGATACTTATTAAAGCCTATAATAATATTAGAAAGGTTAAAAAATACTATAGACCTCTTTAATAGACTTATAATATTATTATAGACTTAATTAGTAAAGAGATTACTCCTAAATAATAACTCTAAATAGCTATTAAAGCTATTAATAACTTAGTAAGTCTAAATAGCCTTATACCTATATTACTAGTCTTTAGAGCTTACCTATAGATAATAGATAAGTTACTACTAAGTATCTTTATTATTTAATAAGCTAAGGTAATTTAGAAGGTAACTAATAAAGTTTACTACTACCTAGCTAAGAGGTAAGTTTATAATACCCTTAGCGCTTAGAATAGCCCTAATATATTACTAATATATTAGCTACTACTATAGGCTAATATATATATATAAAGAGAAAAAAATAGATAGTATAGCCCTTATAAGCTATTAGCTACTAATAAGGAGACCTATATAGTTAAGATACCTTATAGCTTAGTTAGGTTTTGCTTTATAGTAGTAAAGCTATACTATAAGGACTTATAATATATAGAAGCTAATAAGCAAAGCCTTTAGTATATTAGGGAATATAACCTAAGCCTAAAGGCCCCTTATACCTCCTATAAGGAGACTAGAGAAAATAAGCTACTAGTAAAAGGTAGTAAGGTAAGGGAAGAAAAAAAAAGATACTAGTAAAGAGAAAGTAAGGAAGACTAAGGAAAGCCCTTATAGTCTAATTCTATATTAATAAGGTTATAAAGAAGCTTAAAGAGGCTTATAATACTAAAGCTACCCTTATAGAAAGCTATAAAGCTAATAGCCTTAAGGTAATAAAAGCAAAGGCTATTAAGGCCTAGGCTTATAATCCTAATAAAGCTATTAGACCTATAAAGCCCTTTATATTTATTAATAAAGACTAAGAGAAGGTATTATTTAAAGAGATTATAGCTAGAAAAGTGCTAAATATAGGATTCCTTATAGTAAAAGAAAAGGCTAACTAGAAACTAGCCCTTTAACTTTACTAAGAAGGAAAGATTATAACTCTAGGAAGCCCCTTTAAATAATCTAACTAAGCTAAGATTAATACCCTATAAGCTTATAATATATTTAGGTTTATAATATTTAATCCTACTAAGTATAAAGGCTATAGGATCTTTAATTCTTATATAGTTTAAGAGATTAAAGGTAAAGGGACTAAATTACTATATAAGAAGTTATGCCTTATTATATAAGGGCATAATAACAGAGGAAAAGAGGCTATCTTAACCTAGTTACTAATAATATAGTAATTAAGCTAATAGATTATTATAGCCCTTACTCTATTATTAAAGAGAAAGGGAATCTACCTTTAGTTATAAGATATCACATAAGCCTATATTTAATCCTATATAACCCTAAATAGGCTAATTATTATAAGATTACCTAAATAGATTATATACCTCTTTCTAAAAGGCATAGTAATAAAGGTAATTAAGCCTCTTTACGGAATTATAAAGGCTAGAACCTATTAGTAAGCAATGTATTTCTGTTACTATAGAGATAACCTTAATATAATAACCTTAACGTATAATCCCTGCTTATTAATTATAGCCTTAAATAATAAGAATCTCTTTAGCATTATAGGAATATAAATAAATAACACCCTAGGCCTTAGTAATAATAACTTCTTTAAGAAAGAAGAAAGAGAGCTTTAGAAAGTAAAGTTTATAGCTAAAGAAAAATAATACCTAATAACTATAAATCCCTTATTTTTAATAGCTATATCCTAACCTAGAACACTAATACCTTGCTAACCCTAACCTAAAAGAGCTAAGGTTAGAAGATTAAGGAAATTAATCTATAATTACTAATAGCAAAGTAAGATTATATTAAGCAAAGAGCCTAGGGGAGTTATATTATAATAGTTTGTTAACCTAAAGTATCTTATAACCTATTAATTGCTATATAACACTAAGAACCCTTTACTAATAATATCTTATAACTTAATAAATGCCTTAAGTAGTAAATTAAGTATTAGTAGCAGGGATTATAGTATATCCTATTAACTCTTAAAGAAGTAAAGCTCTTTATATTTATAAATAGGTCCCTTGCTAATAATAAAGACCTTAGCTTATAAATTAGGTATATAATTATAATTAGCAATAAAGCATTAAAGGATAATAATACCTTTACCTTAAAAGGTAATATTATAATATATAGCTTTACAAAAAGTAAATATATAACTTATAGCGCACTTATATCTAAGCTATATAGCATGGTTTAAGGCGCTAATATTGCGTATATAATATCTATAACTCTTTATATAATTATAGACTAATTAAAAATACCCTAAATTCTAATAATTCTCTATACTAACTCTTTCTTATTATATAAATACCTTATAAAGCTAAGTATAATAAAGGAGAAGTAGCTAATAATTAACATTATAGCCCTCTAATAGTTATATAAGAGAAGAGAGATTTATAAGGTTAGGTGGATTAATAGTGATAATAATCTAGCTAATATAATAATAAAGGCATTGCTAAATTTAGCCCTTTTAAATTTAATTAATTTAAACAAATTAATAATTTATATAGAAGGCTAGGTTAAAAGACTTATAAGGTTAGGTAAACAGGAGAATTAAGATAATAGGTTAGTAAGTATAAATTAAGGTAACTAGGTTAATTAGATTAACTAAGGCTATAATAGCTAATTAAAGCTATAGATTCTTATAAAGGGATTTACTTATATATACTTTCCTTTAATTTAATTTTTATTATGTTTTTAAGCTCCTTTAGCTATAAAGAAAAAGAGAGACTACTAATATAGCTTTCTCTAGACCCTTAGATAATAGTTAGTCTAGCTATAGCTAAAGGTAAGTCTATAAAAGGAATGTATATAATATAATTAGTTATATCATAGGCATCCCTGCACCGCTCGCAGTATAAGACCTACTTTTTTCCCCTTTTCGCTTACCTTCTCTCCTAGCTAGATTCCTCTCCTTCTCTCTCTTCTCTTCTCTCTTAGCTATTATTAACTATTATTAACTTTATTAAATTAAACCCCCTCTGCACTAGTGCAACGTTCCTTAGTGTAACTAACAATAGTATTCTATAGCTTTTTCTTTACTTTTATAATAAACTACTAGTAAGTTAGTAATAATTTAGTGTCTAGGTAGTAGAATTATACTTACTTTATCCTAATAGTAATAGCTACCTTCTAGAGTAGCTTTAATAAGTTTAAATAGCCTATTATAAAGCTATATAATTTAAGCTAAACACTAGTAGTGTATTAGTAATAAGTAAGTAAATTCTAGATAAGAAAGATATACTATAAGGTAGTTTTTATTATTTTAGAAATAGTAAGTATATTTTATTAAGTAGCCTATTAGAATATTAGTAATAAAGAAGTAGTAAGTAAGCAAAGAAGTTATACTTATAAATTCTTTATATTCTATAGGGAAGGTCTTATTATTAATAAGATATCCTAGAATATTATAAATACTATTTTTTAGTAAGATATTCTATATTACTTCTTACTAAGAGTACTATATATATAGAATCTTCTTACTTATTATACTACTAGTAGTAAGTTAGTAATAAAAATACTATAAAGATATAGTAAACTTATATTAAAATTTTAGAAGTGGTTTACTTCTAAGGAGATAACTTCTTAGGAGACTTTAAAGGAGATTTCTTAATAGCATAACTGTTAGTTACACTAAGGAACGTTGCACTAGTGCAGAGGGGGTTTAATTCAATAAAGTTAATAATAGTTAATAATAGCTAAGAGAGAAGAGAAGAGAGAGAAGGAGAGAAATCTAGCTAGGAGAGAAGGTAAGCAAAAAGGGGGAAAAAGTAAGTCTTATAGTGTAAAGCCACTGCGAGCAGTATAGGGATGCCTATGATATAACTAATTATATTATATACATTCCTTTTATAGACTTACCTTTAGCTATAGCTAGACTAACTATTATCTAAGGGTCTAGAGAAAGCTATATTAGTAGTCTCTCTTTTTCTTTATAGCTAAAGGAGCTTAAAAACATAATAAAAATTAAATTAAAGGAAAGTATATATAAGTAAATCCCTTTATAAGAATCTATAGCTTTAATTAGCTATTATAGCCTTAGTTAATCTAATTAACCTAGTTACCTTAATTTATACTTACTAACCTATTATCTTAATTCTCCTGTTTACCTAACCTTATAAGTCTTTTAACCTAGCCTTCTATATAAATTATTAATTTGTTTAAATTAATTAAATTTAAAAGGGCTAAATTTAGCAATGCCTTTATTATTATATTAGCTAGATTATTATCACTATTAATCCACCTAACCTTATAAATCTCTCTTCTCTTATATAACTATTAGAGGGCTATAATGTTAATTATTAGCTACTTCTCCTTTATTATACTTAGCTTTATAAGGTATTTATATAATAAGAAAGAGTTAGTATAGAGAATTATTAGAATTTAGGGTATTTTTAATTAGTCTATAATTATATAAAGAGTTATAGATATTATATACGCAATATTAGCGCCTTAAACCATGCTATATAGCTTAGATATAAGTGCGCTATAAGTTATATATTTACTTTTTGTAAAGCTATATATTATAATATTACCTTTTAAGGTAAAGGTATTATTATCCTTTAATGCTTTATTGCTAATTATAATTATATACCTAATTTATAAGCTAAGGTCTTTATTATTAGCAAGGGACCTATTTATAAATATAAAGAGCTTTACTTCTTTAAGAGTTAATAGGATATACTATAATCCCTGCTACTAATACTTAATTTACTACTTAAGGCATTTATTAAGTTATAAGATATTATTAGTAAAGGGTTCTTAGTGTTATATAGCAATTAATAGGTTATAAGATACTTTAGGTTAACAAACTATTATAATATAACTCCCCTAGGCTCTTTGCTTAATATAATCTTACTTTGCTATTAGTAATTATAGATTAATTTCCTTAATCTTCTAACCTTAGCTCTTTTAGGTTAGGGTTAGCAAGGTATTAGTGTTCTAGGTTAGGATATAGCTATTAAAAATAAGGGATTTATAGTTATTAGGTATTATTTTTCTTTAGCTATAAACTTTACTTTCTAAAGCTCTCTTTCTTCTTTCTTAAAGAAGTTATTATTACTAAGGCCTAGGGTGTTATTTATTTATATTCCTATAATGCTAAAGAGATTCTTATTATTTAAGGCTATAATTAATAAGCAGGGATTATACGTTAAGGTTATTATATTAAGGTTATCTCTATAGTAACAGAAATACATTGCTTACTAATAGGTTCTAGCCTTTATAATTCCGTAAAGAGGCTTAATTACCTTTATTACTATGCCTTTTAGAAAGAGGTATATAATCTATTTAGGTAATCTTATAATAATTAGCCTATTTAGGGTTATATAGGATTAAATATAGGCTTATGTGATATCTTATAACTAAAGGTAGATTCCCTTTCTCTTTAATAATAGAGTAAGGGCTATAATAATCTATTAGCTTAATTACTATATTATTAGTAACTAGGTTAAGATAGCCTCTTTTCCTCTGTTATTATGCCCTTATATAATAAGGCATAACTTCTTATATAGTAATTTAGTCCCTTTACCTTTAATCTCTTAAACTATATAAGAATTAAAGATCCTATAGCCTTTATACTTAGTAGGATTAAATATTATAAACCTAAATATATTATAAGCTTATAGGGTATTAATCTTAGCTTAGTTAGATTATTTAAAGGGGCTTCCTAGAGTTATAATCTTTCCTTCTTAGTAAAGTTAAAGGGCTAGTTTCTAGTTAGCCTTTTCTTTTACTATAAGGAATCCTATATTTAGCACTTTTCTAGCTATAATCTCTTTAAATAATACCTTCTCTTAGTCTTTATTAATAAATATAAAGGGCTTTATAGGTCTAATAGCTTTATTAGGATTATAAGCCTAGGCCTTAATAGCCTTTGCTTTTATTACCTTAAGGCTATTAGCTTTATAGCTTTCTATAAGGGTAGCTTTAGTATTATAAGCCTCTTTAAGCTTCTTTATAACCTTATTAATATAGAATTAGACTATAAGGGCTTTCCTTAGTCTTCCTTACTTTCTCTTTACTAGTATCTTTTTTTTTCTTCCCTTACCTTACTACCTTTTACTAGTAGCTTATTTTCTCTAGTCTCCTTATAGGAGGTATAAGGGGCCTTTAGGCTTAGGTTATATTCCCTAATATACTAAAGGCTTTGCTTATTAGCTTCTATATATTATAAGTCCTTATAGTATAGCTTTACTACTATAAAGCAAAACCTAACTAAGCTATAAGGTATCTTAACTATATAGGTCTCCTTATTAGTAGCTAATAGCTTATAAGGGCTATACTATCTATTTTTTTCTCTTTATATATATATATTAGCCTATAGTAGTAGCTAATATATTAGTAATATATTAGGGCTATTCTAAGCGCTAAGGGTATTATAAACTTACCTCTTAGCTAGGTAGTAGTAAACTTTATTAGTTACCTTCTAAATTACCTTAGCTTATTAAATAATAAAGATACTTAGTAGTAACTTATCTATTATCTATAGGTAAGCTCTAAAGACTAGTAATATAGGTATAAGGCTATTTAGACTTACTAAGTTATTAATAGCTTTAATAGCTATTTAGAGTTATTATTTAGGAGTAATCTCTTTACTAATTAAGTCTATAATAATATTATAAGTCTATTAAAGAGGTCTATAGTATTTTTTAACCTTTCTAATATTATTATAGGCTTTAATAAGTATCTTATTAATCTTAATTAATATTAAGTAAGTATAGTGCTTAAATTTAGCTAAAGTAAAGTTATTACTAGCATTATAGATAATCTAATCTAGGGGGCCTAGATATATATCTATCTAGCACTCTCTAATTATATTCTAAATATCCTAAGCTTTCTGCTTCTTAGGGTTAAGGAAATAAGCTACTTAGAATAAGGTTACTAAATTAATAATATAAAGGACTAGTTAGCTATTAATTTATATAATATTAATAATAATCTTATAGTTAAAGTTATAGTTATCTTTAATTAAGAATTTAAATTAGCTAGGGGCTTTTCTATTTATCTAATAATAATAATAGACTTTTATTAGCTTTTTAATTATATAGCGTTTAATATTATAACTAGCTTATTAAAGGATCTTTATAAGGCATTAAATTAAAGAATAACTAAATCTTTAGTAAAGTTAATAAATCTCTCTTTCTAATAGATAGAATACTATAGTCTCCTTTGCCTCTAATAGCTACTAAGGATAGCCCTATTTATATATAATAAGTATAGTATTATTATCTTAGATTAGTATATTAGTAAGGTTATTTATCTTAACCTTTATAAGATTTATATTAGTAAGGGAAAAGAGAAAAGGTATAGTAATATTAAGGATATAGAAGTTAATTTAACTAAGCTTTATTAGTATATATATTATACTATATATAGTTACTAATCTAGCGCTAAAGTTAATAACTTCTAGGCTATAGGGTTTAATCTTTAATAATAGTATTAATCTTAATAAGGCTTTAACTTATACTAGGCTAGTAGTTAATTAACCTAAAGCTCCTATATCTAGTATAATTCCTCTAAAAACTTCTTTAGAATAGTATTCCTTAAAGGTATAATAAATTAAATAGTCCTTATTAAAAGCCTCTTTAAGGTATAGCTCTTACTTAAGTAAGGTATATTAAAAGGCCTAATTTTTAAGTATTATAAGAATATTAATATTATTAATTATCTATAGCCTAGAGTAAAAGAATTATATAATACTTAGGTATACCTTTAATAATAGCTTCTCTTTAGTATTATTATTATTATTATTATCTTAGGCCTAAGTATAAGCCTTAAGCTAGGATTCCTAGTCTTTTAGTTTCTTTATTTTAGTATTAGTACTACCTTTAATTAAAGTAAGGAATAATTAAAACTTCTTTTCTAAAGAGAGTAAGTAATAACTCTTACTAGCTTACTATCTCTCTCTCTCTTTTTTTTGCTTAGTATTAGAGTAGTTTATTAACTAGTAACTACTTTTACTATAAATAAAGTATTACTTAGAGCGCTTAAAGCTACTATAATAATCTCCTTTTTCTCTCTAATTTTATTAACTATATTATTAGTCTATAAATATAGCCTTTAAAGGGTCTTTACCTTATTACTAGTAATATTAGGTACTTCTTATATTACTCTCTATAATTATAATTAATTTATAGAGATTACTAGTAAGGTTCTTAAAGCCTAGTATATATATATACTTTACTACCTAATATTTAGGAATACTAAAGACTATATTTAAGGTTTACTTATAAAGCTTTATATTTACTATATTAAAAAGGTATAGCTCTTTATAGACTCTCTTTAATATAGTTAATAGAATCTTAAAATATTTAAGCTTACTTTTTTTAGGGTTTTAAATAATAATATTTTTAAGGGTTATATTACTTTATTTATAATAATAAAACTATTAATTACTTTTTATTTTAAAGTATTAATAGATATTTATAATTATCTCTTTATAAAAGAGATTCTTACTAAAAAAGTAGTTAAGGAAGTATTATTTAGTATCTCCTATTAGTATAATAAGAAATACTTTACTAAAGTATAATCTAGGGAGATTAATTTAGTTATATTTACTCTTAAAGAGTATAAGCTTTAGTATAAGGAAGTTATATAGCTTTTTACTATAGTAATTACTATTCTTATATATCTTTATAAGCTTAGAAATCTTCTTTATAGTTTATTTACTAGAAGAAAGGTATTAAGGAAGGAAAGTAAGCTATTAGGGTTTAAACTCTTAGTATAACTAAGATTATTATAAGGGTTCTTATAAAGAATATAATAATTATTCCCTTTAAGGGTAAGAAATACTAGGGAAGGTTTTTAGGGTAGTAACTTATAGGGGTTATATTTAAGGTAGTTTAAAGAATCTTAATCTCTTTTCTAGCTAAAGAGGTATTAATTTTTAATAAAGTACTTCCTTAAGTAATACTAGGATTAAATATCCTAGGCTTTATTTAATAGGAATACTATAGTCTTAGAGAGAGTTATATAGCTCTTTAATAATATTCTTATTTACTCTTTTAAAGGTATTCTTAAACTAGCCTTTAAAGTCTTCCTAGAATAATTCCTAGAGGTTATTATCTCTCTAACCTTAATACTTACTAAGGTTAATAAATCCTATAATATAATTATTAAGCTTAGACTATATAGTAGTTTTAGGGTCTAGCTTAGTAAACTCTTTCTAATCTCTTATAAGCTTACTAGTAAGTAGTTATAAATATAGTAGTAGTTTACTCTTAGAGAGTCTTTTAATAGTAATTATTAAAGCCTTACTATTACTAGCTTTTTCTCTTATTAAAAGTCTAGATTTAAATTTTACTATTTTTAATAAAATAAAATAATTAATATAATAAAGCCTAGAGTTTTAATTAAATAAAATAAACTAAATAGGAGTATAATAATAAAATAGCGTTTTTATATTAGGTATAATATAATAAATAAGGTAAATAAAAAAACAAGGAAAATAGGATAAATAAGGTAAATAGAATAAATAAGATAATTAAAAGAAATAATAAAAATAATAAAAAAAGGGAAGAAAAAAAAATTTAGGTAATAAAGATAATATAAACTTAAAAATAACTTAAGATAGCATAGACTTAGAAATAACTTAACTATATATAAAATATAAAGAAGTAAAGATAGTTATAGTAAATAATTATAAAGAAAGAAGAAAAGGGGTAAAAAGGTAAGGTTATATAAATTAGCTAGCTTAGCTAAGGGTTATGTTTAATATTAGGTTTAAATAAAATACCTTATAGTAATAGATTTAGTTATTTAATTAGTTTTCTTATAATAAATAATAAGAATAATAATTAACTAAATATCCTAAAGGCCTAAGAGTTAATAGATTAATCCCTTAGAAGTTTAATAAGCCTATTACTAGGATTCTAGTTTATTTTCCTTTAGTATACTTTATAGTTATATCTCTTTACTTAAATAGCCTATATATTAGCTTAAGGGGTAAGGGGCTATAGTGTTTATAAAAATATCTTTTTTTATAATACCTAACTTATCTATAGTTATAGTTAACTACTAATTAGTATTAGTTATACTAAGGAATATTATACTAGTATAAAAAGAGTTTAATTTAATAAAGTTAATAATAGCTAAGAGAGAAGAGAAAAAAGAGAAGGAGAGAAATCTAGCTAGGAGAGAAAGTAAGCGAAAAGGGAGAAAAAGTAAGTCTTATAGTGCGAAGCCACTGTAAGCGGTGCGGGGATGCCTGTAATATAACTAATCGCATTGTATGCATTCCTTTTGTGAACTTACCTTTGGCCACGGCCGGACTAACTATCGTCCGAGGGTCCGGAGGAAGCCACAACTATCCTATCCTATAAAAATTCTAATAAGTATAGATATATTTACTACACTTAAATAACTACTAATACTACTTATTAAGTAAAGAGTAATAAGCATATTATAATAGCGCTACTAAGTAATACTATAAACCTTAAGATATAGATTAATATTTTAAATAGTCTTTGCTTTATAGCCTAGAATATCCTAATAGTAAGCTTTCTTAATATATACTACTAATGCCTAACTAACTTACTAGTAGTTTATACTTTATATTACTAACCTACCTAATTATATTAGTCCTATTAAGCTTCTTAGTAAACTTTAGGTCTATATATATAGAGAGATGGATTCTAATAATAAAGATACTCCTAAGGCCTCTGCCTTTATAGTTACTATAGCTACTACTACTAAGGAACTAGCAGTCCTAGTGACTAACTTTATTATAAAGAGATAAGTGCTTAGTAGCTATATAATAGATTATTTAAGTTATTTAAGTAAATTAAGTAAATTAACTTTATTTTCTAATATCTTACTATATTAACTTATAAATTATAACTATCTTATATTAACTTTATTACTTAACTATTACTTATAGTTATTAATAATTTCTCTAGTGTTAAAATCCCTTTTTAATACCTAAGAATTCTCTAAAGTATTATAGCCTTTCTATTTAACTAGATATTTATAATACCTTTTATTATAATAGTATAAAATAATTCTCTTAACTTTAAACTCTTATTTATTATCTTTAATATTATCCTATAGTAAGGATATATCTTCTATATTAGTTAGGTCCCCTTTAAAAGGCTTAAGACTAGTAATATTAAATATATTATATAATTAAGTCCTAGGTAGTAACTTTAATTAATATACTAATCTATAACTCCTAATTACCTTTTTAATCTTATAGGGGCCTAGATACTTTATAGCTAGCTTCCTACTAGGTTATCTTAAATTAATATTCTTTATTAATAGTAAAATATAATTACTAACCTTAAACCTTATTAGAGTTCTTTTCTAGTTATAATATTTCTTATACTAAGTCTATAAGTTACTTAAAAGCTATTTAATTATAGTGTATTTCTCTCTTAGTGCTAAGACTTTACTTTTAGCTTAATTATTTACTAAAGGGATATTTATAATTACTTATTATAAATCTCTAGGATTATAACCTTATAATGCCTTTACTAGTATATAGCTATGTATTATATAATTACTTATATTATATATAAACTACACTAATAATAGGTTATTTACCTAATTAGTTTATTTAGTATAAGTAAAAGCCCTTAAATAATATTCTAGGACTTAGTTTAAATATTTTATCTAGCTATCTATCTAGGGATAAAAAGTAATACTAAGTAGCTACTTAGTTATAAGAAGATAATAAAAAGTTATCTAGAAACTACTAGTAAATATAGAACCTTAGTCTATTATAATACTTTCTAAAGCTCTATAATCTCTAAAAATATATTCTAAGAATATAGTTACTAGCCTATTGCTAGTTAGTTATGTTATATAGGAATATAAATACTATATTTTATAAATTAGTTAATAATAACTAGAATTATATTATAGGTCTAGTTTAAATCTTTTACTAGTAAAAGTCTAGTAATAAAATCTATTAATAATTCTTAAAAAGAGTAATTAAGCACTAGTAGCATAGCTAGCTTACTATATAGTTTATAATACCTTAGTTTTAAAGTTTAATAACTTATATAAGTGCTAATATATACCTTTATATCTTTCTTTATTATTAGCTAATAATATTAGTTTATAATCTAATAAAGAGTTTTACTTACTCCCTAATACCTAGTAATAGGGTTATTATAAGTTAGTAATAAAATTTCTTTTCTTATTCCTAAAGGGATAAAAATATAATTCTTAAACATTAATAGCTTAGAGAGTCTAATAAACTATATCTAGGATACTACTAAATTACTACTTTTAAGTAACTTTAATTAACTTATAGTAAAGTTATTCCCTTACTATGCTTTATATAATAAGACTTAAATTAGGGGTTTTAATTCTAAGCTCTTTTCTAGAAAGTTAGAGATAAACTTAGAAGAGGTTCTTTAAATAGATTAGATCCTAGCTATAATATCTCTATAAGTAATTAGTTTAATAAATACTTCTAGTCTTATAAGTATATAAATAAGTAATATTTTTAAGGGGTACCCTTACTACTTACTAGTAATAACCTATACTAGTTTACCCCTAATAGTAATAGCTAGTCTAATAGGAAAATTAAAATAACTAAGTAATAAACTAAATATACACTAGGTACTAGTAGTACTACTATAGCTAGCTTATTACTTATTAATAAAAGAATTAAAAGTATTAAATAACCTTACTAATATAACTCTTCTAAGATTATCTAGATTATTAGGTTCTTTAGGAATATAGTTAAGTTATGATTTTTTAAAACCCTAGATATTAGTAGTATTATTATAGTATTATTATAACTAACTATTAGTTACACTAAGTAATATTTTTATAGAACTTATAGTACTAATAGTATTACTAAGCTATTCCTATTACTTAGTATTTATAAATTTAGATAAAAAGGTAAGAAGTTATATAGTTATTACTTTTACTTTCCTTACCTTACTTATAAAATCTAGTTTTCTTAAAAGTAAGTTAGTAAGATTTAATTTCCTTATATAATATATAATCTTAAAGTTAAAAGAATAAAGCTTATTAAGTATAGTTACTTACTTACTAGTAAGCTTAGGCTTTATAGCTAGGTACTTATAGTTTAAATAGTCTATAATAACCTTAATTATATAAGCTAAATAAGCAAGGTAGTATCTCTATATATAAAAAGCCTCTTAGATAGCTAATAATTCACTATTAGGTATTAAATAGCGTAATTTAGTATTAGTTATCTTCCTTAATATAAACATAACTAGGTGCTAGTAACCTAGTATATATATTATAAGTATAGCCTTAATTATATATCTAGATATATCTATCTTTACTCTAAGATATATAAGTAAGTTAAAATACACTAAAATTAGCGCTTCTTAAAATTTCTATTAAAGTTCTCTAAATACTACTAACTTATAGGGTTCTAGGTTAAATATTACTAGTTATTACTCTTTAAGGTAATCTATTAATAGAATAATAACTTTACTATACTATTTAATAAAATAGCAGTAAAATCTAGTAAAACTAAGGAATAACTAAATATTAAAGACACTATATAGTATTAGCTAGGTTATAATTACCTTAACTCTTACTAAGTCTATTATAATACCTTTTACTAATATCTTAAAGCCTAAGAATTTAACTTTCTTAACTAAAAATTAACACTTCTTAAGGTTAATAAAAAGACTTATATCCCTAAGCCTATATAGAATTTATTTAATATATTCTATATACTCCTTAACTATACTACTATATATTAGTATATTATCTAGGTAAATAATATAGGTCTTATTAATAAGTCCTTTAAGAGTATTATTAATATACTCCTAAAAGGTTACTAATATATTAACTAGTCTAAATAGCATTATAAGATATTTAAAGTAGCTATAGTAATAATAAAAGGCTATCTTTTACTTATTACCTAAGCGGATATATAACTAGTAGTATGTATCTTTTAGATTAAGGACTATAAAAATAACTATACTTACTAATTAATTAAGGATTTTAGTAATAAGAGGTAAAGGGGCCTTATCCTTAATTATAATCTTATTTAAGCCCTTATAATTTATATAAAGCCTTAATTTCCCTCCTTTCTTTAGAATAAATAAAATTAAGGCTCTAGCTAGGCTAACTAATCTTCTAATCTACCCTTTAAGCTATATACTTATAAGGTACTCTTTAAGAACTAATAGTTTCTTTTTAGCTAAATTATATATAAGCCCCTAAGGTAGTGTTTTCCTTTTTTCTAATTTAATTATATAAGTATAGCCCCCTAGTTTAGGAAGCTTACTTACTAGCTCTTTAGAAAAAATATTTATAAACTCTATGTATTTCTTTAGAATTATTAGTATAAGGTATTAAGTGCTTATACCTTAATTTAATATAGCTTATTTACTACTTATGCTTTCTAAAATTAGTATAACTATAATACCTTTGCTTTTTTATTACTAGTAAGCGTATTCTAGTAACTATATAGCTGCTTTACTATTTAATTATACTTTTATTACTACTAGGTTCTCTAATTAGTCCTTACCCTTTTCTTTCTAATTTTTACTTTTTAGAATGCTTAGCCTAATCTTTATTACCCTAAATAGTAATAAAACCACTACTTATTTTTTCTTTTTATATATTTACTACTTACTATAAATAAAGGAGAGGTATTCTATAGTTACTAAATATCTTTAAAATCCCTAATCCTAATATATAATTATAGGTAAATATTCTTTAGTCTAATCTATACCTAGTATTATCCCTTTACCTATATTAGTAATATAGTAGCTAACTTAATAGACTTTTATAAATCCTATACTATCTTTTACTTTTATTAATATTTTTAAGATCCCTTAATATAGAATCTCTTTTTAGCTTATACTCTTTAGTACTTAGTCTAATTAAATTATATTCTTCTAATCCTTTTTTAATAATAATTTAGGATAAATTATTAAGAACTATATACCTATATTAAACAGCGCTTTTATAGCTAATTACTAGTTATCTTATTATAAAGATACCTATATTCTTATTCTATTATTTATAGGGTATTCTATAGTAAGATTATATTCCTAGGTCTATGCTATTTAAACTAGTATTATATTAGGTAATATAGCTTTATTACTACTTTTACTATACCTCTTAGTTATATACCTATTGCTTTTATAGGTAAAATAGTCTAGTGCCTAATAAACTAGTATAGTATATCTAGGCTTTCTATATTTATAGTATACTAAAAATAGCTTTTTTACTTAATCTTTACTTTATTACTATACCTTATTTATAGGTAATATAGAGTATTATCTCTTTCTTTTAGGGTCTTAACTTTTTTTATTACTTTAGCCTAAACTTATTATAATCTTTACTTTCTTACCTTAGCCTTATAACTAGCTCTAAGTTATTAGAATCTCTTAGCTAATTATTTACTTTCTTATAGTATTATTTAAGCTATTTAGAAAAATAGTAATTTATAGATATATTAGGATTACTTTAGGTAACTTAGCTTTTACCTTAGTCTAAGCTTTTATAAAGGCTTAAAATAATTAGTTACTCTTTTACCTAAGATTTAGTAATATTCTTATTACTTCTAAGTGTCTTATACCCTTATCTATTATTCTAGTTTTTAGCTATTCTAGAAAACCTGCTTATATAAATAATAAGTAATCTATATAACTATCTATAGCTATATAATATATCTATTATTACTTTATATTATTAGCTAGGTAGCTACTTATATATACTACCTTAGTAGTATTATCCTTAAAGGTATAGTAGTCTAATTTAAATAATATATCTAAATTTACTAGGAAATTCTATAGGTTTTTATATATATTCCCTTTATATATAGGTATTTTTATCTATATCTTAATAAGACTATTTTACTATATAATTACTACTAAGTTACTATAAACTACTAGTAAAACTATAGCTAAAGTTTAAGGGGTAATTATAAGTCCTAGAGAAGGTCTAGCTAATCCTAGATTTACCTTAAGCTCTCTAATCTATGCCTTTATTTATAAAATCTCCTATATTTTCTAAAGGTAATATAGCTTAGCTTATATAACCTTATAGTATCTTTATAATACTTTATCTAGGTTATTTATATTATCTATACCTTTACTTAGATTAGGATTAGGTAGTGTTTACTATACCCTATTATTATCTATAGTTTTAGATTATAGGGGTTCTTTACTTTCCTAATTATCTATAGCTTTATTATTATAAGGTACTAGTATATTTTATATAGATCTTTAAAGCGTTAGCTATATAATAATCTAGCTAATAGTTTATATTCTTAAAAGGGTTTTAAAGAGATTAATTTATTATAGCTTAAGTATAGGGTTAAATAAATAAAGTAATAGCTAAGATTCTTATAGTTATTACTAGGAAGATACTAGCTAGGGGTAGGTATATAAAGGTTTTAATCTCTAACCTAGCACTAATAATATATATAATCCTTAAGGAATACCTTGCTTTATAAGCACGTAGCTATCTTATAGCTAGCTAGCCTCTTTGTTATCTATGCGGCCTGAAGGTCCTTTAAAGATTCGCTCTAATAAACGTCCTGTCTCTGACCTCTGCGCTCCTGACAATTTATAAGAGATTTAGTAAGGCTATTATAAGGAAGCCTTTAATTATAAATAAGACTTTTATAGCTATAGAGTAAGTAAAGGTCTTTATACTAGACCTTTTAGCTAGTAATAGAATTCTTAAGGCTTAAGATAATAAAGGCTTTACTATAGTAAAGAAGGAAATAAAAAGAGATAGCTACTCTCTAGAACTAGATAATAAAGAGAAGGATATTAAAGGCCTATAATAAGGCACTAATAATAATATTCCTTATTTTATTTAAGAGATTTAGGATAATAATAATCCCTTTAAAGTTAATAATAATTCTCTCCTTTAACTAAATATATCTAAAATTATAGGAGATAGCTACTTTTTTAGTTATAGTTCTTAAAGGCTAGCCTATAGCTACTTATTAAACCCTTTTACTAGGTTTATACCTAGTAAATTATAGCTAAATAGATTACTAAAGAGCTTATAGAAGTAAAAGGCTATAGTATAGATAATAAAGCTTTTAAAGGTAATATTAAATATTCTTAGGCCTTATACTATAAGCCCTAGGTAGTATATCTTTTCCCTAAGGTTTATAAATATAAAAGATATTATATAGGTACTGTCAGAACCCAAAGGTGTGCGGGTAAGCCACTAGACCAAAAGATCCACCAATGCTAGCTCTCGCTACATTGCACCTTACAATTGATTATTAGGCCCGCCTACGAACGCGCGCACCTAATAATTATCCCTTCCCTTGTAAAGCTTGTCCTAAGCCAAGGGCCCACACAGGCTAGTGGCAATGGCTTAGCAACGTAACCTTAGCTTAGATTAAGCCTAGTTATCCATAGCCTCTAAGATAATTAACTAATTGTAAACCCCTAAGGCCTAGTACGCACAATAGCTAGGCCTATACATTACCTAGTGCACGTGACCCCATGGTTGTAACTATATAGGCGTAACTATACCTGCCCTGTGAGCCTAACGTAAGCTACCTAGCCTAGCAATTTAAACCTAGACCTGTTAGGTCTTAATCTAACTGCAGGAATTGAACCTAGGACTAGCACGCCCCACCCACGAGGATTCGAACCTAGGACTAGCACACACTAGAAGACTCGTAAGAACTAGCATTAATGTTAGAACCTGAAGGTGTGCGGGTAAGCCACTAGACCAAAAGATCCACTAATGCTAGCTCTCGCTGCATTGCACCTTACAATTGATTATTAGGCCCGCCCACGAACGCGCACACCTGACAGGTACTTAAAGACTACTAATTATATAGTAAAGAGCTTAGGATAGCTATAGTAATTTAAATTATTATATAGTTAAAAAAGGATTATATAAATACTCTTATTTAGAATATATTATTCTTAAGGGAGGTAAAGAAAGTATAGATTAAATTAAACTTTAGTTTTAAGCCTAGCTAGGTTATAGAAGTAAGGGTATTAATATTTTCTATAAGTATATATATCTTTACTTTTCTCTTTATAGCACTATTAGTATAAAAGCTAGGAATTTATTAATAATACTACTAATTTTATCTAATATATAATTCCTTAACTTATTTTATACTTTAATATTATTCTTAAAGCTACTTAGTAATTTATTTATAAATCTATAACCTTATATAGTATAAATTTACCTTATTAGCTTACCTAGTAGCTACTTTAAGAGCTTTATACTTATCTAAAGGTAACTACTCTTTCTTATTTACTTTAAAAGTATAAGGTTCTTTTCTATATATTTTAATAAAGTTAAATAAACTTATAATAGTATAGATTATCTTAATTTAAATAAGAAACTTATATTTAGCTATACTATAATAAATAATTTTTTACTTTTACTTATATTACTTAAAGACTTACTTAATAACTATTCTTAATTATAAGTGCTAATAATTAAAAAGCTTTTCTTTATTTATAAGCTATTAATAAGTAAGTGCCTAGTTTTATAAATAATACTAAACTCTTAAAAATAGTATAATTAGCCCTTAATATATACTAAACCCTATATTTTTAAGATAAAAGTAATCTTAGGGTATTAAAAATAACTTTAATAAAGCTATTTATATTAAGGTTATATTATTAATAAAACCTTTAGTACTAAGTAATATATATTAAAATAATCCCTTAAAGCTAGTAATTATTAGTATATTTTATAAGATATTATTTTTCCTTAACTAAAACCTTTTTTACTATAAAAGTAAGATATATATAAGGATATATATACTATTAAATTAAAGGAATCTATTATTTAATTCTATAAAAGGTAAAATATAATCTAGGTTTAGCTAATAAATAAATCTTATATATAATTTTCTTATTAAATTAAGTAACTTATAAAAAATCTATAATACTAATAATTAGCTTAGATAAAACTAATAGCCTATATTCCTTTAAGGCTTATTATAAGTATAAATCTATAAGAATACTATTACTTTTTATTTAACTAATTAATATTATAAGTCTCTAATTAAAGTATTATTCTAAAGCTAGTAATAAAGCTAAAGAAAGGTTTTCTTTAGTATTTAAAAGAGATATATAAAGTTAATACTAAGCTCTTAAAGAATATAATAGTAAAGATTTTATAATATAGTTAGTAACTATTAAGTGCTTTCTTTAAGAGCTATAAATTTAGTATTATTATAATAATAATAGTAAATATACTCTTAGAGGTAATAGGGTTAATAAAGCACTCTCTATATTCTTACTATAGTCTTATAGTATTTAAGAATTAATACTATAATATAAAGATTGTTACTATTATTATTTTCTTTAATAATAAGGTACTTAAATAAAAGATTATAATCCCTAAGAAAGGTTATTATAGCGCTTTACTAACTTTATTATAATACTCCCTATAAAGTTTATAAAGTAATTTACTCCCTATAAAAATAAGAGCTAAAAAATAGTAAAATTCCCTTTATTCTTAGTATTTAATCCTATTATAGGTATTTATATAGCCTTTACTAGTATAATATATTATAAATAAAGGGAAATATAAAGTAGACTTAATTCTATAACTTTCTATATAAATTTACTACTAAAAATAGTTAGTATATCTGTTATATATGGTTATGCACTCTGCTAACTTTGCAGAGTTTTCGTGGATCACTGTTAGGAGCGCAGAGGTCAGAGATAGGACGTTCATCAGAGCGGATCTTCGGAGGACCTTCGGGCCGCGTGGATAATAAAGAGGCTAGCTAGCTATAAGATAGCCACGTGCTTATAGAGCAGGGTATTCCTTAAGGACTACGCATATTATTAGTGCTAGGTTAGAGATTAAAACCTTCACATACCCGCCCCTAGCTAGTATCTTCCTAGTAGTAACTACGAGAATCTCAGCCATTACTTCGTTCATTCAACCCTACGCTTAAGCCGTGACAATCACACCCTTAGTGACACGGGGCTCGACAATGTTCCCCAGAATGGTACTGGATTCTGCACCGCGCAATGTGGTACTTGGTGCTTCTGATTCTATCTCACGCGAAGAACGTCCCAAAACGTCAGGACAAGCCAACATTGATAGCCAAGATGAGGAATACGTTGTTGGCAACACAAGGTATTTTACTGCAGATGGCTGCAAGTCAAAGATGAAACAATCCCAGACAGTAAATCAGTCAACGCGAGCTCAAGGTCTGAATGGAGATGCTGCGCATCAGGGAACGATCATGGCCACGATTTGTGATACTAGTATGACACCGGCTATTACAGATGTATGTGAGATGCAAGGCGAGCTCGACAGAACGGAATTATAGACTGTACTGATGATTTAATTTTAATTGCAGCCCGTCATGGCACCATTCGAGTACATCAGTTCTCTCCCATCAAAGGGAGTGAGAGACAAGCTCATCAATGCGTTAAATAAATGGGTTGAGGTACCGGAAGATGTCCTCGCTGGTGTCAAGTCCGTCTGAGAGACGCGTGCACACCTAACCTAAGTTGTGACATTACTAGCTTTAGTTCTAGTTATTACAGCGCGTAATTGCTACTAATTGTTAAAATATCAAGGGGAAGAATGTACGTGTGTTTTCTACGGGACGATGTGGCAATCAAGTCGCTTGACTAAATGCAGTTAGAGCGAATCGTTATGTGGGTACAGAGCCGGTGAGCGAGAGAACACAGTATTGGCAACCTCTGCTGTAAGCTTACTTCGCGATTGCTCTATTGCCCTTTTTGGTGGCGTTGTTTTTTTATGCGGAATCGGTCGAATCTGGGTGTCCAGGCCTATTGTTAAAGGACGATTCTAGCTACTTTTCGCGATTGTTCATGATCGCCTCGACGGCAGAAGGGATCATACGGAAGTCGTCGCAGACAATTTATGCTTTAACGAGAAGCGGCACGTGTGGCCCCGGTAAAATAGTACACGGCTTTGTACACGGCCACTCCAAGGTCAGATTAGCCAATCATAGTACCGAATCCACTGATAACGCGGACACATTCGTGGGCCGACCTCGAAGTGAGAGGCTGCCGTCATCGACTCCCATCTTCCTCCCTTCCTCGCTCCATCGTTCTGCCAAAAGCTCCATCAGCACTGCGATCTCTCCTGAAGTCCCTCATCGTAGTTACCAACTCCAAGTTCTCCATTCGCAGCACTTGCCGCAGGCATTGCCCCTCCGAGCGTCATCGTGAACTTCACTACCATGCCTGCTGACGCTAACGAACGATCGCCGCTCCTGGCGGCAGCCGCTGCAGACGAGCACGAAAATGACACTGAACAGCATCGCCCAACCGAATCGTCTCCATTGCTATCGAATAGAAGAGACTCCGGCGCCGATGGCTCCCAACAAGACGACAACAGCCCGCCGACGCAGCAGCAGCAGCAGATCAAACATGAAACACAGCCCAAGCGGAAGCGGAGGTGGCCGTCCCTCGTTGCAATAATAGTTCTGGGCATATTAGTCGCCGTGGTCATGGTCCTCGGATTTGTCGTCCCTCCAGCTGTACAGGAATATGTCGAAAATGCAGTTGTTTTGGAACCAACAGACTTGTCTGTAGAGTCACTGACGGCCGACGGAGTCCGAGCTCGGATTAAGGGCACGTTCAAACTTGACGGCTCACGAGTTCAGGACGACAATACTCGTAGAATCGGAAGGATCGCAACAGCTATCATGAGACAACTCGGTACGGAGGAGACCAAACTTCGTCTTCACCTGCCTGACTTTGACAATGCTCTGGTCGGGAGTGCTTTGCTCCCCCCAATCAACCTCCGCCTCGTGGATGGTCAAGTGACAAACTTGGATTTTGTGGCCGATTTCGTTCCTGGCGACACAGAGACAGCACGGAAGGTGGTCAACGAATGGCTTCAGGGCAAGCTCCATCAGCTCAAGGTTACGGGAGCCACGGCGCTCAGCCTCAAGTCCGGCATCTTCCCTCTGGGAACTCATGATGTGTCGGAATCTATGGTATTTGAAGGTCAATCTCTCTACCGCGCCTTTTCTGCCATTTATTTTGGTCAGAAGACCATCAAATAATATAGAGCCACATCAGAGTCGAGAAAAGATCAATGTTTGTCCGCAACTTAAAAGCACTTTGGCTAACGCTTTCGCAGCCAATGAGCTTCCTTCCATGCCCGAATATACCATTGAAACCCTCGTTTTCCATGATGTGCCCGCCGGTGACGATGGCAAGATGGGAGTTGGTGCCAATGTCTCCATCACTGCCTACAACGAATTCCCCATCGGGTTGATCGTACCATCTCTAGGGTTTGAAGTCCTCGTTCCGAACTGTGATCCTGCTCAACCGAACATCAAGGTTGCATCGGCAATTTCAAGCGCTATCGAGGTTCGCCCCAAGTCAAATGTTACTGTAGAAGCCAAAGGAACCATTCGCGAGCTACCAAAGTCCCTGATCAAAGCCTGCCCATCGAGTGAATTGTCTCCGCTCGACCATTTCATGAAGCGTTACTTGCACGGCGAAGACGCAGAAGTATTTTTGCGTGGTAGAGCATCAGGAGACGGCGACTTGCCAGAATGGATTGGTGACTTCATAGAAAGTGTCACAGTTCCCATTCAGTTCCCTGGGCGATCGTTGGACAACCTTCTACGCAACTTCACGCTCGAAGATGTCGACTTCAAGCTGCCAAGCCCCTTTGCAGACCCAAGCGACCCTGACAGCAAGCCTCGGGTATCCGGGACTGTCCGTGTCTTGGCGGCCATTCCTGCCGACTTGAACATGAACATCGATGTCACCAGCGTCCGAGCCAATGGCGACCTATTTTACGAGGGCAAAAAGTTGGGAGAGCTGAACATAGACAAATGGCAGAAGGCGACTTCAAAGATAATCAGTCAACCCGAGGCCGAAGATCTTATGAGCATCAAATCACGAATTGTCGATGCCCCAATCGATATACTCGACGGCGACACATTCTCCGATATCATGCAGAAGCTATTATTTGGCGACGATGATATTATTCTCGACGTCAAGTCCAACGTGGACGTCAAAGTCAAAACCGTTATTGGTCATTTGATTATCAGAGGGGTTCCCGCCACCGGCAAAGTTCCTATCAAACGTCCGTCTTCCATGTGGTAGCGTATCACATTTCATCCGACACGGAAGATGGCACATGGTACTTGTGCTATTGCCGTTCCGTGTCGACCGCAACCGTCAAGTGCTCTGGCGTCCTCTGGCTAACACGTTGCAGAAGTGCCTGGGGACATGCTTGCAGGCTTGGACCCCCGAGTCGGGGAGTTGCAAATCCTCAATACTTCGAGCGTGGGCGTTGACATACGAGCAATGGTCAACATTACCAATCCCACGCCGTATACAGCCTTGATTCCATTCTTCAATATACACCTTGTGAAAGGCAATCATTCGATAGGCGAAGCCACCACTAAGAATCTGCATTTCGCACGCGGATTGAACAACAACATCATGATAGAAGCAACGTGGGATCCGTACTCATTCGGCGGGGACAAGGCTCAGAAAGTCGCCCGTGATCTGCTATCCGCGTACTTGTCCGGCGAAAACACCACCATCACACTCAGAGCACACAAAGACTCAATTCCAAGAATGCCAGTCATTGGCGAAGCGCTCTCCAAAATAAACATAACTTTGTTAACGCCACGCCTAAGATTACCCGGAGACGGAGATGGTGAAAATAGTCGCGGCAGACAAGGTTTCATACGAGATGCCACATTTCACATTCTATCATCCACTGCCTCGTTCACACTGGCCTCGCCTCTCGGCCACGACACCGTACATGTAGAGTACATCAACGCCACGGCCTTTTACAACCACACAGAACCCGTGGGCCGAATCACGTACGACCAGCCAATAGATGTCCCGCCGGGGCTGTCGCAAACTCCCCGTCTGCCAGTGCAGTGGTCGGCCGACCATGTTGGGTTCGACAAGTTGAGAGACGCACTAGGGGGCACGCTGAAGCTGGATGCTGCAGCGGATGTCACAGTCAGAGTCGGATACTGGACGGAAGAAGTCAAGTATGCGGGGGAGGGGATCGGGGCAAAGGTTTCGCTATAAGTTGAATTTCATGCCATTTTTTATTTTATTTTTTAACTTTTCTACTTGGTTTACTACACGGCGTCGGGACGATATACACGGATAGCGATAGTTTTTTTTCCTGATAACAGCATGGCTGGCAATTAATGCTCACCTAGTACGCTCGAGGTGACGGGTGGTTTCTTTCGCAAACAGGCTTCGAGTCAGTGCAACATTACGATGATCCATTTCGCACCATTCTAGTTCAAAGAGGTATTCGCAACCCAACTTGCAAGCAGAGAAGACGCAAATTCGCGTTCAACCACTGCATCGAGCACGTGCAATTTCGGCGCACAGAGGGAACATCGGATAGAGCACACCATTCCCATGAAGCGCCATCCATTTGTCAGGCTAGCGGAATGTGCTTTTCTAGCAGGAATGTTGTCAGGCCTGGAGCTACGTCCCTCTGTGATGCCCATAAAACATCTACCCAACATCCTCATTCACTTCGTACAAGCGTCCAGATGAAGACCAGCTCGATTGACACATCTACGTTACGTCGACAGCGGCATCACGACATTCACGGCATTACACCTCACGTATTCCGTATTCCGTATCACGTACCACAACGAGTACCGCATCAAAGAATGACAGAACCCCGTCCCGTCTATCAAGTCACCGCGTCAGCAATTAAAAAATGCCAGTCATGAACATAGACCGGGGGACCAGACCTTTTGGAACCTATTCGCCCTCTACTGGGTACATTGTAAAAGCAACTTGAACAGCACACGTCTAACCAAGTCGTACACCGGCCTCTCTTCTCTTTTTTAGCTGCTGTGCTGTGGCGGCGCTCATGCCTCCGTTTGCACTGACGTCAAATAAGCTCTGGGACTCGCGTCTCTTCTCATCCTCCACCCGTTTGAGACGCTTTTCTGTCTTGCCTTTGCCGCTGCCTTTGCCGTGGAACTGATGGCTGAGGTGCTTGAACGCTTCTTTCCGGTCGAGCGAGCGGCCGTGCTCGTCGTGGTATTTTAATTGTACATTTGGCTTGTAGTTGGCTGAGAAGAGCTCTGCCATGCGGAGGGATTGTTGGTGATCACGACGTTGGTTCTGCTGGCGGGCGTAGTCTTCGCGCTCGCGGACCGTCATGCGGTCCAGACGACCGTTGGCTCGGTCACGCTCGCGCTGCTGCCGAGTTTGTTCTTCGAGTTCGTCTTCGAGGAGACGCTTGCGAGTGAGGAATTCTTCGCGGTCGCGGAAGCTTTCGTACTCATCCCCATGTGAGGCTTCGATGAGGCCACGCTCGCGGAGGAGGCTAAGCGCAGCGCCCATGCCTTCGCCAATCGTCTTCTCTTCCTCGACGCCTCTGTCGGCCTCGGTGTCCTGATGTGATGGCACAGATGCTTCTCGTTTTATGGCCGGGTTCGTGTTATGGTCGTCATCGTCGCCGTCGTCCTCCATGGGATGGTCTTCTCTGGCAGGTGGACTTCCGGTTTGTGCTCGAGGCCTCTTGTGTTTACTTTCTACTTCGTCATCACGTTTGCTCAAGTTGGAGACAAATTCGGAAATTTCACCAATGACTAGTCCGCCGTTGTCCTGCTCGTCATTTGCGTCTTGGCTATCTTCTTCTTTGAGCTGCCTTACAAGATCCTCGGGCTTAACCTTCTTTCTCTTCTTGAGGGCGCTTTTCCGTTGCAAGGCTAGAGATGTTTGCAGATCGTCATCGTCGACAAAGGTGTCGGATTCTGCTTTTCGCTTCTTGCTGGCCGCCTCTTTGCTGTCAACTTCCATGGCGTTGCTGTCCGCTGGCGCAGGCTCGAGGGGGAAGATATCGTCGTTATCATATTGCTTCTGTCTTGTGCCTTTTGACTTTTTCTTTTTGGGTTTCTTCACCTTGATTTCTGATGGTGCAAGATAGTCTGACGATACTGGCGCATCACCTGTGAGATTGCTGGTTAGTGCAACGTTGACTTAAGATCCTGAGAGCGTATTTGTAGAGAAGACACGTACCAATGATTTCATCGAGATTGACACTCGCATTGTTCGCCTTTTGCGCGGGCTCGCCGAGGATATCGGCCAGCTCTGCAATGGTGCCACTGCCATCAAGTGTGAACTTTTTGCCTTTCTTGCCGTTTATTTCGTCGTCGTACTGAGCCAGGATGCCTCCCTCTCCCTCCTCTTCATCATTCGGGTCGTAACCAGATCGCTTCTTTTTCAGGTCGAGCCTTTCGTTTAGTTTTTCAAGTTCTCTCATGCCCATATTTTCCAGCTCGTCACCTTCATTCTCGTTCTCGTCAATGGTAGTATCCTTGAGTGTGAGAATCTGATCTTCGCCATCGAGGAACTCTGATGTGTCGTGGGCGACTTTGATGCCAGCAAGATCTTTCGAGGTATATTGAACAGCAGCTGCTGCTGCTGCTTCTGCCGCTGCCAACTCTTCTTCGAGCTTTCGAATTTTGTCGATCTTCTTTTGCCGCTTCTTTTGACCCATGAGCCATGACTTTGCATCATCCTCACCCTTGTCATCCGCATCGCCGAGACCCTTGCCCTCTAATACTGCGAATCTTTGAGCTTCGTCTCGAGCTTTCCGGATCGTGGCCGCGCGCTCCTCTCGCTTCTTCTTTGCAGCCTCGGCATCCTGATACTTCTTGTAATTTGCATAGGACTCTGCCTGTCGGCTTTCTAGTGTGCTCGCAGCTTCCTCACCATCAGACGTTGAATTTTTATCGGGTTGTGCAGTGGGAGTTGCGCCGGGAACGGGCAGAGGCTTCATGCCCAGGGATACTCTGATCCGGTTCGTCTCTTCTATCGTTGCAGCGTCCATCTTGAATGTGCTGGTGACGTGGTGGGCAGTGGAGGTAGATCAATGCAGTCACTGGGCTGCAAAAAAGAGACCTTCCAGGGGATGAGATTGAGGCAGCGCAACGCGATCCGTAATCTTGAATTTATTTGACTTTGATTTGAGCCCAGCCTGCCTTGCCTGTCCAATTGTCACACAGCGCCCTCGATCCACCACAAACACGTGATTGGCCCCACCCAAAATTCCCTGCCCATTTATCAACAGCTGAAGTTTTCCTGCTTCACTTTCTCTTCTTCTTCTTCTTCTTCTTAACTACGGATCTGTGCCCAGCGGTCCCTTGCTTCTCCGGAAGTCCAAGGTCGACTGCTGTGCAGCTCGATAACTCCATGGAACCATCAACTTGTTATGGTGTCAATCATCCTATCGACAGATCCAATAACGACTCGACATTTGAGCCTTCGGGCTCATGTTGAAAGGCACTATATTCCACCCCTTTTTTCCGAGACCGTCGGTCTATGAGGTTGAGGTAAACCATGCTGCCTATATTACTAGTTTGATCAGCAAATTTAGATAATCACGGTTGACAAGGAGCATTGCACGGCTAACGGCATGTTCTGGGCGATGACTTGGTCGAAACCGGGGGGCTGAAGTCGTGGAATTATGGCCCGCAAGATGATGTAGATGTGTAGCTCAACAGGGTGTGTGATTGGAAGCCGATCCCATCACGACGGCATGTAGAGATCTGCCGGGCGACATGGAGACGTGATCAACGACAGCTTCCGGTTACGACTCGTCAGTCATCAACTAACCTCGACGGCTTGTATTTTCCTACACCAAAGCAGACTGTCCACCAATATGACTTGTCCTTCACGATGATAGTTGGTCTCAAGGTCTTGGTCGTATGGAGGTCTCAAACTCGACGCACAGGATCCTTTGCATCGCAATAAGAAAACAACATTTGTTTCTTTCATAATGAAGTATGCCCGAAGCGTCGCTTGTTTCAAGATGCCAACATCAGTAAATATTTGGTTCCCTCTTACTCCCCCTGACCCGTCTTCGAGCTCTCCACCACAAAATATTTGCCTGCCTTCTTCGAGGCAGTAGCCAAAACATCCCATTTCTCATCGAACTCTTCAATCTTTTCCCTTATCCTCCGGGGCCGCTTGTAAAACCCCACTAGCTCCTCCTTGGACAGCAATGACTTCATGTCCTCCAATGAGATTGTATTTTCACGCACTGCTTCCGGGGTCTCATCTCGAATTGCGCGCAATGGCTCGACGCCTTCGGTATCCACGCGCTGCACTGCGCGTACAAATTGCAACTGGGATTGGAGAGTGTCTATCATGGAAGCTTCCTCGGCTGGAGACTGAGGCAGTGGGAGGGCGGCTAGACGAAGCAGGTGATGTAGCTGTTTTGTGGTTATAGTCTCTAGTGGTGCTGACTTTTTTGCCGAGGCTGATGGCTCCCGAAGCGATTGGATTGACCAGCTTGGTTTTGAGAGTATATCGTTCGGGGTCGGGCTTGTCCTGGTAGACAGATTTGCGGTTTGGACAAGAGGTGGGCGGACGGTGCGTCGGAGCGCGAGACGACAGGCTCTGCAGGGAGACATCTTGGATGATGTTTCGAGTCTATTGGGTCTCGCAACAGATGCTGTGATTCGGCGGATTTTTGGTCCAGAAGATATCGAAGACGGCCCTGGACAGTAACAGTGGATGTTGGATGAAGGCGATGCATCTCGAACTTGCAATGTCGCAGCTGCAACGCCGCCATCGCAGGTACCCCGCCCCACTAGGCTGACCACCCGCCAGGCGTCATAGCTAAACTAAGTATCAGATCAGACACGGCCATTTGACCGATCTCTCACATCCAACGTGGCATATTTAAATTCTCCTTCTCTCAACCTCCGAGTATCCTTCGGCGCCGTTGATCTTACACCCCGCGCCGCCATTAACATTTCTTGCTACTGATTTTGTTCAACCTCACACATTTTCCGCCATGTCCCAAGATCCTCGTGCTCTGCTCCAAAAGGTCATTACGCCCGCCCCCCACTGTGACAGATGAGACTCCTTCCGACTGACTAGGCTTGCGTTGGACGATACAGGCAGAGAAGACGCTTTCTAGCGCTGGCAGTGGCTTCAGCTTCTTCGGTGGCCGCGAAGACAAGTACCAGAATGCTGCGGATCTCTTCACCCAGGCAGGCAATGCCTTCAAGATGCAGAACCAGAGTATGGACACCCAATTGTGTCTAGACGATGACGATTATCTACTGACTCGCGGGCCGCATTTATAAACAGACGTCGAAGCAGGCAAAGCATTTGAACAGGCCGCGCATGTACAGACAAATAAACTTGACGAACCTGACGACGCGGCCAACTCCCTCGTCGACGCCTTCAAAGCCTACCGCAAGGATGCCCCCTCTGACGCCGTTCGATGCCTGAAGGTAGCCGTGGACAGATACTGCTCCAAAGGCAATTTCCGAAGGGCAGCTTCACACAATGAGACCATGGCAGAAGTATACGAGACACAGTTGGGAGATGCCAAGAAGGCCGTGGAATGCTACGAAGCCGCAGCGACGTGGTACGAGGGCGATAATGCCATGGCGTGAGTCCCCCGTAACCCATGAATCTTTCCAAACACGTCCAATAGGTTCTTACTGAAGAATCATGTGTAGACTTGCCAACAAGCTATGGCTCAAGGTTGCCGATGCTGCCGCCATGGAAGGCGATTACTACAAAGCCATCGAGAACTTCGAAAAGGTCGCCGAGCAATCCGTCAACAATAACCTCATGAAGTACAGCGTCAAGGACTACTTCCTCAGAGCAGGCATATGCCATCTCGCCACCGGAGACATGGTCGCCACGAATCGTGCGCTCGAGAAGTACCGCGACATGGATCCCAGCTTTGCCACGCAAAGAGAACACATGCTTTTGACGGATTTGTGTGAGGCTGTCGAGGGACAGAGCCAAGAGCAGTTCACGGACAAACTATTCCAGTACGATCAGGTCAGCAAGCTGGATAAGTGGAAGACGACCATCTTGGTACGGGTGAAGAACACGATAGAGGAGGCAGAGGACGACTTTGCCTGAAAGGGAAACATCGGCCCTTGAGATGTTGTGGTTGTGCGTTGCGGCGTTGGAGATTTTTATCAAGAATGGTCTACTAGATTGGGTGAGATTTGCAAATGGGTCTCAGATGTGTGTAGTTCTGACATGTGCACGAGACGCAAGACCAGCGGTGGGAGCCAATCCTCAGACAGAGTAACATTGCAATTGATATGGCATTGAACATGTATCTGATGATGTGCAAGACTCACGCCTTCTCGACAGTACAACCTGGCCAGATTTACATCAAAGCAGTGCCCACCCAAACTGATCCCCAATCCAGCCATGCAGAGTGAAACATGGTGTCAGAGCTATCAAGCCAGTTAGTATTGATGATCGTCTCCAATGCCAGGCGTTTCTACGAAGATCGTAATCATCGGCGTGCGCATACTTGCACGATCTCTCCATGTCAGCTCACCACTGGTTCGAAGATTGTAGAATTGAACGCGGAAGTGAAATCGAGTAGACATCGCAGTGCAGACGAACGCTACATGCAACTCACCAGGGTAACGCCACGCGCATCCAAGAGCTTCTTTGCTCTGTTGCTGAACGCATGGCTTGAGCTTTCTACACTGTCTTCGCCAAACATATATGACATCGGCATTGTAATCGCTTGGTTGTGTATAGATGCAACTTGCTTCTATTCCACTAGAACTGAACATCTGCCTATCATTGCTGCATCTTCACCGTTTATTTTTCAAGGCCAGTCTTTAGAAACTGCTCAATACCCGGACCTTTCCATGAGCACCTCACCCCGCCCATTATCATCAATTCATGGAGTGGCCTTGCTCATGCTAATAAGTCGCTTGACACCAACCTGTTTTTTACAGTTAGCAAGACCTCCTTTTCCTGTTATTCTAGGTCACACGTACCATCCAGTTGCCGCATTCTTCAGTCTTGTCTCTCTGGATCTCAACTTGCAATCTCTGCGCTGACGCATAGTCCTTGATCTGAATGGCATCAGCTAGCTGAGTGAGCCGATCAATGGTGGCAGGCTGCACCAGCTCCTCGTTATTAAGGTGGTCAAACAATAGACCCAATTGCTTCTGAGTATCCTTCACCTGTGGAGCATATGTCGCCGGCGCCTTGGCAGCAACTCGTTGCATGTCCTGGTTCAGAATATCGAACAGACGCTGCGCGTTAACCGGGATATGTGACCGGTCACCAGCAGGATGTTTGGGATTTGGTGGAGAAGCAGCTGCCTTTGGGGGGGGAGGTGTAGCACGAGGTCGGCTGGCAGGAGGTGGCCCTGCGGGAGGAGGGCCAGTCAAAGGAAGGCCAGTCCCCTGGCTTTGCTGTGGAGCGTACGGTGATGGGGCATATTGACCATGAAGAGCAGTCTGCTGTGGTGGAGCGTTGTAAGGGTTTGCGGGAGGCGGTGGCCTGCTCGCAAGGCCGCCTGGGGGAGGAGGAGGCATAGAAGCCCCTGGAGGCTGGTTGGATTGCTGAGCTGCGGGTGCCGGGGCATATCTATTGGACGGGGGTGCCCCTGATGGAGGAGCGTTGTATGGAGATGCCATCCGTGGCACAACCTGAGGAATCGGCGATGAGACTGCCCCAGGCTGTGCTGCAGGGGGGGCGTATTGATTTGCCACAGTCGAGGAAGGTCTTGGAGGTGGAGGAATACCGGCCCGGGGGGTCGAGGCTCGGGGCGACTGAACTCTGGGCGCAGCGTTACCTTTTGGGGGAGGAGGTACTGGTGAGCTGGTGTGTTGACCATGACCGACAGCCGAAGGGAAGCCTGCCGGAGCAGCCGTTGGACTTGCAGAGCCGGGAAAGGGAGATCTGATAGGGGCGACAGGGGTAGATCTGCGAGGGACAGCTTTGGTCACCAAGGGGACGTCGTTCCAGTTCTCCATGTTCTTGGCCTTGCTAGGCGGGGGGCCTGAAGGCGTAGAGGACGAGCTCCTCGGAGGACCGATCATCGGGGGAGGCGCAACCATGCCTCCGTGCGCATGCTGATTCTGAGGTTGATATCCCATTTGAGGCTGGTAACCTTGTGGCTGGTACTGATTCTGCGGCGGCGCATATTGCGATGGTTGATTCGGCAGAGTCTGTGCCTGCTGAGATGGACCATATCCTACATAGGGGTTCGTCGACGGGATGTTGGCTGCGGGCTGAGGAATTGAGTAACTCGCAGGAGGCTGAGCTCTACTCGCCACATTAGTCGTAGGTTGACGATCAGCAGCCTGAACGGCTGGTTTCTTCGTTGCGAACTTAACGCGGTTCCGTGCAATTTCAGCGGCAGGATAGCTGGAGGGCAACAGGTCAAGGTACTTCTGAGCAGCATCCAACTGGCCATGGCCAGCCAGAATATCGGCATACTCGATGTATTTGTCGTACAGAGTTGCCAGCTTCCAGTCAGAAGTCTGACCCTGCTCAGCATCTTGAAATTTGGTTACGTGACGGAAGATGGTGACCTTCTCGATGAAGCTTTGAAGAGACTTGACATGGACCGAGAAGGCAGAACCTCCTGTGGCCTCTTTCAGCCCCTCCTTTTCTGCTTCCTCAAGCTCGGCAATCCAGATGGCGACGACCTTTTCCAAATTGGAACCAACCAAATAGCAGAAAGATGCATCTTTTCTAGATCCGTTGTCGTGAATTCGGTCACCGAGAGCTTCGCAGAGGTCAGGAAACTCTTGAGGGTCAGAGAAGGTGCACATGATGGCCATGGTCTCCTTCCAGTTCTCAAAGTCGGCATTGTAGACCACATCCCAGAGATTTTTAGAGATGACAGCGCCCAGCAAGCGCATATAGCTCGGCATTTCGCTCTTCTTAGACAGGTAAGCAGTTTGAACTTTGTCAACAAGCTCCTGTCCGCCGCAATTGGCGATGAGAAAAGCGTCTGCGATGCGATCTTCTTTCAGGCAAATTTCGGTCGCCTTGGTGAAGTTACCAAGCATCAATGCCTTGGTGATGTCTCTTTCCACAGGGGTGTCTTCGTTCGAGAATAAATGAAATGGATTGTCAGTCTTGGCTCCTTTTGTGGCGGCAACATTTGAAAGGAAATCCTCGCCATCATCCTCACCACTGAAAAGGTCAGTGGCGTCGTTCTTGTCGTTTCCACTGTCGGCCTTGGTTTCGGCAGATTTCTTTTCATCGTCTGCGGCTTCTTTGGCAGCGCCATTAACTAGCTCATCCTCTTTGAAACCCAAGTATTCAACAATTTTTCCACGCGGATTATCTCCGGCAAGAGTCTCCATGACCTTCCAGACGGCCTTTTCTTCGTCCGTCTGGGCTTGTTGCACACGCTCATGGCATATAGCGGTCACGTCGCCGGTTCCAATATCTTGCTGGAACTTTTCACTTGCCTCAGACACGTCAGCTTCGACGGAGAATTTGGCAATTGAAAGTTTGGAGGAACGCTTCTGTCCAAATTGGGAAGGATGCGCCTTGAACATCACAATCTTGCCTCCAAAAGCAAAGTTTGCACCAACTGGGCGTTCAAACCACTTCGGTGCCCTGTTTAGAGACCAAGAGGCGCCCTGGGGCTGTGTTTGAGCCGCTCGGAAGAACTCCTCGCCATCCAGGTTTCTCTCTGCCGGGTTTTGGGAGGTATCAGGGTTGGTATTCTGCAATGTCTGGATGGTAATTTTGCCATCGAAGCTCGCCGTAGCCGATAGATTGGGATTGTGGGGGCTGAACCGCGTCTGGAAAGTCCAATTTGTCACTTCGGGCAACTCGCCATACCGCTCGCCCGTCTGGGGATTCCACACTAGGGTTCGGTTGTCCTTGCCCGATGATAAGAGCAAGTCGCTGTCCTGGTGGCACCAAGAAAGTGACAAAACGCCTTGCTCATGGCCCTGAAGTGTCCTCTCTGGGGCGTTTGAGTTGCGCAGATCCCACAAGAGAATCACAGGTGTGTTATCGTCGGGAGTTGCGGTAAGCAGCTTGGTCGAATTGTTTGGGTCCCAAGCAATGGCACTGACAGCCTTGCGATTGTTGTTGAGCGTCAGGGACGATTTCTTGGTTTTCAAGTCCCAGACAGTAACAAAGCCACCACTTCCTCCAATTGCCAGAATATGAGAGACCTTTCTGTTCCAGGCCAAGCATTCGATGTCATCGGAACGGGCCGCGGCGCTTCCCAGCCTGAAGGGGTTTTCGATGTCGTTGATGTCGAAGACATATAGCTCACCCTTCGCTCCGGCGGTGGCCAATATATGTGGCTTCAAGGGGTTGAATTGCAGTGCCTTGATAGCTCCAGTATGTTTACTTGTCCTTGAAATGAGAGCATCAGATGCACCAGCTTCGAGTTTCGATGCGTCCCAAAGCTCCAGGGGACCGTTCTCGAGAGCGCCAGCAATGATGCCCTTGGGATGATCAGAGTCGGCAGGGCCCCAGGCGATATCGTAAAACCTAAGCCGATGTCAGTCTCCTTAATCGGAATCGGCATATGCTCTCCTGTATACCTAGACTCAGTTGCGATGCTGGAAAGTGGTCTCAGCTCCAACCCCTGTTGTTTGTCGTCTAGGGAGAGGTCCCAAAGTTCCAACTTGCTCTCATCTGAGAAATCGGCGTCAACAGCGCCAGCACGAGTGCCAGTCACCAGGAAGGGTTTCCCTGGGCTTGGAGACCAAGCAAAGGTTGCTGTTCGTGGTACTTCTCGGAGGCGCACCATGATGGCGGGGGTTAATAGACCCAACAAACTGACTGACTGCTTTAGGTGCAGTCAGATAGAGCGAGGTGATTGTTGGGCTTCGAACCAAAAATGCCGAGCCTACAGTCTCGAAATTAGACGTTGCAACCTTCAATCATTCATTGGTTGCAAGGGGAGAATACCAGAAAGTGGAATTGTTGGGCTGGCGCAATGACATCAAAGTCATGAATATGATGCCAGATTGCAAGCTGGCTGATGATTATGGGACCCTCCTGAGCTCTGTGCCGGCTTGGGTACCTCAAACAACAAGGGGCAAATGGCGAGGCTTGCACGTGACTTGAGAAGTAGCTCTAGTGCGTCGAGCAACATCATGCATCCAAGGGCCAATGAGAGCCTTGGTTGAGCAAGTCGCTTCACTCGTGAAATTTTGAAAATATCGAGACCAGCTTGACGACGCAAGCTATCGTAACAACGGTTCTCTCTTTTTTTCTTTACCCAGTTTGTCCATAATGTCAGACGCTGCTCGTTGGAAAGCTACGGTTTTTGTAGGTGGCCTATCACAAGTAGTCACCAGCAATCATTTATTTGATGCTTTCATCCCTTTCGGAGAGATTGTCGAAGTCCAGCTTCCGAAAGCTGATGCACGCAAGTCGACGGATCCCCATCGCGGCTTTGCCTATGTCGAATTCGAAGATCCAGAAGATGCCAAGGAAGCCATTGACAATATGGATCAATCTGAATTTTTCGGCAAAATCTTAAAAGTCTCACAAGCAAAGGCTCCGAAGAGCGCGGATGAGGGCTTGGGTAGCAAAAAGGCAGTGTGGGAGCAGGTTCGTATTTGCAGATTCAAGAATCATGGGGTGCACGCTGATGACTTAAATGTAGGAAGGTTGGTTGGCAGATTATGCAGCGGAGGAACAGGAAGCGACATTGGAAGTCACAGATGCAACAACAAATGGCACTGCACCAGATCCCATGCAGGGTCTAGAGGGGTTGGATGTGGCTGGGCCCAAGCCGGCGTGAGTTGTTTTGGGAGTTGGGAATATTGCTCTTGTACGATTGGACATTACAATTGGAGTTAGATGATATCATAGTGCGTGCTCCATTCAAAACGGCAGCAACAAAGTGAACAGTGAACAGAATGAGCAGTTCTAAAGCTAAGCTTGATTTAATGACTTACTTTTTTGACTTTTTGACAAATACATTGTTTTGCCACCCGCCAACAAATGAAACCCTTCGTGCATGTGGTTTTACATGTAGCTCAATCTTTAATGATCAGCACCCCCAGTAGGTCCCTGTCTGGAGAGTCGGAGGTTCTTGTCAACAGCGAATTTTCGGATGCTCGAGTACCCAGCGGCAAAGACGGCAAAGCCCACGACGACGGCTAGGTATGAGTTAGAATCATGAGCCACACAAATCTTCGATCTCAAGGTGTTTACCAAGAGGAATCAATTCGGCAGGAATTTGTTTGAGCTTTCGCAACCGTTGGGAGATGGTGTGGCCTGGAAGGGCAGTAAGTACATCGTAAACGCAGCTTGAGAAGGCCCCTTTTGAGGCCATCGAACACGCTTCAAGTCGATGGGTCGGCACGTACCGGCCTGGTCCTCCTTCTACAGCAGTGTCCTTAGTTAGTTCAAGTTCCGAGAGAGATAGTATCGCTTCGCACGTACAGGAATCGGTCGCATCATGCGAGCCGTAGGGCGGAGCATTCTGAGAGCTTGGGTGCCACGCATGTTGAAGAGCGGAGATCAGTATGCACAGGAGTAGGGCGTTCTGTAAGCGATTGACAAAAATGTCGCCCTTTTCAAGATGGTGTTTGGAGGTTGCCGACCATGTCATGTTCTAGTCATGTTCTAATTGAATGCCGGCCCAGTGCTCGGGTGTGGTTGCCTTGCCCCACTTCTCTCTAGGCCTGAGGCATAAATTGAGCCACCAATACCGGAACATCTGATTCCAAGCCGTGAACATCGACGGCATCAACCTCACAGCCCAATTGCTCGACTTGAATTGGCCATTCCCGCGTCGCTATTCCCCGGACCTCCGAGTTCTCGAAGAAAATAGCTCATCATGGCTGAAAAAGATGGTCAGGAGCTTGTCACCAAGCCCTTCAAGTTTGTCACTGGTATGTCCCAATAATCCCTCCCTAAAAATTGGTTCGATGGTAACCCGAGGCTAACAACATCGCAGCCGGTAAGCTCCCGCCCGACGAAAAATAGCCGCGCGACTTTTGCGAATCACCCAATTGCGCTTCAACAATGCGAGGAAAATACTAATCATTAAATTTCCTCTACAGGCACCGACGCCCGCTTCCCCAACGTGAACCAGACCAAGCACTGCTGGCAGAACTACATCGATTACCACAAGTGCATAAACGTCAAGGGCGAGGACTTTGATCCCTGCCATCAGGTATGACAGGATGGAAAGAAGGGGGGACCCGGTACCGGGTCAGTTGGTTAATCGTATGACAGTTTAAGCTCGCCTACCGATCATTGTGCCCCTCAGCATGGTACCAGCGATGGGATGAGCAGCGAGGTAAGATCAACATGGTGAACACGAGGGCGACGCAGAGCTAATTTATCATGACAGAGGCTGGCAACTTCCCTGTCAAGTTGGACGCCTAAGTTTGACAACCAGGGTGGCGTAGATCTTGATTTGTGTTGATAGAGAGACAGTAGCAGTCTTGCTGCATGTGTATTACTCGGAAACTCGGTAAAGAATCTTTAATACAGTTGTCAATCGAGAGAAGCCTGTTTAAATACTGGGGACAATGTTGTGAGACTTGAGAATTGCCTTGTGAGCGAACTTAAATTGTGTGAAGCAGTAACTTTGCCATTGCAACGCTGATTGTTGACTTCCAAACGATGCCCAATTTTTCCATTTGATGCGCCGTAGATGAGAGAACCTGATAGCAGCAAAAACAAAAATACGAAGGATATCTTTCCCATACTCCATTCTCATGCAAACATTATGCCTCCGCCTCCTCGTCAGACGAGCTCATGAACTCATCATCCTCATCAAATCCAAAAAAGGCTTTCGATTTTCCCTTCCCTTTCAACGACGTTTCAGCCTCTTCAACCGGAGATGACTCTTTAGAGCTGGCGTTCGCTTCCTCCTCCGAGCTCGATTGCCCTTCAGCCTGCACACTAGATGTGGAGCCATGCGATGTGCTGAATAAGTTGTCGCTGTATCGGCTGGCCTTCATGGCTGCGGCAACAGCTTCCCGAGTCTTCTCGCTGCTTTCTTCTTTATCTTCGACCCACTTTCCATCTAGTCGACCCTGACCTCCATTCTTGATTTGAGTCTGCTTTTCTTCTGACATTTGAACAATCTGTTCCCATCGTTCACGTCGCTTTTCTTTTTCCTTCTTTTCCATTTCAGGTTTGATGGAGAGGTATTCCGCCAGAGCCTTAGCTTCATTGACAGTTCGTAGTCTGCGGCCGTCCAAGTTGCGGCTGGACCCGTGGTCTTCTTGGTTCTTCTTCTTGCGTGATGACATACGCCCACCAGCGGCACGTAATTGGGAACCGAAACCACCCTTGCCACCACATAGTGGGACGGCTAATCGTAGAGAGAGGAATTCATCCCGACTGCTTGACAGATAGATTGAAATTGGTGCTTCCGAGGTCTCGGGTAGCTGTCTGTTTGATAGAGTTGTAATGATGAGTCTGCTGTCGGTGGCTGGCAGTCGTCCAATGATCTCCTCACGGAGTTCCGATATGCTTGTAGAGTGCGGAACTGGTACAACCAAAGTTGGTGGAGCACCCAGACCACCAAATGTGGTGACGAGTACGTTGATATTTCGTGGAGACATTTTTTATGAGTGGTTTCGATGATTGAAAGCGTTTTTTGCCAGAAGTGAAGAAGTTTTGGAAGATGTTGTAAAGGGGAAGTTTTGACAAATCTTCTACGAGTTGTCGGCGTGAACCTTGAAGTTAGTCACCACGACCAGCCACATCTCGATAAGCACTATCTAATCAACACGTGCTCTCAGCCACAGCACACAAAGCACAAGCCACCCCACTTTGCTACATGTAGGTTCGAATTTCTTGTAGGGTTTGCGCCCACAAAAGTAATCCATTTTGATCCGGAAAACTCCCTTCTTTCAACATCGATCTCACCACCAAACCGTCACGATGTTGATCCCCAAGGCCGACCGCAAGAAGATTCACGAGGTATTTACGGTCGATTGAACGAATTGAGGGAGATCTGTTTCTTCCCAGCGCAACGAACAATCCGTGACTGACATATACCCTCCAACATAGTACCTCTTCCGCGAGGGTGTTCTTGTGGCTCAGAAGGACTTCAACCTTCCCAAGCATCCCGATATCGACACGAAGAACTTGTTCGTGATCAAGGCTTGCCAGTCTCTCAACTCCCGCGGCTATGTCAAGACCCAATTTTCTTGGCAATACTACTACTACACGTTGACCCCCGAGGGTCTCGACTACCTCCGCGAATGGTTGCACCTGCCCGCCGAGATCGTTCCCGCTACCCACATCAAACAGCAGCGATCGCACGCTCCTCCCCGTGGCATGCTTGGTGACGACGAGCGCCAGCGACGACCTTTCGGCCGTGGCCGTGGTGGTGATCGTGGTGACCGTGGTGACCGTGAAGGTGGATACCGACGACGAGATGCCGGCGAGGGTAAGGAAGGTGGTGCTCCTGGCGAGTTCGCTCCTCAGTTGTGAGTTTATCCCTGTCTTATCCGTTTTGCCTCGCGCTAGAGCTTGGAAGACGGTTTCGGCACAACTGCAACTAGAATTTCAACAGTAATGGGGGACTTTGCTAACGCGTATTGAAACTGTAGTCGCGGTGCTGGACGTGGTGCTGGACGTGGTGCTCCCTCCTCTTGAGCGAACCGTATCTGTTTAAAAGGATTTTGCACTGTTTTCGAGATGCATGGGCAAACACAACCTACAAGGGAGAAATTTTTCAAAGTACCGATCATGTACTCTAAAAAAATTGGAAGGCAAATCTGCCATGAAGGATCTACTGTAGCGAAACGGCTGCGTAGGGGACACCGTGGGAGTTTTGGAGGGGATAAATCCTCGGACATCATTTTGCATCAGGGTCACTATTAGCAGTCAACGAGATAATTGCCTGCGTCTAATGTGATCCAAAAAAAAAACCTTTGACCGAGTAATCATTGTTACCTCATGTGTGATGTCTGCGATGACGATGATAAAACAAAGTCAGCGGTTTGGTCGGGAGTTTTATGCGCGTTTACTCGCATCATTGGGGTGAATGTATGTCACTGTCGAGCTTCGATGCGTGTAAACTGTCAGGGGGTGTTGAGGCAAGATGCTGCAATGCGGATTAAAGGCTTGGGAGGCCGCAGTCTCGAGCGCGTGGATGTTGAATGAGGTTGACGCCTCTTGGTAGCTTGAACAATAATACTGCCTTTAGTTTCAAGAAGAAGGGACGCTCTCAGTAAACAGACAGAGTCATATTCCAGCCGATCCCGATCATGAGGAATCGGTGAGGGAGACTTCAAGCGTCAACACACAATCTATACCCTTGCAGCAATGCTCTTTCCAACATTGTTTCCGACAGACGGCCGGTGAGCACATCCAGCGTCAACAAGTTTAACTGTGTTCAGGTAAAGGAGTGTTCGAAGCATCGAGACCGACCTTAAAACAAACAAGCATAATAACATAACAATTCTCCGCTCCAAGAATCCCGTCACATGACCATTCAAAGAGCGGTGTCGATGTCCCAAAAGTAAGCCGCAAGCAATGATAGGCCGAGACATTCAGAACCAACCTTGCGAAATCGAGAGACCACGTCCACGTCTATGCCGTTTGATCCACTCTTGCACGCAAATGTCAATACATATGTAGGTCAAGAAGAGTGAATGGCTTCACTAATAGGACAGACCAAGCCCCCCCCCCGTCGTCGGAAGGGGGGGGTTTCATCCGCGAAGAGACAGTGGTGAAGGGAGCTATACGGAGTGAAATGCAAGCATGTTTCCCCCCTCCCCCAATACGTTGCTGATAATGATAATCTGCATTGTGTGCCCGTAAATCGGCGACGGAAGCAAGGCTTGATCTCAACTTGGTGCGCTCGACTTGTGTCGTCCCAACACAGTCTGTCATCAATATTCGTCATCAAATAATCTTAATTAAGATGTGCTTGTCAGTGCAGCACGCCTCCAGCCACACGATTCAATGCCTACCTGTACATTTGGTACTCCGTACACGATGCGACTTGATCGCACGGTTCAAACATGAAGACTCAATCATCAGTTGGTTCCCCGAACGGAGCAGTAATGACGGTGAAGGAGCGAGACCAGTGCCACGTCAACTACGGATCCGTACATTACTGCATATCGCAGCCCATTGGGATGTTCAAATGTGATGATCCGGCAGATGGTGGGGGGATGAGGGGCGAGGACGCGGCGATTGTTGGCCAACAAGTCCCTCAGCGGGGTTCTCCGCGTCCCTCACCATGAATGAATTGACCGGACCGGGGGTCTCATAAATCAACGCGAGACCAGGTGAGACCCAAAGTCAACCTCTCGTGGGCGTCGCTTTATGTACTCCGCAGAGGATGGCACGATGGCCGGTAGGTCGAGTGGGTGAGTGCCACTGAGTGGTTGAGGGTCCAAATGCAACTGGGTGGTCCAGGGATTCCTCCGCTGCATCCCTGGGTCCATCTAGTCTTGCTGGAGCTGAGCTGATGGGCCGGAGTGAGGAGATATAATGCGAGCCCTCTCTGGCGTCATCGGAGGCGGTAGAAAAGCTTTCCCCTCCAATCTTGTGAAATCGTTCTTCATCCAAGTCGTTGACTACCGAGCTCTCTCTCTTGGGTTTGCGATCATCTAATAACCATTTATCGTCAGTACGTGATGTGAAACATGGTCAGCGGTATTGGCGCACTTCCATTCCAACTTCTAACAGAGCATTAGTAGTTATTCCCTCAGTGACGTACCTTGCCCCTCGCCCCGACGATCCACCTGCTACTCGTGAAGCAGCGTTTTGGTTTGAAAACACCGCGTATCGAACAAGGAGGAGACAGAAAGTAGACAAGATCCAAAATGGCGGACCTTCCCAAGGAGATGAAGGCTCTCAGGTACGTCTTATATACATTGAAGCTCGTGGGTCCCGTCTAGCCATCAGGGTCCCCCCTTCGATGGCACGCGCCCGAGGTCACCGACAGCCCGGCCATTTGCAGGATTTCATCCAGTAACCTCCATGTCAACGCAGATATGAGAAGCCAGAGGATTGGTCCATTGTCAAGGTCCCGCTTCCTGAGTTGCGCGACGATGACGTTTTGGTTCAGGTGAAGGCCTGTGGTGTTTGTGGAACTGGTAGATCAACCTACCCTACTGCTTCAGAAGAAAGAGGAACTAACTGAGCTTCGATAGATTTGGTACGAAACAACTGAGATGAGGGCTTTGTGTAATGATGCAGTCTAATTTTTTTTTTTTTTTCATAGCACATTCACGAGGGAGAATTCATTGCCAAGTTCCCTCTTATTCCTGGCCACGAAACTGTCGGTGTAATCGCCGCTGTTGGGAAGGTATTGATTACTTTACACGATGTTCAATTCGACCTTTGTTCATGACAGGAGCGCTAAAATGCCAGTCAGGATGTCACCCAGTTCAAAGTCGGCGATAAGGTTGCTGCCGACAACAGCGAGCTTTGCAATGAGTGCTTCTACTGCCGTCGTGGTCAGCTCTTGTTGTGCGAGAACGTACGTGCTTCAGTATCACCGCTTCGCACGTCACAAGCTTACTGATGCCAAAAAAAAAAAAACAGTTTAATGCCCATGGTGTCACCATGAACGGTGGCTTTGCCGAATACTGTGCCTATCCCGCCGCCAAGGTTTTCAAATTCAAGAATCTGAACTGGGTAGATGCTACTCTTCTAGAGCCCGCTTCTTGTGCCTGCCATGGTCTCGAGAAGATCCGACCCAAGCTTGGCTCACACGTTCTGATGTTCGGCGCTGGTCCTACCGGCCTGGTAAGCGTGTTGCATGTCCTTTTCGTGTTACAGTATGAATTTTCTTACACGACCGTTAGATGCTTGCTCAGCTCCTGCGACAAAATGGAGGTTGCCAGGTCACGATCGCGGCTCCCAAGGGCTTGAAGATGGACCTCGCTAAGAGCCTCGATGCCGCCGATACTTACATCGAGCTGTCCCGAGACAGCCCCGAGGCTCAGTTTGACCAGCTGAAGAAGGACAATCCATACGGCTTTGACATTGGTACGATCTCTCGGTCAAAGACAGGTATTCTGGCTCCTGTACTGATGACGTGGCAGTTGTTGAGGCTACTGGTTCCGTCAAGATACTCGAGGACGCCATCAATTATGTCCGACGTGGCGGCACTCTTGTCGTCTATGGGTATGGTCAAACTTCACTATGTACTGATTGAACGCATGATGCGCCAGGCATTAGCTAACCCGCAATAGTGTTTATGCCAGCTCCGCGAGGGTGGGCTGGCCCCCGGCCAAGATCTTTGGTGACGAAATCACCATTATTGGTTCCTTCTCCGAGACCTACATGTTTCGTATGTCTGGCATTGTTCCACGATTTTTTTTTTTCTTTTTTTTTTCCCTTTGCAACAGTCACTGACACAAGTAACCTACCTTTTAGCCGCTACTATTGACTACCTCGACTCCGGAAAGGTCAAGACAAAGGGTATTGTCAATAAGACATTCAAGCTGGAGGAGTTCGGCAAGGCCCTGCAGAGCATCAAGGACAAGAGCGCCATCAAGGCTGCCATTGTTTTCGACTAGATGGTCCTGGAAGATGGGACTGGGGGAAAACTTTGGAGACTAGATTTAGGCTTGCAGACATGTACAATGTCACTAGACTAGACTTCAAGAGTAGCCATTCAAGAAAAACGAGTAGAGTCGCTTGGAACACAGTGTCCGGAACTATCGGCTGCAGGCACGATTAGATATTGAGACGAGTGACTGAATGATGACGAAATCCTTGCCGAAGAGGCTAGCCGTTCGAAAAACATTTTAGTGGCTGAAGGGGTCCGCAACATTGAATTCTACATGTAGACTGTTTTGTTTCAGGGTAATTTGTGTGATGACCAACAAGCTTGAGGAAGCGACTGATGGGTTATGGGAATTGAATGTTGGGACCGATTTAGTCATATATGAAGAGCTCGCCGGGAACGGACAATCGACTTGTCAGTGAAGGTATTTGGCCCGCAGGTCGTGCTTTATTGACCGAATCGCTTGCCCTCTGGCCTCTGGTTTGTGTCACAGCCTGGTTTCTGCAGCAAAAAAAAAAAAAGCTGGTTTTAGGCATCGACGACCCGCCCCGAAGGCCCGCCGGGTGGGTGGACGGGTTTGGTTTGGTTGGGGGTTGGGCAGTTGGGCGTTCATTATTGGGCACTGACTTCACCCGGGACGTAGCCGCTAATATGAGGAGCTGCTGAGACACATGCACTTGCCGGCGTCAGTGTCGAGTTGTCCGGCACATCCATCAAAAGTGCCTTTGCCTGAAGTGGCTTTTTCAGACCACAAAAGGCCTCCATATCATGGTTCGCACATACGGACAACGGATTACTCCGAACAACGAACAAGGGAATATACGGAGGCTTCGTCTCGTCTCGTCTCGTCTCGTTTCTGCCCCCTCTCGATCCTACGTGTCTCGCCCCAAAAGATGCAACGGCCGCTCTTTGTCATCCCGCCGAGATAATTGTCGTGCTTTCCTCGACCCTTCAATATTACCCACCATTGATCGGGCTGGACGCGGTAGCGACTGCCTTCCCCTAGAAGGCCAGAATTGCTTTTACAGCTCCAGTCTTATGTCTCCGTCGAGAGTATGGCCTCTTTGTCTTCCCGCAGCCGGTCACGACCATCACGTCGCGACCTCGTTACACGAATGCATACCGATGCTCTAGAAACATCCACAACACTATTGGGCGGCATCGACATATCCAACAGTCGAGCACACGAGGACTCGAGCTCCTCTGAATCCGAGTTTCAGCCGAGGAGCAAACCTGCAAACTTGCCCCCGCGACATGCACGATCTATAAGCAACCCATTTCCGTCGTTTCTGAACGGGTCGGATGATAAACAGGCTGCACCAAGCCAAACGTATGCGAATAGACACAAAAGTGCAAATGTTCATGTTGGAGCAATGGCTGGACTGAATGTTGCGAATCCGAAGCATAAGAGGCATCAGGCTGGCAGCAAGGACTTTGCTACGGGGAATTGTATGACTTGCGGGTCTTTGATGCGATGGCCAAAGGATCTCAAGGTGTTTAAGTGCACCATATGTGCGACTATAAACGATCTTGCAACCTCTGGTCGCGATTCAACCAACTTGGGCTTCGGGGGGAAGCGAAGAGATGGGGCTTCAGAGCCATCACCCGAAGGGCTGACATGTAGGTGCTTCTTGCGATTTGAATCGGAGGGTGCTTTTTTTTTAACGATTTCTTTTTGTCCGCAGGTCAGCCTATTTCGGGACGAGACTTTCGAGAGATCGCGAGGCAATGTATCCGTTCGTACATATCGAACAAATTGATGCCGGAGCAAGCTGCGAGCTCTGGAGTGTCGGCGCCCTACAATGGATCTCGCAATCGTTACCTCCAGCCCGAAGTACGCCATGCAAATCACCATGAGTTTCGTGAGCGCATTGACGGCGCAACCAGCAATGGTGATTACACCTCCAAATATGTCTTTGAGCATCAGCCTACGCTCAAGCCCAATCCTTCCCGGTCAAGTCCCACGACAAGATCATATTCGTCATCATACCCCGAGAGACCGCCTCCGCCAGCGAAACCTTTGGATGCGCACGTGACGATGCGCAATCAAGATACTTTCCTGAACCGACCATGTGAACCAAAACGGATATTCAAGCCGTTGGAGGAGTATATTGTCAAGGCCTTTAGCTCACTCGATTCAATCAACTCTTCCTTCGTGCTACACCAGGCCGCCCCTGACGTGAGTGGCACGGAGCAAATTCGACAGAAGCCTGTGCCTCGTAGGGGGAGACCAGGTTCTCGAACGGATCCGATCAACTCGAGAGACGGAGGACAGCCAGATAATCCGATCGATGAAATTGATGCCAAAATGTTGCTCTTGGGCGACGTCGCAGAAAATGGCTTGTGGTGGGCAGGGGTTCGCTCACAACTTGTATCGAAGAAGCCCACGTCCTCCACCAATCGATCTCAGAGCCCTCAAAAGCGATCAAATACGACCAAGAGCCTACATATGGACTGGGATGAGCTGGAGAGCTGGTATGACGTGGCAGTCGACCCCGCTGAGTGTTGGTACAGCGTGTACGAAGACATCTGCAGCGAATCGACTGTAAAGCCTCAATCACAACAGGAACTTCAAATCTTGGAGCACGAGCTGCTGCAAGGTCAGTCACATACTCGGAGAGTGTTGTTGAAAGCTATGGAGTCGTTACTGAAAAGACCGGGTCTCCCACTCACCACTCCCAGTGATATTCGCTTCCTTTTGATTATCGCAGAGAACCCATTGTTGCATTCAAGTACCAAGGTTTTCCGTGGAATCTTACAGCCTGATGTGGAGGAACCTCCCCCATTACCTTGTCCATTACCAGCTACTTCCAAACGCAATATCCTGCCCAATTCCGGGCTTTTATCTGGCCAACATTCAGGCATCGTGAAACGGATCATAGGCTTACTATCCAATACACCGCCCGAGCACCATAACCACTTTATTGCCTGGTTTGCCAAGTTTGGAAGCCAAAGATTTACTCGAATCAAAGATCTAGTTTCTGGATTCTTGAGCTATCGGTTATTGAGACAAATCGACAAGAAGCACCACACAGAGGTTGACATCACCGCTGGTTTGATACCTGAAATGCGCGCCGGCCGCTCCGCTGGCGGCTTCTATCTTCACGATGAAATTAGGTCAGGAGGCGGCGCCTCCAAAAAGAAAGAACCGGAACAAAAAATCGCATACACTGAGGATTGGCAAATCAAGGCTGCTTCTCGTGTGCTAGCACTCTTGTTCGCCGCAAACAATTCGTCTGGACCAAGTCATGGGTCTGCAGCTCGGTTAGGCGCCAACGTCGCGGTCGGATCAACTCGTCAATATGGACCATCGGGCGGGCAGCTTGTACCAACCAGCGACTTTTACAACTCCATGATCGACTATGCCGACCTTGTCAGTGACTTTGAGTCCTGGGAGTCCAAGCGGACCAAGTTTTCATTCTGCCAGTACCCGTTCTTGATGAGTATTTGGGCCAAGACTCAAATACTCGAACATGATGCCCGACGTCAGATGCAGATGAAAGCGCGGGACGCGTTCCTCGACAGCATTATGACCAATCGAAACGTTAAACAATACCTGTCTTTTACCATCCGCAGAGACTGTCTTGTGGAGGATAGCCTCGCGGCCGTTAGTGGGGCCATTGGCAGCGGGAGTGAAGATATCAAAAAGGGCCTCCGTATCACATTCAAGGGCGAAGAGGGAATCGATGGAGGCGGGTTGCGGAAAGAGTGGTTTTTGCTTCTGGTTCGAGAAGTCTTCAATCCTGACCATGGTGCGTTCATGATTTTCGTAGTTGACGACAAACCCTGCGCTAACCTGGTATAAATAGGGATGTTTCTTTACGACGAAGACTCGCAGTATTGCTATTTCAATCCAAGTACTTTTGAGACATCCGATCAGTTCTTCCTGGTGGGTGTAGTCATGGGCTTGGCAATTTATAACTCTACGATTCTGGATGTTGCCCTCCCACCTTTTGCATTCCGCAAGCTATTGGCAGCTGCTCCTGCTCATGGCCTGGGGATGTCCTCTCGGCCTCGACCTTGGATGCAGTATACCTTGGATGATCTGGCAGAGTACAGGCCACAGGTAGCTCACGGGCTACGTCAGCTTCTCGATTTTGAGGGAGATGTCGAGAGCACGTTCTGCCTAGATTTCGTAATCGACACGGAGAAGTACGGTACTACCGTGCAAGTGCCCCTATGCCCAGGAGGCGAGCGAAAACCAGTTACCAATGGCAATCGGCGCGAATATGTCGAGCTTTACGTCCGATATCTGCTGGATACGGCAGTGACGCGCCAGTTTGAACCGTTCAAAAGAGGATTCTATACTGTCTGTGGGGGAAATGCATTTTCTCTGTTCAGGCCCGAAGAGATCGAGCTTCTTATCCGAGGCTCGGACGAAGCGCTCGACATAGCGGCTTTGCGAGCCGTCGCCGAGTACGACAATTGGGGACACTCTCATCCGGATGATAACATCGACGTAGTTGTATGGTTCTGGGAAACATTCCAAGACGCCACATCCAAGAACCAGCGCAAGCTGCTTTCCTTCATAACAGGGAGCGACAGAATTCCGGCAACGGGAGCAGCCATGCTACCAATCAAGGTCTCGTGCCTCGGAGAAGACAGTGGCCGATATCCAATAGCAAGAACGTGCTTCAACATGATTTCCCTATGGAAATACGGGTCGAAGCAAAGACTGGAAGGAATGTTGTGGAGGGCAGTTTTCGAAAGTGAAGGATTTGGGCTCAAATAATTGACTTGTCGGGCGACGGCTGTCTCAATTCAAGCATTTTCCTACCAAGTTCTGAATGCAGCAGCCAATGCAATCATGGTAACACGTTGTATTCTTTCTATGCCTGCAGTAGTAGTACACGTCAAGGCAAATGGCACAAAATAATACACTCTTATTCCTTCCAGAAGTCTACGCCTCGTCCTGCTCAGCCATACCGCCAGCTGCTCTCGCCCTCTTCAACATTTCTTCCTCCTTCTTCTTCTCCGCCCTCAGCTGGCGCACTCGCTCGCGGTCAATTTCCGCCTGTTTCTTCATCCCTCCCAAGTACTGCATTTCCGCAATCTCCTCCTTACTCGCTTGGACGGGCTTTGCGCGGGTCTCAGCGATGAAGTGCTCCAGAATATCAGACGAGTGCTTGTTCTTCATGTCGATGGTGACCGTCTTCTCGTTGGGTCCCGGGGGTTGCGCCTTGGAAAGATTGGTCCGCGACGACGCTGGCTGGGCGGAAGGGGGGCCGTCCGTGGCAGACTCGGTGCGCAGGTAGATTGTTAAGAGGGGCTTGCTCTGATTTTGGTCGTGGCGGTTGACGATCATGGGGACAGAAGGGTTGTGGTATTTTAGACGGGGGAGGCATTCGCGCCAGAATTTCCTGCACCGCCGCCCACCACCCGAGATTGCATTTATTAGCAAATGAGACGAATCGAATCCAATCACGGAGAGGTGAGGAAGAGATTGCTTGTGGATTTGACCGGGGGAAGGGTGTGAGCGTACCTTGCGCCCATGTGTCCGTCGTCCATTCTCGCGGCGAAGTCCAGGTGTATCCTTGACACTTCTGGCGGTAGGATGGCTGCGCCCGGGCCGCATCGGAGGTTGATTAACTGGGCTGTTAGTATTTCGATTTGGATGTGAGTACGTTTTGAAAGGGGGGATGAGTATACCCTCTGCGTATGATTGTTAGCATGAACGGGAATAGGTTGATATGAGTATGAACTGGAGCTTATTGATATGGAAGAGAGAAAACTTGCCTTTCTGAGGAGATTCAGTCTCTCTCCCAGCGACCGCATTGTGAGGAAGTACGTTTGGAATCTACCGTTGTGTAACTCGTAGCTGTGCTGTCGCGGAGCATCCAAGTGGTTTAGTCCGTGGATTCCATGAAAATCCAAAGAGCCCCTGCGGACCGGCTTTCATCCGTGCTGAAGATTTGGTGTGGAGCAGCTCATGACGCCGATTGCACATGGCACGCGACTAGGACCCTGGATTGGGAAACTTTTTCTTTTCTTTTCAGCAGAGAGGAGCTTGGACCTAATACTTGGCTTACCTCGAGTTGACAAGGATCGAGTTTTTTTTTTTTTTTGTACTCGGACGACCACAACACGAGATGCATCGGGTGCCTACGGCACGATGGCTCAATAGGGCGCTGAGGATAGGGGATATTGCCCCTGGGACTCGAGTTCCCGTATTTCTGTGTCCTGCGATTGGACTTGGCCCGGCTGGCGGTCGCTTGGGTATCGCCAAGACGACAACGCCACGACGGCGATGCAACCATACGGATGTTGCTGCGAAAAGTGCACTTGTTGACGCAGAAACCCCCCTGGAGATGGAGATGGCTGGCAGGCCTGTTCGGAAGCTCCCAGTGACGTGCAGTGGCTGCGGAGCGTTTGCGCAGACGACGGCCTCGCAACAGCTCGGACACTTTGACTTGCGGAGCAAGAGAGTGCGCCAGTGGCTGCACCCCCGGAAGAGCAACCCTCGAGAGATGGACGCCGCAGAGGACGAAATCGTGCACCGTGTTCTCGAGAGCTTTGAGCCGGAGAAGCTGCAGAAGCTGGGGCTTAGCACGGACGCACTGATTGGGGGTGAAGATGGCCGGGCCATGGCTAGTATGTGGACTTCAGGGGGTGCTGGCCACCTTTACACACTTGGGGAGCAGCAAGACTGACGTGGAAGCTAGAGACGATGACTGAGAAGCCGCCGGTTTGTGATCGATGCCACGATCTGATGCACCACAGCACGGCGAGCAGCACGGCGAGAGTGGCCATGCACCATCCCACGGTGGAATCGCTACGCGAGACGATTGAGGAGTCGCCGTACAGATACAACCACATTTATCACATCATCGACGCGGCCGACTTCCCCATGTCTTTGATCCCCCGCCTGAATGTCCTGTTGGGCGACATTCCTCTGCGGTCGAGGAACCGCCGCTCGCGGTCCAGCAAATTCCAGAATGATGGCAAGACGGAGATGAGTTTTATCATCACGAGAGGCGATCTGCTGGGGCCCACGAAAGAGATTGTGGATTCTATGATGCCCTATCTCCGGGATGTGCTGCGCGATGCGCTGGGACGACTGGGTGGTCGTGTGCGGCTGGGGAACTTGAAGTGTGTCAGTGCACGGCGAGCATGGTGGACCAAGGATGTCAAAGAGCATGTCTGGAATCGAGGCGGAGCCGGGTGGATGGTGGGAAAAGTGAATGTAGGGAAGAGCCAGCTTTTCGAGGCCGTGTACCCCAAGGGGAGGATGAGCGAGGGTAAGAAATCGGATCGAGGCGCCGTGTCGGCACATGATGGCACTGGGACGAGGCAGCATGGCCGGAAGGAGGCTTGGCAACATCTGGATGTGGGCGAGCTGCTTCCTCCAGCACAGCCTGCTACCAACTATCCTGAGATGCCGCTCGTTTCGTCACTGCCCGGCACCACGGCGTCACCGATCCGCGTCCCCTTCGGCAACGGCAAGGGCGAGCTCATTGATCTTCCAGGGCTGGCTCGCAGCGATCTGGACCTCTTCGTCAAGGAGGAGCACCGGCAGTCCCTGGTCATGAAGAAGCGAATCGTTCCCGAGCAAGTCACCGTCAAACCCGGCAAGTCCATTATTCTCGGCGGCGGGTTGATCCGAATCACCCCTCGAACACCAGACATGGTGTTCCTCGTGTACAATTTCACGCCTCTCGAGGAGCACCTCACCATGACGGAGAAGGCGATTGCGTTTCAAGACCAGACGCGCGAGTCTGCTGGCGTCGAGAACATCACGCTTCCGGGGGCGGGGGACAAGATGGCTCATGCGGGCTCGTTCAAGCTCTGTCACGATGTCACCAAGAAGCGGGCCGGTCCGCTGACGCGCAAGAATGCCGTGGGTCTACAAGTCGACAGGCTGCCCTTCCGCGTCGTATCTGTTGACATCCTCATAGAGGGGGTCGGATATGTCGAAATCGTGGCGCAGGTGAGAGCGCGGGACTTTGAGACGTGGTCCCAGATGCAGCAGGACAGAGACAGGGCACTCGCGCCGGACACCGCCGACGAGGCTGGACGTTCTTCCCACGACCTCCCGGGCGAGCCTGCCCCCAGGGCCAAGGACCCCTTTGAGGAAATGATGCGGAACAGGAAAGATTCGCTCGGCGGGGTCTCGTCCGCGAGACAGGTCGTCAAGATGCCTGAGCCGGAATGGCCGGCCGTGGATGTCTATTCGCCGGAGGGCAGGTTTGTGGGCTCGAGGATGCCGATACACGGGTGGTTGAACAATAAGCCTCGCGTATTGGCGGAGCATAAGAAGAGTCGGCCGAAGAGGAGTATGAAGGGGGCCAAGAAGAGGGCCAAGGTGGCGGGGAGGACGATTGGGGAAGGCGAATGAGAGGGGTTTTTTTCCTGCTCGTCTTTTCTTTTCTGTCTGTATCTTGTCCGAGTTGAGAGCCACGGGGGCTGTATAGTATTGTATGACACCAACTTGATGTTTATGTGTTGCAATCAATAGGAGAGAGAAGAACTGCTTTGCGAGGTTCATTCGATTGAACAACGGGGCCTGACGAAGCGAATGTTGGTCGTGGCCGGTGCGACGCAGGAGGTGGAAGATATTATTGTGCATTCATTCACGCCCCGGGAAGCTCTACCAGTTCAGGCCAATTCATCACTTCATACCAACAGGGTTCAGGCGCAAGGAATAAAAGTCAAGTAGCGTAATCAGCTGCTTCATTTTTTTGAAGAAGGAAATATTTTTAAAAAAATTAAAACCGAAAGTATACAGAAGTTCCGTCAGACGCCAGATGGTCCTCCCACCAATGATGAAGGCAAACAACCAACTTCCTAACAATTTTTCATTTTTTTTTTTTTAACCAGGGGGCAGCTGGCTGGCATCAACGACCTCCTCTGCCTCCTTGAGAAGAGGCTCCTCGACGGGTCCACGTAGCGGCGAGCGAGGCAGGGCCATCAGGCCAGTGCGAGCAGACTCGAGAATACCAAAGGGAGAAATGAGCTTCAGGAAGGAATCAATCCGGGAGGGCTTGGCAGAGCTGTTTGTGACGGAACAAAAAATTAGCTTTTTTCAATCATCATCATCAACGGCAGCAAGTGCCCATTACCGATGCGTGGCCCGACGGGTCACGCATCGGGAGCTTAGCAAACTTACAGTTCAACAATGCAGCTGATGGTGCTGATGTCCAGGACCTTGCCGCCGAACTGGTGAGTGAAGTAGGTGATTGTCTTGAGGTGCTCGTGCTTGTGACGCAGGGCCTCGCTGGCAGCGAGCCTGCTGGGATGGAAATCGGCAGAGGTCTCTTCCAGGGACTGAGCCTGCTGCTCGGCACCACCACCACCCTCGGGGCCGTGCTCGCCGTCGTATTCGCCCGCCGTGATCTCACGGTGGTGGGCGAGCAGATCCTCGAAGTACTCGGGGCCGAGGATGTTGACCTTGGCCAGGAGGAGCTCTCTCTGGACGAGGGCGGCGTTGCTGTAGTCCAGGACGGCCCAGACGGGCACGAGATCCTCCAGCTGACGACGAGCCTGCTCGACGACGCCGTCCTGGCCGGTCAGGACGATGGTCATGCGTGACAGGTCCTCGACCTCGGTGTTGCACACGACGAGAGAGTCAATGTTGAAGCCGCGGGCCGCGAGGATGCCGGAGAGCCGGGACAGGACACCCGGCTCGTTCTGGACCAGGCAGTTGAGGATGTGGCGCTTCGGGGGAGCCATGGACGGGGTGGGCGTCTCGTACAGGATGTTGGACACGGCGGCCTGGGCGGACCATGCTGGCGGCTGGTTGTTGACGGGCAGAGGAGCTGATCGATTTCGAAGAGCCTTGTAGGCAATGGCCGAGGTGGACGAGCTGTGCGACGTGGACGAGGAGTTGTACCGAGCGGCGCCGAGAGGAGAGGCTCGGGCGACCGAGGACGCCCATCGCACGGGAGCGGCGCAGAGCCGGAGCGACGCCATCTTCTGGATCTCTTTTCTCGGGGCGAAAGGGGGGAGGTTCCGTCCCGAGCTTTCAGATGATCAGAGCAATAGGTTGTTGGGGTTGGGGTTGGCGTTGGCGTTGGCCGTGTCGTGAAGTCGAGCAGAAGAGGTGCAAAAATTTAGTGGGCACCTGACCCGACCCGCCCGACCTATTTACCTGGAGTCCCGGACTGAGGAACCAACTGGGTAAACTGGGGGTCGCCACATTGATGCCACGGCTGCACGGCTGCACGGCTGCCAGCGGACCGTCAGCGTCAGCGTCAGCCGTCAAAAGTGACGTCCCCTCGTCTCCAACTCCCCACAAGTTCAAAAAAATCCCGTTCCTCCACATATTAAAGAGAGGGACAGACAGAGAGAGACAGAGAGAGAGAGAGAGAGATCACTAAGCAGATCACGCAGCCAACGTCCGTCTGTCCAAGGATTCTCTCCACGACAGCAGAAACAGCCATGCCTGAGCCATCTTCTCGACAGAGTGCACCTGCGCCGAATACCACGACCACGACCACGACCACGACAACGACCACGCAGGCGCAGCAGGCACCACAGTCCAATTCGCAGGGTGCGCCCAGGACGCTGCGTCTACGGGGGGGGCACAACGCCACGGGGAGGTCGGTGCAGTGGGCGGAGGATGTGGTTGATAATGAGGGGCTAGGAAGGAAGAGCTCAAAGGGTTTGTCTTAATTTTCTATGTCTTTTCTTGTTCTCCCAGGATGACTCTCCCTTTTCGATCGAGAACAATGTTGGGTAGGGGCTGGGGAGGAGCTGATTTTTTTTTTTTTTTTTATATCTCGACCTACACACAGTATGCTGCATATACCACAAGCCCAAGGGCGTAGACGAATCCAGCGACGAGTCATCCTCGTCATCCGATTCAGATACCGATTCCGACGCCGAGAAGCGTAAAGGGGATGGCAAGAAAGCGCGTGCTTGCGGCCATGGACACTCGCACGGGAGGAAGGGCGGACGGGGGGGGGAGAGGAGGGAGAGGGCGCCCAGTCCGAATGCGTATGAGAAGGTGCCCAGGCAGACGTCGAGGGAGGAAGGTGGAAAATCTTGAAGTGAGGGGAGGGGGTTGTAAAAAAAAAAAAAAAAAAATTTGAGAACAGCGTCACTTCATGTTGGCGTGGTCTGCTTGGACCTCCTTTCATGTGCCGGCACCTTGTGTGAACCCCGAAGAACGCATGGATTTTTATGGCACGTCATTGTGAAGAAAGAGCACGTCTTTTATCTAGGCGCCGTCCAACTCCACACTGCCAAACCACCAATGGTGGCGATGGTGCGAGACGTAACGCTCCGTAGATAGGCGGGTTGAATTGGGTTTCGCCTTGCGATACCGGCATCTACAATAGAGATGTGCAACACACGTCTGCTACGTAGCCTTGCTCTGTTACACAAATGACGAAGATGCTCGTATTCAAGCAGAATCCTGCCAAGTAATCCGTACGGACTACGGAGTACATACCATGAAGAAACAGCCCTGGCTAACAACCTCCTAATTCACCTCAGCGATCAACATGTAAACATGCAGTAGTAAATGGGCCTAAAACATAAGAGGTACCTCTGCCCGCAAATTTGTAAGAGGAGTGATTTCCGTGATTCATGCATTTCATAGTATTTTATTCAGTACATGTACAAGAGGGGGTTCAAGGCTTCCTTTAGAGATTAAAGATAACTCTTCTGTTTTAGGCCTAGTTAATCCGTACTACTGCATAATTGAAAAATCACTGCTGCGTTGTTTATTGCTCAACGACACGTACCATGACCTCTTCACCCGACCAGGGCTTAATCTCTGTGCAGCCCAATGAAGTTCCTCCCGGGATTTCTGCATGCCAGATTATTATGTCCTTGGCTTTGTTCAAGACAGTGACCACGACGGCCCGAGCGCCCTCGTTGCAGAAGACCGCTTGTCTACAAAACTTTGTAAATATGTTACGATGCCCTATCTTTGCCCACGGTTGCCCCGCCATAAACCTAACAGTAACTTCGAGGATTAAAGCAGTGCTCCTTTTGCCGTTAGGAACAGATACTGTTATTTCGGCTTCCGTGCGTTTGTTAAGGGACATGTGCTGCGCGGCTTCTACCTCTTGTCTAAGAGACAGGAAGAGAATTTTGTGAGCGAGATAGACTGCTAAATGAGGCTTTTTTTCAAACGTGTTTGACGTACCTCGTTATAGTAGGAACGTCCTGCATGTCGCGTTGCAAAACAGACACGGACGAGATATGATCCTGGTTAGGGTCCTTGATAGGTAGGGTTGTGAGCGCTATGGCGCTGGCAAAGAAGCTAAGAGTAATAAGGAATTTCATTTTAAAAGTTAGATTGAGCTTTGGATAGGATAATTATCGCACGGGCTAGGAGAATGAAGTTGGAGTTAAAACAAAGGATAACTATGTTTGATACTATGCGTGATAAGAGGATTACGAATACTAACTCTATATTAGATACATATATATATATATATAATTGACGCCATGGCGAGAGACAACATTAGTCAGACTATATCTATTAAATAATCATGTCCAGGCACCGCATCTTCCGGCGCTATTACGGAGCAGCAAACTCGGATGTCCACAATTATTCTAGGGCGGCGTGTTTATTCATTAAGCAGACTCTTCTGCGTAAAATAGCATCCCTAGCTGTAACAACTAGCCTATAAAAACACGTGCGGAGGTTTTTTTTATCTGTTTTAGGCTTATTAGTTACTGCTGCGCGTTTACGTACTCCACTATCCTACTTCGTACGGAGTACTCCGTACTATCTCCTTGAGCGTGCTAAGGCTTGTGGAGTCACATTAGCTAGGGTCTTTATCCAATCGGATAAAAGTGAACTACAGGTACGGAGTACATTCGCTTAAATATAAATAGGCTAATTGTAAATATACTAATACTCCGTACGGACGTACCTCGCCGGTATTTGGTGTTTCCGTAAAGACACGGGCTCAAGTCCCGACTTCTGCCCATGATTTTAATTTAGCCTATGGATCGAATCCTGGCCATAACGCCGTTGAATTATGGGGGCCACGGAGTCCCAGAGTCATATGAGGGCGTGAAAAGCATCATGCACCCACCATGCTGCAAGACAAAAAAGGAAAATTAATACGTAGTCCGTAAACGCACAAGTAAGAAGTGCCAAGTCGGCTGCAACCGTTCCTCACGTGCAACCTACCATGTCCATTTCCATGTCCATTTCCGTGTCCCATGTCCATAAGACAAAAAAGGAAGGAGGGAAATACCGTTTCCAGGATAACTAAACGCGCATCCGTGAAAAGTAAATGTGCATCCACTGGTTTTCCTAGTTGATCTTTAAAACCTACTTTGCATATCTTCTTACTAAGCTTTATAAAGAAAGATATATTTTTTTTTCTTTTTGAGGAATAGCATAATAGCATAGCTATATACAGAGCAAACTGTTCTTACTACATTGCCTTACTTTGTCAGAACCTAGAAGGTGTGCTAGGTAAGCCACTAGACCAAAAGATGCGCCAATGCTAGCTGTTGCCGCATTGCACCTTACAACTGCTCCTGTTGCTTACACACGCCGCACAGCACCTGACATACTTCGTATAATAAGTAATCCGCCAGCAAGGCACCTATATAAGCCACTTATATTAAGCACTTATAATAGCTGTGATAATATTGAGGTCTTGAAAAGTTATAGAAAGCACACTTGATATAGGTGTTATAATAAACTTAAGATATAGGTTTAAAGAATCACAAATACGAAGTATAAGGTCATTCCAATAGATTAGGACTAATGGCGGATGCGCATTTACTCTTGACGGATGCGCGTTTACATGTGGTTGCCCCCGTTTCTATGTGCGGAGTACGCAGTACGAATTGCTGGATTTGGGTGCCTCGGTTGTGCCCGAAAGAAAACGGACGCGTCTTCTACCTATCCGTACTTGCTCCCAAAGTCGTAGATGTGAGTCTCAACTCGTACACGAGAAAGGTGCCTCGTAGCACTTCCTCGCAGCCAACCATCCAACCAACTAACCCTCTCAAAAAAAGAAGCCGGCCCTTGGAAGTTGCAAGTCCTGGCATGGATAGACGGTGTGGATGGTTAATAGCTCATGGAAGGATCATATATGGACTGACTTTATGATCGTTTTCTTCCCAATTCTGCCTAAACACACCCTTGCCTTCATAGAGCCTCGTCTTTATCTTCGCGTATCTTGCGGATTATATATAATTCGCTTGTTTCCTGGACATCAGGTCCAAATTCAAATCCAGATCCTGCCTGCCTGCCTGCCTGCCATTCACCCTCAACTTTCACTACAGCAACAGAACACGTCTCAATTCACCATGCATCCCCTTTTCGCTCTCCTTCCCGTCATCCTTCCTGCTGCGGCGTTTAGACAACTGTGGTTCGACATGTGCTCCTGCCATAGCGGTGACACTCTTGATAAAAAAGGCAAATTGGGTTACGACTGGGTGCTGACCAAGCATGTTTGCGAGGATAACTACCCTAACACAGTAGGCATCTTCTAGCATCGGCGTTACAACTTTGAAAAGTCCAATGCTCTAACTTTCATATAGGCAGATTACGATCACGGCATCGGAACCGTATGTACATCGTTGCCCTTTTTAAAGCTTTAATCTCGTACTGACAATATATAGTGCATTCCAAGGTACAGTTCCCAGGGAATTGAACGCGGGAGGTTTGATAGAGACTGCCGTCATGCGGCTGTCGTAGATGGGTACTTGCCAGTCGACGAAAAAGGTTACACCAATGCAGATGGTGCGCTAATAAAAAAAAAGCATGCCTACGCACATTGCAAGCATTGGGGCGATGTTAGTGAAAGCTCTCACTAACTCGAGAGTCTTGGTCACTTCATTATGCGACATGGCGGAATATGATCATTCAGGATCGGAAAGGGGTTTTTTTTTTTTCTTTCTCGGAGTTATCAGCGCAGTGCTCTTAGACTGTCTCGCCATGCAGTCGTTTGCTCTGTTCTACGCCCATTTGTCCAGGGGGCGTCGCAATCGCTGCTTCACTTCAGCCAGAATTCTCTAGTTGATCAAAACAATTTACCATGATTTTTTACTATCCTCGCCACGTTTCGAGGCACATGACTCGCGTGGTATGAAATATTCTGTCTGCGGCTGCTTTCGAAAGGAAGCATGTGGACATTTTTTGCTTATACTGTGCCTTTTTTTCTTTCCCTAACACGACTTCTTTGGGTTGAACCCCGAGCCGGCTTGCCGAGTGAGGGTTTTCTCACCATGATGTCCACCGAGCCACCAAAGCCACCCGGTGGTGGTGCACGAACGCCATCTACACGATCTGGACTTAGAGTCTGGAACTGACAGCGAGACGCTGTCCAGCCGCCATGACGCTGTAAAGCATGTCAGCTTGGCATCAGCGGCTATTCACGACAGATGGATTCTATGGAGCACGGAGGAATGCAATTCGGAATTGTTTCCAATGATAGTCGTCAGGCTAAACGCACTTCCCAAAACAATGCCCGCTTACTCTATGCTTCCTCTCTTCTTCTGCTAACATCTGTGATAGTGCATCGCGAACCCCCCCCCCCGCAGCGCTCTCTTTCCGCCTGCGAAGAACTGAGTAGACTTGTCTCGTTTGGTTGTTCTTGGTTTCATGCTCCCGGGGTTATATTTACTGACGGACGCTCGGCTACCTTTCCGATTCGATTGTCTCTTTTTCTTCTTGCTTGAGATGCAAATGCCCGCCGGCTTTCTCCTGTCGTTGCATCGACTTAGCTACCTTGTCAATAGACTTGCCTACTAGTTCCAGTCATACAATAACAAGGGTTCCTTCGTATCCAGGTGGCCGCTGAATGGACAAGGGACTGACTTTTCTTCATTTTCACTGGCACGGCGCACTCGTCTCAATGGCTCCTTGTCGTGGACATGTAGAAGTTGCCCGGCTTCTTCAACGAGGCTTCGAAAAAGCGCACGTGCACGTGCACGTGAGCAGCCAAGTCGAGCTCCGTGGCCAGCCAGGCAGGGGCAAAATTTTCATTTGACACAGCGGTCGGGCACACGAGCCCTCCGTTAATACCCTATCATGGTCAAATAAGGATGAAAATGAGCTGGTATGACGGGGATTTACGTTGGTCGCAGCGGCGTGCCCTCGAGATGTTCACCCAGTCATACCATTGATTGCATTGATTGCATTGATCGATCCATCGACCGCTACCGCTGGGGGGGCCATTTGAGTCAGATTTTTGAAACCTCCAGGGACGGCACCGGCACCGACTGGTTGCTGGGGCGCGCGTTGGGCCGGCTTGTATCATGTATCAGGAAGCAGGCTCCGTTGTTTGCTCGGTCGAAGCGGAATGGCGAATCAATGGGGGCCATCTGGTACTGGTTTCTGTAACCCGACGATGATGTATGGCGCTTAGATGGACAAATCAACGAGTCGCAAGGCAAACAAAAGCTCCCACCGAAATAGCCCTTCGTGCCGCAACTACATATGAAGCCATCGCAAGATGCCAGAATATCCCGGAATGTTTCCTATTACAGGGATGGGGGGAGCCGAAAACGTAAATTTGCAAAGACAAGGTCAAAGCGAGGCTCTCTCGGCCAACCAGCGCCGAAGAATCTCAGATGCTGGTCTGGGGTGGTCAGATAATTTTAAAAGAGGCCCATGGGACCGTGCATGGGAGCAGGAGAAATCGGGAATTTTTCATCTCTCATGGCTGATGAAGTAATCAATCAGTCGCGAGAGAGACGGGAACATGTCGCGCTCTAATCCGTAATCCATCCGTATCTACGGATTAATACTCCGCACTCCGTACCTTCCTGGGTACTACTTTACATATATTGAATAAATGGTCTGCCGACTTGGCTTGGAACCAGGAACGCAACCCACACGCATTCCGTTCCTGCAGATTGCGGATTGTGTGCGCACAGACCATGTCGCATCAGTACCGTACCTAGGAGTCTGACCTAGGCCAGAGCGGTAGCGCAGAGTAGTAATCCGTACGGATTAGTCCAGTCCGTATTTACGGAGGAGCTTATTATTCATTCTACGTCCGAACATGATTAGTAGATGCGGGCCAGGCACAACGACAAGCATGACAACTGAGTCAATTGTCAATTGTGTTCCTGCTCAATCCGTAATCGCACGGCAAGGTGGCAGGCACACACTACTTGCAGATCGGTACGAACTAGTCCGTACGGACTATCTGTCTGGTATTACGGAGACGCGGTGGTTGGTTGTCTCGAGATCTCAACACAGATTTGCACACGGCTTGGTCAGACGCCACGACGGCCTCGACAGAGAAGCTTTAATACTCATGATGCCCGAGTCTTCTGTGTACCGAGTACGGATTACGGACTGCGGACTGCGGATGACCTATGGCTTGCTTATGGCCGACTGATGTTTGACGTGTGTCTGGTCTGAGCATCATGCCATCATGCCATCATGCCGCGTTCCTTTGTAATGAAAAGTCGCTGCTGCGGGTGCCCGCCGCCTCCACTCGGCCCTCGAGCACCCAACAACAAGCAGCCCAAGCAACCCAAAGCACCAAAGCAACCACCCGGCGGCACCAAGCCTGCCTGCCACGCACCTACGGAGTAATATTAAAATATTAACTCTTTGACTCTCTAGCTAGCAGAATGCGGCCCTCCCAGTGGCCGACCCCTGGCCCAGCCTTTTATTACAATCCAAGCCATTGGGACCCACTCTGGCTGGCGCCGCCCTTCTTCTCTCCCCCCCCCCTCGAGTCCGTCCTCTGCCACCACACTCTCACCACTCACTCCATCTCGAGGGACTTGTTCCATCTGCCAGCAGTCCTGCACCTACACCTGCAATTGCTCGTTCAACATTCAGAACACACTGATATTACCGGAAAGCTGCAAACCCTCGGTCCCGACGGTGTTTGCTTGACTCGAAAGACGCGTCGCTCCCGATCATACCTCGAATAATTCCATCCATCGCGTGCTTCTAATCAGACCTAATCCCCGCTCCTACAACTGCTCACGACCACTGCCGGATTTGTTTACCCCCAGCCTCCTCCCCATCCGGCTCGAATTCGCCGAGACCACGCCGCCATACGGATTAGATCATTGATTGATTGCGTATTTTGTCCTCAAGAAGACCGTGCGATTGAGCGAGCCAAGGCAGCACCAAACTCATCATTTCGCATCAGTTCTTGTCGCGGGCTGGCTGGTCTGCGACGACCACTCGCGGTTCTGCGTCACGGCATTACTGCACTGCCGTGGATGCGACCTCTGATCGTGCTGCAAAACAGTCAGGATAACCATAATGGGGTCGACGGATTTCGGCAAATTTGACGTACGCTCCTCCATCTTCGCCAAAACGCGGGCAATGGTAGTTTGATACACACGACTAACATGATGCGACAGGACTTCTGCAAGGACTCAACCTTGCCAGTCTGTAATGTAAGCTCTCAATGCATGCTCCTTGGCTACTTTGAGCTGACAGACACGTGTGTTGCAGCTTTTCTCGGGACCACAGCACGACCAGAATGGACCATGGGGGGGTTGTCAACTGCAGGGTATTTCTCTGAATGGAAACCGCCATCTGGGAAACCTGGGCTCAATCCTCCTTTGCGGCGTTGCCGTTGCGATATCTGTCCTGCTCTTGCTTCGATCTGAGAGAAAGAGAGCCGCGGTCGGACGGAGGTAAGGAAGACGCGCGTGCATCCCAGAACTCAAGAAAGAGGTGGCAGAGCTGACAACTCGACAGGGAAATGCAATTGTTCCTCATGGGCTACATTCTGATGAGCATCTGCGAAATCTTCACAGTTGGCGAGTTTCCACTCAACTCAACTGTTCGCGTGGTATGGACGGACGAGTCTGATACGTGTACATGTTACGTATTTGCAGTGGAGCTAACTCTCAAGCAGGTCTTCAGTGCCATCCATATTGGCTTGATAATTGCCACGACTTGGATTCTCATGATGAACGCCGTCATCGGTTATCAACTCATTGACGATGGCACTGCTCTCTCCGTTGGTCTTGTTCTCGGGTCTGCCGCCGCCTTGTTCATCGGCACCGGTTATATCAGCTTGGATACGGGGCTCCGATGGACCGAATACTGGAACAGCAGCTATAAGCTCCCTAACAGGCACATCGCCTTATACGTCCTCTATCAGCTGATACCCCTCATCTTGCTGGTCGCCTTCTTCGTCTTGGAAGCAATTCTGGTCCTGCGTATTCTGGGAGAATTCCGTCCCATGCTGTACCTTGTCGCCGCCGCGCTACTGTTTGCGACCGGACAAGTCTTCAACTATGCGATCAGCAAATACATCTGTGACGGCACGAGTGGCAAGATTGACGGATCCCTGTTCCAGACCTTGTTCACACTGTTGTCCGTGGTCGCTGTGTGGATTTTCTGGTCAAGCATTACCGAGGACGACTGGCCGATGCAGACTACCGCCTCATACGATTGATGATGAATGAGTGAATCATGGTGCTAAAAAATTTTCCAAGCTTCTCATTTTCATATTCTTCCTTCCGGGTACGGCGTTCAATAGGCATACCCAATTTTTTTTCCTCTTTTTTTTTTTTTTTCCTTGTTTTTCTTTCATGTTCATCATCTCTCACCTCAATCGACGACTTAATTCGTTGTCGGATGACACATATGTTTGACGGAATGTACGACGTTATTATATATATCGGGCTGGTCAAAGCGACTCGAACATGTTATAGTTTGCTGGGCAGCAATCCGACTACGAGCGAAGATAAAAAGCCATTGGATACCTGGTCACACAAAAGCTATGCTTGCCAACAAACTGTTGCTCGTGGCTACGCTGGGCGACGAAAAGAGCTGTGGTTGGACGGTCTGGATGCTGGGAGGGCGAAGGCATGCAGAGGAAGGGGGAGCGAGAAGAAGGGTTTGGAGAGCTGGATCAAAACATTGGAACCAGCAAGCTCATTGTGAACTGCCGCAGCCCTTGCGAATTCGCAGTGCTTACTTAATTTAGTAACGACTTATCGTAGTACAGTATACCCCATGTGGCGACTTATTAATGTAATAAAGTCTAAGCACTTTTAGATTGAATTGGATCGTGGTGAAACCTGCCAGATGAGAACTTAACTCGTCGAGGTCGACCCCTCCCCTCTGCTGTTCATTGGTGGGGGGGAGCTCACTGGGCCGTCGTCTGGTGTGGAGACGCGCAAGGAGTCGATAAGCTTCTACGGATTATCTAGCCTCGCCTTGCCTTGCTTGTTCTTCACTCTTCATCATCGTCATACCTCAATCACCACGCACGCACCATGGCCGACTCCGACGGCGAGTTTGTCGCCAATGGCATGTCGGACGATGACCTGGTCGATCACCAGGTGACCGACGAGGACGGGCCCGTTTCCCGCAACAAGTCTGCCCGATCGAAGCGCAAGAAGGGCGGAAATGGCGCGAAAGCGTGGGAACAGTCGAAAAGGACATGGGAAACCAACTTGCCTGAGGAGGACCAGGATGGCGTGCTTAACCTCTCGCTCCTCGAGGCGGAGAAGCGGCGGAGGCTTATGCGTGACACGACACCCTTGCAGAGAGGCATAATACGACACATGATTCTAGTTCTGGACATGTCCTTTGCCATGACAGAGAAGGACTTGCTGCCCACGCGATATCGGTTGACCATCAGCTACGCGATGGCGTTTGTCAAGGAGTATTTTGAACAGAACCCGATTTCGCAATTGGGCATCTTCGGCATGCGAGATGGTGTGGCCGTGAGGATAAGTGAGCTGGGTGGGAACCCGGCCGACCACATGGATCGATTGAAGGCCGTGAAGGGGCAAGATCCCCAGGGGAACCCAAGCCTACAGAATGCGCTGGAAATGTGCCGCGGTGCGCTGTTGTAAGTCTCCTTGCACTGGCGGGCGACACAGGACGACTCAGTTGACATGGGGAAATCATCACAGCCACGCACCATCGCATGGCACACGAGAGGTCCTCGTAATATACGGGGCTCTACTGTCGAGCGACCCCGGGGACATCCACGAGACCATTGCACATCTGATTGCGGACAAGATACGGGTTGCGATTGTCGGGCTTTCCGCGCAGGTTGCCATTTGTGCCGACCTGTGCTCGCGCACGAATGCCGGAGATGGCTCACAGTACAACATTGCCATGGACGAGGTTCACTTCCGAGACCTGTTCATGGCCGGCACGACACCCCCCGTGACGAGGACCAAGGAACAGAGCACAGCCAGCCTGCTGATGACGGGATTCCCATCTCGGACACTGGCGCCGAGCGGAAGCATCAGCCTCTGTGCGTGCCATAGCAAACCCATTCGCGAGGGGTACGCTTGCACGCGGTGCTCAGCCCGAGTGTGTCGGCTGCCTGCCGAGTGCCCGGCTTGCGGACTGACGCTCATTCTATCTACTCACCTGGCTCGGTCCTATCACCATCTGTTCCCACTGCGGAACTGGGCTGAGGTCTCGTGGCGAGATGCCCAGAGGTCCGTCGCATGTTTCTCGTGTTTGTGTCCGTTCCCGGAAGTTCTTCCAAAGGACGGTGCCACCAATAGAGACAAGACGAGGGAAGAGTCACGGCAATCCAAGGCCAAAGGGGTCAGCGAGAGCGGGCGATATGCGTGCCGAGTATGCGGGAACCACTTCTGCATCGACTGCGATGTTTTTGCGCATGACATCATCCACAACTGTCCGGGATGCCAGAGCAACGTGCAAAACGATGCCGAGCCATGGGCCGACGTGGAGCAGAACGGAGACACGCATGCCCAAACGAACGGAACTATGGAGGTGGACTCATATTAGAGGAAACGGAACGACGGCAAATGACTCGACTCCACTTGCACGAGTGGTTTTGAGAGGGGAGAAGGCATCCGGGGGGGGGGGAGGTTATAGCCGGTAAAAGTGGATGGTTGGTTTCTTCCAAGTTCATCATATGATTGTACAATGCATGCATGGACGGTTACAGGAGCGATGCTTTTACAGTGGGGTTTTTTTTTTTTTCTCTTTTTGTCCTTTTATCGTTGTCTGAAACATGGAGAAACACGTGGGTCACGTTCTGGTGATCAAATTCGTGACATGGCAGGAGGCTAGCTCGTGGCGAGGGCCGAAAGAACGAGAAGACAACTGGCGTACAGAGGGATCATAGCATTATTTATGGGAAAAAAAAATTTCTACTTCTTCTTTTTCGTCTCAAGTGAAGTCGTATGGCGCTGCCGGACGTCCAGGAGGGAAATATGTATCCTCCACCCCCGGCTGTCAAACTTGGTGAAAAAAAAAAAATGAAATGAAAAAAAAACTCTAAATGGCTGAAAAGATAATGGAAGAAGCGACAAAGGCATGATGTTTTTGCCGTGGGCTCATTCAAGGCATTGGGGAGGGGTGGGGGGGTGATGAACACGAAAATGAGATGTCCAAGAAGGAAAAATTCAAAAAAAAAAAAGATGCTAGCTAATTCCTCTTTCCATTAAAAAAATTCGACTGATTTCCCTTCCGCGTCTTCCTCTTTTTTTTTTTACAAGTTTCCCCTCTCGGCCTGCTCACGCTCGATGGCCTCGAACAAGCTCTTGAAGTTGCCGGCGCCGAAACCGTCAAAGTCATTGCGCTGAATGATCTCGATGAAGACGGTGGGACGATCCATCAGGGGCTTGGTGAAGATCTGCAAGAGGTAGCCGCCCTCGTCGTAGTCAATCAGGATGTTGAGGCGCTCGATGGTGTCGAGGTCCTCGACGAGGCGCCAGCTGCGCCTGCCCGTCTTGAGGCGCTGGCGCACGGCGTCGTAGTAGGCCGGGGGCACGCTGATGAAGTCGACGCCCCTCGCGCGCAGGCTGGTGACGGCGTCGACGATGTCGGTGGTCAGGAGGGCGATGTGCTGGACGCCGGGGCCGGAGTTGAAGACGACGTACTCCTCGATCTGGGACCTCTTCTTGCCGGGGGCGGGCTCGTTGATGGGCATCTTGACGAGGTTGTTGGGCGAGGCCATGACGACCGAGGACAGCGCGCTGAACTCGGTGCAGATATCGTTGTCGTCGACGGACCAGAAGCGGTGGAAGGAGAGGCACTGCTCGTAAAAGGCGCAGGCCGACGCCATCTCGTTCCAGTCCTGGTTGCCGACGCAGTGGTCGATGCGGGCGAGCCTGACGTCGGGCAGGGCCGCCGCCGCCGTCGTCCCCGTTGACTTGCTGCTGCTGCTGCTGCCGCCCTCCTCGTGGAATCCCGGGAGAAAAGGGCCCGAGTAGCCCCCCCTGCTGATGAGGGTGTGCGTGGTGTCGCCGTACGTGCGGATGACGGCCGTGGTGACGCTGCCGTGCTCGGCGTCGTCGAACCGCGCGGGACCCTGGACCGCCACGGCACCCTCGCCGACGGCCCTGCGGTACACGCCCTCGACGTCGTCGACCTCAAAGGCCACGTCCCTGACGGCGTCGCCGTGCCTCTCGAGGTGCGCGTGCATGTCGCCCAGCAGCTTCCTGTCCTCGGCCGAGATGGCCTCCCCGGCGGGCAGGTGGGCGGCCGACCGCAGCGGCGAGGTGAAGACGAAGCGCACGCCGCCGTTGGCAACGACGTGCGAGGCAAAGTACCGGCTGCCCGTCTCCAGGCCCCGGTAGGCAACGTGCTTGAAGCCGAACAGGCTGACGTAGTAGGCGGCGGCTTGCTTGGCGTTGCCAACCCACCATGTGACGTGGTCGTAGCCGGCGAAGTTGCCAGAGGAAGAATCCCGGACGGCGCCCGAGACGGGTGGTGAAGTTGCCGAGGGGGCCATTCTTCTTTCTCTTCTTCTTCTTCTTCTTCTTCTTTTTCTTTATTCCCTCCTTCTTTTCCAATTGCAAGCGCCCGGGGCGGCGTGCCAGATGCGTGCGTGTGATGATGCAAAGTGATCAATCTGTGTATCGCAAGATCAAGATAGGTTGAGTGAAATGAGCAAGAGATACGGACTAGATCACGGAATCACCGTTGGGGGGGGGGGGTTGGGGGAGAACAGAGGAAGAAAAATACAATCAAGGGGTGGCATGTACCTCATATACGAAATCCGGGAACCACGTCACATTACAGATAATCCAAAAACTACGGAGTAGTTCTCACTTGTTTCGCACCTCTAATGTTCCATGTCGTCAGCAGGGGCGCGGCCGTGACCCCGGAAAGGCCCCGCGCATGGCATCTCGCGGCCCCGAGCGGAATCAAACCCGTGCCCGTGCCTTCTTTTTCCCTCCCCGGTGGCGGGAGCCCAAGTCCATAAGCCGAGTGTGGCCGGTGGCGGTGGGTTGTCTTTTGAGTGCTGGCTGGTTCGGCATTCGGCACGGCCGTGCACGGGTGGGGTTCTGACAAAGGTTGGAGGGAACGCAGGGAAGGAGGGGAGGGTTCCGCCTTTTGCCGCCGCATTCGAGGACGAGGGCGCTGCGGCTCTGCGGCTCTGCGATAAGTTGCTGTTCTCCGTTTCGTGCTCGGCTTGTTGCATGGTCTTGATCGATCCCACTGGCCCACTGGCTGTCAATTCGACGGTTTGAACTGTTTTCGGTTTCATTGCCCGGTCGAGATAGTAGGGCGTGGTTTTTTCTCTCCTCTGGTTCATGTACAATTTTTAGTTCTCATCCTCACTTCATCCATATTGATCGCCATTGCCCGCTCTCACCTCTCTCACCTCACTGGTTACCCCACCTCCGCCAGCATCGCATCTTGCTTGCACAGCTTACGAAAAACACAATGGCCTACGTCAACCTGAGCACGCGGGACGTCAACGTCCTCGAGAAGATCAAGGACCCCGAGTTCAACCCTGCCGCGGGCGTCGTCACAGACTCGACCGACTACGACAGCCTCGTATCACGCGAGCGAAGCATCGTTTCAAGGATCCAAACCATCGAGGCGCAATTCAGCGAGTCTCAGTCACAGCATGCAAACGAGACCGCCATTCAAGGATACAAGCAATGTCTCGTCGATCTGGATGCGTTGATTTCAGAATTCCCCAACTACGCGAGCGCTCGCAACAACCGCGCTCAGATAATGAGACGGCTCTATGGGGATGCCATGCTGCTCCAGATCACCACCGGCATGCCCCTCCCGCTGGTTGAGCAGCCCGACGCCGCCGAGAAGAAGGCCGCGGCCGTCAGCGCCCTCAACGACCTTGGACACTCAATTGCACTGCTTTCCCCGGCGACGCTGTCGACGCCCATCTCGCCCCAAGCAGCGCGAACATTGTCCATGGCGTATACCCAACGCGCCGCCATCTACCTCCGCACATCCAGGCTTCTAACAGACCGGCCGCTGGACGTTCATGGTGACCGGCCTGAAGCGCAGTGGTCTCGCGTGGATTTTGAGCAGGCCGCCTCTCACGATTTGGCGTACGGCGGCCGCTACGGCAACCAGATTGCAAAGGGTCTCGCCGTGAGCGTAAACCCTACGGCCAAGCTGTGCGGCCAGATTGTTCGGGAGGCCATGAAGAAGGAGTATGGGCCGTCCTTTGACGCATAAAAGGGCGAGTTGTGCACGGCGTAGGTAGACGAGAGTCGGAAGTCATCCTTGCACGTTGATATTCATTGAACGACTTCACCCGGCTTAGAAATTCTTGTATTTTGGGGTAATTGCTCTGGCGAATTGCGAATTGTGAATTACATAATCATAGCAGGTGTTCCAATTTCGATACAATCGGGGTAATGATTTATGAAACATCACGCTGATGATTTCTTGGACAATCCGATACGCCTGCAATTGAATTTGACAATGTCAATATTGGGATTGAGATGACCACAACAGCCACGCCAGACTGTACCTCAATCCATTGCTAATCGTCTGCCGAGTCGTATGACCCTTGGACTTCTCCTCGCGATTGATGCGGATCGCAGCAGCCGACAAGCCGATGGAGACGGCGAAAATGGGGTCAGCGACCCGAGAGATGATGTACGTGGGCGCAGGCATCGTTTCTTGGTCGTCGTGAATATAAAGAAAGTTTCCAAGATGTTGAAAGGTAAAGTCATCCGTACCCAGGAAGGCCGTTACCCAGGAAAGTCGTGTCGAGATGCCCAGCTGGCCCCGTCCAACCAATCACAGAGCACCTTTGCAACAAGACCCATTATCCCATCGCACGTGACCGCACACATGCGAGCTCGCTTGCCCCAAACCCACAAACCTGCGAAATTTTGAACAGGAAATTTGCGTGGTCTCACGGAGCACGACGTCGAAAACCTCCTCCCGACTAACCACATCCACGACCAACGCAGCAGGACAAAATGAAGTTCCTCAAGGTCGGCCGAGTCGCCATCATCACCCGCGGCCGATATGCCGGCAAGAAGGTACGAAAGTCATGCACTCACTCCCGAGGAGGAAGAGGAGAACAACGAGGGTTTTTTTTTTCTTCTTCATATCGCTTTTCATCCCTGTCGCCGTGAATGGTTTAAGTCGTCTGGAACCGGGATATCTTGATGCACGAAGCAAAAACTCAACAATGAAACACCACGCCCTGTAACAACGACCGCACCCAAACCCGCCGTCAAGCCAATGGCTCCAAAACAAAATATCCGACTACCAAAAGGCACCGATTTACCATCACCCATCCTCCCGCGACTCGGTACAGCGAAGCGATGAAAAGAAAACAGAAAAACCTCCAAACTCTTCTTCTTCTTCTTCTTGTCCTCCCCTTTTTCCCTCCCCAGTGGCCCGAAACAAGCGCGCTAACACCCGCAAAACAGGTAGTCATCATCCAGCCCGTCGACAACGGCAACAAGCCTCACCCCTTCGGCCACGCCGTCGTCGCCGGCATCGAGCGCTACCCCTCCAAGATCACCCGCCGCATGTCCAAGAGCCGCCAAGAGAAGCGATCCAAGATCAAGCCCTTCATCAAGATCATCAACTACAACCACCTGATGCCCACGCGATACACCCTTGAGCTCGAGGGCCTCAAGGGCGCCATCTCGGGCGAGACCTTCAAGGAGGTTTCCCAGCGGGAGGACGCCAAGAAAAACGTCAAGAAGGTCCTGGAGGAGCGCTACACTAGCGGCAAGAACCGCTGGTTCTTCACCCCTCTGCGTACGTTGATACATTTTTACACTTCTCCTCCTCGCTCGCGTTGTTTTGACAAAAGGCTGGCCTTTTACGGGGAAGCTGGCCCTTGCTTCACATTTTGCACCGTTACTTTGGGCACCGGGGGAGCAAGCCACCTTTTTTATTTAAACAGGACCACCTAACATCATGCAGGTTTCTAAGCATTTCACCACAAATCGGTTAGGGAGTTGGCGGAACCAGGGATGTAAAGAGCGCATGAATAAAAACATCAGGTTTCTGAAAAACTCCATAGAAACCTTGGGAACCACGGTTTCCAATGGAGCTCGTTATGAAAAGATTCCAATTTTTTTTTTCATGTCAACACAGGAGAACTAAAAAGATGACCATTCTTTCCTAAAGAAAAAAAAAACCCCGGAAGGCATACTTGCATCGCGAATTCGTTCTGGTGATTATGAAGGAGGGGGGAGGGAGGGGGTAATTGGACCATGTGGTGAGGCAGAGGAGAGGAGGAAGGCGAGCATTCTCGAAAAAGTATGTTGGTGGTGGCAAGGGATCATGTTGCATTATGGACGTGAGTTCCTCTAGGGCATGATAACTGGAATATAGCCACGTTGATGACAACGCGTTCATCGTTCGTGCCATTGACATGCAAATAATGTCGGAAAGTACGCAAATTTGTCAGATTTTTTCATTTCCACATTTCTCTTTGAAAAGAATTCAACGCCGTCTAAAGTACATCAAATTAGACACCCTTCATGATGCAAGCTCCCGTGCCTTCTCCATCCATTTGACGCGGACACACCCGCGCACGCGCGCACGGCGATCCGAGTTTGCCTCTATAAGTTATACGCACTGAGACGCCCGTCAACCGCCCGAGTCTCCGAAACCTCTCTCCGGATATCCGGCCACCATGTCCGAAATAAGTCCATGTTTGAAAGGCTGTGCCAGAGAAAGCCCAGTCCAATGCGTTGGACAAGTTTCCGGGGGGGGGGGGAGGGGAAAATAAGGGAACCGGTAAAAACAGTAAAAAGAAAAAGAAAAAAAAGAGCCGACTTCGAGGCCAAGACACGAGACAACACCCGTCGAGGAGCCGATATCCGTGTGACACCAGGTTTGCAATTTGCATGCGAGTGGGTGAGATAACCAGTATCTCTGTTATCAAGGCCAAAGCTATTCACACAATGCTTGATGCGATTTAGCGCGCACCTGACTTGCCAAGACGACTGGTCACTTCGTTGGTGATCTTGCTAGGGTCATAGGCGTATGAGGGGGCCATGGCAGTGAAGAGCGAGAAGAAGATGAAGATAGACAGAACAATGATGGCAAGTTTGCGCAAAACAGGCTTGCGAGCACCAAACTCAGCCCACTGTCTGCTAGCCTCGCCCGCGTAGCCCTTGAGCTGCTCATAGCCGAGCTTGTAGTAGACCATGCCACCGAGGGCGATAGAGTAGCCAAAGAACTGAAGAGGGGTGACAGGAGTGCCCCAGATCATCATGGAAGCAACCACCAGCATGATATCCTTGAGAACACCGCACAGGGTCAAGACGACAGCCGAGGTCTTGCCAATCAAGAACACAACCGAAACGTTGAGCATGAAGGCGCAGAGACCGTTGAGGAAGAATGTGAAGAGACCGACATGGTACACCTCAGCCATGGATACCTTGGGGACCTCCCACAAGAGAGCCACAACACCGTTCATGACAGCGCAGACGGGAGCAAAGTAGTAAAGAGAGACCAGAGGATCCATCTTGAAATCGGCAGAGCTCAGGAGACGCTGGACCATGGTAAGGCGAAGAGCTTCGAAGATGACACCGCCAATTTGGAACAAGACTCCGACCAAAACGAAGTTGAGTTCGCCAAAGGAAGCAATGATGACACCCACGACAATGGCGGAGACGTTGAGAAACTGCTTCAAGTTGGGCTGGGAGACACCCAGTGTCCATCCAGCGATAAGCACAGCAACAGGAGTAGTGGCCTTGAGCATCTGGATGAAGGCGACGGAGAGATACAAGTAGGTCAAGTTGCCGCAGATCAGACTCAAGCTAAAGAAAAGACCGATAGGCACAACAGCTCGCAAGTAAACACGACCAGTCATCTTGACGGTCTTTCGGCCATCCAGAAGGGTGGTGAATCGAGCCATGGCCTGGGTAACGACAGTCGCAAAGGTCAAGTGGTACGTAGTCAGAATGACGGGGTAACCTGCGCGCATAATTTGATTAGCATGCACGCAAGTGCGACGCTGAGAGTGCATCCAAGCTCGATTGCAACATACGGAAGTTCAAGGTGTCCAAGACCCATTTGTTGAAGAGAATAACCGATGAGCTGAAACCAATCCAGACACTGTAGCAGACGGGAAGAAATCGAGCGGTTAGCATCGTCGCGCCAGCCAGCGATCCAGAGTTGCGGAGAGGATTCAAGCCCTTACATGACGTAGAAGACTGGATGCACAGCAGACTTGGCAGGCTGAGGCTTCTCAATCTGCGGGTTGACAGTGGGCAGGACAGGTTCACCGCGGGAAACCTCGCCTGAGACGCGCGACTTTTCCTCGGACATGATGAGGGTGGTGATGTGTGTCGGAGAAGTTGCGAGGGGGTCGCTCGTTGCGAGAGAGGGCTGTCGAGTGTTATTCCAGGAATCAAAGGTGGTACGCTTCTATCAGGTAGTTTTAAGTTTTTGGGCGGACGCGCAAACGAGCGGACGGACTGCCGTGTCCTATAGTGTAGTAGCACAAAAAAAAAAAAAAAAAAAGAGGCGCTGGGTCCAACAAGTAATATTAGCTTAGGAAAAAAAGGGAGTGTGGATTGCCGGTTTATGCAACTGGCGAGGTCTGCGACAAGAACCAAAGACAGAAAGGCGAAAGGGGGGTTGTCGCTTCGAGGAGTTGACGATGGAAATCAATAATGGGAAGAATGGAAAAATCAATGAAGCCTGCACATGCACAGCAAAAGCGACAGCTGAGCCTGGCAAACAAGGGGTGGTGAAGATGGGAAAAGAGGTGGGCAAGGACGAAGAGGTTCGAGGGACAGTTTATCTCAACAAGTGTGCTCCCTGATGCGCGTGGTGCGTGTGGTGCGTGGTGGTCATGGTGGAGGGGGGCAAGAACAAGGAGACCTGCTGGGGAATGGATGTGGTGCCGAAAAAGGGGGCAATTAAAAAATAAGTGCAGAGAACCCAGCACCGATTTCCCGATGTCCTCACCCCCCTGGAAAATGGACGGACGGGTCTGTCTGGTGCGTCTGGTTGCTAACTATATGTAAACACCTGAGGATCTGTAAAGTAGTACGGACTAGCTATGCCATCAACGGGAATGCCCCGATATTATTATTAGTAGGGGTGGTCTACGGATTACGTGCGTACGGACCGTATTCCATGTAATACGGAGTGGTCACTGGTCAGTGGTGGGCACTGGTGGGCACTGGTAGCCAGGCTGTCAAGGGCATCAACCGTGGAACCCATTCCACCGTGTGCTCGCACTGCTTCAGGACAATCCAAATCTCATCAATGGTTCTGCAACTCCATATTCGCTGTCCAGGCAGTGGATGCTGTTCAGGGGTAAAGCTTAAGACGGGACGAAGGGACAGACAGACAGACAGACAGACAGACAGACAGACAGACAGACAGATTATTATTAGCCGCAGCAGCCTTGCAGCTTGTATTGTAGTATGCGGCCTCTCTCAACTTCTCACACGGGCATCTAGCAGACGGCTGCATGCCGCCAACAACGTTGAACCACAGGCAGGCTGAGTGCCTCGTCCATTGACAAGACGGACAAGGCGGCACGGCGGCACGGCGTGTCTTTTTTTTTTTTTTTTTTTTCCAATCGCCCAACGGTCATCTGTCTGAATAAAACAGTACATGATTATCGCTTGAATCATGCCCTACCACGAAACAGTTACAAACTGCAAGACGCATTACTCACGGCGCGAGTGTTCATAGGTCAGGTCTCAAATTGTTTAACATCGAGATGCTGCCTTGTTAAAGGCACGCGTATTATGCACCGAGAACGGCGCGTCATGGCGGCGGAACTAGCGGACACCGGGTATGCATCTTGAGGCGCTCCCAGTCACGCCATTTATTGTGCTTCTCGTTCTTGTCGCGGTATGCGACTGGGCGAAATCGCTTTCATTCAACGACATGAGTGTTGTGGTTTCCATTGGCTTCTGGCAATCCTCAAGACTGCGAGCAAGGCTCGAGTCATTCATTGTTGCTGCACAGGGTTTTGTCCGAAGTAATTAAACGTTGTCGATCGTTTCCTGGATTCGACGGACCGGCCAGCCGCTGATTTCTTTCGCTCAGCTCGACTCACGTTGTTGTATTGTATTACGCAGCAACTGCGCCGAGCATCAAGCTTCTTCTTCCCGGCCGAGGCTTTACCCATCATCTGCTGCGAACATGATGACCCGAATAATCCGTAGGAGCAAGCATCGCTAGTGCTCCGCCCAGCCTTTGGCGACGAAGCTTGGCACCGAGTATAAATTGATGCCGGATCTCTGGCCCTTTCGCCTCCTCAATTTCTTGCTGGCAACCATGTGTCTGCTGATCCTGTAACGCTCCTTCCGAGACAACATTGTACGGAGTAATCCGTACCGAGAACCGAGTCACAATAATAATATAATAATAAGTGGGTGTCACGTTTTGTTCATCATCAACCAGACCCGCCCCGCTGAGAGAGCCCCCGTGTTATCTGTACACAGCGCCTGCTAACTCGCTGCTGCCACCACGCATGGAACCGAGTATGGCGGCCATAATAAGATTGCGTCGAGGCGAAATGGAACTGTGTCCCGTCATCTAATCTCGCAAGGAGGGAGCAGACGCTTTGTTCGTCATCCTGGCTCCGAACAATAGACTTCCACGGGACGAGAACGACAAGAACCCACCGCACGATGCAGCCAGCCATCTTCACCACCACCGCTTGTCCACTAATATGTAGGACCACTACTTTTATTATGCAGACGCTCCCCCCCCCCCCAGTGCTTTCCCCTTCTTCGAGGCCGACGTAGGCCGAATTGTCCACCGAGAGGGAAATGTGATCCACGGCACAAAGTCGATCTTGATCTGCTGTTGTTTCAGGATTTCGAGGAGAAAGTGTTGTTTCATGCGCAAAGGCTTTCATGGGACCAGTGGCGGCTAATCCACTTCCAGTTATGACGGCTTGACGATCTCTTGTCGGGAGATTTAAGTGGGAGTGGCTGAGTGATATGACGATGAGGCGCTGTGCCAGGAATGACATGGCTGCTAGCCTCGCCCAACAGGTGCCCTTTCTGTGCGTGTGTAACGGAGTGTGCCTGCGGAGTACTTGCAGGGGGGGCCAGTAAAGGACGTGGCTTTCCCTGACAACGGGCTGCGTTTGATGGTGTTGCCTTCTCGTCGGTGGTGATTCATCGAGCGAAATGATCACGTCCATACTCCGTACATACAGTATGACTGCACATCGGCTGTTGGCATGACATGTCAACCCGACAGCTTAAGACGGAGCGGTCAAATTTGAGATTACAACAACCAGCAGATCACAATAATTATCTGCCTTTTTTTTTTTTGCCCGTTGTAGTAATACCTCGTGCACCCTACAGCTCCGTTGGCATAGGGTAGTCCCCAGGCGCCCTTTCCTCCTTTTCACAGAGACATTAAAAGGTTCATGTCGCTGTCAAACGCGACTCGATCTTGGACATTAATTTCATACTCGAAAAAAGCATTCTGATCAACCTGTAATTCTGAACAGTCAAAAGCTCTCCGTTGCACAGGACCCCAACAAGTTTATTGTCACTGAAAAAGCAAACGCTTATTAACGGCCATGGACTGGACAACTCGGATGATTAATAAATGCAGCTCGCCTACAAAAGTCTCCTTTCCAATCTCCTAAATCAGGCTGTCGGGTATTGCGTAGTACGGAGTAACGGAATCCAAATTGGACGGGGCCGTTCCGTAGATGAAGCTAATACTTCCGTCTTCTCGGGACCAAACCGCAACGGATCCCAAATTCGGGGCATTTTACGAACTTGTTTTGATGAAGAAAAGATAAATCAAACGTGACAAGAAGCTACCTGATCAGGCTAACAGCCAATGAAGTAGCTTGAATTGCCCAGTGGCCATCCGGGTGGGCCATGACGAGACACAAGATTGTGTGCTGGTAATCTCGCACAAGATAAAGGTCACGGAGAACAGAAAACGTGCTGTCCAATGAAGCCAGGGGGGTAGGTTGACAACTTCGCAGCAATCAGAGAGAGAAAAGGACGGTGGAAGAAGGGCTTGGGGTACGATATTGGTATCCCACAAATGCTACCGCAGGCCATCCGTGGGGACACAGGAACCACAAATGTACTAAACTTGAAGTTTGTAGTCCTTATCATTGGACTAACACTGGTGGCTGGTGAACTGACTGGATTGGATCAATTTCACCCGAACCTGGGGCAGGCTGGCAGGGCGGCCCGAGACAGTGGCAAAGAGCAGGAAACCAGGAATGCAGTTGCGCGGATGGGAGTCTGGCATAACTGGCTCGCGGCGTGCGCTAAAGAAGATGGGACGGGTTATCGAGAACAAGGAAAATAAAAAGTGGCTTGATGAGGGTCCCTCTTTTGGTCCAAGTCCTTGCCAACTTCCCCCCCTTCCCCTCCCCCCTCCCCTGGACCCAGAATAATTTCAGCCCCTCCATATTACCCCCCCTCACTGTCTCCTTTTCAGAGCCAACGTGCTCAGGGATTCTTGGAAAGCAATCTCAAGGGAGACTTCATCTACAGCAAGTGCTCAGTGTTGACATCTCCTCTCCCAGTTTCACGCGCTTTGCTCGTCGAGATATACATCTCTTTTCCCTCTTCATCCCCTTTTCTTGATCTGGCATCACTCTCTGCTCAGCGTTACGCCGCCGCCGACATTCTCGTCTGCACAAAACACTTTGTTGTATCTCTTCTTCCCCCACCTCCTATCTCGTCACTCCCACACTCCCCACCATGGGTGCCGACATGTGAGTAGCTCTTTCACGAATTTTGCCCGCTCTATTTACCCAATGAGCTAGCAATGAATGCTGTGACGGACCGTGAAAAAAAAAACTCTTTACTGACTCATTCTTCTTTCAGTAACGTTGACGTCCTCGTCATTGGCATGGGACCTACTGGTCTCGGTGCTGCCAAGCGACTCAATCAGATTGTGAGCCCCTTACCGCCACACTGTGCTCGTCCCAACACAGCGTGATGATCGATTGCTAACAGGCTGCTCGTCTCAGAACGGTCCTTCATGGCTGATTGTCGACTCCTCAGACAAGGCTGGTGGTCTTGCCAGTACTGACGTCACCGATGAGGGTTTCGTAAGTGCTCCCAAGCAAGAATTTTTGACTCTCTTGGAGATACCCCGCACGATATAACGATGCATGCTGGGAAGGCTTTGGCAAATGGCTAATAGGCAAATGCGCAGCTGTACGATGTTGGCGGTCACGTCATTTTCTCCCACTACAAGTACTTTGACGACTGCATTGACGAGGCCCTCCCCAAGGACGACGACTGGTACACTCACCAGCGTATCTCCTACGTCCGTTACAAGGGCCTCTGGGTCCCCTATCCCTTCCAGAACAACATCTCCATCCTGACCAAGGAGGACCAGGTCAAGGCTGTTGATGGCCTCATTGATGCCGCCATGGAGTGCCGCGTCTCCAACACCAAGCCCAAGGACTTTGATCAGTGGATTCTGAGGATGCTAGGCCAGGGCATCGCCGATATGTTCATGCGCCCTTACAATTACAAGGTCTGGGCTGTTCCCACCACCAAGATGCAGTGCGAGTGGCTCGGTGAGCGCGTTGCCGCCCCCGATATCAAGACTGTCGTCAACAACGTCATCTTGAACAAGGTTGCCGGCAACTGGGGCCCCAACGCTACCTTCCGATTCCCTGCCCGTGATGGTACTGGCGGTATCTGGATTGCCGTCGCCGACACTCTACCCAAGGAGAAGAAGCGATTCGGCAAGCAGGGCGAGGTCACCAAGGTCGACGCCGAGAAGAAGGTCGTCACCTTCGCTGACGGCACCACCATCGGCTATGGTAAGCTCGTCAGCACCATGGCTGTTGACCACCTTGCCGAGAAAATGGGCAACAAGGAGGTCCAGACCTTGACCAAAGGCCTTTACTACTCCACCACCCACGTTGTTGGTGTTGGTCTTCGTGGCGAACGTCCGGAGCGCATCGGTGACAAGTGCTGGGTAAGCTTTGCAGACCATTTCGCCATGCAAGCAAAACGCGAGCTAACATCTGGTTGATTGCAGTTGTACTTCCCCGAGGATAACTGCCCCTTCTACCGTGCCACCATCTTCTCCAACTACTCTCCCTACAACCAGCCTCAGTCTGATGCCAAGCTACCTACCTTGTACTTGGCTGACGGCACCAAGACTTCTTCCGAGGCCAAGGAGGGTCCTTACTGGTCCATCATGTTGGAGGTCTCCCAATCTTCCATGAAGCCTGTTGACGTTGAGAACCTGCTCAAGGACAGCATTCAGGGTCTCATCAACACCGAGATGATCAAGCCTGAGGACGAGATTGTCTCCACCTACCACCGCGCCTTTGATCACGGCTACCCCACTCCTTCCCTGGAGCGTGAGGGCGTTCTGCAGGAGCTTTTGCCCAAGCTCCAGGATATGGGCATCTACTCCCGTGGCCGATTCGGCAGCTGGCGATACGAGGTCGGTAACCAGGACCACTCGTTCATGCTTGGCGTGGAAGCTGTTGACCACATTGTCAACGGCGCTGTTGAGCTAACTCTCAACTACCCCGACTTTGTCAACACCCGCAAGAACACTGAGCGACGTCTTGCCCAGTCGTTCAACTTTGCCAGCTCCGCCCAGTCCAGTGAAAACCACAACGGTACTGAGCTGCCTACCCGAGAGCGCGCATCGTCCAAGGTTTCCACCAGCGGTGGGCACAGCCGCAAGTCTTCCAAGCAGGTCAAGTGAGTCACATCTTATTTTAAACAAACCTGAAGTTAAAGGTTCAAAGAAGAAGAAGAAGAAGAAGAAGAATTGGTGACTTTATGGGCCAAATGGGCGGATCATGTCGGAGTGACAGCAATTTCTACTTTCAAGACGGCTATCTGAATCATGATCACCGAGGAACAGGAAGTATGACCTGTGGAGCAGAAGAATCTAGTTAATTTTTTACGAGTGGGTTTAAAGTAATATGGGAATATCTAGAGTGGACGAGGAACAAGGGGAATTAGAAAAAGAAAACTTGTGGCATCACGGGACAGCGGGTCATTTTGAGAGAATCTCAACGCCTTCGTGAACGGCGGGTTGGCATAGACACAGGATGACAGGGTCTTGCCCTTTAGCTTTCGGATTATTGGACGTGGTTCAGGTAGAGAGAGTTAGAGCTGAACCGCTCTGATTTGGGGACATGGCATGGCTGCCCCATGTTCAGAAATGCACATGTTGATACTCATGATGAGTTGTAAAAGAGAAATGGCTTGCTCAATGGATATGGTCCATATTTTGAACGTTACGTCATGCGACGCTACCAACACACGGGTTACGTGCACCTCATGGCTTTGAAGGAAACGTAATTGCCGGACGAGGGCATGCGTAGCTTCGTGGTTGGCGGTTAGCCGTGTCCACATCACTTGTACTATTGTGACTACCGAAATTGTCCATGGGTAGCGGCGAATATCAAACTACCGAATGATAATGCATTTGTCGACGAGAAATACGGATTACATGTAGGGAAACGAGTCTTGTGCTGTGCAACAGGGTGGGGTGGCAGGCTCGCGTTTGCAGCAGCGGATTGGTTGTCTTGGGTGGGTCACGGCGTCATTGGCGTCATGACTTTTTCTCCTTAGGCCTTATGTAGGTCATTTTATGCGTCGGGACTCGGCAGGGGCATGCGTTCTGGGCGGTAGGGCTTTGAAGAAGGGGATATTCGAGGGGTTTGGTTGAAGGGGGCGTAGTTTTATTGTACATATGTACGGAGCACTGCGGAAACCAAAATAAAAGATTAGTAACTGTCATCTCATCTCGGGACATGGGCAAAAAAAAAAATTCTTCGAGGGGCGCTTTCGCCCAACTTACTCGAGGCAGAAGTGGGCTGATCTTGAGAGACGGGTGGTTCTTGCTTACTACTGACTGCTACTTACGGGACCCAGAAAATTGGAACCAGATAATTGATAGCCCTACATATGTAGAGCTTTTCGGCGATATCCGCTTGATGGATGACCAGATGGCTGGGTCGTGACTCGTGGGTCAAGGCGAAATTAATAATACAAGGCAACGCAACGTAATAACGTGTCCGTCTAACTGGGTTCTGCCGGGTTCGTTGGGTTCGAGGTCTTGCAGGGCTCGTTTGCTGGCAGACAAAATCTGCACTGCGCAGGTTGACGGGGCTGCTCTGCGACTTCCCATGCCAGGCCCACCAACTTGCAAGGCTACTTGGCCCTGTCGGAGGTGCGGAAGTTGTGCTGAAGTTGGCTCTATGTACGGATTACGGATTTCGGTACGGAGTATTATTAGACAGACAGAGACAGCGAGCAGGTTTTTTAGGTACTCCAGCCGCGAGCCACGTCAGCATGCGCCGGCATTAGACGCAAGAAGCGCTGGAAGAAGCGCTGGAAGAAGCGCTGGAAGAAGCAGCACCCCTAATAGAGCGGACTCGCCCGCCCACCAGTCAGTCCCCTCCCCCCATCCATCGATCCATCCCATGTTACAATTTGTTGGTCCACCGCCAAACACACACCGCGTAGTCGGCTCGTTACGTTATTCCGCTCTTGACAGCTCGCCATCGCCATCCCCCCCTTGCCCGTCCTAGGCCGGTTTCTTCGGGATTCGGGCTCAGTTCTGCTTCACCTCCGTTCTCGAGCTTCGCCGCCGGCCGACCCAGGATGGGCGCGCTGAATACGGGTGTGCATTATCGTCGTCGACCGCATGTGTAGCCATTTGACTTATTGACCAAATCCCCCCCCCCCTCTCCCTTCTCTACCTTCCGGATCCGACAAAACTTATCGACGCGGCATATCAAACGGCACAGCTGCGACTCTGTCGACAAGTGTCGTCTTCCATCATGGACGGCGCCGCCTTGGTGCCTGACGATGCCCTCGACTCGCCTCCTCCTCCACCGAGACTCTTCGAGCGCCTCCGTCAGATAGCGGGATACACTTGGGATGAATCGAAGGATCCTGTACATACTAGCTACGACTTCTGGTAGGTTTGCTGGCCAATACTTCACCATTTGTGTGCCCAGCGATCTTTGACTGCAACCCATACATATCTACCCACATGTAAAAAATCAACCCCCCCCCCTTTTTCTTTCAGCGCTGGACGAGAAAGATTCAGTAAGCAAAAATGACACGCGAGAGACATGTGGAAGAAGCATGCAATCCAAATAAGCAGAAGAGAAGATGTTAACCTAACAAGAGGACTCTGGAAAGGCTGCTGACCATTGTGGGGTGAAAATAGGGCCGTTTATGGAACTCGATTCGTTTCCCCAAATGCATCACCGCCTCAAACGAGCTCGTGGCAAAATGAATCCCGTCCTGGATCTGTAACGAAGCTCCAGTCTGGCCGTCCATCAACCTCCGAACACGGCAATCAAGTCCCCTTGTCAGAGGCGCATAGCACAGAGACCACTCGAACACCGCAACCACTCCCACAACCGACGTCAACGCCTACGCAGTCGACCGAACAGCTTCCTGTGGTGGAGGAACCCGTCGTCGCCCGAGTATCGTTTCACAATCTTCGAGAAGAGCGAGGTTTCCAGATCGCCAAGAATGTTACCGCCACCGCCGATCCGAACGGCAACCATATTGCCAAACCCATCGATCTCATTCGACTGAATCCTTCACCTGGGGATCGTGGGGCTATCACAGTGGCCATATATCAGCACCCTGGTCACAATTTTCTGTCAGAAATCATAGATTTTGGCCCCGCCTCTTACAAAGCGCGCAAAGAGGGAGCTGTCTACCTGCCATACCGCCCCAAGCTGCTCAGACGAAAGCAGCCGATGAACCTTGAATATTTCCTCGAATTCGCCATTGGCGCAGTGCAATGCCTGGAGATAATTCATCACGGGCAGGGTCTAATACATGGAGAAATTCGTGCGGATGCCTTTCACTTCAACGCCGAAGAAAATAAGGTTCGCATTGTCTCATTTGGGTCAGGTCTGCGGACGTTTGAGCATGGCCTGACAAGCACCGGCTGGTCAACGCTGTCCAAAGAGGTTGGTGTGAAAAACAAGCTTCTTTACATCAGCCCGGAGCAGACTGGGCGAATGCCAGCCGAGCCTGACGCTCGCACCGACATCTACTCACTGGGCATCCTGCTCTGGACTCTGTTGACACAGCAACCTGTATATACCGGAGAGACTCCCATGGACATTGTTCAAGGCGTGCTTGGACGTAGAGTGCCTAATGTTGCTGAGGTGCGGATGGACGTCCCCGATGTTATTGGACGAATTATTCAGAAATGTACCGCCAAGAACGTTGGCGACCGTTACCACTCAGCCAGTGGACTGCGTCATGATCTGGTCAGTGTACAGCAGCTTCTCGCGAATGGCGATCTGGCAGCGCTTAGAGACATGGAGATTGCATCAAAGGATGTTTCATCCTTCTTCGTTCTGCCGTCGACCATGTTTGGACGACACACGGAACGGAACGAACTGATCAAAGTCATTGACCGTGTATCCCGAAACCACTCACTCAGCAGCAACCGCGCTTCCACCCGATTTTCTGACGGTTCCAGCTTGATGAATGAGCGTGCCATTGATGATATTTCTAGTGAAGGCGGCGGGAGCTCTGCGGACGGCACGAATCGGGGGAGTGGTTCATTCACATATGCTGGATCAGTGACAGATCCTAGATACCCTAGAAACAGCTTCCATCCTTCCATTCTGTCCGACACCCAGACCTTGTCGAACGAGACTGTGTCATCAAACCAATCCGGGCCCCAACCTCGCCCGGCAAAGTTTTGGGAGCGACATCATTCCATGTCACTAGATACTGCAAGTGCCACTGCAAGTGCCGCTGATAGCACGGGGCCGGACGGAAGTCGCCTCGGCTTAAACGATTCTGGCGGCTCTAGCCTTTCGCGGCAGCTGGGCACTGCCAAATTTCGCAGACAGGGCAACTGTGAGGTTGTCACGATTGAAGGAGCTGGCGGGCTGGGTAAAAGCTTCCTCGTGCAAAGCGTTCTGGGTGAGGCCAGGCGACGCGGCTATTGCGCCACTGCCAAATTCGACACCGCCAGGCGCACAGCATTTGGACCTTTGCTCAAGCTTCTGTCATCTCTGTTCAAACAAGTCTGGGGCGAAACGAATACGGAGACGCCATTTCATCAAGGCCTCAAGCAGTATGTCCGACCTGTGTGGCCCATGCTGCACAGAGTTCTCGGGCTGCCCGAATTCTTACTAGGCCCGCCCGATGCTGTGGGCAGCTCTATGCTTCGTCTGACATCGTCAAATGCGCCACAGTCTAGCAATCGTAGCAGCGGAAGGTTCGGTACCAAGAGGCGCGGATCATCGCCGGGCAGCTCGCCGGGCGCCTTGAACCAGGCCGTAAATTCCGGGACTCAAACACCTCAGGAGTTCTTGTGCGCCGGAACCACAACCAAGACGACGCGTCTGATGAACACTTGTTTGGACATCCTACGCGTCTTCACCACTCACAAGTTCATCTGCTTTTGTCTCGATGACCTGCACTTTGCCGATGATGAGTCATTGGAGCTGATAACACAAATCATCGGAGCTAAAATGAGGATGCTCATAATCATGACGTATAGACCCGAAGAACTTTCGGGAGAGCAGATGGACAAAATAATACATCCTGCCGATCGGGACGAGATTCCGCGCAACAACCGACCAAGGGTCACGAGAATCAGTCTCACACCACTGCCTGAAGCCGACATTGTTGACTTTGTTTCCGCGACTCTGTCTAGGCCAAAGGACGAGATCCTTTCTCTTGCACTGGTCATCCAATCCAAGACGGCTGGGAATCCCTTCTACATGAGAGAGATGCTGCGCGCATGCCACCGCAAAAAATGCATCTGGTACGACTATCGCGACAGCATCTGGCACTTCGACCTTGACAGGCTGTTCGCACAATTCCAGGGCGAGAAGGATTATGACGTCTTGGACACGGGCTTCATCACCAGAAGGCTGGACGAGCTGCCGGCGGCGGCGCGCGCCGTCCTCGCGTGGGCTGCTTTGCTGGGGAACTCATTCTCGTTTGAAATGATAAGCCTGTTGATGCGGGGCGAGTTCGACTATCCGGACCTTTCGAAGCACTCATACTCGGAAGCCGAGGCCATTGCTGGCCTCCAAGCTGCCATCCAGGCGTACATCATCGTTCCCAGCGAGGTTGACGACCGGTTTCGCTTCGCCAATGACCGATATATCAATGCCTCGGCGGCATTAAAGGAGTGCAACTCGAGGCAGATGCACTTCATCATCTCTCAGACCCTGCTCAAGTACTACGCAGTCGAGGCGAGGCAACAGGGTAGCACAGCCTCACACATCTGCGAAGCGGTCCCTATCATTCTGAAGCGTGTTCCCGCTCGCCAAGAGTTTCGCAAACTGCTGACAGACTGCGCTCAAGCCGCGACAGAGAATGGTGCCAGATCCACAGCCGCCAAATGTTACGGTGCCGCTATCGAGCTGCTCCAGAGCGATTGCTGGGTCGACGGTGCTGATGACGTTTCCTACGACGAGACGATGCAGCTTTACCTGCGCTCGGCAGAGTGCTACCTGTTCATGGGGCAGCTATCAACGGCAAATGACCTGTTGTCAGTCATCTTTGCCAATGTGAAGTCGGCTGTCGACAAGGCTCCTGCATATGTATTGCAATCTCGCATCTTCGCACAGAACGGCAATGCGTTGGCGGCCTTTATCTCTCTCAAGGAGTGCCTCGCGGCGCTTGGGGTCGCCCTCGAAGACGAGCCGACGTACGAGAAGTGCGACAAGAAGTTCCTCAAGCTCGTCAAGCAGATTCAGGGCCTCGATCGCCAGTCTCTTCTGAACCCACAAAAGAAGAGCGAGCCCATCACCGCGTCTATTGGAGCTGTACTGTCGGAGACTGCGTCTGCCGCTTGGTGGAGCGACTGTTTACAGTTCTATCACTTGAGCCTAGTCATGATCGACATGCATCTCTCTCAAGGGGCCTTCCCGCAATCAGGCATGGCCTTCCTCCACATCGCCATTGTTGCGCTGGCTCGGTTTGACATGGTCCAGTTTGCAATTGATATGGGTACACACTGCCAGGATCTCCTCTATTCAGTGCGGGACGCCTTCTCCATGGCCCGTGGCCAAATGTTGCATGCCTGTTTCGTCGGACACGTCCAGCACTCCGTGGCCTTGAACATCCACCAGATGGAGGATGCTGTCGAGCTTGCCTCGGTCGGCGGTGACCGGATGTCCATGATTCTCAGCTATGGTCTCTCTGCCATGACCAGGTTCTTCGCCAGCGAGAACCTCGCCGATTTGGAGTCTTTTTGTCAATTTGGCTGCGAGGATATCGTCAACTGGTCCTACGATACCCGTGGCGGCTCGCTTCTCGTGGCGACGCGGCAGATTTGCCGCGCCTTGCAGGGCAAGACGTCCACGCATGACCCTGTCCAGGTGATGACGGACGAGCAGCACGACTCCGCTGGGTACAAGAGCTGGTTGACAAGCCAAACACAGGATAGCAATCGATCGTCCTTATTCTACGAAAGCCTCGAGCTTTGCGCGCTGTTCCTCTTTGGTCACTACGAGCGAGCCGTCGAGATTGGAGCCCGCTGCATCGAGAAGCTGCCCATGCTGTGGGCGGCGCGGAACAGCCGGCTGGTCCTGCTCTTCCATGGACTTGCCCGAACTGGCCAATTACTAAGATTGATGCAAGACCCTCGCTCCCGAACTGACGACTTCTCCCAACAGACCGAGCAGGTCGTTGGCGAATTACGTGGGCACGTAAACATGATGGAGTCGTGGTCAACTGTCACCGATGTCAACTATCGCTCTTGGGCGAGTCTACTCCGTGCCCAGGTGGCGGAGCTGTCACAAAATCATGGCCAAGCCGTTCAAGACTACGAAGAGGCGCTGGACCATGCTGCTGAGCACAATTTCAGTTTTGAAGAGGCCTTGGGCAATTATCTCATGGCTGGGTTCTTCGTGCGACGCCGCGCAAGACGATCCGCGCGAGCCGCGCTGCAAGACGCAGTCACTTTATACCGTCAGATCGCGGCCGGCGGGGTGGCTGCTGCCATCGAGGAAGAGCACAGCCTTCTCCTTCACGGTCCCACGCGCAATCATCGAACGGCCGAGGTTGGTATCCAGACTGACTTGGTGGCGGCGCAACCACCTGGGCCGTATCGGCCCGTGGATGGGGACGATGGCGACGAGCTCACGCAGGTCCCGTCAAACGCCATGTCAGAAATTCAGGGTGAACGGATCGGCGCTTGGCGAGGATCGATGCGCACGCCGACAGAGGATGGCGCTGGCCTCCCCGCCCTGGACATGATTGATCTACATGCGATTCTTGTTTCTTCGCAAGTCATCTCGTCCGTCTTGCAGGTGAATGAGCTTCTCAAGACGATGTGCGATGTCATCCTGCAAACCTGTGGCGGTTCCGCCACTCGGGCTGCCATCATCGTCCAAGACGGCGGCGACGCGGACAGCGGATCATGGTGCGTGGCAGCGAGCGGTGATCCCGAAAAGGGCGCATCCGCGCATAAACCAGGTCTCCCTCTTTCCGGATCGACGCTGATTGCCGAGAACGTGGTTCTCTACTGCACTCGCTTCAGGGAGTCTGTGTTCATTCCTGACCTCTCCGCCGACGAGCGGTTCGGTAACGTAAACGAGCCCTGGCTGCAGCGATATCCAGGCGGCAAGGCCATCATAGCCATTCCAATCCTGCACGGCACGAAGCCCTTGCTCGGCGTCTTGTACCTCGAGGGCGAGCCCGGATCCTTTACCGACCGAAATGTCACCGTTCTACAGCTCCTCGTGAACCAGATTGGCATCAGTTACTCCAACGCGCTGTCGATGAAGAACGTGGAGAAGATTTCGGCGGAGAATCGTTCCATGGTCTCCGTACAGAAGCGCGCTCTCGACAAGGCCAGAGAGGCAGAGACCAAGGCCAAGAATGCCGAGGCGGAAGCGAAACGCAACGTCAAGCTGGCCGAGGAAGCTGCCAAGGCCAAAGCCATCTTCCTCGCCAATGTCTCTCACGAGTTGCGAACACCCTTGAATGGTGTCATCGGCAACTCTGAACTCCTTCGGGATAGCAGCTTGAACAAGGAGCAGCTAGAGATGGCCGACTCGATTCGCGTCTCAGCAGACCTTTTGCTCACTGTGATCAATGACATCCTGGATTTCTCCAAGATGGAAGCCGACAAGATGAAGCTGTACATCATTGCCTTCAACCCCGAGGAGATGGTTAGAGAGGTCGTCCGAGCCGTGTCCTACAGCAATCGAGAAAAGACGTCAAAGAAGAATGTCAAGATCATCCAAGACATCAACTTGCCACCCATGCTCATCTACGGAGACCCCATTCGACTGCACCAGGTTCTGGGAAACCTGATAGGAAACAGCCTCAAGTTCACAGAGGACGGAAGTGTCACAATCGGGGCGCGGCTGGAGTTGGAAACCAACGACACTGCCACACTCGCATTTTGGGTCCGGGACACCGGTATCGGCATTCCCGCGCAACAGCTGGCGAAGCTCTTCCAGCCCTTCAGCCAAGCAGACGCCAGTACCGCGAGAAAGTATGGTGGAAGTGGGCTGGGCCTGAGCATATGCAAATCCCTGATTGAGATCATGATGAAGGGCAAGATCCAGCTGGAAAGTGAGGAGAGCGAGGGCACAACTGCTTGGTTTACGGTGACGTTTGAAAAGGCCAAGGCAGATGTGTCTGCGGGCGATGCGCTTGGTAAAGCATCGCCGCCAATAGACCGATACTCGCTGATGACATCCCCCTTTGACAGAGCAGCCTCGCCAAATCCGTTTTTGGACCTGTCTCAGATATCCAAGGAACACGTCCGCATCTGCGTAGCAGAGGATAATCCCATCAACCAGAAAATCGCCATTCAGTACGTGCAGCGACTGGGGTATCCCAACGTCAGCGCATACGAGAATGGGTTGAAGGCTCTGGAGGGCCTGCGCAAGAAGGCGGAAGAAGGCGAACCATACCATATCGTGTTGATGGATGTGCAGATGCCTGTGCTGGACGGCTATGAGGCAACAAAACTTATCAGGAAAGACAACATTGAGGCTGTACGCCAGGTTCTGGTGATCGCCATGACTGCCTCGGCGATCCAGGGAGATAGAGAAAAGTGTCTGGCTGCCGGCATGAACGACTACCTTGCCAAGCCAGTGCGCTCAGATGTGTTGAAAAAGAAATTAGACGCATATGTCAACGTTCCGGTATGAGGATTCCAATGTCGCTCTCGGGGGCTTTTCATTTTCATTTTTATTTTTTGTCTCTCTCTTTTTCTCTCTCTTTTCCTCTCTGGCTGACCGGGACTTTTTTTTTTTTCTACATTTATAGCAGAAGCCAAGAAGCGGCTCTGGCAGCGTCATCACCTCACACATTAGCACAGTATCCCCCACAGCTCTGCCAGAATTGAATGGCTTGACCAAGATGGCGGCCGACAAGAACGAGGTGGTTCGGGATACCAGGACCTCAACCAGCGGTATCAACATTATCGACCCGATGCAAGAAGATGCCGTTTACAACATGCCACTTGATTCAACGAGCCTTGCAGCAGTTGAGAGTCCCCTCTTTAGGGCAAGCCACAGCGACGACCAGCGGGTAGTACCACCGACTGTACCGGGCTTGAGTTCCAAGGCGACAAGCCCGCCTCACAGCCGGTCGTCTGCTGAGGCGCAGTCACGATCGCAGGATGCAGTGCCTTCCGGGGGCGCCTCCGCGTCGCAAAAACGACACTCGCGGAAGCTGACCAAGAATCGCGGCAACAGTGAAGCCGGTCCTGCCATGGACCACGATACCACCACCAAGTCACCTACTGACAAGACGGACAAGTCTGAAAGACCCAAAGCCTTGCTGAGCAAGAAGCATTGGAATCCAGCATCAACCGAGGGTGGCCATGCCAAGAGCGATCATGCGTTTGGCTGAGCATTGCATCATCCCAGCTTCACCACGGTAACGCCCACCCTCAACCTCAACCTCAACCTCAAGGCTGCTCGGAGTAAGGAGCATTAATGGCATTCGCCATTTCATTTACGTTGCCGGAGTTGTCTCGGCCATTGAAGCTGTTCATAAGCTTGGCATGGCCGCCCTCTTCGATCCAGGCTTTGCAATCTTCTTTATCAAAAAACAAATGCCACCCACAGGCAGGCTCCCTCCTCACCTTTGGTCCCGCCCAAACCAACCGCCCATCCAATACCTTTCCTCCGCAATACCCTTTCAACGAACAACCTCCTCTCTCAGGTTACAGCTCATAAACACGACTCGCAACGGCTCCATCCTAGACATTTTATACCTTGTGTGTGTTTTTTTTTTTTTTTTTTTTGGGCCCGTCACCTCTGTGTGTTTTACATCTTCAGCTCAGCGCATGTACATCATCTGATTCAACTCTTCAGTCCTGTTCCGCCGTAACCATTTTCTGGTCCATGTACGGAATATCCAGACCAAGACATGGTGTGGCAACTCGCTTTCTCATGACAAGGGAAATGGACGATGATTGTTCTTTGAAACTTTGAAATCTTTTATCATTGAAGACTTGGCACCTTGATCGTCTTGATCTTCTTCATGTACGAGCATGGCTTTTCTCTTCTCTCTCTCTCTCTTTCTTTTTTTTTTTTCCCTTTTCTGCAATGGGGCTAAGCGGGACGGAATGAAAATGGACTGGACTGGACTGGACTGGGGCAGGATAGATGTTTCATGTCAAGACATTACAAATGTTCAAATGTTGTTTTAGAGAATGGTTACAATCCCACATTGTGCAAAGTTGATTGTAATTGGCCATGACGGGCAACTACGATGCCATGTCCCTTGGAGGCACTACATTGACGCGACATGTGCTGCGCACCGGTTGAGGGATGGGACATGCATGTCAAGCAGCAAGTGAGTGCATGGGACAAGACGAGGTTTTTCATCAAGTAATTCTCACTGCGTGGTCATGATGCATGAGGGTTTTTTTTTTTCTTGGCAGGCGATGAGACGTCGACATGGGACGGTGGATGATGCCCTGGGCAGTATTTATGTACGGATTATGACGGGAATAGAAACTGCCTTGTACATACGGTCCGGTCCGTACTTCTCACTCACGCTTTTTTTGAGTCCGACTGCAAGGTAATATGGTGCTGCGCTGCTGCACACACATGATCGGGCGGACATGTACGTAACGAACGGTTTAGCCCAGAATGCCGAATGCCGTACTCGGTAGGTAGTAAGTAATCCCGTAGGCCGTACATGTAGGAATGCTCCTCATTTGCTAGCATCGTGCCAAGAAAGCTAGTGAATAAGTATAGTATGTCGTGCACGCTCCACGTAGTTCTAGTTCTAGTTCTAGTTCGGCATGTGCTCAACGGGTTAGGGCTAGGGTTTGGTGACTAACAGCGGCGGTGGGGTGGGGACAAAGGATGGCTGACTCACTCAAAAGTCGCTCATCGTCCCATCTTATCCACTCCGATTCCCACTCCGTTTCACTTGCCTTTTTGCTAGTAGTGTTGCCGGACTTCCGCCGCCGCCGGCACCCATGACAGCGGGAAAAAGCAACAACAGGCCAGACCGACCCGGCCTAGCGTAGCGTAGCAAGCAAATTGGCAGATTCCCGTGCCGTCTTGGTCCAAATATGGATTGGGACTGACCCCCCCCTCTTGAACCGAGTGCTCGTCCAAAGCAAGGCAAAGGCAAAGGCAAAAAAAGGAGTACAATTCTCATCTGCCTCCCTTTTGACACGTGGGAGGGAGCCTGACTAGGCGGGGTATTCTAAAGCTCCGAAATTGAATCCCCAAAAGGGCATATGTACGGATTATGTATTTGTTGCAACGTGGTAAACCCTGGAGGTTTGTGAAACGCTCCCCGGCGAAGGCCATTTGCAATCCTGGTCGTTGGGAACAAGTTGGCGCGACCTTTTGCTCATTGTTGAACGGCCTATTATCAGCTCTCTTGGGTCACAAAACAAGGAAGGGCAAGACGCATCGGACGCATCGGACAATGGAGACGGACCCATTTGGTGGGCTCGTCAATAACGCCTTCACCCCCTGCACTTACTTACTACGGATCCGTAATTACGCAGGCAGATACCCTTGCGCAAAGACCGTTTTCCAATGCCCTTCCCGGGTGGGTGTGGTGGCCCTCTCGGTGGCACCTCGTTTGGCGCACCCGGAGTGCTCTACATATTCCAGCACTGACTGACAGTCTGTACTCCGTAGATATTACTCGGTGCAAACAAGCAACTGAGGCGCAACTGAGGCGCAACTGAGGCGAACTCGTGTTTCACTCTGTCGGTTCGCCTGATAAACATCTGCCTGCAATCCTTGTTCCCGCCCGCATGAACAGCAGCCGGCCGACTTGATGTGTGTGATGATGTGATGAGCGTGGGACCAGTCGGGGTTGAAGCCACGACGTGAGAGCGATGATTGAAGAAGGTGTCAGGATGGTCGCCGGAGAGCCCGTAGTAATAAGCGGGCGCTTTGGATCTCCTGGGACTAACTGGGACTAGGAGCTGCATCTCGGATGCATGTACAATGCTCAAAATGGGCTGCTGCAAGCATGCAAGTGTGTTGTGCTTGGCAGAATTTACAAATTTCTCAACGAATGAACTCCGTAGTGTACTCCGTAGTGTACTCCGTAGTGTAACGAGGAATTCATTCTGCTCCTTCTCCGCTTTTCTCTCTTTTACCACCTGTCATGAAACAAGTACTAATAAGGCTTTGCTGCATGACGATATCGGAAGCGTATATCAAAATCGACACAAGGCCGACTTCTGCCAGGGTGTTTCATCGAATCGAGTTACAGTACGGAGTATGACCTGTTGGGTCGTTGAAGCGGCTCGAACGTGGTGGCGGTCCGCCGGCAATCCTTCCCTGATGGAGCGCGTCGACATCCTGACCTCCAAAGGAATGAAACTCTCATCTTGCAAAGTTGCCAGGTTGCTGTCCGGGCCGGAAGGTATTACGAGGCCAATAGCACCATCCCAGAACTTTCGGTTTCCGTCTCACTTGGCCACAGGCTCAAAGTCAAAGGATCAGCTGGTTGAATCCAATACGTGCAAAAATCGCGCGCCCATTTCCATCCCATCATCGTCCGCATCTGGCAATCAGCCACCACCAAGACGGAACACCTCCCAGCGGCATGATTCGGACTTGTCATGGAAGAAGCCCTTCGCTGCCCAAGGCACTCCAATTGCCAATTATGGTTGATATTGAGAAATTTGTACGGAGTGAGAACCATCAGCTCCGACAAGGTTTCCATGAACGGCGGGGGTTGTTTCAGATATTCCTAGCTTTCGACCGGGGTAGTGGGGTACTAGTTAGCCTCAAGAAGTATGTATCTACCTCTACCCCTGGTGCCCTACTACTTACTCTGAGTACTTATTGTGGGCAGCTCATGTTGAAATGGGACAAAGTTGTGCAGACGACAGACAGCTCGAACCGACCCCACCAAAATGTCTCATTACCTTCGTGGGGACGTCTTCAGGGCCACTACTTTATAGCTCAAGACGATGATGGCATTCTGTGCCGCATGAGGGCATGGATGAGGCTGCATAAAGATGTCTTGGCTACGGAGTACATGACCAAGATTCTTTGTTTCTAGGGTCGACGTCACACATCTGGAAAAAGCTGCCATGACGTAGGATGGTAGCAATAGAGCGAAGAAAAGGACTCTGCTCCAATGCAGGCTGAAGGACCTAGCTTCGGGCATGAATACGATAGGACGGATGGTGGTGTTGAACGCCGGTGAGATGGGGATTGGCCTTGGATTGGCCTTTGACAAAGGGTTAAAAAACCTGCATGCTTTCCTCTCCCCATTGTGCACGAAGCATGTCTGTCGTCTGCCTTGATTCGGAACTCGAGGTGTCCAGAAACCCGCCTCGTGTTTCCGCACCCTTACGCAGTGTAACAGCGGCCAAAGCGGACGGGAGAAGCACATCGTAGGCAAATTGGATGTTGTGGGACAATTCGGGACATATGCTGCTGAGATGCTGCCGAGGCTAGATTCCGATTCTCCTTTCCTTCATCAATTTGAGGGCATAAATAGTGAGCCCTTCCTTTCCTCTGGCATTATTTTCTTACGTCCGGGTAATATCCTCCGCACGGAGCACATGGGTAAGAGAACAGTTGCACCCCCAGTGTAGACGAATCTAGGTGATGCATGGATTAATACCTTCGTAACAACATATGGCAGGGACCGCCTCGGGCTTGGTCCATGTCATGTGCAAGCGATGTCTGGCTATTATCTGGTTGCCGAATTGTATCATCGAAGTGTGTGCCGAGTGAAATGCGGCATTACTATTAGCTGCCTTGAACATGCCGAAAACCTTGGGCGGTGGCGCTGTGGCGTGGCCCGGACGGAGAAGGAAGGTTGAAAGGGTTGTTTGGTCTACTAGAGACTAAATCGTTTTTGAATAAGCACATAATTGCTGGCCCCATTGATGCGGTGTGGAAATATGACATAAAAAGTAGACGGCGTATCATGACCCCAAGGAAGCACGAGAAGTGACCATACTTAGTGTCACTACGTCGAGACTCGGGTGCTTCAAAGACAAAAATTTGCATGGTGGTTCGAGCGAGTACCGAGCCCAGAAAGAGGATTGAAATAGTCATTCGAGCGCAGTAGTTGACTAATATGATTTATAAGCAATCAACCATGTGTGAGCAACAAGCAACAATGCGTTCAAGCCCACACACATCGTCCGCTGTTCCCTGTAAGCGGCCCACGTTGTTTGCCAGGGTGTCTGTCCCTTGCGCTATCATCGGTGCAAATTCCCTGGATCCCGAGGCGGAGCCGCCTGCTATTAAGTGGCGCTGGAATTGTTGTTGTTACAGGCATGGCGATGAGAGCTGCACCTTGTGGGCGAGCACCGAATCAAAGGACCCCCGCAGTGGCGCATGTCTTGTCTCTCAAACCTCGGGCAGCGTGCCGAGACGGCTGGGGTTGGATGAGACTGGGCAGACGCGCCTCCTTGACTCGAACAACTAACGGCGGGTACATCGAACAGGTTCAAAGATGCATCGCAAGATGCTGCGTATACTCCCAGCCGGCGCCATTCCCAACAAGATGCTACTCAGTCAACACCATTCTTCGTATCAACGCTGCGCAAAGGTTGAGTGGTGGTGTACATACGGAGTACAGTAGTCGGACCCGAAGAGGCATGGTAATGTATGAATCGTCCGTCTGTCGAGCTAAAGGCGATGGTTAGTTTATTGGATGCCATCTTGCATTGTCTCGCGTCTGATGCGATTTTGGCCCCCCCCCTTGTCCTCGTCGTGTCCACTGTCCGTGGGCATCAGTTCAGCCTCCATATGTATTCAATTGACCATCATTCATCGTCATGGTCATCTTTGGGACCCGAGACCCGCACACTATAAAGCCCAATCAGGTCAAACGGAAGAAGCCAAATTATGCCGATCCAGGATAGGCTTGTCAGGCAAGCCAAGTCAGGAGAAGTTGGAGCAGGCTAAGCTCTCTGCATTTATATTGTCCCAGCTGCCAAGTCTTCAGCTGAAGCTCGAGCTATTTACTTGGACGCTAGGTGCCGGGGCCGACGCAGGCTGGCAGAAGAATGCCATGGCGGTTCGCCTCTAAAGTACTGTAGAGCCCAGTCAGTCAGTCAGTCCCCGAATATCGTCTAATGTGTAACAGGTTTTGTGGCTAGCCTCGAGAGCTAGAGCAGGGAGCAGGAAGCAGGGAGCAGGAGCAGGAGCAGGGTGCTGAATGCAGATGGCAGATGGCAGGTGGCAGGTGGCAGGGTGGCAGAATACCTTCCGCGGAAGCTGGCCATGGCAAATCTCCGACACTGTCCGCACGCTGCGCCTTCCCCAGAGTCAACAGCAGTCAACAACAGTCAAGAGCAGTCACCAGCTAGTAAATGAATCCGCGCTCGTTTGGGCCGGCCGATGTGGTCGTGGCCGCCAAAACTGGCCGGTGATGGCGGGTCCACATGTTCTACCAGAGAGCCTGAGAGAGGAGTGCAGCAGGAAACAGGCAGGCGGCCTTTTTTCCTTCTTCCCCTTCCTTCCTCCTTCCGAGTTGGTCGAGTCCTCCTGCCCTCAGCCTGTTAACCCCTCGCTTCACTTCAAGTTAGTTCTGAGCTATTATTTGTTCTCTTCCCTCAACTTCCTTACTTTGGTCTACTCTACCTTGCTTCACTTTTTGCTTCTTCTGATACGTAGTACGGAGTAGCAACAAGTCCTTTGTGAATCCCCTCCCTGTGAGAAGCCACTGTGCAGGACAGTGCGGTACTTACTGTGCAGCGTCTCGTTGGTTGGGAACTTGGTAACATCATACTAACATGTATTTTTTACTCTTTTGGACCACGCAAGCAGACAAGACGGCTTACACGACCCTGCCACGTTGGGCCCGTGACGCATTGCCAGCTTGCTCGGAGCTTTCTTTATTATACCATGGCATGATTGCGGGCATTCGTGTGTTGCTCGTTTCACACATCACCACGCACGAAAGGCAGCCCTGCCTGCCTGCCTGCCTGTCTGGGCATCTCGCCCAAGGCAAGTCGCCCGTCGCCCGTCGCCCGTCGCGCATCTCGCACCTCTGTCATTTGAAACCCCCGCTGTTGTTGTTGATGCGGTTGCTGCTGGACGCCACAGCCCCCCATCTCAACGTCGATTGCCCTGCCAAATTTGAAAAGCTTCCAGTCCCGTCTTCCACTCGATCTCGTCTCACACCCCTGGCCGTCCTCCCACCACCCCCGGCTCGCCTCCCAGGCTGGGCCCAACTCCCAAGTCGACGACAATCCAGGGAGTTGGTTTCTTCTCCACTCCCGACGGCGTCCGCCCCGGGCAGCTGCCCGGCTCTCAACTGCCCTCGTCCTGCCTTTTCGGCCTCTTAGGACCTGCTCGCGTCGTGGCCCCCGTTGCGCTTCATCGAACCCCGATCCAGGAAACGCCGCAGAGGGAACAAACCGCGTCAGATACCGTTTCAGAAAGCCCAGGTTCAACAAACTCTGTCTGCTGTCCTAGGGATCCTGGATCCTGGCAGCAGCTCTCTCACCCTCTCTGCCTCTATTCTCTCGCCACGCCCACCCTCTCCACCCCGACTCCAGCAGCCATGTCTCGATGAGGTTGGCTCGCCCTTGTCCGCAGACCCAGGCGACCCAGACGACCCAAACGGCCCAAACGACCACTACAATACGCCCCTCACCCCACCACACCCGTTCTCGGCCGCTATTACATACAGCTGGACGACACCTAGAAAAACTCCAGCTTGCAACTCGCTCGTCTTGCAAGCTTTGGATTTAAACACTTGATATCCACTTCTGTACGCCTAGACGCCTTCACCTCTTTTCTCCTTCTCTGACTTCTTTTCAACGACAAGCATATCGCTCCTTTAAGCCCATCTTCTGTCCTCTGCCAACTCCCCGCCACCTATTTCCTGGCCTCCCCTTCTTCTCTTCTTTCGTTTCTGTCCTTCCTTGAAGCCCTTTCTTCTTCTACTTCTGAATCACACCTCGAATTCCAGTTCTTGCGTCATCTTGCTTTTGGCTTTCTCTTCCGCAGCGTGCAACTCTCTCACACATGAATTTAATACGTTCCTTGTCATTTGAGCTATGATGCTTACTTTGAAGCAGCCAACAACATACGGCTATAGGTCCGTTCATGATTTACCAACTCCGCCTGCGACATCCCGGCCTTCCCCTCCTCCAGGCCAGACAGAGGCTCTGCACCATCCTTATCCGACGACTTCACGCAATCATAGTCCAATTAGCGGCAGTCATACCATGTCAGCGACTCACCGTGGGCTGCCACCTCCAGCAGCAATGGCACTTCCTCCCCAGCAGGCTTCATCATCAGGTGTGCCGCCAACACCTCATCACGGCCATCAACAGCAACAGCAACAGCAACAACCGCCACCCACACATCCTCTACACAGCCAAGATCCCTCTGCCCATGGCCAGCCGTGGACGACTCTACCACCACCCCCTCAGCATTGGCATGGATCCGAGGAAGCTATGAGACACTGGCTACAAGCCAAAGCAGAAGAGGAGAAGACAAGGCAGGAAGAGGAGAAGACGAGGCAAGAGAGCCTCCGCCTGGAGCAACGAAGAGTTGAAATGGACATGTTGAGAGATTCGATCCGAGGCGGGATTCCTCCGCCCATGATTCCTCTGGTATTTGCTGGGATGGGTTCTGGCGGGGCATTGCCCCAGGCAGCACTGGACTGGGCTCAGCAATTCTTTCCGCCTTCGCAGAGTCACCACTTACAGCTCTTGCCCCCGCAGAGGCAACAATCCCCTGATGCTCAGCAGAGAGAGGGCCATGCTCAGAGCCAAGGTCCATATCATCCCGGACCAAGTGGCCCACCCCCACCACCACCCCCAGGTCCCGGAAGTTACGTTCCATATCCCGCATCACCATCGAGACCACGAGGACAGACAGTCAGCGGGGTAGTTGGCCGCACAACGGGGGGAGGAAATGTGCCTGCCCATGCTGGACAATCCGGCGGTCCCATGCCGGCACCACCATACGGTGGCGGGAGTCATGAGTCCCATATGCATGCGCCTTCAGCGACCCAAGAAACGAGCCCGAGCCTCTACTTTCATCATTGGCAACCACCAGCGACGCAGTCTGGGAGTGGTAGTTCCAACAGACTAGGAAGCCCGCCCGGTGCGTCCAAAACAAAGAGAAAGCGAGACTCGGTGTGAAATACTAACATGAGGCCTGTTTTTTTTTGGTTTTTTTTTTTCAAATAGGGAATCCCAATAAAAAACGCAAAGCTACGGGATCACAGTCAGCAGAAACCCCTGGCGAACAGCGACTCCGATCTCCTCCGCCATTCATACAGAGCACCTTGTCGAATCCTCCGCCTGCTCGAAGGGGGGGCCATAAACGGCAAAAGAGCGATGTCACATGGTATCGACCAGCAGGATATCACAGCATGGAGGAAGCGGAACGAGCGCCGCCACCACCACATGGCCTGACACCGAATCGAGACGTGAAGGCGGAGTTTCCCCGCCAAGAGAGATATCTTGGAGAATCGAGCAGGCACTCGGTGTCTACGCTACTCACACACGATGCATCTGGACGACACTCGCGCGAAGCCTCACGATGTCATTTCCAATCAGCCCACGAAGATGACAGGCAGATTGCTCCCCGACACCGGGAAGAAGTTGGGATGCGCCGGGAGAGAGGCTCACCTCGAAGGGATTCCGACTAGTTGAAGCTAAATTGGGTGCTCATTTTTTTACTCTTCAACCACACATTGTCTTGATTCTTTTATCCTTTCCTTTACCCGCCTTCAATTTCTCCAAGACGTCGTCGATCGATATCTGAGGTTGTCGGGAAGCATGGGTGTGGCTGCACAAATTCAAATTCGTTGACAGTACGGATCGCCAAAACTGGCATTTTCTTTCGGAAGAAGGGGTTTTAGGATATATTCAGCAAGGAGACAAGCATATGGAATGATTGTAAATGAGCCAACAAGGGTTTTTGGATATGAATATATCCTTCCCTCGCACCCTTTTTGCGGCGTTGACATGGAATCGGGAATGGGGTGCTTCTGACACTGCCTGATTCTCTTTCCTTTCTCGAGTCAAATTTGTCCAGTTTCGGAAAGCATTCATTGCAATCAGGGTCTTCTTATCCGTATTCCTGGGATTTACAGCACCAAGCATGTCCATTGTGCAATCATTGTTACAGGGAGGGCAAGATTTGAACGCGGCATGTGGGTAACGAAGGGTATTTTTTTTGCATTTGTATTGATACATTGATGTTTGTTTTGGATGTCCTCGGGAGATTTCGCATATGGTAGCATTGTACTGGGAGTCAAGGGAAATTTTTCAACTCTTTTCATTTCTGTTTTCAGTTCCAACCATTCCTAGTTCCCTAGGGAATGACTCATGAATAAAAACCAGGATGCGATGAGAAGTACCAGAATGGATCATGTGAGCCAGCTTACCTTTTTTTGTTTTCATTATTATTATTTTTTTGTCTGGGATGGTTGAATGGAATGATGGGAGAGACATTACTGGCGGGTTTATTCTTGCTCAAGATGGACGTGGCGGCAATCTGGAGAAAGACCAGGGGTCCAGAGCCGTCCTGCAATCAGAGTGAACATGGGGGGGGCCCCCGGTCACGGTGGCACAGAGACGCAGATGACCCAGGAGGGAGGGACATGACGCGGATCAAGTGGTGGGGGGTAGAAAGATTGGGCTGGGACAAGAGGTTTCAGAACACTGACGGACATGGGGCGGCAACCCCAGGCAGGAAAGAGTGCGTAGATCTGAGAAACGCGAGAAGTCAGATCGGATCTGGAGCAAAAAGGGGAATGAAATGAAATTGAACGGCTAGAGGTGAGACAACGGGATGGTTTTTGGGGGGGGGAGGGGGGGTATCAATGATGACTAGCAATGCATGAGAGGTATATATAGGGAAAAAGACACACAAAGAGTCATCGTGTCTAATGAAAAGGGTAGACAGAGGAAAGGGAGTATAAAGGAGTGTATCGGGTGAGTAAGAAAGACTCCTTCCCTACAAGATGGAGATGTGAATCAGACGAAACCAGTAGACACAGCAATCGCGTTTTTTCGGCCGTTATCAGAGTGTCCAGAAAGGCAAGCATGCGTGCTAGGCCTTCTTCTTGCCCTGGTGTGTCTTCCACTCCGCTTTCGTCACCTTCATCAACAAGTCTTCGTCTTTGATGGGGATCCATGACGTCAATGCCTTCATGGCGTTTTCAAAATCAGAATCGAGAAGTACCTCTCGCAAAGCTTCGATCAGTGCGGCACTTGCTGCGTGCAGGACATCAAGCCCGCTTGCCGCTGCTGTCGGGGGTCCCTTGTTGGCTGGCGTTGAGGGCTTCGAAGCCATCGTTCTCGATGATGCTGCTGTTGCTGGAGGTGGTGCTGGCGCTCCCGCATCCTGGAAAGAGTCTCCGAGCAAAATGAAGACATCCCACACTCGCAGCTGCGCTGCGAATGGTATCGACAGGTTGAACAGCGTCAAGTACCATTTCGTTCCGTAGGCTGTTGTGTCAATGCCTAGCTCAACCTTTGAAACAGTTGTTAGCATCCTGTTCACCACTAATCTGATCAATATTTTCACTTGCAAGCTTCTCTGACACGGCCTTGCTGAGCCACGACCTGTCGAATTCGCGCAACGCCGTCATGAGCCCTTCAAAGTCAGGTGGCCGATAAAGTCGCTCCAAACCCCGCAGCTGCCACAGTCGCACCAGCATCACAAACGCCTTTTCTTCGTCAAAATAGCACAGTAATGTTGCGGCCAATGAAGCCATCCCCTGAACGTAGCCCGTTCCGGCAAAGTATATCGAGAGAGCGTGTAGTACCCGGAATAGCAGCCTCTGGCCCCCGCGATATCTCCGCCGAAACATGATGTGTCGGCTGATGGTCCGTGGAACATCCAAATCAATTTGCGTATCGTCCGGCGAGCTCCTCTCCTGCAAGCGGTGGAACGTCTGGATGATGTCCTCCGCCGATGGCGAGTCCTTGTTCTCTTTGGCCGCGGTAACCAGAAACGACCACCATGCTGCACCACGCCATCGGTCCGGAATGCCCTTCCATGTCCGCTCGACAAGTTTGGGGTTCCTGACATCGAACTCAAATTCCATCCCCTCCCCCTGTTCGCCTTGCTTGACCACCTTGGCCATCTTACGCCACTTCTCCGACCTCTCCCACTCCTTCCTCTTGAGCGCTTCCGATATCTTTTCCACTTGTGCTTCCTCCACGGAGTCTTGCAGATTTGGCGAAATAGTCAGCATGTCGCCAGCTTCATCCATCCACCGCCGATTACGATTGTGAGGTAAAAGGTTGCTGGCTTGCCGAATAACCGACCGTGAAGAGCGTATGGACGCAACCGATCTTTCCGAGTTGACCGTATTAAGGGATCGCGCCGAGACTTTCCGGCTGGGTACTCTACCACCACCGGGCTGGGACGAGAATCCCATCGGATCGCGCTTTTGGAGCACATGTCGCCTTCTAGGAGAGAATTGTGCCGATTTCAATTCGGTCGGTGTGCTGTTCCGTGAAGTTGGCAACCGAGGAGGTGCAATGAAGCCATATCGGTCCACGTCGGCTCCGTCGACATCCTCCCAGTCTTCCAAGCCCCCTGCCAGCTCGTGCTCACGTCGCACGTTTTCCGGATAATGGGAGAAAGAGCTTGTAGACCTTGGTCCCGCGGAAGCTTGCCCAAGACTCGCGTTGCGAGCGCTAGACATTTCAAAAACGTTAGCGAAAATTCAAGCATCAAGAACTTCTCAGCAGCCAAGGGCGCTTGGAAGAGTTCAAAAGGGAGAAGAAGAAAAAAGCATACGGGTCATGGGAGTCCTCCTCTGCAGGAACCTCAGGAGTGGGCTCCAGATGCTCACAAAAGGAGAACCTGGCGCCGTCTTCCCAATTCATGGCATCGCTTGTTTCATAGAGAGATCTCACCTTTTGAGATTCTTTTTCGATATCGGGGGAAAGGACACGTATGTCGGGAGGAGATTGGTGATGTTTGTTGAATGATGACGGTGGCGGCGGCGGCGACGTGCGCGCGACCGAGCCGGGGACCGTTATGCCTGAGCTTGCTCGCTCTGCGATGGGTTCGTTGGATGGATTTTGATCGAGAGAGGGAGGCCGCAGGAGCTCTGCGGTGTTGTCGCCACGGCCACTGCCACTGTCATCGACGACTGGCAGCGGCGATTCATCGTCAGTCACAGCGTTCCAGGATTGAGCCATTGCCGCGCGTCTGCCACCAAACATTAAGCTTCCGCGCTTTGAGAAGCTAAGGTCAGACATGAAGGCATCGTCGAGTAAGCTGTCGGTAGGGATAGAGATGGCAAGAGGAGCGAAATCCGCAGCCCGGTCGGAACACGTGCTATCAATGGTGGTGCTTCCTGAGGAGGCTGGGCTCGAGAATGAGCCCCGCATCAGGGGCACGACGGGCTCCATCGGTTTTACCGCTTCTCTAGTCGAGCCAAACGCCTCGCTCGATTTTCTGCTTCCAAGGTTTGGGAGGCGGACACTGGTCCCTTTACCCAGCCTCCGCGGCGGCGACGACGAGGATGAAGACGAGGACGGTCGTGGAGGTGGTGGTGGTGGAGGAGGAGGAGGAGGGGGAGACGGTGGTGGTGGCAGTGGTGGCAGTGGTGGCAGTGCCTTGCAAGTGCCGTTGCTGTTGCCGTTGCTGTTGCCGTTGTTGGCGGATGATGGGGACCAGAAGAGAGAGTTCGCTGCGGTTGACGCAACAAGTCCTAATACCGCAGGTGCAGCCACAGCGGAAGCAGCGGTTTGCTCACCAAGATCCACTGCCGCCTTCTTCAGCGCTCGACCGCCGGCACCCCGGTACTTGACGTGTTCCACCGCAGCAGCAGGGTCGAAGGCGGAGTCGCGCTTCCCATCCTCACTGTCATTGCACATGCACAGCGCATTGGCCGGTAATGACGGCGATCGCAGCGCGGGGTGCTGTAACAACTGCTGTTCGCTCGGCGGTGCGATGCCAGACATGAAAGCAGACGTGGGCGGTGGTGCCACAACCACAACAGGCCTGTGATTATTACACGACGACGAGGCCGCAGAGGACGGCCGAGTTGATCGCGAGGCGTTTGTTGTATTCGTGTTCGATCTTGAAATCGTCATCGAGCTGCATGAGCGCAGCGAGTTCTTGGCAGGCGGCAGCGGGATCGGGGGCTCTGCTGCCTTGGTCTTTTCATAGCGCAAGCCGACGAGATTGGCATCGTCGCCCTTTTGCCGCACAGAGGAGAACCGCGACGGCAGCATTGTGCCTCCTCAAAGGACTGAATGACCAACTGTCTGCCTTTTTTTTTTGAGCCAGATCTGTGGCTGTGGCTGTGGCTGTGGCTGTGGCTGTCGTGAGTCGTGATGAGTCGTCACCACTCACCACCCGGGGACAGGCTGGTCGGTCTGGTCTGGTATTATGAGATGTGTGACTGAGCTTGCTGAGCGGGACTCGGAACCAGACGGCAAACGAAGGAGCGACGTCTGCAGGCGCAAGTGATGAAGCAAACAAGAGTTTGCGATCCAGATGAGATGTAAGACGAGGCAAAGAGGCAAAGAGTATGAAAGCAATGCCGAGAGCGGAGCAATGTGAGTGACTCGATTCTGGTGAGTGTGGAAGGGAAAGCGCAACCGTGAAACCTGGATCCGGACAGCCAGATAATGAATAATGAAGCAGGCGCGACGGGAGTTGCACGTTGCATTTCGCTCAAAGTGGTGACTGAATGCCACGCCAAGGTAGAGATAAATGGGAAGGAAAGGCAAGGTTCATTGTGTCTTTATGAGACGGCGTACGGATCCGTACTGTACATACGTTGGTCCCCCTGCTGGTCCCGAACAAGTGCTGGACCCCGGCCGTTGATTCTCGAATCGGGAAATGCACGCATGGAGGCCTGACGAACTAGGACAGCAACAAGGTTGACCAGGTCTCACTTTTTGTTCGCATCATCCCTTTGTGGCCATTCACTGCCGAGAATGGTGTTCCCAAGTCTTATGCGCATAATGTACATGTAGGGATCGTCCCAGTCCTGCGGTTTCAGGAACCAGATTTGTGGAAACGTCTCGTCAGCCCGCCCCACTCCTCCGATGGCGCTAGAAGCTGACCCAGCCCCCGCAATCAGCTCAGCATCTGCACCGCACATTTAACACAAAAAGAAAGGAAAACATCTTCTTGATGAAGGAGCACCAAACATCCTATCCCATATGTGTGTGCAAGAACAATCTAGTCCAACAAGAAGAGAAAACCCCCCGAAAAAAAGCCAAATCCAGAGTCAAGAGTTGTAGAAAAAAGTTATAATCGACATCCCCCATCAATAATCTCCTCGGCAATCGACTGCGCCATTTAAACTTTTCGCTTATTTGGCATTTCATCGGACTTGCGCCTCCGCCGCCATCTATCTTATCTTTATCTGCCTTTCCCTTTCCACGCCATCGGGACCCATCGCCCGCTGTTCACTCTGTTCGGCAACTTCCTGGCTGTGGCTGTGGCGGCATTCGTCTGCTCTCAGTACAACTAGCGAGTTACTCATCATTAGCAACGAGGTACGTCCGTACGTACTAGCGAGTCAGGAACAGCGACGGACCTCCAACGAGTTACTAAATATTAGCATGTGAACGCCATTCCCTCCCTGACTCGGCCAATCTGGTCAGCCAAGTAATAAATCCATTTCGCATCTGTCCCGTCGTGCCGTCGTGCCGTCCTGCCTTGTCCTGCCTTGTCCTGCGCCACCGGCGAGACCCTGTTCGGGCATGAACTTCTTTCAGAGTTTCCCTCCTCTCAACTCGGCCCCAGTTGTTGAATGCCCCGCCCATCCTAATGCCCGTGCCATGACCAGCTCAGTCCTGCGCCTCCAGGTGGCGTGAAATTATCGCCCAAGATACTTGCCGTGGCTGTGTTGGATTGCTGTCGTATAGAAAAGAGTAATAGGTGAATGGAACAGTGAAGACAAGGACAGAACAGGTGAGAGAAATGGAGGAGAGGACAACTCATTTTTCATCACTGTAGTTTTGCTACTATGAATGTGCTGCTTCTGGACTGGTGTATCAAATCTTGACCTCGAAAATCCTCTTTCAACATGCCATTTGCTCCGATTGTTCCCAGGGACTATAGATTCTTGTTTATCCCTTCTCGCATCACTGCCTGCTTTAATTCAAACCTCCTCGTTCTCCCAGTCCTTCTCCTCAAACATGGGCTCCCTTCGCACACCGCTCACTTCCAGCTTCTCCAGAAATTCAGCCGGCACCGAGGGAATGTATTTCCTCTCCCGCTCCCTGTTGACCCCTCCGAACCCTGCCCCATACGACACGAGCATGTCTGTCACAGATGGTAGCGTGAACGGCAGCATGAGCGCAGGGTCCATGAGGAGATGCTCTGGGGCATCGTCTTCCCCGCCAGACCCTTCGGTTCCGTTCTGGTAAGTTGGACTCGCCATGCCTCCAGGGGTATCAAGCAAGCTGCTATTCTTGCCGCCCCCATCGAACTTCCCTTGCACTGGAGTCGTTGGGCCGCTGTCTGGTCCGCCCAACTTGGGAAAGGAGGGTGACGCTGCCTGGCTGCGGCGCCTGTCTCGTTTGAGAGCTGCTTCTTTCTGAATCGCCAACAGGTACTTCGTCGCGCTCTTGGGGAGCCCCTTTTCGCCAACTTCGGGTCGGTAATGTGTCGCCGCATGAATGAGCTGCTGTGGTGTGAGCCTCTTCAGTTGCTGGAGGGTCCCGACAAGCGCTTCGAGGTCGTCTGCATCCAGGGACGAGAAGCATTGCAGCCACTGAAGAAGTTGGATGACGGGGGCGAGGAAGCGCCGGGCGGCATCTATTGTTGTTTCGCCTGACGCCTTTGTGTCGCCGCCTTCGTAATGCTCTGCTTGTCGGTTGTTTGTTCGAGCCCAGTCCTCGAGGATCGACACGTTCATTCGAATCTGCATGGCCTTTGTTCGCGCCAGGTACTTTCTGTTCGACATGATCCTGTTGAACAGCTCCGCACCAATCCAGTACAGTAGCTGTGAAACAATCTGTGAAGTGATGACTGAGTGAATGTCGTAGAGGTCCAGAACAAAGAGCGTCGAAGAGAGGAGAGATGTGACGTTTCGGGGAGCGGGTTTTGCCCTTTGCTTGGGTGAAGGCGGCCGAAATCTCTTCTCCATCGGCTCCTCCTTGACTGCCGCCTTGCGCTTGAACAGTTTCCATTCGTTCTGGAACGTAATGTCCTCGAATCCGGGTATCGTTTCGTGGTCGAGCATGGCTGCGTCGAGGACCTTGTCCAAGCGTCGTTCCGCGTCGCGGACAATCAGAATGAATATCTCGTTGATGAGCTCGGCCAGATGCGCCTGGAACTCCGCCGTCGCCTCCACGAGCCCAGCGTCCTTCTTAAGATAATGCAGCAACAACGTGGCGTTGGAAATCCAAAATGCTAGTATTGTCATGTCCCATTGGCACCTTTCCACGACGTCGTTGATCAGGTCCATTGCCGTAACGAGCAGCTTTCCCAGGAGCTCGGGGCTGGCGTGATAATGCGCGTATCTGGCACTCAGGAAAATCATGTTGGCCGGCACGGGCTTCTGAGTCGGCGACCGTTGCGGCGTCATTTTCGTAACGATGATGTCCAGTATTCGGTCTAGCTCGTGTTCTTGGAAAACAAACATTTGATCATGCAAGCAGCGACTCCAATCAAACTCTTGTTGTTCCTCCTCAAAATCGTCGACCGCCTGGCAAAAAAAAAAAAAAAAGAAAGCGTAATGTTAGCTGATATATCCGTCTCTCCGTTTCATTAGAAAAACTCATCTGCGTACCTCGGGTGCATCATCCATGCCGACGTTGCCCAGGTCGACTTCCAAATCTCTCGCACTGTCCATCATCAGCCTCCTTCGCAATTCGTTTTCGGCCATTTCCTCTTCAAATCGATCTTGCGAGAAGCCGGGGTTGTAAAAGTCATCGCCCATTCCTGCATTCCCAATGTTGTAGCCGTTGTCATGCAGGTAAAAGGACATGTCGCTATCGGGAGGAACAAAGTCGAATGCAGTACGTCCCGAGGACGTCTTTTGGTCAGACGAGGCACCATGATCCAGGAGGAGCTTCGCAATTCCCTTGTGTCGATTCGTCATGGCCCACATCAGGGCCGTCCACTGGTTCTGGTCCTGCTTGTTAACGTCGGCGCCGGCATCGATCAAAACCTTGACTACGCTTTCATGTCCCTGACACTGTCATCAGTCCTGCAAGAAACGACGGCCTGCATGCACGCGTGCGGAACGACTCACGAAGCAACTGGCGTATATCAAGGGCGGGGTTCCTTCTTCGTCAGCAACATCGACATCGACGTAGTCCTTGACATTGCCGCCGAGTAATCTTGTGACCTTTGCAGCGTCGCCATTGCTTGCTGCCATGACGATAGACTTTTGTAATCTGTCCTTCTTCTCGGAGTCTGACAGTTTTTCATCGTTCGCAATCGTCTGTTCATCCTCAAGCCCATGTCCGGCTTGATTAGCGGCAGCTTGTGCTTGAAGCATCTCCATCAGTCGCGTGTCGCTATCCTTGGGCCCTTTGGAAGCTCGTTGCCCGTATTCATCGTCGTTCAGTGACAAGTTCCCAAAGCTGAGGGGCTTTGCTAATGCTGGCGAAGTGAGGAATTGTGATTGTCCTGCCAAGTTGGAGAGTCAAAAAAAGTTGGCATGCGTTCAACGTGCGGTAGAGGGATACGGGGTCGTCATGAGATATGACCACCAACCTTGCCAGCCATCGTACATCTCAGTCTCGGCGACATAAGCTTCTTTCGGTGCATGTCTTCGATCGTCTAGAGATGTGGGAAGGTCTGCGGGCACAACGGGCGGCTGGTGGTCGCCGTTGTTGCTCAATTCCTCCGAGGCCATGGTGGGAGGAGGGGCAATGGCGGACTCCTAGCTCATCGACGTCGAAGCTGCCCTCGTGTGAAAAAAAAAAAAAAGAAAAGAAAAAAAGGGACGTGCGCCTTTGCTTGTTCTCTTAAAGCACGTTAGACGGTCTGTCTTCTGGGAGCGATGGATTCGTTTTCTGAGCTTTCCCTGGCGCGAGGGAGCAGTTTGGCAAGGTGCTGCTGTCGTGTGATGTGGTTGCAGGAGACGTGCTGTGTGGGACAAGTCGTCATTAGCTTGTCGATTAAAAATTGGTCCGTGCACCTCGGTTCAACATCTTTTGGTGTGATTAAACTCGCACTTTTTCCTTTCCCCATGCATCTATTTTTCTCCAACGAATTCGAAGCCAGCAGAGAAATGCACCAGGCACACCGAAGCAAGCCTGAGCCAAGTATGCCGCCATTGCCGCTGTTGCACGATGAGTTTTCCACTCTTCGCTACGGATTACAATCATGAGTTGTTCAACCTACAAGGGATCGAGTAGCTTGCCCCGAAAAACCCCTTTTTCGGGTTCTTGCGACGCGAAGCTACCACGAGAGGTTCTGCCACCACACAACATGAAATGTAGTGCCGTCATCCCATCAGCCTCATCATGAAATCTCTCTTTTCATTATACGTGCTTGAGGCCCAAACCAGCCTCATCCAAAATCACCAAGAGTGCCTTGAGATCACCAACTAATACACGTCCTGACTGCATAACTTGACTCAAGGTAAGAAAGCCTCTGGTCGTCCCGTCATGTGTCTCAAAGGGGCAAAAAGGTTGCACAGAGGGGACGATGTATATCCCCGGTCTCATCTGCAAAGACAAAGTTGGCGCGTTGCCCGCGACTCACATAGCGCAGATGTTGGACCGCGTAGCTAGGGTTCAATGTGATCGTCTCTATTAAGTTGTCCAACCCTGTAAGAGGGTGCGGACTACGGCTTAAATACCTAAGTACCTCTACTATTAGTAAGGTACTAATATAGTGCTAAAACATACTATAAAGTTACAGAGGTCTTAGAAAATAACTAGCTAGGGGTAGACTCTTATCTTAGCTAGTTAAATAGCAAGACTATTATATAGTAAGGATAAATTATACTCTTATAGGTATAATACATCCCCTTAGGAGACCTTATTTAAGGTTTCTTATAATAAATCTAAATTAATATAATTAGTTAAATTAATCTTATAATATTTAAATTAATTCTATAGTATAAAAATACAGTTAATTACTTATAAGTTTATTTAAATTAGGGTTATTATATAATACTTATTCTTTAGGTTCTTTACTAAGTATACTAGAGAGTAGTTATATAAGCCTTAATACCTTATAAAAGCTTATAAAAGCATTCCCTATAAGAGGCTTTATAAGGCTATTAGTAATTATCTCTTTAGTAGTAATCTAGGTAATATTAAAGGTTCCTTTTATAATCTCTTAATAAAGCTAGTAATAATAAATATCTATATACTAAAGCTTTATAATAAGCTTAATAAACTCTTCCTTAAGAAAGTAAATTATCTATATATTATTATATTTAATTTTAAGTATATTATTACCTAGGCATAGCCTTACCTCTTAATATAATTATCTAAAGGCTATAAGCTCTTTACTATAGTAAGAAAGCACTAGGAGCTTTACTTTAGTTAATAATATTATTATAGTAGCTTACTTACTTACCTTAAAGAGTATAGGTTCTCTAAAAAGCTTTATAATATAGCCTTATAAGCTTTTTTATATTATAGTATTATTAGTAAAAGAAGTATTACTATATATCTCTAATTTAGGGTTATTATTACTATATTTAATTACTAGGTTTACCTATATATACCTATACTTAAGGGCTTTTTCTACTACTTTTATATATTATAGCCTTAGGTTTTATAGATATTATAAGAGTTATAAAGCTATAAAAGTAATATTAAGTCTTAAAACTATTATTAGATATAGTAGTGTTTTAATTAGAGATTAATATCTCTTAAGGTCCTATATACTAATCTCTCCTTTAAAAGGCTTTAATAATATAGTAATTATTAGGGCTATAGGCCTTTATTAAGGGATCTTTATATTAAATTTAGTAGTAGCTTTATTCTAATAGGATTTCTAATTAAGCTATACTTTCTTATTAGTATAATCTCTAATAATTTTAACTCCTAGGAACTATTATAACTCTCTAAGGTCCTTAATATTATACTTTATAAAGAGTCTTGCTTTAAATTTATTATATAAGAATAATTTCCCTTTAGTAAATAAGGTAATAAGGTTATTTATATAGAAGAAGATAATTAGACTATCTTTAATAAATATATAAATATCCTTAAAAATCTATATAAAGCCTTTACTAACTAGCTAGCTAATTAGCTTTTTTATTTATAAAAGAGGCACTCTCTATAGCCTATATACTACTCTAAGAAGCTTTAGATAGGCTTATTTATCCTTATAGCCTAGAGGTATCTTATAGTAAACTTCTTTATTAAGATTTAAATTTAGGAATACTATAATAAAGTTATACTAATATACTTTTAAATTAAAGTAGTATATAATAGCTATAAGTAGCCTAAAGGTATTAGTAGCTAGGGTTACTACTTAAGTTAATAGATAACTCTTTAGTTAATAATTCCTAAGAATATAGAGATAAGCTTTATATTATAAAAGGTAACCTTATTTATCTAATTTATAGGAAAATACCTAAATAAGGCCTAGAGGCTTTATATATATAGGGATATTAGATTTAGATACCTTTATAGCTACCTTTTTATTAATAATCTTATTATATTCTTTATCCTAGGCTTAATAAAATTCCTTTTCTTTTAGATAGCTAGCTAGATAGTTATAATAAGCTAGAGAAGAAGGAAGCCTAGATATATAAGGTTTTTCTTTGCTTTTAGGACCTAGGTTAAAGGCTATTATAAAAGCTTTAATATTATTATAATCTTATGGATTTATTACTATTTTATAATTATAGTTACTATTAGAAGGGTTAAGTAAATTATTAATACTTAATAGTATATAATCTATAAAGCCTAGTAACTATCTAAGTAAACTTAGAGGGGTTAGTAAGTTTAATTCTTAACTTTCTTTTCCCTTCTCTTTATAATCTTATTAATTATAACTAGTAGGAGTTTTAACCTATTAAGGCTAATTAAGTAGTTACTATAGTAATAGGGGGTATACTATTTATAGAAGCCTTATATTAGGGCTTTTATTCTTATTATCCTTAACTAGCTTTTTAAGGAGGTATTTTTTAACCTCTTTTATTATTAATAATAAGCCTCTTTCTTAAGTATAGAAGATAGACTTATTAAAGGTAATATAGCTTAATAAAAACTAGCAGTTTCTCTTTATTATTAGCACCTAAATTAGGTATTATGTAAAGGAGATGTATCCTATAAGGTATCTAATATAAGCTCTCTAAGCAAGCTTTAAACCTGCCTTATAAAGCCTACTTTACGTTATTATAAATACTTTATAACTAAATACTTATAGATAGTTTATAAAGGCTTCTAGTTTCTCTAGTAAGTAATTCTATTAAAGCTTATTCTCTCTTAACTACCTATTTAATGCTTATTAAGGTAATTACTAGTTAAGTAGCTTTTAAGGTATATAGTTTAAGATATAAATAGTTACTTTAGTAGCTATAGGCTAGAGATTTTCTAGGAAGCCTAATTATATTATAAGAGTTATTATAACCCTTATTATTACCCCCCTAGACTATTTAGTATACCTATTTTAATATAGGTAAGCTAGGCTAGACTTTCTTATAATAATACCTCTATTTATAATATTTTCTTCTTGCTTTCTAGTCTAGAAAGCAGTCTTACTATTAGTTATTATAACTATAATATAAATACTATATACTCTTATATATATAGCTTCTAACTAATTAAAGCAAGGTATAATATCTATCTTTAAGGGGATTATAAAGATATAATATAGCCCTATAGCTTTATAGGTAAAAAGTGTAATATATTAGTCTTTATTATACCCTAATAATTAAGTAAAAAGATTAAAAGAGACTACTTAAAGTAGCCCTAAAGGTAATAACCCTATTTAAGGGACTTATAATATCTACCTCTATGCCTTAGCTATTTAGTAAACCTTATATTTACTTACACTCCTCTCCCTTAATAGAATTTAAAGCTTCTAAAGCACTTAATCTATTATATCCTTGCCTAGATACACTAATCTTATATACTATAGGTCTATAGGAGTTATTATAATAGTCTTTAGGTTTTGTAAATCTCTCTTAATAGTAAAAGCTTCTAATAGGCTTAATCCCTCTATATATAGTTATATACTAATAATCTAAGTTTAAAATATTTCCTAATTATCTTTTACTAGGTCTATTACCTTTCTAGTAAGGTTATCCTACCTTAATCCCTTTTATATAAGTATTTAAAGAGATATAAGGTTTATAAAGAATAATAGTTAGTACTAGGCTTTTAATAGCATAAGGGTCTAGCTATTTATTAAGATAATCTAAGCTATGCTAATACTATAAGCCTTAGTAACACTATAACCTACTTAAATTCTAGGCTACTTACTATAATTAAGGTCTATAAACTAGCGTTTATTATTAAAGATATAGATTAAGGTATTACTATTAAGTATAACTTATAATTTATTATAGGTAAGGAAAGCCTCTATAAACTCTCCTATAGCTATAAATATAGTATTATTTTCTTTAGGTTCCTTAGGTTTCTTTATACTATTATTCTTTAACTATATATTATATACCTTCTTTATATTATTAGGTTAATAATTTATTACTTCCTTTGCCTTTTTTAATAGCTTTTTATTAATTTTCTAATCCTTTAGTAAGTAAAGTATTTTATAAGTATTTTATAAGTATTTTAACTTCTTTACTCTATATTTTTTATAGTAAATATAGGGGTCTTTCTTTAATCCCTTCTTTTTTTTTAGCTTTATTCTTTCCTTCTTTATTAAAAGTTAGTTTAGCTCTAAAGGCTTTGCCTCCCTTATCTTAAGACCTTCCTTATGCTTTAATAATGTACCTAATCCTACTTATAATATTATAGAAATCTAGGACCTTTCCCTTACTCTTTACTATATAAATTAATAAGTTAATCTAAGCTAAGATAGTAAGAAATTAAGCCTTAATAGCATTATTAATTATTTTTATAGGTAAGTTACCCTTAGTAATAAGGTAGTTTACTTAGAAGTATCTCTTATAGCTAATTAAAGTATTTATAAGCTACTTATTAATATTTATCCTTATAAGGTTTTACTTAATAGTCTTATTAAAGTTAACTTTAGTATAATACTTAATAGTTTTACTTAAAGGTATTATATTCCTTATAAGCTTTCTAATCTTATTATAAAGAGATATATACCTTAAGGTTATTTACTTATATTTAGGTCTAAGTATTACTATAAACTAAGTATAATAGTCTTTTATAGCCTTTAAGAGGCTCTAGAATTAGCTATTAAATACCTAATAATAACCACTAAGGACTATAAACTAGGCACTATCTTTAGTATTATTAGGTTATTAAGGGTATTAAAAATAGCTCTCCTTAGGTATATTATAACCTTTAGAGAAGCTTTCTTAGGGTTACTATATGCTAGGGATTATAGCTTTAATACTATATAAGTATATTTAAACTCCTATAGTATCTAATATAAATAATTAACTTTATATAGCCTTTATTACCTTTCTCTTTATAGGAGTCCTATTTCTTACTAAGATTAGAGGTTTAGGAGGGTAATCTAGCTATATATTTAAATCTAGGTTAATAAAGATCTAAATTCTATCTTTAATAGCTCTTGCCTTAACTATCTTATACTATAGGTTCTAGTAGTAAGGCTTTTATAGCTTAATAGCTAGCTTATTGCTTTTTAAAGATTCCTTAGATATTATAGGGATATCCTATAGTATTATTATTAAACTAATAAATACTAATATTAATCCTAGTATACTAGGGGTTACCTAATTATAATATTAATAAATTAGGCCTCTCTTTGCTAGGTTTATACTAATTATTTAAAGATTAAATAATTAATTAACTTAGAAAGAGTACTAATTTAGAAGAAAGGTATAATTATTATAAATACTATATAATTACTACTATATTAGACTATATAGCTAGGGTTTAATATAATTATCTTTATTAAGTTATCTAACCCTATAAGAGGGTATAGACTATAGCTTAAATACCTAAGTACCTTTACTATTAGTAAGGTACTAATATAGTGCTAAAATATACTATAAAGTTACAGAGGTCTTGGAAAATAACTAGCTAGGGGTGGACTCTTGTCTCAGCTAGTTGAATAGCGAGACTATCGTGCGGCAGGGATAAATCATGCCCTTGTGGGTGCAACAGCAGAACTGTGGAGGTCCTGGCCTCTGCTGTTGTTTTGCTCTGTTTTGCTCTGCATGATGGCGTGAATGTATGTACATCTGGCTGTACATAGCAATCACATCAGTTCCCGGCTTGGCTGGTTAATAATATGGAAATATGTATGTTGATGTCTCCCACGGCGGGGCGCGGATGTGTCTTGCAATTTTATTCCGTGCTTGGCCAAGCTGGCCAGTCGGCTGCGCCTCTTTTCTCGTGCAACACCAGCCAGTCACAGCCCCAGCAAAAGTAAGCTCAAATCGTCATAGAAACATCATCATCATCACTGTGTTACGGATAACCTCGGAATCAGACTGAGCTGTCCCAGACCCGACCACCCAAAAAGAAGAAAGAAAAGAAACACCACATCCGTCTCATCTCCGTCCCGTCGAATATCTACCATCCTCCCTCCCATCAACTCATCGCCGTGAGAGGAATTACCTCATCTACCATCTACCATCTACCATTTACCCCTCCTCGTCCTCGTCCTCCTCCACACGCCCTGGTCCAAGCTTTCCCCTAAAGTTGGCCACGACGTCTGCTCTAGACGCGCGGCGTACACCCAAAGCCTTTTTTAACTTTCTTCGCGCCCGTGGCTCACATAATTTTCCTCCCTCTTTTTTCCGCCATCGGAGATATAAACTCGACCATGGCCAGCACAACGGGGCTCCCAGGGGATGTGCCGACACGCGAGTCTCTCGGGCATCGTCGTTCTGAGACGGAGCCGCTTCTCGGGAAACCCGGTGACGCTATTTTGCCCGAAGGCGCGTCCATAATGAGGAGTTTTGTCATCGGTACGTTTTGCATCATGAGACATGAGACATGATAACGGGGAGGGACACGTCGTGACCGCAGCAGCTGACACTCTTTGCTTTCCCCTTGTCCCTGTAGGAACCGGCATCATCGCCGAGATGGGCGTCGTTCTCCTCTGTGTCAACATCTGGGTACACATCCTCTTGAAGCCCGTCATTCTCTTCTCAGGCCACCCCGTTGCCATGTCCATCGCCGTCTTCACCCTCGTCCAATCCATTCTCAGCCTGCAGCCTACCGAGACGCTTCACCAGAAACGCATCGGACAGCTTGTCCACGCGGCGCTTAACCTCGTCGCCTTGGCCGCCATCGTGACGGGCGTAGTCATCATCGAGGTCAACAAGGCTCGCAGCAACGGGCCTCATTTCCACTCCGCACACGCCTACGTCGGAGTCATCACGTTGCTGTTGATTGCGGTGCAGTACGCTGTTGGCTTCACCATGTGGTTGACGCCCGGACTATACGGGGGCGTGGACAAGGCGAAGAAGCTGTACAAGTACCATCGGTTCAGTGGGTACTTTGTCCTTGTGCTGCTCTTGACGGCCGTGTGCACTGCCATGGAGACGGACTACGTGGTGAATGTGTTGGATATCAATGTCTGGGGCGTGGTGCTGGCCGCTGTGGTGGTTGTGATCGGGGTGTTCCCGAGGATTCAGAAGCAGAAGTTGGGGTTTGGCGTGAGGAGGCCCGCGGTGAGTGAGTCTCAGGCTTCTGATTGATCTTCGGGAGGATCACGCCATTTCTAAACCAGAATAAATCATAATGAGATGTGATTTCTATTGCGCGTGAATACTTTTGGCTGTCTTCTGATTTCTCTCTCGACTTGTCTATCAATGCAAAAATCGCAGTATGTATGCAGGGCGTTCATGCAAGATTCGAAAAAGCTTACCCTCGGCAAGTCTACTGACTCTGAAAACCGCTACCGCCGGGGCATCTCCTCCTGCAGATATCTTCACCGTGACCAAACTGACTTACCAAGTGTGTGCCAGGTATCTTCCAAGATGGGGCCAGCATAAGTCCGTCTTCCGGGAAGATGTCATGGGATACGCACCTAGCCCGGAGTTGTCGACTGAGGACGATGCAGATTCAAACTCGCACTTATGGACCTACAAACTATACATGGATGGGCACACCCGCCGGAGGGGAAGAAGTGCCTCCTCAATCTCCTAGAGGACGTAAACCAGGCATTCGCCGCCGTCGACGCCATGTCGCTCCACGGCCACGCGACCTAACCAACACGTATAAGCCCGCGATGAACAAGAGAGAGAACATGACGAACGGAAACCAGGGGATGTAGGTCGATGTGGGGTGGGTGGAATATTTCCGGTCCTCAAGTTCGGTATTGGCGAGAGCATGATTGCCACGGTGAGCCACATCTCTGCTCACCACGACAACAGGTGGTTCTCCCCAATCACCTTCTTCGAGATGTATGCCACACACAACTCCTCTATTTGACGGGGAAAAAAAAAAAACTAAAAAAGATTCAGCTGACACTGGAGGGGAAAGAAACCCAAGAGACGGCGTGTGCTGCAACGATACGAAGTCCACCCTGTGCTTTCTGCTTATATAACTCTTTGACAATACTAGTATTATATACTCCTTACTCCGTACTCTGAGTGTACAGCTAGCTGATTGCGGCTGTTAGATTCATCAAATAAAAACATGGGGAGCATTGGGCGGGCAATGCTGGTTCTGCAGTTTCCGTCTCCCAATCAGGCAACTTCTCAGATGCCCAAGGTCGGGGCCTGCCTGCAGTTTGCTTGGTTTATTATTGCATTGTTGTATGCTGCCGTCCTCCTGCCTGGTGCAGCAATGGAACAGGTAGGCTCAGTACTTACCCAACTATGACAAGCATGCTTATGTGTATTAAGATGGATTTTCTTCCCGAGATTTACCGAGACCCTGCCTCTCATGCCATTTCCAGCGACGGCGGCGTCCAGAGCATGCTTTCTTCCAAGTATAGCTCCGTTCGGTCCTTCGACCCGCGCGGCGGGAGCATCAGCTGCAACCGTTGCCTGATCTCGAAACCCAATCGTTTATAGAGCGCTATAGCAGGCATGACTGCTTCCAAGATGATGGCCTTGCCTGCCACTGCCGCCATGTCTTCCAGCTCCCTCAGCAGGGCTGACGCGGCGCCTCGGCCGCCCCATTTGGGATGTGTGCATAGAAACGTGACATCTGCAAAGTCATTTCAGTGAGATTGCGCCCAGTCCATTGGGGTGCCGCCCAAGTCCAGTGAAAATGTGCTGCAGCCGTGCGCGCGGTAGGATACACATATACACACGCCAATGATACGATAACCTCGTTTCGAGTTCGAGGTCTCTCATCAGTTTCGACGAACAACAAGTATCGGCAGAATGTCGGGTGCATGGTGCCAACAAGGCCGCCATGGGGACCATGCAAGAAAGGGTTCATGGCAAGCAGGAAACAGGCACTACATAATGGAAGACGGAAACTTACGAAAGTATCCCCTCTCACCCAGGAGTCTTCTCCTCGCATCAGCTGCGATGCTTGCATACTCGTCCAGAACATCTCTCCCGCAAAATTCTGGCCACTCGTCCTCGACCGTCCTTGTGGGAGGTGGCGGCGAAAATTCCCCTCCAGTTCCGTACTCCAACCACTTGATGAAGCTGGCGACTGCACCCGTTGCGGGATCCCGCGCTATCAATACCCCCTTGTCTGTCTCGTGAAGGGGTTCTATAGTGTTTTTGGTAATCCAGCCGTGGAAGAAGTCCAAGGCCTGGGGGCTCGGGAACTGGGCATGAGTGAGAAGGTTGCTTTTCATGGCACCGAGGTGGATGTCCGAAATGACATGTGCGTCGTCCACGAGGGGGGTGACGATGTCGAAGGCGGGTCTAGCCATGGTGATGTCGGGCCTTTGAGGCTGAGAATCTGGGAATCTGAGAATTCCTTGTTCATCATCGAAGGCGCAATCGGGCCATCATTGAACTGGTGGAACTGGAGGAACGTTGATTCTAGGTTTTTCGTTTCCATGCTGCACCGAGGACATCATGTGACGAGATTGTGGATTCTGAAGCCGCATCTTTACATGTAGGACCGCCGTCAACCGTCAACCGTCAACCGTCGACCGTCGACCGTCGACCGTCCCGTATGCACGTACGGCTTAGAGAGTTGACGGACACTACGGCACTACGGAGGTGCTTCAACTTGTCTGGCCGCATAATTATCAAACAGGATGTTTGCAGAGGAAGCAATCCGTATATAATCCGTATATAATAGTAGATAGATGCATAGTTTACCACATCAGTAATCACCCAGTGGCACGCGTCACACCACTAGCAAAAAGAATAAAAAATAAAAAAATTTGCTTCGAGTGACCCCACACCACGTTGCGCTCCGTTTCCGGCTCGCCCCATCGTCGACGCTGCTGATTGCCCCGTCACCGCCATTCTACTTGTACTCAACACCTGCATCATCGCCGTTGTTATTTAACTTGGGCAGTTGACATTTCCTTGCGACTCTGACGGCCACACGTCGGAAACCCCTGAGGAATCAATTCAATCGCATTGACGGTTGTATCAAATCAGTCTGCACCACGCCGCTTCCAGCTGTCATCCATCCCGTGACACTCGAGGCTGACAGACAGCCAGCTGTAGCACGCGCGGGCGCACCAAAGCAGAGATTGTCTTCCAACACAACTCCCAGCTCGCCGCCCCCAGCTCGCCGACGCCATGCCTCGAGACAACAGGGACCTGGACAACGCATCATCGAGTGGCCAATCAAAGCGACCGCCCCTCGTTCACCGCGACAGCGATTCTCAGAGCGACACGACAACTATTACCTCGGGAGCTCCATCCCACCAAAATCGCACCAAGACTCATCAGACGCATCAGACGCATCAGAAGCATCACCACCACGTCGGCCGCCTCACCGCGCGCGTCCCTTCCACCAAAGCTTTCCACAAACAGCATGTGCATATCAGCGCCCACGGCCAACCGCCCAAGTTGATTCGACGACAAACTTCAAGACCGGCTTCGCCCACCGAGGTTGTGCGACCGCCACACCGCAGAGCTACCAGCGAAGTCAAACTTGCCCGTCAATCATCCTCGGCCAACCTTCCCAAGAGCCCGTCGCCCACGAGCCTGAAGCGCAATCGCTCCCATGTAGAGGTCGGCAAGCGAACTCGATCCTCAGATAAGCTCAAGCGGACGTCGAGCGGAACCGGCATACATCGCCATACACCCAAGACGTGCAATAGCAAAACCCAGGTGCATTTCGACCTTGGTAGCGACGATCAGGAAGACGAATGGGTTGATGCCAGCGGCTCCAATTCGCCGTATCTGTCACGGAAAGGCTCGCTCACCAACGGCAGCGCGCAGTCTTCGCTGCGACACGAGCCAAGCACAGAAGATCCTCGGCCCACGATCCCCAGCGCTGCTTCCCAAGCCCAGCAGCAGAAATCCGCGTCGCCCGCGTCACCCGCGTCACCGTCGTCGCCGGCCGACAAGGAGACATCACAGCACAAGGAATACATCACTTCTCGGCTCTTGCAACGAACCCCCTCACACGGTGCACCACCCCAGATGACTGTAGACCTTGCCAAGGGCGCACCCGCCCAATTGGCCAGATCCGTCAGCTCGACCCATCGCACTGTCACAACCCCCTTGACGCCCTTGACGGGCAGCAATCCAGACGAGCTGGTTTCACGATTCGTCGACACCCCCGGATCTGGCCTGACCAGCCACGGTTCCTTTTATCGGCAACCCAACCACAGCACAAGCCAAAGATCCGATGAGCTGCCCCCAAGACCCAACTCCATGGCCAATCTGGACCAGTCTCTCCAGATGAGATCGTCGGAACCAAAAACACGAGCACCAAGTGAAGTGGACACGAGCGCATTGGTTCCAGAACCAGGCGGACGGACGGCGGCTCCTCTCGCGGAAACATCACGAACCCAGCAGAAATTGAACCTGCAGCGAGCCAGTTCTGTTTTGGAACCCGGCCAGGGACTGTCCGGGGGGGGCGGTCGGGCGGTCGGAGCGAGCCCCTTGATCGGAGTCGGCGGGCCCGGCTACGACGGGGGAAACAGCCGCGATCCTCGCATCAGCAAGCTCCTGGAGAGGACAGGGATGGAGTACCTCGTGGTGCGAAGATATCAGAACCCCGCCGCCCGATCACTCGACCGTCTCAGCCGCCTCCCAGGCATGGACAAGACGCGAAGGATACCGCGAACACACACCAGAGCCGTCAATGGCAAGCACAGGCATGCCGTGGACGCGAACGCTCGGCACACGCGAAACTTCAGCATGCCCGATGCTCGCCCGACGGCACGCACGACTGGCGGCGGCTCAATAATAAGAACCAACGGAGCTGGCTCCAGCTTCGAAGGAGACGACGTCAGCCGGCTGGACGAACGACTCAGTGGCGCGAGCCTGGTTGCAGCAGACGAGGAGGACGGAACCAACGCCTTGCTACGAAACCTGTGGGAAAAGTCCATGGATTTAAGCGCCAGCACTGACTAAGAACTACTACAATCGTTGTTGACCTTGTACACCATGCGCCGCACACCATGCACGAAACCAGAACGAAGAAAAATAAAAAACCCGAGTAGCCCGTAACCTCACCCGACCTACATTAGCGCTCGAGACCCGCGAACACAATCGGAGCTTAGACACAAAAGGCCATTACTTGCTTTCAAGGACGGAATCGGTAGATCCAAAAACCCTCATCTTCCTTTTTTTTTTTTTTTTCTCCTTCTCAGCACAATGGCGCCGGATCTTGAAATGATAAATCCATAGTATAACTCTTTAATGACTGATGACCATTCTGACTCCCTACCGGCTGCGTGCCCATGTCCTGCAACTAATCGACAGTGCACGCCAGTTTCACGCCCATCTACGCATCTATTTTCAAAAATGGCCACATGAAAAGACCCTCCCAGCCGGCGGCGTCCACGTGACCCCAGCGCCTCTCCATCACCATGAATATAAGAACAAATCCTTTGCAAAATTAGATGCCGGCTCCTGTTCATGGAGCCCTACATTTATGAAGAAGAGAACCCCCAGCGCCACATCCCCGCATTCAATACTATACATTCGGCGACAACAGATCATACTTGACACATCGCTCAACCTGTAAAGTTAGCAAAAAAAAAAAGACTCGTCGTAACGGCACATCAATGGAAAGGAAGCCAAACAACGTACATCATCCACACTCGCCTGCAGAAACTTTCTGGCCTCGAGCCCCGCCCAGACCAGAATCATGGAAAAGTCGCCGCCGCGCGCCATGCTCGCGCCAGACTGGGCGCCGAGCTGTCGTAGGATGGGCAACGAAGTGCTGAGGAGGTCGACGTCGGGGTTGAGACTCCGCCCTATGCCCTCGAGGAGGAGGATACTGATGACGACGTTGACAAAGTCTCCTTCCATGCGGACGTGGTGGTTGCGCACCATGGAGAGGACTCGCTGGAGTATGTCGCCGATCTTGACGCTGCCTAGCGCGAGCGTTCGTGACTTGACGCTCAGCACGAGATGCTGCATCTTGAGCGCAAAGACTTCCTTGTCGAGGACGGCCTCGGGCTGGCGACAGCGTTCGCACATGAGGTGACCGGCCTTGTAGCCGTCGAATTCGGCCACGGCGCGGAACAGGTCGAGGAAGTTGGCGCGGTTCGTGGCGTTGAGCTCGGTGACGAGCCCTGTGTCGATGAAGATGAGCTGGGGGCGGTAACCCTCGGCGTCGATCTTGGCAAGCTCTGCTTCCCAGGCGGCCTTGGCGGCGCGGTGACGGTACGGGCGCAGACGCTCGAGGACTTGCTCTGTGACGTCGGCGTCGCTGTTGTGCGCGTTGGTTTCGGCTTTCTTGGACTTGGCTATCCGGAGCTCCGGCTGGGCGGCCTGGTAGAAGCGCACCATGATGTTGCCGGGGTGGAGGTCTGCGTGCACGAAGTTGTCGAGGAGGAGCATGCGAAGGAAGGCATCGAGGCCCTCATCCGCAATGTCATGCTGAAACACGCCGCCGCCGTTCTCCATGAAGGCGGCGAGAGGGATGCCCTGGGCGAACTCTTCAATGAGCACGTTGCGCGTGGTGAAGTCGGTGTAGGCATAGGGGAAGGAGGCGGTGGAGCGGTCCTGAAAGTTGCGGCGGAAGGTTTCGAGGTTGGCGGCCTCAATGCGCAGGTCGAGCTGGAGCTTCATCATTTCGCCAAACTGGCTGACCTCATCGGGGAGTGAGAGCCATTCAATCGTCGGAATGGCGTTGAGGACGGAGGCGAAGAAGCCCATGATCCTGAGGTCTCGCCTCACCGTTCTCTCGACCTTGGGATGCAGAACCTTGACGGCTACGTAAGAGGATGGTACACGCTTCGGCGATCTCTTGAGAACCGTGTCTACGTTTCGTCGCATGTTTTCTGTCAAGCCCTCACTTTCTTCCTCGCCGCCGAGGCCCTTGAACATGGACATGGACATGGCGAGCTCGGGCTTGAGCTTTGCTTTGTATACCTGCGCAATAGCCCCCACTCCGAGAGGCTTCTCGTCGAACTCGTCAAAGATGTCCTTGAAGTTGCGTCCGCCAAAGGCTGCCTCGACCGTTTTGCGAGTAGCGTGCATGGAGTGCGCTGGTGCGTTGGAGTGAAGCTTGGACATGGTGTCGCACATCTCGTTGGGGAAGATGTCGGATCGAGAGGCTGCCCATTGGCCCAGTTTGATGAAGGCCGGGCCTGCCAACTCCATTGACTTGACGAGAAATCCATACCACCAGAGCGTCCCGCTTCTCTCGTTGTCGCGATCTGCCTGTCGTGTGCCAACCCAAATCGCGGGGACTGTGATGATGACGGGCACGAATATGACCACCAGCTGGAGGAATCGGAGCCCAGTGCATATGGGCTCCCAAACGTACGCGTCGAGAAGGATGATGATCTTGTGTGCAACTTTGTACAGCCCGCGTTCGTCCTCGCCGACGGCTTTTCGCATCTCCTCGCGAGAAACCTCCAGCATTCGCAGCTCTCCCGTCTCGTCTAAGCCGCCATTGTCCTTCTTCGAGAGCTCGACGAAAGCTCCAGCGCTCAATGTGGCCGCGCCGGCTGAAGCGCGTAGAGCAAGTCGTCTCGGTGAGAAGCCATTCTTGGGGCCCCTCGACGGTATTTGCCTTGTAGGATGAAGTCGTGACGCGGCTCGTCGCAGGAGGGATGTCGAATTGGCCGTCGTTTGTCGGAGTGGTCGAAGCCAAGTGTGGCACCTTAGGAAACAGGACCTCATGACGACTCGAAATCTTGGCTGGGCTACCGCTGTATGCAAGATGTGCCCATGTTCGGCGGCAGAGGGAGTTGTGACGCTGTTGATGCTGTTGTTGCCTTTGAAAGCAACCAACCAGATGTGTGAGCAATGACTCAATGAGTGGCACTTTTAGCACGCCTGGGGTGCCCACAGTTCGGTGGCGGTACGGAGTAGTGACGTAGGAGATTCGTCCTTACATACATGTATACTAGGGGGTGTTATTAGGTAGGGGTCTGGTGCGATAAGATTTTCCTACTTGCAAATTTCCTCGCCCATCCCATCCCATCTCATCCCATTCCTCGTCGTTCGGCCATACCTCTTTCACCCTCGCTTCCATCACAGCCCTCCTCTCGACAAAAGCGCTCCGCATCGTGCGACCATAGCTAGGATCCTTGCGTATACGTTCGTATCCTCTCTCTCTTGGCTTCGCCATGGGCTGGTTCTGGGCTGAGCCTACTCCCACTGCCGTGCGCACGCCCAGCGGCCACCCCCCCGTCGCCGGCGACCGAGCACCTCCCGTACGCAGCCTTCGAGTATTACCTCTTCGCGCATGCCGTCCTCATCACTGACGACTCTGAAATCATGTATCTAGGCCGGGTGCCCCATGCACACAAAGACGCTCGATGCGCTAAACCCCAACAAAAAACCTCAGAATCCGGACGGCCCGACAGCGTCAGCATGTCCCTTGCCCCGCGAGGAGGCTCGCACCACGGACGACGAGTCCAAATCGTTGTTGTCGCAGCTCAACCCACTGAACTACATGTTCCCCGATCTGTCGCAGCAGCGTGCTCCCAATCAGACGGTCGCGCTCCCCACAAGTCGAGAGGCGTCGACTATTCCCAAGGGTTCTGGGGACGGCACATGGGAGTATCCCTCTCCCCAGCAAATGTACAACGCTCTGCTGCGAAAGGGCTACACAGACACGGACATCGCAGCCGTCGAGCCAATGGTGTTGGTGCACAACTTTCTGAACGAAGGCGCCTGGGCCGAGATCGTGGGGTGGGAGCAGCGCTTCGCTCAGGGCCTATATCAGGGGTGGCGCATCTGTCGGCGCGGCGAGGCTCATGCCTCCGAGGAGCTCGAGCGCAACTGGAAGAATGGCAACGGGCCTGAGCCCAGTCTCATTCGTTTCCAGGGCAGGCCCAAGGACTTGACGCCAAAGGCCACGATGCTTCAGGTGCTGGGCTGGATTTACCCCTCCAAGTTTGGGTAGGCACGCCATTCTCTCTTTTGTACATTTGTACAATTTTCATTTTTTTTTTTTTTTCATTTTTTTGTAAAAGCACAGATACTGACATGGCGCGAAACAGCATCGAGTTACCTTTTGACCGACACGATTGGTACGTCTCCCGGGATGTCAACGGTGAGCAACAGCAGGTTCGCTACGTCATCGACTACTATTCTGGCGATCCCGAACCTACCGGCGAGCCCGTATTCTTTCTCGATGTCCGCCCTGCCGCCACGCCCCGAGGTGCTGCTGAACGAATCATCCGTTGGAGCACAGACGTCTGGTGGAAAGCAGTTGGAGGAGACAAGAGGGAACAGGACCCCCAGCCATTCTTCCGCCACAACGCTTCCAAGCCGTGGGGTTGAGAAGACCGGGCAGGCTTCCAGGCAGACGGAAATGGTTCGTTCCTTGTACTTTTAAGGCTGAAAAGGGAAAAGAGAAAAAAAGCAACACACGGTAATTCTACTCCTCACTAGCATGTCGATCGTGATTGGGTTGGTTGGCATAGGTTTTAGTTATGATTGAAACGCGATAGCGGTTTTGTATAATGGTATAATGCGAGATGTACATGACTTTTATTCGAGTCCCCTGCGTTTTTGGATGGGAAAGAGCATGAGTTGCGTCCGAGAAATATCATCATTTTCGAAGAATGTTTTATACCAGACTTGGTCAGACAAATTGCCTGCCTGTTGCTGACTAAATAAGGTGCGTAATGCGGATTTTGCAGTGAAGAAGAAGAAGAAGAAGAAAAAAAAAAAAAAAAGGGCGGGCACTTGTACGTCCGTAATACGGAGTGTATGTAGTCCGTACGGAAGTTAGTGCAGAGTCCAAGCTCTTGTTGGACTGCAACATGATGAAGCGCCGACCACCCGCCAGTCAGAAGCCCCACCCATCAGGTGGAGAAGAGCCAAAGGGAAGGGGAAGTAAAAAAACCATCACCAATTGCCCACTTTTTTCAAAAACAAGAGGGCCATGGCACCAGACTCGTCGCCGACAAAAAGCGAGCCACCAACAAAGACAAAGGACGTTGCACCCGATCCGACCAACGCCTACTGCAGACTGCACATCACCCCGTTGGACCAAGACCTCCTCGAAATCGTCCTGCCGGCCTCGGTGCTCCCCCACGCCCGCAACATCTCGCTGCACACGCTCGAGACGTTCCCCGAGAAGCGCTACGGCTTCGTGGACCTCCCCCTGGCGGACGCCGAGAAGCTCAAGAAGAGGCTCAACGGGACGACGCTCAAGGGCACCAGGATGCGCGTGGAAAAGGCCCGCGCAGAGGAGCGACGCGAGCCGACGGGCCATGCCTCGGATGCGGACGCCAAGACGAGCAAGAAGAGGAAGGCCGCCGACGGGCAGGAGACGTCCGAGAAGCGCAAGCGCAAGCCCAAGCCCAAGCCCAAGCGCGACGTCAACGTGATAGAAGGCGTGGTCCTGAAAGACAGGAAAGTGAAGCGGGGATGGACCGAGTCCACTGATACAAAGGTGAAGAACAAGCGCAGCAGCAGGGACAAGTCGTCCGCCAAGGACAAGGACCAGGACCAGAACCAGAACCAGGAGAAGAAGAGGAAGCGCCCAAAGTCGAAATACACGGACCAGGACGAGTGTCTCCTCAAGACAAGATTGCCCCCCAACGCGGTGGGCAACTTACCTGCCGCCGGGGAAGCGTACAAGAAGAAGGGGAAGAAGAAGGGGAGGGAGGGCAACGCGAGAGAAATCATTGTTCACGAGTTCGAAAAGACGACCATCTTTCCTGGCTTCTTGAAAAACGAAGTGCCGCATAGGCAGGGCAAGGAGGCGGTCGACTTTGTGGACAGCAAGGGCTGGGTCGACGAGGATGGGAACCTCGTCGAGGCAGTAGAGGTCAAGGTCAGGGCCAACGACGGGTTGACCAAGGCGAAGCCCAACAAGAACAGGAAACCCGTGGAAAAGAAGATTGAAGCCCAGGAACCCTCCGACGACGACAGCACAAGCAGCAGCGGGACGTCTTCGGAAGAAGAGGACTCCGACTCGGATACCTCCGATTCAGGAGCACCAGAAGACATCCAGATGCTCCAGAAAGGCGAGGATGCAGTATCGAAGAAAGACCAAAGCGATGCATCATCAGGCAGTTCTTCTGACGAGGACGGGGACGGGGACGAAGCAAAAGAACAAACAACACGCGCCGGCCAAGAAGATTCCCGCCCCATGTCATCCAGTTCCTCTCGCAGCCTCACCATCCAAATCCCTCCCCCCACCACGCCCGGCAAAGTGCACCCTCTCGAAGCACTTTACAAGCGTCCGAAGCCCGACGGGGCAGTTGCGCTCGCCGCACCCGCCGAATCATTCAGTTTCTTCGCCACTGGCGCTCAAGACGATGATCACGAAGACGAGGGCACTCCTGCGGTTACCGTGCCCATGACCCCTTTTACGCGCCAGGATCTGGAATGGAGAAACGTTAGAAGCGCTGCTCCTACCCCCGATACTGCCCATCCGAGTCGCATGAAGAACTTTTGGACTCCGGACGATGACGAAGAGGATGGGGTCCACGAGGACGAGGAGGGGGATAAAGAGACACGGCCGGATGGGCAGCAGGGGACGAGCGACTTCCAGTCTTGGTTCTGGGAAAACAGGCGTAACTTGAACAAGTCTTGGATGGCGAGGAGGAAAGCGGCAGCCAAGGAAAAGAGGCACAGGGAGAACAAATCGCGGGCCTCCAAGGCCATCTGACGAAGCATGGGCGTTTCAACGCAGTTGCATCCATCAGTCAGCATCGGGTTCTCTACACGTAGTGAGGACCTGCACTTTGTAAAAATACCGGCCATTCATCTTGCACCACATCATCGTTACACTCCATCTAAACCGTACCGAATTCTGAATTGAACAAGCGAGTCAAAGTTTTCGAACTTTAGGATTGTACATTAATGATGACAAGCTGCAAGCTAGCGTGAATAATGCAGATTACAGTTCCGGTCTTCAACCCGGTCATGTGCAGCTAACCAAGTCATCCTCACAAACATGCGGTCTGTTGTCCTCCGAGCACGTGGCGCATCTTTTCTTTGGCTTCGTCATTCTGCTCCCAGTCAATGCTTCATATATGCCCGAGGTGTCGACCGTAGGCCGCTTCAGGGTGCGCTCTCTGATGATGCTGTCTCTAGAACGAGTGTTTGCCGCCTGCGATGGCTCAAGTGGCAGCAGCATCTCGGGCTCTGGTGACCAAGTACCCCATTCTCGTGAGTGGACGCCCTCTTCACGGATAGAATGCTGACTGTTCTGACGGAGCTTGTTCAATACATGGGGGAATAATTGGCCTTGACTTTCCCATGGCGATTGATTTGTTGTGGGAATTTGCGAGGAACGACGACCCCGGGATACTGAACTGATTGAGTTGCCCAGATGCTTTCCGCTGGCCCCTGCGGACGATTCAGTGCCCCGGCGCTCTTGGAAACAGGTACCGGCGCTGAAGAGAGGGTTTTTGCTGAACACACTGTCATCACATGGTACAGACAAAGGCAATGGTTGTTCCCACACACTCTCTGGAGAATTGGGTATCAAGCCGCTATGTGCATCGACACCTCTGCGGTACAAATTAGACGATTGAGTTTGTAGCAGTTGTTCGATTTCAACAGGCGGCTTGAGCCAATCATTGGTGCATTGTCGTGGCCGTAACTCTGGAAACGATGTGATGTTGGAGCCGTCATCTGTTGAACGAGACACCCGCTTGTTCAAAGCTGGATTTGTTGACGGTGGGAAAAGAGAGGCGAAGCGGCAATTCGAATCCGTTCTTTCAGCCTCGATCATTTTCTGGCATCGAACACACTTCGACAATGAGTGGCATGTGAGGCAGTGTTGGCTAATCCCGTCTTCAAAAAGACCGGCCGACGACAACGAATCTCGAAACTCGGCTACGTCGGAGGAGGGACTTTCAGCCCAAACAATTTCAGATACACTACCTCGGGATAGTATAGTCGTTTTTGTCGACAGGTCAAACCTGGAACCCGTCGTGGAGAATTCTCGGCCTCCCCAATTGGTATACGAGAACACCGTTCTGGGCAAGCTGATCGTCGTCGCAGGATCCGCAGCGGCGGAAAGACGAGGCGTGATCGAGGTTCTTCCGTATTCAAAACCTGAAGTTGTCGGGTCGTCATCTTTTGTACCTGGTCCACTGCCGTGGACTCTTCGAGGACATGTCAGGGACACAAAACTCTGACGAAGAGTATCCATGACTATCCCGACCATGTCCTTGATGTCTCCATCGCTAAGAAAGTACATCTGACTTCCCTTTCCCTTTGGTGGTTCTGATTCTCCAGCAAGCGTCACAGATGCATGATGAAGCCGCCGTTTTCTTAGGTGGGCCCTTGCTCTGATTTCCGCTTGCCGCATAGCATCTGTTTTGAATGTGTTCTGACTTTTGGTGGGATGGTGGGCTTGTTGTTCCTGACATTGGTCTCCTGAAGATGTTACTGCGCGACGGTCATTACCAAGCCTTGAACTGCTAGCCGACGACGCCCTAGCCGTTTCAATCTTCGGTCGAGATTCCATTGCCTTGCTTTCGTCTTTTGCCATGGAGAAATGGTGATATTGTGCAGGGCATCTATAGGGTCCAGTGGCCGTCGCAGTGTCGGCCAGTGTACTGAGATGAGGATAGAATAACGGGCTGAGCAAACGATATAGGTGATGGACTTGACGGTGTTGAAGCTTGTGCAATCCAAGTGACGCAAAGTGCCGAAAAAAAAAACCCCCAACGGAGAAACCCAACGGAGAGGCGGGTGAATAGGGCGGCAGCCGTTGCTGCATGAGTTCCTGCCCAAATTGTAGACCTCATTAGTCCAAGGGATGCTGCGACCGTGGAAATTTGAAATTGGCTGCATATACTGCAGATTATATCACATTGCTCATCAATGCCTGTACTAATCAAATACCACTTTTTGACCAGTAAATGCCACTGTCTTCTGCGTCTCCCTCGCCTTCTTTCTTGCTTCCCAACTTGGATGCAGTGTCCCTTCATCGTCTCTCTTCCTAGGTTTGAGTGCTGGCGCGGCCTCCCCTTGCCCTTGCGAGTATGCACTGCCAGGGCGTTGGATGCCTTTCTTCCATGGTAATCTTTTCCCTTGATCGTCACCATCAACTGCGCCTCGCCGCATATCCCAGCCCGAGTCCCTGCCACCTTTGTTTGACGACTTCTGCAGGTGTTTGGCACTGGACCCGTACTTTGCCTCCCAAATCGCCTGTCGCGCACGTTGTCCACGGCGCTTCTTTGGCTTCGCCTCCTCAATGTCGGACGCAGATTCAGAACCTGAGATGTAGCCTCCCATAAGCGAGGGGAGGAATGTTGAGCCCCCAATCTGGCCAGGCTTCATGGCTGATGAGGCCTTCTTTGCTGTTTTTTTCTTCTTCTCTGCCGGTGGCGATGGTGATCGGGATGATGCACGGGGTTCAGGCTCTGCCTCTGAATCTTCATCACTCGAGCCAGAGACTGAAACATGATCCAAATTGACTGTTTCTGTGCCTCGGAATCGATCATATTTTTCATCGTTCCAATCCTCTTCTTCACCGGAGGAGCTCCCCAGTAGATCATTTAGGCTTTCGAAATTGTTCTCTTCGTTTTCTTCTACATCGCTGTCGGGTCCATCTAATGTTGTTGACGGCTCATCAACGTTACTACTGAAGCCCTCAAATTCTGATTCCTCGTTAAATTCACCGCCATCCTCAGCCTTTGGAGCGCTACTGGTTGGCTCCGATGTGGCCAGAGATGACTCCATCGGGGCCGAGGGCTGGTCCTCTTGGTAGTTGTGTTTGTCTTTGCGCGATCGCTTAGAATTTTCGGGGACTAGCACTTTCAGGATACTGCAAACAGCCTTGATTCCTCGGTCGACGACCTGTTTTACCGGTTGCCTGTTGTACAAGCTGCTGGTGACATTATGAAGCGCGGTTTGCTCCTCCTCTGGTAGGTCGGGTTTCGAGACTCCTCTTCGTAGCTCATCAGGAAGATCGGGCGAGGCGGCAATGGACTTGACTTTGAGCAAAGACAGGTATAAGTGCGCACGGGCAGTTTGATGCAAATCCAGAGACTGGGCCATGTTAGTGCGAGAAAGTTTAGTCAATTTATTTGATCTCAAACGTGTTACGTGGGTTCAAAATACCTTTAATACGGAGATTTCTCGTTCGAGCCGCCGCGTCTTGTCTGGAGTTATGCCCTGATCTCGTAGCCTTTTGCTGAGCCGCTGCCTCTCGAAGCCTTTCGACGCCTTCAAGGCTCTGAATACTTCATCTTGGTATTGGTCTAAGATTTCGTTCAGGCTTGAACCGCTGCCACGCTTTCGTTTGGGCATTTTTGCTGTGTGGTCAAGGCAAGCATGCAGCTTGTGCTGGAACGTTGACGAGTTGGAGGAGGACCAAAAAAGTTTTTGAGTGTGGATACGATAAATGCACTGTAAAAGACCAGCTGCTTATCGGCACTGGCAACGCTTATTTCTACAGTGCGAACGGTCAACCACGCCTTTGCTACAACTTTTGGCCTGTCACTGTACATTATGAAAAGCCCCCACCACCAACAAAACCTCAGCATGTATCGCGTGCAACTGTTGGACCGTGATGCTACTGCATGCACTTGCTTGTGTACTAAAATTTAGTATATGTTCGTCAGAAGGCGGGGTCGCAGCTCCATGTCATTGAATTTCAGCAGAGCAGTCTCATGCGTCATTGATCAAGATTCGTTGTACTTTCCGTTCAGACCAGACCTCTTCTTCTTCACTTTCTACTTTATATTAATACGTAGTGTGAAAGGGAATCATGGCTTCTCAAACAGGTGACGCTCCACTTGCCGCCGGCAACCTATTCAACGTCGATGGACTCGTCGTCTTCATCACGGGAGGAGGCACTGGTAAGTCCATGTCTAGTTTCTCTCGTCCATAACCATTGATAAATAGAACGCGTCATCCGTGCTAACAACCGCAACCGCAGCATTGGACTCATGTTTGCGAAAACTTTGATACAAAACGGTGCGGCCAAGGTCTACGTCGCCGGGAGACGGGAGGACGTTCTACAAAAGGCAGCGTCATCTATCGGATCCAACGTCATACCCGTCAAATGCGACGCAACGTCAAAAGAAAGCCTCCAAGAAGCTGTCAAACTTGTCGAAAAGGACTCGGGTTATCTGAACCTCCTGCTTTGCAATTCCGGCATCACGGGCCCCTCTGCCGGTCCTCTCACGGAAGAGACGACTCTGGAGGACTTTGCAGAGGGCAATTTCGCTTTGGACATGGCAGCCTATGTAGAGACATTTGCTGTCAATACGGCCGCGCCTTGGTTCACAGCCATGGCGTTCTTGAAGTTGCTGGATCTGGGGAACAAGAAGAAGAATGTAACTCAGCAATCGCAGGTGATTATCACAAGCTCTATTGCCGGGTTCAACAAGACATCCACGGCAGGCTGGGCGTACAGCCAGTCCAAAACCGCAGCGGTGCTAGCCGCGAAGCAACTTGCCACGAACTTGCCCCGATGGAACATACGGTGAGCGAATTTCCCTGGTCATAGACGCTGCACCTACACGGAGAATTTCCTTTCCCTTTTCTGTCGACTAACGTGAGGCCACTCACATTCGGAACCTTTTGTAGTGCAAACTGTATAGCGCCTGGAAGTAAGTTGACTCGGGTTCTTGGAACGGGAATCGCGTCCCCCACTGGTTCGGATACCGAGAACTGACAATGTGAGTTGTGTGCCACTAGTATTTCCTAGCGAAATGTCGGCTCCGGTAATACAAAAATACCGGGACGATTCGGGAGGCTACGGGCCTGTTCCCACGACCATGGTTCCCATGGGGAGATTCGGCGAAGAGACGGATATGGCTGGGACCATTCTCTATCTGGCATCCAAAGCGGGTGCGTACTGCAATGGTGTGGTTGTAGTACTAGACGGAGGGCGCCTGAACACATTTCCATCAATCAACTAGACGGTCTTATAGTATCGAGGATTAGATATTTCAACAAGAAGTCCCCATCTTCCCAGTTGGAACACGCAAAGAAGGCTCAGCTCAAGAGTAAATATTACAGGGGAAAACCCTGTCATTGGGAGACGACGTTGGCTCGAGGTCCGCAGCTAGGTTCCTAAGTCGTTGAGGAGAGATGTCGATCTGGGGGAGTGCCATGACGGGGGAGGAATTGAGAGAATTTGTCGCTCGGTAGTAGGCAGTATGAGCATAATGCCGGGCATAATTCCCGACAGTTTCCGGCGCACAAGAGGGCATCACATCCCTCAGCATCGGATAACTTCCAGGTGACTGACCGTGCATGACCAGAGACAAGGGCGGGTTTGCATGAATTCATTGCAGATGCTGGAATTGGTCAACCAGAGCACCCACCAATAATAGTCGCCCTGCGACACCGGTCCGATCAGTCTAGTGCGGCATGGAGCGCGGCATGGCATGGGCGCGGCATGGCATGGAGCTTGTTGGACTGCTTATCAGGGCCAACGTTTTGATGCTTGTTAGCTGGGTTTCGGCTGGCTGGGTGCATGCATAAAGTTCTGGGCAGACCGGATGGATTCCACTCGTTGTCTGAAGCTCGACCCCGCACCAGATGACGAAATGGCCTCCTATCACTCGATAAATTGCTGTTGGGACGACTGGACGACTGGACGCCTATTCAAAGGACAACAACGCACGCATTCGCACGCATTCGCACACCCCCAAATGACTGGTTTGAAGGAGGGTGGGCAAATGGTAGGTCAGTCAACGACGCCACTTCGTTCGACCTCTCAAGCTATAATCCGTACATTACCAGACATCTGGGGGGAGGGGGGCGTGGTCTAATGGAAACCTCTCGCGTACACCCAACAACACTCTTGGAACTTGAGCACCGGTGCATGAGATGGTGTCGCCATGGCCATCTATTTTACTCCCCGTCTCCCCCAACCAAGTCATCCAAGTCCACACCGCGTGCCTACATATCTCCAACATACAATTCTCGAGCGTGTTGTTGTCCCGGCTTGTTCGGTATTCCATCCGTGTTTCATCGTCTTCTTTCTTATAAGCTTGCTGACTTGTCCGTCTCTGCCTCTGCCTCTGCTGCCAAAAGCGTCAAGTGGATGATACCAACCGGGTCGTCGTCGTTTGTCATTCGTCAACGGTCCGTCGTATATGTGCGTGTGTCGTTGTGACTTAGACATCTGGCTGCATCATCTTGGCCGCATCCTTTGAAGCTGAGGTACACGGTACGCGGACAAGCCGGGCGACCCCGCAGCCGGAGTTCACGCTTTGTGTCTCGACGGCTTTCTCAGTTAATACCACGACCCCGCCTGGCCTTCCCAACTGTGGCGGCTCGCGTGTCCCCAACCATCTTCCTAGAAGCCGAGAGTTTGCTGCATTAACTCTCTTCGCACTCATCTCGGGACATATTCTTCGGCGGTACGGTACGCAGCTCTCAGAATCAACTTCGCGCCGTGTAAACTTGGGTTCTTTGCTCTTTTGACCCTTGTAAGTCTCCCCATGTTTGCCTAAATAGCACCACCGGTTGGCCCCACATATCGAAAGCCCCCCGCAGCAGCCAATGTCTTGCAATGAGCGGAGTCGCTCCCCGGATCCACCACGGCAGCTTCCAGCAGTTCCGCCGAGATCGTTATCATGACATTGAGTTTCGGTTGTCTAAAACAACGCTGTGGCAAGTTTGAAAAGTCTTTAGGGTTCGCTTCAGATGCCAGATAGCTTTTTCAGGCGTGCGAGCCATGTCAGTATAGGCGGAGCTCTGGCGCAGATTGCAAATTGGGATTCCGTTGTTTACAAGAGAATGTTTGGTTTCTCTGCAATTGGCCATTTTCGAACATGCTGAGTTGTTGTGTCAAGAACCTTCAAACGCAATCGGAGGCTGACGTATGGAACTTTCTGATCTGCCCCGTAGCTAACCAATCTGTGTTTCAGGTATTCTACTCGAGCTGCAGCTTCGCGCCATCTTCTCCAACGCATAGCCCTTCGTAATTCGACTCAACACAACAGTCAAGCTTCTTCACAATGGCAGGTGGTTCAGTAAGGCAAGCCGCCGAATCAGCTCGTAACAAGACCTCGGAAATAATTGCTGCTGCAAGAGCTGATGGAATGGCCGTTTCTCACGACCTCCTCCACACTCCATACATCAGAGCCGCCCTGCCCTTCATCAATGGCGGACTCAGCGGTATGGTGGCCACCTTTGTGATACAACCAGTCGACATGGTCAAGGTCAGAATTCAACTCGCTGGTGAAGGCAGCTCCGGCGGCCCCAGAGCCACTCCGCTCTCCGTCACCAGACAGATCATCGCCAGCGGCAAGGTGCTCGATCTGTATACTGGTCTGTCTGCAGGTCTTTTGCGACAAGCAGTATATACAACTGCCCGTTTGGGATTCTTCGACACCTTTATGGGATCGTTGAAAATACGAGCCACTGGTCAGGGTCGAGAAGTTGGGTTTGCAGACAGAGCTACTGCGGGCTTGACCGCAGGAGGTTTGGCCGCCATGATCGGGAATCCCGCCGACCTGGCTCTCATTCGGATGCAGATTGATGGCCTCAAGCCTTTGGCAGAGCGAAAGAATTACAAATCTGTCATCGATGCCTTATCGTGCATCGCCAAAAGCGAAGGTGTCGGTGCCCTGTGGGCTGGTGCTGCACCAACCGTCGTACGTGCCATGGCACTGAATTTTGGCCAACTCGCCTTCTTCAGCGAGGCCAAGGCGCAGCTGAAAAAGAACACCGATCTATCCGCACGGGCCCAGACCCTCAGTGCCAGCGCCATTGCCGGATTCTTTGCCAGTTTCTTCAGCTTGCCATTTGACTTTGTGAAGACGCGACTTCAGAAGCAATCCCGGGGTCCCGATGGAAAGCTTCCCTACAAGGGCATGGCAGACTGCTTCACCAAGGTAGCCAAACAAGAAGGTCTCTTGAGATTCTACCGCGGCTTCGGCACCTATTATGTCCGCATCGCCCCCCACGCGTAAGTGTAGCCCGATCCCCGATCGGTAATATCTGAAAGACTGACGCTTGGCAGCATGGTGACATTGATTGTTGCCGACTATCTCGGCTGGTTGACGAAGTGAATCGAAGAGTGATGATAAAGATTTGACGTCATGGAGTTCGGAGTAGCAAACGCGATGAATGTTGTTTCAGTTGATTTTGCTCAAATACCAGTATCTGATATTTATGCTTTCGTTTGCCCTGCGTATGGTTAGTTTCGGAGCGATGATCAAACAAAGCCTGAGGAATAAATGGCGCCCATCAGATACAATCGGCTTTAGAAGAGTCGTCTCGTGATACTGTGGCGCGATATTCTAATTGTGCGTGTGAGCAGAGGGCAAGTTTTGCGGCCACATTAATCTGTTGTTGCACGAAAAAATAGGCGCAGCCGACTTGGCCACTCGGTGCGACTTCGGCCTGCTCTGTGAGTGGCTGGCCCATCGACATTCGGACAAGTCGGAGCAATGAACAGACATTGTATCTTTGGACGAGGTATAACAACGTATGGCCTTGTTCATAACACAAAAGGGGGGCGCAAGAAGATGGATTTGTATTAAAAAAAGTTGGCATCTATCTCGTCAAATTGAACAGATGGACCAACACAAGTTGGTGGAATCTGTGCGACTAATTCTGTACTGCGAGCTATCTCAACTCGATTGACAACACGTTTAACAAAACCTCAGCCGGCCTAGGACTCTACTCAGATTGCAACCTGAACCGACACATTGTCACGGCAATAGAAAATTCCACGAGTTTCGCATTTCTTTTGAATTTTCTATACGAGGGATGAACAATTTTGAACTTGTTGAAGTGTGTCTTCATGCTTCCCATCAACATCAACAATTAGATGGGCCCACGTGATTCCGCGCACCACATCGCGCAGCTTATGACGCAAGAGGATCCGATCCGACTTTCAAGCTCCACCGGGTGCATCTGTGACGATTAGACCGACGACAACTTCACCACGCCGTGCCCTCACGACCTTGAGCTATCAGACACGCACTATGTAACTATGGTCGCATCCAAGCGCAGTGTTGCCACCAGGAGCTCGAGACGCACAGCGGCTGGAGGGAGCAATGCCGAGCCGAATGTTTACCAACAAATGTTGGTGGAGGCGGGAGTATCGACCCCGGATCAGAGTGCGACGGAACGGCCGCTGAAGCGCAGGCGACCGGAACCCCGACAAGAAGCCAATCGCGAAGCAGAAACCGTTTCTAGTCAGGAACATCCACAGCCAGATGCCCAGGAGAGCGGTGAGGATGGCGACGAGGACATCGAGTTCCAGGATGTAATTATCCCGTCGCCGACTGTTCAAACCATGGAACTGGGCTCTGATGACGACGACGATGATGACGAAGACGACGACGACGAAGCTGTACAGTTCGAAAATGTCGACTTCGCTGCGCCACTTGCCGAGCCAAGTACTTCTACTGAGCAAAACAGTCTCCTCGAACTCAACTTGACTGCGCAAAAGGCGGCAACTTCGCCCTCCAAACGCCACGGCGAGCGGCGCAGACCGATTTCGAAGGAAGAACGAGAGCGTCGCATAGATATTCATAAAACCCACTTGGTCTGTCTTTTGTCGCATGTGTCTCGCAGAAATCACTGGTGCAATGATGCACGCGTTCAAGAATCATTACGGCCGCACCTGAATGAGAAGACGGTCAATTACCTTACTCCGAGTCCCCGCTTACCGCAATTCGGACAGGCGGAGAGCCTGAAAAATGGCCTGAAGCAAAGCGTCGAAATGTGGAAGACGAAGTTCGTGATTACCGAACGGGGAATTCGAAGAGCCCTGTGGGCGGAAGACGTGACTCAATTGCAAGACGTGAGTTCAAAGATGATATATTTTGCGGCGAAAATACTACTGACAAGTACAAAACCTTAGTATGAACCACCAACGGATATGGACTCATGCTTGGATCGCGCCGAGTTCCGCGAAGCGTCGAAACGACTCCAAGGCTCACGGGATGTCGGCGCCCAACTGTATTGTGCCATGTTAAGAAGCGTCGGGGTTCGAGCGAGATTGGTCTGCTCACTGCAGCCTTTGGCATGTGTTTCTAGTGGGCCAACACTGCCGAGACACAACTCGGCCAAACCAGGTTCCAAAACTACCACCAAACAGCGTGCTCAAGAGGCCCTGGCGAGATACGAGGCCCTGGCAGCCAGCACGAGTGCATCACGTGGATCTCCCGGTACGTCGACGGCGAGACGAAGGCTGGGTCACCCGAATGCTACAACGTACAACTTTGAACCTGTATCAGCACCGCCTAGGTCACAGAGGACGTTCAACGACCCCGTGCGGATTCGCGAATCTGCTCATCCCATCTACTGGGTGGAGGTTCTAGATGAGGGACACCAAAAGTGGCAACCTGTCGATCCCGTGGTTACACATTCCTTCTGGAAACCAAAGGTGTTCGAGCCGCCCATAACAGACAGGGAGAATAGCCTCTCTTACGTTGTGGCTTTCGAGGCCGATGGCACGGCCAAAGACGTGACGAGACGGTATGCAAAAGCATATACTGCCAAGTCGCGTAAATTGCGGGTTGAGACGGCCCTGAATGACAACGGTGAATGGTGGCGCAAGGCCATGAAGCCTTTTGGGCGTCGGCGAGCCACAGATCTGGACCAGATTGAGGACAACGAGCTTGCCGGGGTGGAAGCTCAAGAGCCTATGCCGAAGAATGTACAGGACTTTAAGGATCACCCTGTGTACGCGCTGGAACGGCACCTGCGTCGGCACGAGGTTCTCGCACCAGAAGCAAGGCCATCGGGAACAATAAGCGCCGGCAGTCGAGGACTCCTGGAAAAGATCTACCGGCGTAAAGACGTTCGTATCGCCAGGAGCGCAGACAAATGGTACCGCATGGGACGAGAGGTGAAGCCCAACGAGATGCCTGCCAAATGGGTACCAAGGAGGGCTCGTCCCAGGGCCGCAAGACACGATGATGCGGAGACACACAGGGAAGATGACGCCGGCGTGCCGGTCTACACCACGGAGCAAACGGAACTCTACGAGCCACCACCAGTCCGCAACGGCCGCGTGCCCAAGAACAAATTCGGCAACATAGACGCTTACGTTCCAAGCATGATACCCAGGGGGGGCGTACACATTATTCACGAGCACGCTGCGCGAGCGGCATTCATAGTCGGGGTCGACTACGCGCCTGCATTAACGGGGTTTTCGTTCAAGGGCCGTCACGGCACAGCTGTGCTCAACGGAGTCATCGTGGCGGAAGAATTCCAAGAGGCTATCTGGCTTGCCATAGACGGCATGGAAGACGTAGAGCAGGAGATGGAAAACGAGCGCAAAAGCCTGGCCGCCTTGAAGATGTGGAGAAGGCTACTCACGGGTCTGCGCATTCGGGAACGAATCTGGAGTGGCGTCGATGAGGAAGAGCGGAAAGAGGCGGACAGGGAAGCCGAGATGGAGGCGGAGCTGGCGAATGCGGAAAGTGATGCGACTGATGAGTTTGACATGGTTGTTGACGATGACGAGGGAGGTGGTTTCCTGATGGAGTAATCATTAGAGGCGTGGATTGGGGGAGAAAAAAAAATTCGAATCGCGTTTTATGTAGGCAATTGGATACCCCTAGCACTTTTATACACTGTCATGCATGAGAGCATTCGAGAACGCTTAGACGCCCTTGTGTTAAGGTTCGGCGGGCAGTACAGCTTGCTGTGCTAAAGCTGGCCAACGGTTTGGGAAGCCATCTCGGATGTAAACCCCACGCAGATGGCCACGCCTCTTTTTTTTAAAAAAATGAAAGGAAGGAAAGAAAAGGTGCCTGCGGAGTGTAAAATCTTTTTGCCTTGGTGCTGTTCTTGGCTTTTTGACATTATTTCTACCGTGGTTAGGTCCAGAGAATGAGATAGCGCTTTTATATTTTAATCTTCTACGAAATTTCTTAACTTGACTGTGAGTGCCCCTGTTTGTCAGATATTTGGTGAAACTGGTGGAAAGTTGTCGACTTTTCTTCTTCTTCATTGTCTCTCTTTTCTGACTCCTTCGTACTGACTATGCACTATCGTACGACCATGGCCATGGGCAAGCTACTTGGCCAGAGGCAACAACTCCAGAGCCCCGACCAAATGCGTTTGCCAACATCCTGGTATAACCTTGCCGCCGAAATACGCGTCCTAATCCTGCGCTTCCTTCCCGGGACAGGATCTGGATGGGCAAAATACGCCTCTGTCTGCAGCGAATGGCAATACGTGCTTGAAGAGTACAAACTTCCGAAGGTTGAAGCTGAAGCTGTCGTGCCTCCACACCTTTGGCGCCATGGTCATTCGGCAACGGCAGCTCGTCCAAAAGGTCTGGCTGCACATGGAACTCCCAGAGTATACGTGCAGGCTCTGCAACAGGAAACCTTCCACGCACGAGTCGTCCGCGGCCGACACGATCATCGGAAAGAACATCGAGAAGCTCTTCAACATCTTGTCCGACTGGTATCCTGCCCAAAGCAACCTGACGCTGGAATTCAGTATCCATTCGCCCAGCGATGGAGGGTGTGGCATGCTAGTATTCAGGAGTTGTATGACCTCGGTGGGTTTCTTTGTTTTCTTTCCATTCTCCCCTCGATCCAAGGTTTTGTATTGTACCTGGTACCGAATTCTGACCTCCTGTATAAGAATACGAGTCTCCTAGAATACTGTCTTCCTAAGGATCTGAAGAGGCTTACTCTATTCCAAGACTGGAACGCCAAACACATCACCGCGCTTCGAAAGGGCGCACATGGTCCTGCCGGTGTGCTCACGGTCCCGGACGACAGGATCGCCATGGCCTTGGCCAAGAGAAGTCTCAGCCTCGAGAATCTCGCTGCTGCGTCTCTTGCGGAAGCAAGCACGTTTTTCAGAGTCTGTAGTCCCCATTGGATCTGGGAGAACCTGCGATATCTCGCCCTCACCTCCGACAAGCTCGCATATCACGATTCGCAGGATGAAGAGACTGCAAGCAAGATGGGCGAGATGCTTGAGAGTGCTGGCCGCGTGGCACTGAGGATGCCACAACTACGGGAAATGGTCCTCTGGAACGCACAAGAGGGTCAAGCTGGTGCGTTCATATACCAGCTGAAGCACGGTTCTTCCTTCGTCGCTTGGCGTGGAAGCTGGACGTACCAGATCCCGGCGCAGGTGCTCAGCGCATGGGAAGAGGTTTCCAAGACGTTCACCACGTATGACTTGATCGCAAAGCCAGCAGAGTTAATTGAGAACCATGTCAACTCGCACGCGGAGTGGCTCGCGTTGTTGCAGCTGCCGGGGCCGGTGGTCGACCCTGAGTCTCTCAGGCAGATGCGGAAAGAAGATGCTTTGGCAAGATGAGAGAAAACCTGGTCGAGAAGAAGTGAACCTTGCAGCTTGGGGTGCTGGGTAGTGGGCATAAGCTAAAAGCTAAAGTGTATTAGTGCGGATTCACACTTGTAGTCAGGAAGTCGGAAGTCAAGGGGCTATGGGGGCTATTATGGGCAGTATGTATATGCCCTATAACATACAGTGGTATAATCAGGGAAAGCGAAGCATCTGCGGAGGTCAGGGAAAGGGAGCTGTGCGAAGCAGCTGCCCGCTTTCCTCTTTATTAAGATGAGGCCGTCTTGTCTGGCTACACAAGACATACTCTTCAACGACCAAGTTAAGAATTTTTTTCTGCCTCTCATAACCGCTTTTTTTTGGGGGGGGTGGCAAGGAGGAGGAGCTCGCCGCAGGCGGCCCACGGCAGGGCTCCCAGAGGGCCCCTAGAGGGAAAAGAAAAGCTTGAACGTCTTAATATAATTAACAAGCCCATTAACAAGCCTGTTAACAAGCCCGTTAGGATCCTCGCATCAGGACCCTTATATTAGTAGGTACGTTAAATGCATTATACTAACAGGCCTACTAATATAATACGGACGTATTGCATATGCCAGCCATTCTGCCAGTTCTCCACCCTGGATGCGAGTGTAACCCCAACGTGGATTTGTATCCACTCGGAGGATTTCAGCTTGATAATTTATACATAAATAAACCCCTTTATTCTCCGACTTTGACAGATGCATTGCGTAGCCGGCGCTGTCGAAATCAGGTGCCAAGGGCTCGGTAAACTGCCTAGCAACAAGCGTCTTGTCGTTGTTGTTGCTGTTGTTGTTGTTGTTGTTGTTGTTGTTGTCAAGATGCTGCCTCCAGTCCGAGCTAGGCACCTTGAATACCGAACACCTTTACTTAGTATGGAGTCCCGCTTATCCATCGTCATACACTTGCACCACGCGATCGGCTCGATGACTCCGTCAAACAATAGGCTTGCCAAGGATTGCCAAGCTGACGCGACATGGCCAACTGCGGAAGGTCCAATCAAGCCTTTTACCCACTGGTCTTCCGTGGCGCATTCCAGATCTCACCCATATCTTTATATCTACTAGCGCTACTTTGCCCTTCTGTTGAGCAGAACGTACGTGATTGTCAGCGTCTGCATTATCATCCTATGCTCAGCCACCTACCCAACAACTCTCGAGCCCCTTCCCTCCACGCGTGTTACCATCGCGAACCCGGTTTCCCAGTCAAACATGTCAGACTTCAAGACGAATCAATCCGTTTGCTAGACCCGAGTGAGCTCCCTTGGCCCGGTGCCATGATATAGTCGATATTCGAGCAAGAGTCTCCGGTGTATGCGTATACTCCTCCGACTACAAGTACAGACGACCGCTCCCAATTTGCGAAGCCTCACAGTCTTTGGGCTCGTTCTCTAATGCCCATCATGGTGCTTCGGAAACAGATCTGGACATTAATGTCCAAGAATTTTCGATGGCTCCTCTTTCGACACTTTACCTTGTGTCTCATCATGGCATTCGTACTACCAATCGTCCTCGCAGCATTCTTCACTTTTGCTAAGAATCTTTTCGTGCCTCCTGCGAAATACGGCTTCAGCACAATACAGCCCGTGAGAAACCTGACTGATGCTTTTCGCGCCGCTGGAAGCAGTGGGCGAGACAAGGTGGTGCTGGTCAACAATGGTTATAGCGGAGGCGACATCGACCGCGTTCTTGACAAGGTCGCAAACGCCGTCACTATGGATGGATCCATGAAGCTTGTCAGGCTTAATAGCGAAAATGATCTCACTACAGAATGCCGCAGCAGCCTGCGAGGAGTAACAGCCTGCTTCGCGGCCATTGTCATGCGCTCATCACCAAACGAGGGACCTGGTGGCCTCTGGAACTACACAATTCGAACCGACGCTGCATTCTGGAACGAGCCAGTCAAGTTCAATGTCGAAAAATCGGACAACGTACAGCAGATTTATCTACTACCCGTACAGCGTGTTGTTGACTCGGCCATTGCCAGTCTCAACGACTCCAACTCGGATCCGCTGGCCAAGACCGAGGAGCTAGCATTCACCAGCATGAGTCAGAAACAGCGCGATGAAAAAGTCCGTGAGATTTACCACAGGGCCATCATCAACTTTATGGCCGTCGCATTCATTGCCAACATCATCTGGATCAGCTACCACCTCACTGGATTTATGGCTACCGAGCGCGAAAGTGGCATGTCTCAGCTTATCGATGCCATGATGCCTGTCCGTCGACCTTGGATGGCCCAGGCTGCCCGCATTGTTGCGCATCATTTGTCCTTTTCTATTGTGTATGCTCCTGCATGGATTGTTGGCTCCATCATCATCCGCCATGGTGTCTTTGCGAACACCAGTACAGCTATCGTGCTCATTTTTCATTTGCTTGCCGGACTTGCCCTTGCCTCCATGTCAATCTTGTTTGCTTCCTTCTTCAAGAAAGCGCAGCTCAGTGGAATTACCGCCATTCTCGCCATTCTCCTCCTTGGCATTCTTGCCCAAGCATTAACGCAACCCAAGATTGGTCCCGTTGCTATCTTGTCTGTTCTCTTCACCCCCTGCACATATGTCTACTTTCTCACCTTGATGGCGAGGTTTGAGAGGAGAGACAGGGCCACAAACCTTCTCGAGAACCCTCCAAATAGCCCATGGGAAATGCCAGGCATCGTCTTCTTCGTCATTCTCGTAGTTCATATTTTCGTCTACCCGTTGATCGCTGCATTGGTGGAGAAGAAGCTCTACGGAGTTTCTGCCCAAGGTCGCGAAATGCGGGCACAGAACAACCATGATGAGAACCACAGTGAAATCGCCGTGCAGCTGGATAGACTTACCAAAATATATCAGCCAAGCTTCTTTTCCCGCTTGTTCTCAACCAAGTCGAACCCTCGCAAATCTGTTATAGCCGTCAACGAACTGAGTCTGCAGGCTGGAAAGGGTCAAATCGTTGCTTTGCTAGGAGCAAATGGCAGCGGCAAGAGCACCACCCTCGATGCGATTGCTGGCCTGCATCGACTAACGAGTGGATCCATCACCATTGATGGAAGAGGTGGACTAGGAATCGCGCCACAGAAGAACGTTCTCTGGGATGACTTGACTGTTGAAGAGCATCTGACAATCTTCAACCGACTGAAAGCCCCAGAAGCTCGGGCCAGTAAAGAAGAGATTCTCGACCTCATCAAAGCCGTTGATCTTCTGCCGAAACGCAAGGCTTTGTCAAAGACACTATCGGGTGGGCAAAAGAGAAAACTACAACTCGGCATGATGTTGACTGGCGGAAGTGCCGTGTGCTGCGTTGACGAAGTTAGCAGCGGACTGGATCCACTATCAAGACGCAAGATTTGGGATATTCTCTTGGCAGAACGAGGCAAGAGAACTCTGATTCTAACGACGCACTTTTTAGATGAGGCGGACCTTCTTGCTGATCACATTGCTATACTCTCCAAGGGGACACTTCGAGCTGAGGGATCATCCGCGCAGCTGAAGGATCGATTCGGTGGAGGCTATCGTATCCACGTCCATAAAAACCCCCATAACACGTACACGCCTGGCGTTCAGGGTGTTCGGAGGAAGGATTCTTTCGATTTAGTGACATACACTGCCCCGACTTCGCATCTGGCAGCACAGGTTATCAGGACTCTCGAGGAGAACAACATCAGTGACTATCGGTTCTCCGGACCAACTATCGAGGACGTTTTCCTGCAGCTTGCTGAAGAAATCCGGGACGAAGAAGCATATAGAGGGATAGGCGCCGACGCGGCAAAGGAAGATGGGGGCTCGGCCGAACAAGACACTTCTTCACATGATGGATCAAGCCATCGGCAATCCCAAGGTCTAAAACTTTTGGATGGTAAGCGTGTGGGGTATCCAAGACAAGCAATGATCCTCTTGCGAAAACGAATAGTGGTGCTCAAACGCAACTGGCTTCTGTATCTAGTTGCCTTCATATTGCCCATTTTCGCCGCTGCTCTTACATCGCTCTACGTACGAGGGAAGCCACAGACTGGATGCACCGCCGCTGACCAAGCTTCTTCCTCTTCAACTGAAGATGCTTTCACTCAAGTGAGCGACGATACGAAGATTGTATTTCTCGCTGGGCCGACTGCGAAGCTTTCGACGTCCCTTATCTCTGATCTGCTCCAGCCTATTTTCAAGGGCTCGAGAGGCGGTTCGACCATTGGCTCTGCTGCGCTCAGAAATCTGCAGTTGGTTGATACATTCGATGCGTGGCAGCAATACATCGAGGACAACTACGGCAAGGTCACCACGGCTCTCTGGTTAGGCGATGGCAATTCAACCCCCAGCTTTGGATGGGCTGCCAATTTGTTCATTACCAGTTCCATCACCGCGCAACAGTTCCTTGATGTCATCGCCACCAACACGTCAATTGCCACAACCTGGTCATCATTTGATGTACCATTCAACCCTGGCATCGGCGACGCACTAAACCTCGTCATCTACATGTGTCTGGCCCTAGCCTGTTACCCTGCTTTCTTCTCTCTCTACCCGAGCAACGAGCGGAGACGATTCGTCCGTGCTCTGCAGTATTCCAATGGCGTCCGGCCCTTCCCACTCTGGGCTGCTTATGCCTTGTTTGACTTCTGCTTTGCACTTGTTGCTTCAGCAATTGTGACGGCTTTGTGGGCTGGCCTTTCTGACGTTTGGTTTCACCTCGAATATGTCTTCGTAGTTTTCTTTCTCCATGGTCTTGCTTCAATTTTGCTTTCGTATGTCGTCTCCCTGTTCGCCAAGACTCAACTTGGTACATTTGCCTGGGCTGCCGCTTATCAAGCTGTTTTCTTCCTCGGCTATCTCATTGCATATGTCTGCATCGTCACCTACGTGCAGGTCAGCAAGATCGATTCCACGTTGCTCTTGAGCCACTTCGTCATCTCAGTATTCGCACCAATTTGTTCCGCAACAAGGGCTCTATTCCTCGCCACCAATCTGTTCTCGACAGCATGCGATGGTGATGAGCTGTCAACTAATCCTGGAGCATTGACTGCCTACGGCGGCCCGATTCTCTACCTCATTGTTCAATGTTTCGTTCTCTTCGGACTGCTCCTGTGGCTCGATGGCGGTTCAGTTGGCTCATCCTTCCGCAGGTTGCTGGAACGCAACAAGCAAACAGAAACTAATCAAGAGCCGGACGAAGAAGTGGCCAACGAACTGACGACGCGAGTGACGAGGAGCGGCCAGATTCAAGAGGGGCTGTGTGTAATGCACCTTGCCAAATCTTTCAGCAAGAATACTGCTGTGGACAACGTGACCTTTGACGTCAAACGCGGTGAGGTCTTCGCCCTTCTCGGCCCCAACGGTGCTGGCAAATCGACAATCATCTCTCTCATTCGTGGTGATATCAAACCGAGCCGAAACGGTGGCGACGTTTTCGTTGAAGGCAAATCCGTCATCAATGACCTGGCTGCTGCGCGAAACCACCTCGGAGTTTGCCCACAAATTGACGCATTGGACCAGATGACCGTACGGGAGCATCTCGAGTTTTATGCCCGCGTCCGTGGCATCTCGGATGTCGAACACAACGTATCAGCTGTCCTGCAAGCAGTGGGCCTGGAGGCGTTTGATTCCCGCATGGGTCATGCTCTATCTGGAGGCAATAAGCGGAAGCTGAGCTTGGGAATTGCCTTGATGGGCAATCCCACTGTCGTACTTCTGGATGAACCATCATCAGGTCTAGACGCGGCGTCGAAGCGAATCATGTGGAGGACTCTGGCAGCCACCGTTTCTGGCCGCTCCATACTCCTTACTACTCATAGTATGGAAGAAGCCGATGCTCTCGCCGGCAGAGCCGGTATCATGGCTCGTCGTATGTTGGCCCTCGGCACGCCTGACGATCTCCGCCATCGCTTTGGAGACTTGCTCCATGTGCATCTTGTATCCAGCACGGCGCCTCGAACCACAGACGAGGAGATGCAAAGCGTAATTCACTGGATTCGCGACCGCCTGCCATCTGCCCAAGTTGAGGCAAAGACTTATCACGGACAGCTTCGTTTCTCCGTCTCAGCCAGTGACGTGATTCCCTTGGTTCAGCAAAGTCGCCGCGTCAGTGCTGAAAACGACACTGTTCCTCCTCATGGCCGAGACGTGGCCCCTGCCGCTCATCAGGGAAGTGCCATTGGACAGTTAGCCGTCATACTGGAAGAAAACAAGCAAAAACTTGGCATCGGCCACTACAGTGTGAGCCCAACGACTCTCGACCAGGTATTCTTGTCCATTGTAGGACAGCGTAATATCCAGGAGGAGAACTATGATGAAAAGAAAAAGAAGTGGTGGTTCAAAAGAACCAAGTCTGAGGCTTCTTAACTGAAGTCAATGTCATGAACGCAAGGACAATGTAAAAAGGCAATGTTTTCAGGAAAAAAAAAAATTTCACCATATTTAATGCTATCTATATTTACATAGCACCCGTATAGATGGATGGGTTGGAGTTTTTTTCTTGGAAATGACTCATTTTCTATGTTTTGGTCTTCTTGTACATGTTTGAAAAAATCCTGTCATTTAGTATCACATCACATGGCAAATATACCCATGTCGGGTTATAAATCTCTTGAATGTCTGTTTATCGCAAGACATGCCACAAAAATTCTTGTCCTCGCCGCGTTGTACAGGGTGGCTGACAATGGGTTAGAATTCCGTTAAAAAACATAGTAGAAAGATATCACGTCATGGAGCCTACATCGATGTCGAGTCAAGCCATCAACAAGGAGGGGAGGAAGAAGGCGCATAATCCTTCCAATCATCATCCGAAAAGAAGAAAACAAAAACTCAACATGGTTGTACCGTCATCATGAATGCGTCGCGTATATTGATACGTCACAATTGACTCGTGTATGGAAAGGATACCCAACCCCTCGCTTTGCTAATCAATAACCCATTAACCACCCCCCCTGGGAGTCTTGCCTCCTGCTCCTCCCCCTCCGTGTCCCATCAGTTCCTTTGACTTCTCCGGTCCGGCATCTCATGCCGTCGCTTCAGCTGCCTTTTGGCGGGCGGCCCACAGCCCAGAAAAAGACTGCCTGCTGATGAGATGCCCTGATAAGATGTGTTGACGAAACTTGCTGGCAAAGACGGAGAGAGAGAGAAATCATGCTCCTGGCTATTTTCCAACAGTTTCATGTATCAAAAATGATGATAACAATGCATCGCAACAACCCCTTGAAAGACGAAAGAAACAAAGAAAACATGTAAACGCCTGTTGCCTTGTTCATTGGTGTGATGTACTCCGAATTTGCCCAATTCCCTGCGAACGCCGTTTGCTCGTTATTCAAATCGAGTATTTGTACAAGAGAGAAACGGAAACAAATCGTTGCGTCATGTGTGCGAACCGAGCGCGGACCCTTGCTTGGTCTATCTGAGGAAGCAAGATCGGATGGGTATTTCAATAAACGGCCTTATCCCAAACCGTTGGTTTCATGACTCAGCCATGGTCTCCTTGGTCAGCTGCTTTCCTTCAGAATCCGCAGTTGGTGTTGCCTGAGAGCTAGTTGCACCTTCGCCGGTTGCTTCTTCTCTTAACGAGAACCAGCCACCACGTTCCCATTCACCCGGGGCATACAAGCAGGTCTTCCTAACGTCAAGGTCGTGAACTCCAGACAAGAGCGTGCTTAAACGCTTGAAGTCAATAGGTTTCAAGATCCACCCGTCAAAACCAGCATCCATGTAGAGCTGTCTCTTCTCCTCCACGAGGGACGCAGACACCGCAAATATGGGTATTCTGTGATTATTGTTAGCCGCCATCCTGGAGTGCCCTTTATGGTCATCTGATTGCTCCGTCGACCGAATCATCTTGGTGCTCGTCAAGCCATCCACTATCGGCATCTGCGCAAGAAAATTAGCATAAGCACAGCCATCAGTGGTGTGGAGCAAGAGCACGGAGCAGGAACATCTCACCTGCATGTCCATGAGAATGGCGTCAAAGTCAGATGACTTCTCTGTGTAAACAGCAGCACACTCCTCGCCATTGAGCGTGTGTTGGACTTCGTGTCCAGCGCGCTCTAGTCTCTTTCGCAGAATCTTCATGTTGATTGGGTCATCTTCAGCCACGAGAATCGTGAACAGAATTTCCCTTTGTTGGGGAGCCGGCTTTTCGCCAACCTTGCCCTTGCCTGACTTGGGATCTTCGCTGGGCAACTCGAATAAGACTCTCGACGCATTCCCTTGGGTATTTTGTGAAGGCATGTCTGCGAAATCATCATCAGGAACTTTCAGGGCGCGGATCTTTGTTTTGCTATCTCGGACCTCGACGGTACCGGGCTCATCTCTTGATTGAACGGGAGAAGAGACTCTCTGAGAAACTGGACTCGCGGACCGAGCACCACCACCAGAAGTGACCCTCGACAAAGGTTGAAAACCACCGCTTCCTATTGAGCTTTGACGGGACCCGAAGTAACCACTTTGGTTATCATTGAGCGAAAGCGGCGTCTGAATGGCATCGATAAGCCGATCGGCATCACTCTTTCGACTGGCATGGCTACCCAGACTCTCCATACTTCGACGACTACGGGCACTGCCAGTCCCCATGGTTTGTTGATCAGCCGCTGCTTCCGCCGAGAGATTCATGTGGCTGCCTCTTTCGATCAGCGTGATTTCGCCCTCCTGGGGAACGTTCAGGCTAGCAGAAGCCGGAGCAACGGCTGCACCAGAATTAGTGCTAGACGAAGTATCGGGAAGTTGTCCAGTCTCGGATACAGGCGTACCGCCTGGTAGTTGAAAGGGTAATTGAATCACAAATCTTGAGCCGTGTCCCTCCTCCGACTTCAACCGAAGCTGGCCATCCATGTTCCTGACGACGCGGGCCACGACTGCCAGGCCCAGGCCCAACGTTCTCGTCTCTCGTTTTCTATCCGGCACTTCGGGAGAAGATGGATCAGATTCTTCCGTGGTAACTTGTTCCAGATCGCGGAATAGAGCGTCCAGCTGCCTCGGATTCATTCCCACTCCTGAATCGGCCACGACGAAGTCGACAAAGGCTATTCCGTCGCGAACGTCAGACACAAACATTTCAACACTCACTGTCCCGCTCTGCGTGTGTGCCACTGCGTTGGCTGTGATATTTGATAAGGCTTGGCGCACACGCCGACTGTCGCCGTGGACGAATTGAGGTAATCCAGGGTGTTTTGTGACTTGGTATTCAATGCCCTTGCGCTTGGCGTCGACGTGGAAGGGATCTGTAGCTTCGTTGATGCACAATCCAAGATCAAACACCTCGTCTTTGATTAAGCTTTGGCCCTCCTCGGTTTTTGTAAGATCGAGCAAGTCATTAATCACGTAAATTAGCGATTTGGAGGCAGAATGAGACCGCGCGAGGTTGTCGCGCGTTTCTTGGTCAAGGGAGCCTTCAAGCGCAATTTCGAGGTAGTTAATGATGGCGTTCAGCGGAGTTCGAACTTCGTGCGCTGAATTAGCCAGAAGCAATCGCGTAAGCTTGCTGTTCTCCAACGCCGCTTCTTTTTGACGCCAGACTTCGATGAATTTGCCTAGTTATGTTTGTTAGCACTTGCGCTGCGTGCTGCATATATATGAGAAGAGGAAGGGGGGGGCCAGCTAACCATAGACCAAGCACAAGACAGCTGCAGTTTCGATTTGTTCCTCGCTCCATTCACGACACTTTCCAAGGACTGTTTCCTTCCATAACTTGAAGCTCTTTCTTGGCTCCAGATAGCCCGCAGTACCATCACGAATGGTTTTGTGGTAAGGATTGCCAGCCCATTTAACTTCTTTGATTTGACCACGTCGGAAAAAGACAATGAAGTCATTGCCGCCGACACTGAGAGGTACATACAAAAGGCCCGCGATGACCTGGAAGCCTGGTGCATATCTGAGGTCAGGGAAATCCTCTCGAACGTCTTGTGAAGCAGCCACAGAAGTGAGCCTTCGCATTCGAAGATATTCTAGCATGGCCAATGCTTCCTGGCTTTGGTCCATTTTTCCGAGAATCTTGGTTTCGCCTTTTATAGATAAAAGGCCAGAATCAGCATCGAAGAGCCTAAGTAGGTCATCGGATGACGCGATAATGTAACCGGATGGGTTCTTATCCGTGGGGGCAGTATTGATGAGCTTGCGTGCCTGGAGCCTCGATGCGTAAGATAATCTCTCGATGTTCCTCGAGGCCGTGTCACCAACCAAGCGACACATCTTGCGAATTGGGAACGATACTCGCACGCCGTGGCCACCGTAGGCATGACATGACACCAGGCCCCACAACTCATTGAAAGCATTGATGGAAATAGACATGGATGATCGAACAGCCATATTGGTCAGATATTTGATATGAATAGGAGACATGGCTCTGAGGTATGAATGGGTCATGTCGAGCGGGGTATCAAGGTCTTCTTTAGTCCGACATACCAATCTTGCGCTTTCGAGGTCTCGATCGTACAACAGACGAACCTTGTTGATCTTGTAAAGCTCGCGAGCCTGTCTTGGTATGTCAGAGGCTGGGAAATGCAAGCCCTTGTACAGATCCACGGTTCGAGAGGTGTCAACGAGCTCGGTCACAACTTTGCCGTTGAAGGAAGCGTCGAATTGATACATCATGACGCGGTGGAATCCGGTAAGCTCCTTTACGATTCCCACAAGAACTTTCAGAAAAGCATCCAGATTGGGGGCAGAGGATAGCTGCTCCTGAACTTGGGACATGATGTCAAACACTTGCATGGCCCCTTGTTCGCCTCGGCGTTTCCTTGCACTTCGTAAGATGCGGAGAGGTTTGCTAAGTACTTCTGTGCTCTCCTCTATCTCTTTTAGGGTCGGATTAGAGTGAAGCGTATCGTGGGGAGTGTCGGGTGTAAGCTCATCCGCAGGGCGGAGTGGGTGTTCCAGGTCGTCGTCGAGTTCGAATTCACAAATGATTAGGTCGGGATGTGCGTTGTTGATGTGAATAGCGCACCAGAATTTGACGCTCTTGCCCGATTTCGGAGGTTTAATGGACAGGCTCAAGACTTCAGGTCCGTTGACAGCTGGGTCTGCATCCTCGTCGCGAATAAAGTCGATGTGATCCAGAATATTGTCTTGCTGTTCCTCGGTCAGAATATCAAGGAAGTTCTTGAGTCGGAAAAGCTGCTTCGGGGTATAGCCCATGATTTTGCCCGAATTCTCACTGGCATGGCGCACAGAGAAACTGCCACTGCTTTCCTCGCGGAGGGTTATGAGAACGCCGAACCCTTGCACGGCGCCAGGGGTATGGATAGGTTCATCCTCGCATCGCTGCAACACGTCATCTCTTCCAGTGATGATGGCGTGACCATCTTCGGTTTCAACATGAGTAAATCGAGTGGTGACATGTGGTAACTCGCTGGTCGACTGGTTTGCAGAAGTTGCCGATGCGCTGTCCGCTCCAGCAACGGGATGGGCATTGTCACCTTCATGTCGCGAAGCCTGGGCCACCCCTTCTCCGCTCTCGCTGCAAGAAGCCTCAAAATCGAGCTCCAGCGGCGGCACATTACCCTTGCGGATCGCATCTGCCTGAATGCTTGACACTGGCCCGCTCGTTGCTCTTTTTCGACGGCTTCCAGTTCCATAACCGCCATGTTTACCAGTAAGGGGGGACATGGAAGCGGAACCAAGTCTTCGGTTGTCAACGTTCGCATCGCCTCGAAACGATGTTCGATGGACAGAAAAGGTACGACTCTCGGTGTCAGATTGCTGCTGTACGCTTTCGTCGGTCATGGACGGTCTCGAGATCGGATCTACGCTGATGACAGAGCGAATGGGGAAGACGCGATCTCCAGACACATCTGAAGCGGCAGACGGAAGTCCCAGCTGCATTTCAGTGCCAACACTCCCTGGTGAAAAGTCGCCGAAACTGCTCAATGGGCCATCTGTCGCGGAGGAGGGAAGTTGGCCGGGCTGCGTGTCTTGTTGGGAGCCCGTTGTGCGTTGCAGGCCACTGGCCGAACTGGGCTCGTCTCGATTGGGTCGATTGGGATCCTCTGACTGCGACGGAGCGACTGAGGAGTCGGCGGCTGTCTGCTGAGGCTCGTCCATGAGGAGGAGCAGACTTATCGTGGCCTGATAGTCACAATGTTTGGAAGGACGGCACGGAGAATATTATGGCGTGCTGTTCCAGCACATGTGGGAAGAGGGAGCTGTCGTGGCGAAGGCGGTAGGTCAGCACATGCCGGTGAGAATGATGAGGTGGCGTTGTCGGGCTGCAGCTTCCAAGCACGAAGAACCGAGAAGCAAAGAAAGGGAGGAGGAGGTGATGCCGCTCGGCTGATAGTCAGAGTACGCAAAACACCTTGTTTCTCTCCCGATCTCGAAAGAGAGCGGGCTCAGAAATGGGTTCAGCGGAAGACTAGACGAGGTTGCGTAGACGTTGTGAAATCCGAAGCTGATAATCCGCAAGACTCCAATAAGACAAGCCGCGGGGGAAACATGACTAACATGACTTGGAAGTTGGCGGTGGCGTGTGAGGTGGCGGGCCAAGAACCTGGTTGCTGCTGGCAAGATCCGGCAAAGCGCCTTGGCCAGACGGTCCTGCCTCCTGAGCGCACAGTGTGCAGTGTGCGATGGAGATGGAGATGGGATGACTGCCATTCCGGTCTGGATGTCTCCGTGTCTCCCTTGCGTCTGGTTAGGTGCCACAGCGCACTTCGAGAGGCACCGACAGAATGAATACAGGCCGGCCTCTGACCCAACTCAAAGCTGGCTTTTTCTCATAATGTTGGCAGGAAAATTGTGAATTGTTGTGGGAATGCGGTGATGGATTATGTAATCCAATACAATCTTCCTCCACTCGGCCGCTGTTTTGAGGCGCACTGTGCGGGGTACCGAATGCATCACATCACTATCATGGTACGGAGCATCGAACGGCTCCGCCGTTCTCCCCTGCCCACTGGATTCGGAACATGTCTGGTGCTTGGTGCTGGCGCTGTGCTTCTGTCAAGGCATTCATTTAGGCACTGACCGTGAGAGTTTCCCATCTTGCACCTCATCAACACCTCCCAAGAGGCATTCGAGTTTCGTGTACCCAGGCCGGCGCAAGTGCTCCGGAGGCGGAGATCGCAGGACCCAGAATCGCCCGAACCAATTGACGTTGTGCAACAGCGCTACGGTCCCATTCGGGAAAAATGCCCCCATCCATTGGTGGACGCGGGACGGGCTGCTTGGGTCCCTTTTTGATTAATAAGCAAGATTACCACAAGTTGACGAGTCTTCCAGAGGGCTGTGTTAGTGTGTCAATTTTGTCTTGCCTCTAGTCTACCGCTATCCATTACTCTCGCTCACTCATCAAGAGCTGCATGAATATCGCAGTGATGTATCCGCAAAGATGATCGTCTTGACTAGCTGTTCGTAAGGCAGTGGCAATGTTCCTGTGCAGCATGACGACTTCACGAAAGACCAATGGAGGGAGGGGGGATACATTTTAGATCAAGAGTGAAGCCAGGAGGCAGTAAGTATAAGATCATGAGCCTCTGTCTGGCCAGGTGCTGGTATTTATTGCGAGAAAACTGTGATGCAGTGGGAAAAGAAGAAGAAAAAGCAATACGAGCTTGTTTCGCGTTACATGTGTTGGAAACCTCGTTTCTATGCATGTCGAAGCGCTTGCTGCATTGTGCGAAAGTCATCCGCAGAGCTGCTGTCATGACATTTCTGGCAGTTTCAACGAATGGATACCCTGTAGTCGATTGTTCATCACACACGCCAATGTCAGTACTGAATGATCGTGTGTCATTGGGACAAGATCCATGCCAAAGACCATAGAGGAGAGAAAATTAAATCATAGTCATAAATTCTAAATTAATAAACTAGACAGAGCATCACTATTATTGGATAGCGCAACTACTACATGTCAGGCAGCGCGCTGTATGATGTGCCTAATAGCACTTTGACCAGAGTTAACTAGTTGGGTCCCATCTGAACGCATCTGGGTCACGATTTTAGTTTCATAGTTCAAAATGATTCCTGTAGCTCATACATACGACCATACCTGCCAGAAAATTCGGGATCCCGTCCGCTCTCCCATAGACAAGCTGGTAAGGGGCAGATTAGTAGTTGGGTCGGTGACGACCAGCGAACACCGGCTGTTGTATGTCTTTTTTGTTCCATCTTCAATGCTACTTTCCCACCAGCCACAGACTTCTTCGTAATTTCCCGTTCATTTCTGGCATCATCATCCATTTATTTTCTTCGAATCTTCAACTGTTAGAACGCAACCAAGCTCTACACAGGTGAGATTGCCCTTGCCTGCCATCACACGTAGCACCAATGACTAGATATCTTGTCCCCATAGGGTGATCAAATCGGCAGTTGTCCTAAAAATTGGCGCAGTCGTTTAAAATTTGTTATTTTTAGGCTTACTATTACGTTAAAAATAGGGCTTTACTATATTTAGTTAGTGTTTTTATAGCGTATGCCCTAGGTAATTACTATACCTCTAAAGGCCCTTATTTATAATATACTAAGTTAGTAAGGCTAGTTAGATAGCTAGAAAAGGGAAGCTATATAGAAAAAGTTATATTTTTACTACTAGTATAGTAAAAAAGAGTATACTAAATATTTTAGTATACTCTCTAGTTAAACTAGTATACTCTATATTCTTTACTATGCTTTATAATATAAAGATAAAAATAAACTTCTTTTCTTTAAAGTAATTCCTACTAAATTTAGTTAAAGATAATAATAATAATAATAAACTATACCTTACTATTACTATATTAATTATTTATAACGCTCTTTTTATAAAGAACTTACTATAAAATAATAACTATTCTCTTATAACTACTAGGTATAAATTATTTATAGCCTTAATAGCCTTCTATAAGAAAGTCCTTTATATCTTAACTAAATAGTGATTTAAAGAGATCTTTTATATATTAAAAGCTATGTTTTTTAACCTTTATTAGTGGCTTTAAAATAATATAGATATTAAGCCTACTAAATACTAGTTAATTAAGTAAATAATAATAATCTTCCTATAGATTATAGTGTTTAATAAGCTATAGTAAAATATAGCTTTTTACTTTAAAATAGGCTAGTTATTAGTATTAAGGATATTCTATAGGCTTATTAATCTAATAAGGTATTTATATACTACCTTTATTTATTAACTAAAGCTAGATTATATTTCTATATATATTATATTAGATGTAAGTAAATATACATTCTATAGTATAATAAGTGCTATTAATAGCATATATATACCTATATTTATCCTAGTAGCTAAGTAATAGTAATTCTTCTCTTAAAAGAGTAATATCTCTTAGAATATACTAATAGCTATAAATTTTAATAATAATATCTTTATATATATATTAGCAGGCACTAAGGGATTAATTTATAATAAACTACTACTTTAAACTACTCTTACTAGGTTATTTTAAATATATAAAAAGCGTTTTTACCTTATAAATATAGGATTTTATATATAAGCTAGGTTACTTATACCCTTTATAGGTATTTACTATTATTTAAATAAGAATCCTAATAATAAAGAAAGGCTAAGAATAAAGGCTAAACTTTATAATCTCTAGTATACTATTCTTTAAGTAGTAGTTAAGAAACTCTTTAAGTATTATAAGTAAAAGTTTAAGATAATTTACTATAGTATTACTAAGTATAACTTTCTAGATTAAATTAAGATTATTTATACTATAATAGGCTTATTTAACTTTATTAAGTTAGGTAGTATTATACTAGAAAAGTAAGGGAGGCTTAACTTAGAGGCTTTAGATAAGAATAAACTCTAGCTTATTAAAGAGGCTTATAAGCTAGTAAATAGCTTTAATATAAGAGAAAGTCTAGTAGTATAGTAAAGTATTATTATAAAAAGAGGCTTTTATAGTTATTAGTAATACTAGTAAAAGAGAGGTATTAAGATCCCTAAGGATAAAAGTCTTTAATAAGGGAGGAATTATTTAGTAAGTAGTTATAAGGTTATTAGGTAAGTAGCTATAAGGTTATTAAGTAAGTAGCTATAAGGTTAGGGAGATAAAACTATAAGTAGTGTAAATTTTATATAGGTAGAAATACTAGTAATCCTTATACCTAAGCTAATTCTACTATAACTATCTAATCTCTTTCTTTTTTACCTTTATAACCTTACTTTTCTAATCTCTTCCTTTAACTTTATAACCTCTTTCTTTACCTTTATAAATAATAGCTAAAGTCTATAGTTATAAAAGCTACTTTATCCTTACTTCTAAGCTTATTCTAAAGCACTATATTCTTTAGATCTTCCTTTACCTAGCTTATTGCTTTTAATATCTAAGTAATACTATAGCTTTTATAAAAAGACTTATAGTTCTCTAATGCCTTTTTAAACTTACTATCTAATAGGTTACTTTACTAGGTAACTATAGTATATATATAAGAGTACTCTTACTTCTAAACTTAAGAAAATGCTAATTTAAGTGCTATAGAAACCGCTTTTACTATTAATTAATTTATATTCTTTTTCTAAATCCTCTAAACTAGTATATTACTTAGGGTAAATTTACTAGAAGGTAATAATCCCTCTCTAAAGCTTAGGGTTAACCCTTTTAAGCTTAGAGTTATAAGCTAGCTAATTTAGTCTAGTATAAGCATAATAGTAAATTATATTAGTTATACTAAGGCAAAGGGATTATTCCCTTTAGTTAGATTAATAGTCTTAAGCTATTTAATACTATTATTCTTAACTATTTTAGTATTCCCTTATTAATTATTATCTTTATCTATTAGATTATTAAGATATTACGCTACTACTATAAAGCCTATATTATTACCTGCTTCTAATATAGTACCCCTAGCTAGTAAGTCCTTAGAAAATACCTTATACTAAGTCTTATAAGTAATACTATTAGTAACTAAGAGTAGCTAGGTTATAACCTTTCTTCTAATTAGGCTAAACTTCTTTTTAAGTAGCTTAGTATTTATATTACTTATTTTAAGTATATACTTTACCTTATTATATTAAGTGCCTAAATAGCTTTTAGCCTATAAAAATACTTACTAATAGTCCTATAAGCTATAATACTTTTATTCTATTAACTTTATAATCTATCTATACTAAGGGTAATAATCTTATATTATAGGGATAATCTTTTTTAAAGTTACTTAAATTATGCTATGCTTTATACTATTTAATTTACTATTAACCTAGGCTTTATAAAGCTTCTTTAGTAAGTATATTATTTACTTATCTATTTACCTTATAGTAGTATTATACTAAGAAGTAGTAAATTAACTAGGCTATAAAGCGCTTTAAGCCTAAGATAAGGGTATTTTAAAAAGAAGAGTATAAAGGTATAAGGAATTCTTTAATAATAATTAACTTCTTTATAAGGGAAAGCCTTTATTAATAAATAAGAGAGACTAGGGTAGTGTAAAATCTCTTTACCCCCTTATATATTAATAAGGAAAGGTACTATAGATAGTATAAAGTAAGCTCTCTACCTATATCCATAGCTAATTTATACCTACGGGGGTCTTAAGTGCGCTAGCTTTTAAACGACTGCGCCGACTTGGATCGCATAAATTACAACAATACATACAAACAGAAATAGAGGTTCCACCCACCGGGTCCGGCTGCCGAAATCAATATCTTCGGTTCATGCCGGCAGTGAGAAACTCGGCACAATGACCCACCTACCCGGAAGTCTCGGATGTCAAGCGCAAACCAAAAAAGGAAATAGA